>OZ023140.1:25171539-26371539 GCA_963675895.2 Styela plicata
CGATTGGTACTGACTCATAGAGTCCAACCGATATATCGGTATCGGGAAGTTTTGCCGATAAATATCGGCAAATGCTCATAGCGTATTTTGGGCTGGCAAGAGTGGTGGGAATTACAACAACCACTGTGCTGCCATTTATCTTCCCAATCGAGAAATGTATTTAATCAAGCATGAGATACAGATGAACGATGCTTGATTCATCGTCGGTCCACATTTGATGTTACTCAACTTTGTGCTCGCATTGTGATCTGCCCTTAGTAATTAATATATACAATATTAATTTGGATACTTCTTATTCATACAGAAAGCTATATGAAGAGTGCCAAAAATACAAAGGCAGTTGGGAGTGAAAAGCCATCCACAAAGACTCAACATTCCTGGTCATGTGCAATGCTGCCACTACTTGTTCTGTGAAGAAGACCTTTCTTCCAGAATGGGCATGATATTACTATGTTTGGTTGGGGTTTAATATAGATTTCGGATAATTGAGAATATACATGGGATGAGAATTAAAAAAAATCCATTTTACAGAAATCCCACAGATTTTGATTAAAATACAAAAAAAGCAAATTCAGTGTTTTGGAAGTCTATTCGATAAATTCAGCTGAGGAATATCAATTTCATAAAATCAAAAACTGAATAATTCTAATCATCTTCACAGAGTATCCTCAGAAAATATGTTATAAATCAGTTTTGGGATAGGAACATTTGTGCAAAAATAATTTTGAACAAATTTGAACATTAAATTTGAACATTAACAAGGAAGATTGAAGGAAAAAATGTAGCCGGACAACATAGAAGAATGTACACAAATGAATAGCAGCCCATAAATGTAATATACTGCTTACATGTAATATCAATCAACAAAAATAGTATCAAAGGATTTCAAATGTCTTTTTAAGAAACAGAATCAACATTATATTATTTGAATGTTCTGCAGCATTTGACTTGTAATCATCCTACATGATCGACTGGCCATTGGCACATATTAAACATTAACATCTTATCCTTCAACTGAAGTTAACATCACATATTGCATGCCACATTTTGAATATTATTCAATCTGTTTGTATTGCTATTATAAGGTCTGTACAAACCTGAATAATTCCCGCATTCATACTGAAACTTAGCATAATCGTATAATGAATCTAAATCTTCTAATCTGAATCCATGATTTGTTTCCAAATATTCAAATAATTGTTTTCCATCTCGGACCGTCTCAACCTTGATAAGAAGTAGATGTTACAAACAATTATGAATTTCTACAGGACATTATTGGAAATGTCTCAAACCGAATCTCTTTTCGTTTTGGGATTGCAATAACACATAAACTAATCATATGAATGCACTTTGTCCTACAGTCGAGCAAGTTTCTCCAATTTTGAAAGATTGTGTCCACTAGTATGGTCAGGGCTCTGGAGTCACAGATTCTATACTTTTCATGTATAAGATGATGAACTTTGCGATCTTCACACAACGACCTGCCAATTCTGTTTATATTATTTGGAATCTACCTTTTAAAATGGGAATAGGTTGCCAAGGAAACGGTAAACTCCCAACTGAACCAAGGTGCCGCTGCTCGATAAACGATTTGCTGATACTATGACTATGCCTAATTTCAGTAAAGACTGTGATTGTAGGATGTTCTTTTTATATCAAGTCAGGACTCAATAAGTCAATGTGTAAAAGTCTGTGGCATAGTCAAAAGTGTTAAAAATAAGAAGACAAGAGTTTTGATTTGAAAGTAAAATTATGGATATGTACAAAACTACATACCTGCTTACTGACATCAGGATCATTAAATATTTCAACGATAGGCATGGTCCTCGTAGAATGAGATTTCAATAAACCTACAACTTCCAGTCTTTTCTCTGTTAAGTGTGCTGGAGCATCCTTTGAAAATCAAATAATGTAATTAGTTTTATTGCCCTGACCTCAAAAAACTAGGTCCTGATGTCCCACAGTGTTGGTGACACTCTGATAGAATAGCGAGATAGTGTTTTAACTGATAATCCAATGCCAGGAACACTTGGCGAGCAGTATGTAGTTGAATTTATGACCAAATTACTAATATATAACAAAGCACATCATGTATTTTCATATTTGAGGAGTCATTCACATCAACAGTAGGATACTGATACTGATAAGTTCTATGTCAACAAAATAATACTGATGACTTTTTGCTACCAATAATAAAGTTCCCAAAGACCTATAATCTGAAAAATACATTTGCTGCCTTCGTCCATGAAACTTAATAAATTAGGGATAATACAATATTGGCCTGTCAGTCAGTCGATGCAAAAAGATCTCGAATCAGGTTTGGAAGAGTTTCATGGCGTGTTAGCATGCTGCATTGATAGAACGAGCCAAATTCCTGATAAATGAGACAAAAATACTTTATTTAACTAGACTTCAGTTATTCCAGTGTATCAGCATTCCGAAATACTCGAAATTAATTGTTTTTTCATTGAAATTTATTTGAGCAAGACAGGAGGCAGAGACTAAAATGAACAACCTAACAGCCATTTATATGACAAAGAACAACATTAATAAGATGTAACGATTTGCATCTGGCCAGAGCATCCATCATCCACTTCTTATTTTATCTTTGATGTCATTTTTAGTCCTGATGCAGCCTATGATTTGTTAAGCAAACATCTCATGATTATATTCACTGCAATTGCAATTAAGGATCATCTTTATGTCAATAATATATTCCTATAAATCTTTTACAGATCGCTTATTTTCGGTGATGTAAATGCGAATTGAATCAGAATAAAGTGTGTCAGCTCAAAAGAAAAACTGACAAAAAAATTTAGCTAAATTTAGTAGAGTTTGACTTTGACTTAAAATGTCTGGAAAAAGAATTTTACCTTGTCAGGATAAAGAGTCTTGTACACATCAACTGCAAAATCTACCATGTTAGTATTGCTCAAAAGATCAATCTTTCCTTTATGTAAGTCGCTTTCATCAAATATATCTCTTTCAGATAGGAACTCTAACAAAGGAAAAACTAAGTGACGATCCAGATAGCATCCTATCTTTGAAGTGAGATCATATTCCGCCATTCTTATTTCTTTATTAGATACAGAATACGACGTCACCCTTCTCTAGTGATGTAGACTATCAATTGAAATAAGTTATAATTAGTTGTAAGTATATCAAATTGCATGTCAAAATACCTGTAACCTGGTAGCATATAAGAAAAATTTGGACCTGGATAAGTTTAATTGCAAATTTCCCAAAATATATTTAATAATAAAAAACGTATTACAGAATGTTTTTATACCAAACAGGCTCTCAGAAGATGTCAATGCCGCTGGCATTTTAATAGATAGGACGAACTACTTCTCCATAATCACAAACATCTGAATTTCTGATATTCTACATCAATAAATTTAGATAATAGCGACGAATACAAGACAGTTTTTGTAGTTTTGAGAAAATCAAACTTGAATGTGACCAAAATCTATTGTTTTCGGTTATTAGAATTTGAAAATTTGTGTTTATACATGGGTGTGACTTGAAAATACATTGCTTCCGTATAGGCTTATATTAATAATTAGTAACTATAAATTATGAAGACAAGTTGTAGCAGTAATAAGAGATATTTGTTATTTATATGGAATTAGTGATCGACAGCCAGTTCGAAAAAATATCAATGGTACAAACCAATGTCAAGTAATTTTGAAATATTGTTATCGAACATGAATTATAGAATAATCCTAGAATATTTACCGGTAGCTTATAATCATTTTTATTATCATTTGCCCTGTACAGTGTAGGTACAAGTTTACGAATTGTCCTGACTCACATATTTCCTGCCTGTTCTGAAAGGCCACTAAAAGGAAACAAAGAAGTGGTAGATATTTTGACTATCACCCGGGGCAGATACCACGTACTGAACTTTAGGAGGGAAAAGTAAAGAAAAAAAGTGAACAATATTTCATTCTAGACAGCTAACTTAACGTGATTTTTTTTTTCAATTATCAAAACTGCTTAAATGGCTTTAAGGATACATACACAGTGCAGCATAATGCTTTTTCGCTTTTATAAAAATGTTTACAAATCTGGTTAAATTACGAAGGGCGGATAGCTCTACCGCTGATTTTCTTTACATAATCTGATAATGCTTTAATTATCTAATGTTTTCCTTGTACTGTTTAGGGTGCAGTTTCAAAACAATAAAACACTTATTTGGTGATGGCTGGCGAGATACAGTAACTTAGTTATATTAAAGAACGAAAATATGACATTCAAAATAGCCTAACCTATCGGTATATGAGATGGTGAAAATGAAAACATGCAGAAAATAAAAACATATAAATTTAAGTTTCGCTTCGAAATTCGGTATTTGTTTCGTGTTGTTAAGTTACATATACAGTATATACACAGTACAATTCCGAATCAGTAAATATCGGTACACAGTCTACTGCACAGCAGGTAGTCCAAGCCAAAGTGAATATAATATAACACAACCACGAAAAGCCCAAACACTGAAATGCTGAACAGGCGCAGGCGCAAGCTCTGAGCTGACGGCGGCGGCTTTTGCCTCGGAAAATCCCATGCTTGCCAAGGTAGAGGTAGAGCAGAGGTTTTCACGAACCGGATTGAGCCGAATCCGGCCGAATTCCGACTCAGACGCAGACCTCTAGTTGACAGATGGTCAAATCGATTAAAAAGGTTCCTTGCGGTGCATCATTATTTTTCTTTTCCAAGTCTTTTTTGCCTTTTATTTCTCAATAAAAAAAACACAACGGTTGACAAAAAAATAATATCACATACTGTGAAAGTTAAATTAAAAATGAAAGTTCAGTTCGACGATATATGGGCCAGAGATGAACGAAGGTTCATTACATAAATCCACCTCAAGCCCAAACAAGGTACAAGTACGCACAGTTTCCAAAAAATTAAAAAAGTTCACAAAAATACAGCCCGTTTTTGTTGTATAAATTGGTTTAACCCGTGTTCACTCTCAGGAATTTTAGAAGTATTTTTTTTTTATAGCCACGTTTTGAGTGGGTCACCCTGTCCAAGGCCCTGTAACAGCGGCCACTTATAGGCGGACAGGGTTACAATTACTGGAAAGATATGATCTTTTATATATTAAAAACGATAAATATTGGTTTCTGTTTTTGAATTTTAAATTTCTTTCTTGAGTTTGCTTTCCAGTAGACGGCGCACCAATAACATCACGCGACACACTGAAATCTGCTGCAAATCAAGCTGTGCTATTAATTTGCTTGACACGTCCGAGATCTTCTCGAAAAATGCCATGCTCTTCAGACCGACTTCAAGACATTGGGGGAAGAAAGGCGATTAATGGTCGGAGTGCCTTAAAACTTCAATTTTATCATAGTATTCAATCACCCAACATAACTACATCTAATAAATTGCAAAAGCAGCTGCAGTCAGGGATGTTATATATGCATGGATTGCTTCATCAAAACGTGGAGTAAAATATATTGTTAAAGAAAAAAAGAAATAAGTGAAACAACGAATACATAGAATCCGATACTGTCCCTCATTTTAAATTGTTACACCCTACAGTTTTGTACTTTGATATGTAACATGCAGCAAGACTTTACGAGCTTATTTTGTTCAAACTCAAGCAGCATTTATTCAAAATTGGTATCGAACCCGATCTACACTGTGATTTATATTTTTTCCTTAAACCAATGTTCATTTTTTATTATATTGTCGGAAATATGAACAACAATGAGTGTTTATGCTAGATACAGCAAAATCGTTCAGTATGTTACCTTAGTCTAAATATTGTACTCTCTGATACCCGTATTGTCGAATATACTATTGAATATGTATTATGTATTTATAATATAATTGTCTCTTCAAAGCTACAGAGATTTTCATAGAATTTAATATACTCGGTGTAAGTAACTTTGGAACTTGGGGCTTTGCTTATCATAAAGTCCTTGAACAGTCGTTGTTTTTTCTTGTGCATTTTGGTTTTGGTTCTTCATCAAACCAAACGTTATTACATTTTTTGGCTTTCTATTTTCAATGGAAAGTAGGTTTCAAATATGCGAGAGATTTGCTTTTGGGATCAGATTGCTTGAGGATTGGTGGAAAATCAACATATTCAAGAAATTTCCTAACTTTGCTCATATCAGTGGGATAAAATGTTCTGAAATTGCAATTATTATATTCAATATTAGGAGTTTTGGGACTAATCCGTATAGATCGGGCTACTAGCAGGTGATCAGATATGCAGCCTACAATTATGTCACTGGAATGTTTTCTGTCGTAAACGTTGCGCAAAATATGATCAATATTTGTTGCAGTTTTTTCAGTAATTCAGTTTTGCATTATAGAGTTATCTGGTCTCGTTTCATATGCGAGACCCTGTTTTACATAACATCCCACACCAGCACCCTTGAATCGGGTTCTTGGGTTTGATAAGAAAATAAAACTATCTAAGTCGACATGAAGACTCGTTTGGACACATGTGTGGGACATAAAATGTCACATTGTAGCACGAACGGATGTAATGCAGTTAGTTAATTCCAATATCTGTAATCAAACATTGTATTGAATAGTACATGTAAAAAGTAGAATCAATTTTATTCCATAGAAACAAGTAACTTGAACATTTGCAACTCCCCACCAAAATAAATTACACATAATGCCATATTACTGCTTTTCGTTAAGTTTTTCTGCTAGGAGATTTATTTTTAGAAGAGTTCCTAACAAATCAGGGTATAGCATTGATTTCAGTGCTTGCGATGTTATACGACAAGCAGCATACAGCTGAACATCCTGCAAGAAAGAAATTTTTAGAAATTTGCTAATGAAATTCAATAATTGATATTTGTTAGTAAGAATATTTTAATTTCTAACATCTCTTATCATGCATGAGAATGTCAAATTATGTTTAAAAATATATATACATTTCTAACACAAAGGAGACTTTATAGTTTTAATTTTGTATTTCAGTTTTTTTCTGTGAAAAGTCTTATTTATCATTACAAAACTGACTTTACAATGCCGAATGTAACCTATTATAAATTGTCGTCGGCCATGACCTAAATGGCACAAAGCAAACGTATATTGAGTACCACAGTTAAGATTTTGCAATCAAATGGGTAGGCATATATTTATATCGATTCACAAGGTCAATAATCTATTTGTCATAACCAAGCCTTTTAAAGAAGCCTTTTAAAGAAAAACTTGACAAGATACCGACATGCCTAGGGTAAAGACAAAATCATATCCTTTTAGGCTACCGTATGATGGAAAGATTTTCAAGTACATTAAAGGGGGTACCGTAACTACACAGTCAAATTCGAAATCGTTCGAATTTAAAATCGTTTGCATTTTTTGAACTTTTTTTACAAGGTTTTGTTGGTTTTTCTGATTTTCTACCTTTTGTGTTGTGTACTTTCTGTTTGTGTTATTGTTTAGCGAAATATCAAAATAAATATATATTTGAGTGTCGCAGATTAGTATGGACTAGTTGACTGGTCTATTTAATTTACCTGTGGCCTGACCCAACTTCATAAAAAATGTTCTGTCATAAGAAATCCTCCATAGTTCTAACCATGCCAATAGCTGACACAATAAGGATCACATCCGTATTTGTTGATTTTCAAACTCGAAAAAAATGGCGTAAGAATGACCCAGAAGGTTGTCGGCCTGTCCACGGATAATAGCAGTGAACGGTACCGGTACAAAAGCCACATGGAAAATTGGTTATAATAATAATAAAAAAACAGATAGAAACGATATTCTTAGGAAAATAAACTCTTGCAGATCACTAGCTGAAAAAAGGGACTTACAAAGCAGCAAGCGAGAGGACCGGTGTAGCAGATATCCAGGTTTGAAACAACCAGAGTGTCTGCGATCTTTCCTGAAAATGAAATGAGCCCTAATTGCAAATGATGTAATATTTTCATAACAAATTTCTTCAACAAATGATAAATCTGTCCATATTTCAAATTGTCCGAATTTGCGGTCAAAATTATCTGAAACTGACTTAAATAACCTGGCAACGCTGCATAAAAATGCAGAGCCGACAGTTTTGATGCCAGTGACTGTTTTCTCATTATCTGCCAACAAAAATAGGATTTTTTATTATTATCTTGTAATTTGTATTTATCATGCCTTAATTATTGGGCGTTCAAATAGGAAAAATATGATTTAATTATATGGATAATATAATTACTGTACTGTGTATATAAATAATCGAATATCGACTTTATCAGTCATTGGATGCATGGTACGTTATGGATTTATTGGATGCAACTAGATGTAGTTATGTTGATGAAATTATGGAACTCTTCGTATTATAACTGTACCTGTATTCAATAATATTGTAATGTATTATTTTTAAATGCTCGTATTTTTATTTATTGTCACTGTTTTTTCCACATTGTGGAACCCATAAGAAAAAAATATGCTGTGGCTGAATGGTCAACTTTTATTAATCCATACTAACATTTTTGCCTGCTGTGCTTGTAAATTAAATTCATAATGGAGATGTTGTGAGCGTTTTTACCTCCAAAATATGGACCTTTGGCGAACTCATTGGCCTTTGATAAAAGACTAGATACTGATTTGGATTAGTTCATCGAAATTGTTGCATTAAGCAGTAAGGGTGCCCGGTTAGCTCAATCGGTGAAGCGTTTGGAATACGCTTCGGGCTACGCATCTCGTCATGATGCAGGTTAGAATCTCGTCAGAGATGATGATTATATGCGAGAGGTCTGCTGGACGCCTCGCCGGTGCACGGTGGTTCACGTAAGCACTGCTTACAACTTCCTCCACCAACCGGGTCCATGCACAGGAAAAATGAAAAATACGATAATCCAAAAATAACCTTCACCCAATTTCAAACTGGTATCTGCACGAAGAGGTCGTGGTTCGCCATGTGGTTAAACTGTATTCTCGGCTTTCCCTTTCCCGGAGGATAAAAATGATGTCCTATCCTATGACAATTTGGAATTATTAATATTTATTGTTTCCCTTACCTCCCTTCAGGCATGAAATTTTAACTCACAAACAAACAAACCATTTTCAGTTTTCTAAGGAAAATTTAAAATGGGGTCAATGAAGGAGCATAAGATCATCGTTTTTCATTTTAATAGCTTTGGCACACCCTGATTTCTGCCCAGGATGTGCAGACTGTGCTGGCCATTCGGCAAGGAAACAGGCGCCAGATTCATTTTTTGATAACGCATATATCGTAAACGCTGAACACGCGATTATTTAATTAATTCAGCGAAATGCACATCTTTGGCAGGGATGATTTTATCGAACTGAATTTTAATCATCATGACATTCCATAGTTATAAATACCCATCCCGAACTTGTACGTGGCCATGAGTTACTCACGATTGCAACACAAGTATTTTTGATGATCTCCCTGTGTCACCAATTTGATCCTAAATCCGAATTCAGCTAACGCCTATTAATTAAATTAAATATCAAATATCTAGCGTCACTGCTCTAGCTGCTCAGTTAGTGACATGACAATGACATGAACAAAAATTTTCTGGAATTTTCATTCCATTGGAGATAAATTGACATAATGAGATACCACCTCTCGTGCAGATCCCAGTTTTTTAAGTCAAGATTTGATGTTTTTGCCCTCTATATAGACATGATTGTTAGATGAGGCTGAAACTAGCAGATACGTGAAACACAACTCTCTCGAGGTATCAAGCCATGCTCCCACATATAATCATCCAGCAAATGATTTAAACCAGGATGAAAAAAGATGCTTAGCTCAAGAAGTATTCTTAATGCTTTATTGGTTTAGTTAACTTGCCACTACATGTGATGTTCAATAATTTTAAAGCTCGCGTCATGGAATTCACCATATTTTTTAATGCTATTGCCAAAAGGATAAAAATGAAATTATATTTTCAATATTCAAAACGCTACTGTTGCCAATCATTTTTGAATAGATCTTTTTATTCAAATTCACTTTCAAGGCAAGTTTACAGACTTGATGTACTAGTTATATTAAATTGAGCAAATTTTAGGAAAAGGTCTTTACTATAATCTTGTTTTTTCGATGCTTCCAATGGCAATAAGTGTTGACTCCTAAGTCAGAAAAAAATAATTCGATTTTTAGTTGGCATATTGGAATAAAATTTTTGAATATAATTTTTTGGTCTTGATCACATTGATTTATTATACAGAGTAAAAAAATTCTAACATTTCATTAAAAAAATTTCGAATCTTGCTAGGATCGCATCGAAACTTTTACATAAGATTTTTCTTTTTATTTCAGCTGTTTGGGGATTTGAAGTTTTGCCATATTTTTACCAATGTCCATAGCAGATGTCACTCACTGCACTTTACTATAATGGTTCGGAATGTTTTGCGTCTAGAGTACGGTTGCTGGTACCACATTTCGTCGTAGCTCTTGGCTATATATTAAGTTGTCATTCATTAGTTGATACTTTTTTTTTTATAGCCACTTCTTTTGAGTGGGCTAATTACAGTAAAACAGCGGCCACTGCTAGGCGTACATATTTTTATTAAATGAAAGATATGATCTTTTCCTGTTTGAAATAATAGCCTACCCAAATTAGAACATTCTATGGGTTTGTGGTGGACATGGTTATATAGTCGGAATAGCTGAACTCGCCTTCTCGAACCCGAATAAATTATAATATTTATTATATTGTCTACAGGCCTGGTAAGAGCTAATTACAGTAAAAAAGTACCTTGCTTCAAAAAAAAATAAATTAGAATATTCTATTATTTTGTCAAGGACATGGTTATTGATAGTCGGAATAGCTGAATAGCCTTCCAAAAAAAAAAATAAATTAGAATATTCTATTATTTTGTCAAGGACATGGTTATTGATAGTCGGAATAGCTGAATAGCCTTCCAAATTGTTTTCCATGCAGTCTAATCTAATGAAAATACTCTTCTAACGTACATTCCAGTTTGGAATTTCGTACAGCATAACTCCACTGCACTCCACACTGCAGAACTTATGCGATATCGGTCAGTTGGTGCTTCAGTGATCAATGAAAAATGGATGTTACTATGCATGAAGAGAAGTCACCACAAAATGAAAAAGAAAAATGGATCGAGGCAATGGAAAATATGCACATAGAATCAGCTATTATGAACAGATTAATTATGGATTATTTAGTCACAGAAGGTTACAGAGAAGCAGCTGAAAAGTTTGAAATCGAAGCTGGCGTAAGTTCATCAGAATGTCTTAAAGGCATAGAAGGCAGAATTAAAGTGCGTGATGCAATTCTGAAGGGATGTATCTCTGATGCAATCTCCCTTATCAATGATTTACACCCTGAACTTCTGGATGATGATAGAATATTGCTTTTCTACCTGCAGCTTCAGCAGTTGATCGAATTAATACGTGAACATAAAACTGAAGAAGCATTAGAATTTGCACAAACTTCCCTAAGTGAACGTGGAGAGGAGAGTCCTGAATGCCTTGTGGACATGGAAAGGGCCTTGGCACTATTAGCATTTGAAAAGCCTGAGGAATCTCCATTTTTAGACCTCTTGTGCCCTGCACAGAGACATAAAGTGTGGAGTCGTGTTAACGCAGCCATAATGGAATATGAAAACAAAGAATCTTTGCCATGCTTAACAAAACTAATGAAGCTTCTAATATGGTCAGAGTCTCAGTTGGAGGCCAAAGGAGTGCATTATCAAAAAATGACTGATATTTCCAAAGGTGAAGTCTCATGAAATTTTAATTTACTGACGTGTTAATCAAGACCTTGCTTTTCAAAGCCAGTTCTAAAAATTGATCCAGTGAGGAGACGTTTCTCTTCTGAAAATGATTGAAGAGCTTTTTCGCTATGACATAAGTATTGAAGTAAAATTATCACTTTCGAAGCTATAATTTCTCTAAGCAAGTGTCACAAGTACATTATGTTGGGTCTCACCTATTTAAGTACCGTATTTACATGCAAGGAACTTTACCCCGATTATGTCGAGTTCGTGTCTCATTTTTCTAGTGCGGAACTCTTTATTATTACATCATATTTTGGTTTCTCACCCTCATTGTGATACATCTGGCCTTGGCATATTTAAGGTCCTACTTTGGATCTTTGACCTCATTATGGGTGCTTATAACTTTGTCGAATGGATATTCATTGACACTTGGGGATTTTCAAGCCAAATTCTACCAGGAAAGGTTTATTCACCAAAATTCCCCTTGGCCCAGTGTCCATGAGAAAACCTAGGAATGGTTAGCCGAAAACTTCATTATTGGAATTGGATTGCGGACTTTTCTCACACAAGTTAAACATAAAATCCTATACAATTTGACCATTGAAAGCCTAATTTATGAGTGGCACAGCCAAGCTTGGCACATGGATAGTTCCCAAATCACTCTCTATGAAACGCCAAGCATGATCTATTGATAAATTTTGTCGGGTGCCGGAGACGGAAACGTCAACCTAGGGCCCCCAGACCGCATTCACCCAACCGAACACATTCCTTCCTACACAATGTTCTATTTCTTATTCCGGAATATTAATCGTCGCGATAACATTATTTAACATTGTATACAGTGTTTCTTAACCTTTTTAGCGCTCGTACCCTTTGAGCTTTCATGAAGTTTTCTCGTACCCCCGTCTACAATGGTCGACGGAAATAAATAAGTTGTACTGATAGGAATTAAAATCAGTGTATTTGTAACTTACGCGTTGGATGCATGCGTTAAACACAATTCTTTTCGATTTACAAAGAATCGATCTTCGCGATACGTCGATTGCAATCGTTTTTCCTCGGAAGAATCGATTCTTTGTAAACGCGGTTAGTGACTTATTGAGCATTCTTCACAAATATGCCTAAATAGCCTATCATTTCACTCTGCATGTCGCACCCCTCAGGGATACACGTACCCCAGGTATAGAATATTATTAAGTAAAAATAACAAGGCAATTATGGTAACAAGCGATAAGGGCAATATCTGAACGAGTTATATTTGTATATATTATAAAAAATAAATTTAAATTTGTGCTATCAATTATGTAATTATCACTACTACCTCGAGTCTTTGTTGTGCGCCACATTAATGTCTTTGATCAAAGAGCTGTCAAATAACATGTCGAGACCTACGTAAGCGAACATTTGCTGGCGAAGTATTTTATCGGAAGGTCGCGATGTGATCAGTCTTGGACGATTGTAAATATGAGACGCGAGCAATCAATGTTTATACTCACACCACCAAAGATATACAATACGAAAGATAGAAAGCTGAAATTTGTTTGCCATCCAACCCATGCTTTGCTTTGCTGAAATATGCAATGAATATCTGCGTGACATGCAATTCGACGGTTTTTTGAAAGTGACATTTTTATTAATATACAAAAAGTCAAATAAATTTTTTCTACTTGTTTTGAAAGTGAATTCGCTAATTGTACTATAAAAATTACGCGATCACAATTTAATCTTTTTATCGAATGATTGTCTCGTACACGTATTCTTGCCGACCTCTTGGCTGGTTGTAAATATTTGACACAAGCAATTAACAGGTATATCCGGGCCGGCGAATATTATTATATATATATAGATATACAGATCCACAGAAGGGGGGAATTAAGAATGAAGAGTACAGTCTTGTTTTGCACACTCACGCAATGCTAAGAATAAAAATACATGATTAATTAATCAAGATATCCAATCATGCGTTTCGTCACATATTTTCGATGTTTAAACTTTGTATTATTATGATTTTATGCCATGTAAAATCCCCATAAATTTTTGGCCATCATCAGAGAGAATATTGAACTGAGAAAAGTTATCTGTTACCAATAAAATGTTGTTTGGAATAGGAGCTTACGTTTGACAAAAGTTTAATAACATCTAACAAAAATATACTAAGCGACTTCCATATTGACCACGACGCTCATAGAGAATTCCATAATCTGACAAATGCATCGTTCAAGAACAAGAATTAGTGACATTAGTCGGTGATATGGCCAAATAAACCAAGGTCGATTGCGATATTATAAGATTAGGAGTAAAATAGTTATACACGCCTTGAACAACTAAAAAAAGACTTCGACTCATTTTTCGTTAAACCGTAATATAAACAGTTCTGAAAAAAAAAATCATGCGTGTTTTGGTCATAAAATGTGCTCGTGAAAGCCAGGAACGCGTTAGAAGCTTCGTGCTATCAAAGACCTGGGGTATGTGACGGTCTGCGAAGTGTACGCAAGACGCATATTTTTGATTGAATCCTGTGCGCTAAGGACTCTGGACTCTTTCACGAGTCTGAGTTGGATTCTCGGGACGCGGTGAATCCGAGTCGTTTTGGATTAGTCACGTCCCTATCCGCCAGTTTATCCACTGTCACCGAATGCGTTCAGTACATTTTGCATTGGTTGAGTAAATACCAAACGCAAAACTAAGTTGCGAGAGAAACCGAGGTTCACCATATGATAAAACTTTATTCTCGGTTTTGGAACTCCGGCAAATCTGTGCATATGTTGGCCTAAAATAAAACTGAAAATACTTTGCTATTGAAGTTAAGGCATTTTAGTAAGATAAGTACGTCAATAAGAAACGGAACTGCGAGAATTCAGGCGTTGGTTTTTGAAAAAACTAAAGTTCGTTGAATAAAACTGTTGAAAGGCGTTGCTTAGTATCGCTAGACACTGGTGTAAAACTTGTGGCGTTTGAATAAAACTAATTGAAGTCAGAGAGTCTGTCTCCCTCACTGTTATGCAATGAATATATTTTGATTCTATCCATAAATCAGAAGTGAAATATAGAGAACCATGTATCTCACCAATTGCAAAATAAAAACAATAAGAATAGAATACGCACGGAATGAATAATGTCAAATTCGCTATAGTATCCCCTTCTCATAATTAAAAAATACTGACCTAAAAATATGTACAGAAAATCCCTACCAAACATAGTCAAGCCAGGTGCCCTTCGTTTCCTTGAGCACCTGACATATCGATAAATATACGCATCTTCAAACAGGGCGAATCATCTCTTGTGTCTGTAGAGACAATAGAGGCAAAACTCAACCTCGATTGATACATCAGGTTCTACAGTTTGGAAAAAAATTATCAAGAACATGAGAAAAATAACGGTCATCATGATTCGGTATAGGCTCTTGACTATATAACCAAAAATTTTATTTTACAAACGTGAAGTAGGCAGTACCCTAAAAAAAACCAGGTATACTAGGTAATCGTTGTTTGGCTGCATTTAATACATTTCAAGCTTAAAATTATTTTCAATTAGTCTACTTTGAAGGCCTTTTCTGTAATGAAAGTATGATTGCGTCACAAGGATATATAAGAAGTATTATAGCGTCATTGAGGCTGAATATCAACAAGCTCACGCTTGACCAAGAGTCCTTATTTCTAATTAGGCGGCAGTTTTTGAGGGAAGGAGCTCTGGAATTTTTATCTTAAAGAAGATACGATCTCGACCGCATTCGGGACGTTTCGATGAAGAAAAAGAGGAAAATTTAAGCATATATATTGTGAAATATTCAAGTGCAATTGTAGGTTTCGCATCACCACCTGTTTGCTAGTAAATCTTGGAAAAATATTTGCTAACTTTGAAGAATTTTGGTGAGGAAGAGTCAAGAAATTTAATTTCGAGAATAGAACCTATTATGGCGTTACAGAACACCTAATATTGGTTCTATGGGACACAATCTTCATGAAAACTCAAATTCGATTGTGACGCAATACTACATGCGAATATCACCATTAGAAAATTTTTGTACTACATAAATCGGATCACACCATTCAGTTGGTTCGTCAATGTCAATCGCTTTAATAACCCCTAACTTCACCAAGCGATTTATTCCTACCTCTACTTTTCCTAGTAGTGGAATAGATATTCTACGCGGAGTCATAGCACATAGCGTCATCTTCCAAGCAAATAATATGTTCATCCTTCAATTCAAAACCGACTGAATGATTTGGGATATGCAAAATATCTTCTTAGTGTGAAGTGACGGTATATATGGTTTGGAATTCTTTTCACATATAAGTCTTAGAAATTTCTATCTGACTAGCCATTTTTAAAATGTGTGATGAAATATGTAGCGTCGAAACTGTTTAGGAACAACAAACTGTAAAATGGGTTTTAACGAAAGGGCATTTGTCAGAAATTCCCTCCACAATAACCCATCACCTATCAAAAGTTGCTTATACGAGCACAGAATTCGCACTGTTTTAGTGAAACAATAATTTATCGTATAGTGAGGGAACAGTTCTCAAAACCAACCGTCGAAATGTCTTTATCATCCGTTGAACAACTTACACATTCTTTTCGTCGCAAGTGACATCATCTGCAGATAAGATGTTGTAGCACGCCTATTGCGATTTGTATTTGGACGCGTCTTTTGCGCGTATAAATTGAGCCTTGTTGGCTGTAATAGTATAGTTGGCCTCTTTTGGGCGTTTGATAATAAAAAACATATTTGACGACACTCGCATTTGACGAATGCATAGTTCACGCATTTCACGCAGGCGTCTAGTTGACGCTTGCTTGAGGTGTGATTTATTTAGAAATCTATAGGGTATATATCTTAACCCCGAAGGGTAAGATAAAGGACGAGATAGAGACCAAAGTTGATATTCTTTATTATACTTCAGCAAAAAGAATAATTTCACGATACAATCTAGCCTTAGCTTTTTTTTCTTCTCCCCTAATAGATAAAATGCCCTCGCATTTATACACTTTATGTGACCATTCAAGTTAACCTCAGGAGGGATATTTTAATTTCTTTTCGTCGGACGTGATCACAACATAATCATTAAAACTTGTTTTGGAACTATAAGGCCAGGTTTTGATCGCTTATAAGAATTTTGTTGATCACGCGTTGGACGCATGATGCTCGAATTCAATTAACCTGATACATTGAATGCCAAATTCTCCTAGTGGTCCTGATTTTTAACCCTATTTGCTACAAATCATCTTCTTAAGTTTAACAATATCAACGATAATCTATTTAATGAAAACAATCAAGTTTTGTCTTGAATGCCAATTACATACTCATGTGAAGAGGGAAATATGTTCACCTGTAAAGTTCAAGAGTGTGTCCATGGTGTAATGACAAAAATAATAATAACAATAATAAAACATCGGACGCGCGATTTTTATGCATCGTTTTCGCGGGCGTTATTCTTCTTTGAGAGCGTTTCTTCCTTGTGCCATACTTGGCAATGTCAAGTCGTTCAGCTTATCGCTGCTTTTAATATACGTATATATATTTTTTTGCAGTTTTCGCAAAGAAACAGCTTATCGTTTTTACGCAAAGTTCATTCTGTAAGAGTCCTTTAAACCACGCTTCGATTGTTCGTGAGTTTATTCCACGCGTTTCTCTCTGTATTCTGTTTCCCTCTGTACTCTGTTTCCCTCTATTCCTTTGGTTTCTTTGATCTTTCGTTCATATATCTTCTTATCGTTGTCCCTCCGTTTCTTCTTTTTTCTGTCTTCTATTCATCTATTATTTGCCCTTTCTTCTTTTATTCATTCGTCTTTTTATTGTCCATGCAAGCATTTTCTGTTTCACTTTCTTTGTATTTTCGTGTTACTGTAACCTTTCTTTTTTATTTTTTACGCGTTCTATTATCTTTCTTGACAATTACACTTTGGTGCCTGTTCTTTTGCTGCTATTTTTCTTTTGAATTTTCTCCGTGCGACAACGGTTTCGTTAGCTGGCCCCAATTCAAGAAGGCGCAAGTCGTTTGCCGCGTCACCAAATGTAGGGTTAAGAGTTTTTTTTACATATTTATTGAGATAATATTATACTTGATACAAATCCATTATGAAAGTAAAATCGCCTGGCCAGATGGCCAAGGCACGGTAGTTCTTACTGCACTGCACGCTCGTTCGTAGCTCTGTCCTCTATGCCATTACAAAACAAGTTATACGGTCATTTTGAATTGGCCAAAACTTGCCCTGAAGGCTTCATAAATTTCATAATTTTCGTTCGTACTTGTTTTTCATTAGCCATGCGTTATACTCATGACAATTTGATATAATTTAGAATATCATAAATTTGTCGTGATAATATTTATACCCTCGAATATATCCAAAATAAAGTGAATTTAACCTAATATATGCTACATATGATCCAAATCAGATATTCCACTTCAAGCCTGAACAATTTAAACTTAGAAAGCTGGATATTCGATTCCGCATTTCGGATACGCAGAATACATGGCTCAAAATTTCCATTGTCTAGTCGAATTGTCTGTTGGGGGGGGTCATTACATCATCCAAAACTACAAAGAACGTTTCCACGTGAGTAAAATGCCAGTGTTCCTCACCAGAGAGAATGAATGCAGTCTTCTTCCTATCAGCCGGGTGGAGCTCTACTTGCCACTAACCACTGGCAATTTACAAAGGGCTGAAGATAGTGTCGATTCTGGGACGGCTATAGCTAAGCATCCATGAACCATTTTTTAGCACTAAAACGATTGGGGCATTGTATACACTTTCACTAACTGCTATTATTCCTTGTTCTAACATTTTATCGATTTCGGCCTCAGCTACTCTACGACTCACCCACTCTATGCATGGTGACCTCGATTTGCTTGGCCCATCCGTCGTTGTGGGAATTTTATGACAGGTTTTGTCCGTGCGACCCAATAGTTCACCCAGTAGAGAGAAAATGTCTCTTAATAGTCGCAATGATTTCTGAACTTTAATTCCTCATTCATCCTTCAAATCGACAGCTTTCGAGTCTGATTCTGTAATGGCTCTGGTAATTCAATATAATCACCACTTTTCACGTTCAGTTTGCCCACCCGAAACTTTTAACCAGCCGATTTCGACGGACCTTACCATCATAGCCCGCCGTCTTCATAGCCTCACATGTGTCGACAATAGTAACTAACTAACCTAATTTTCCAAATCGAACCGACGTTACATTGGAGAGCATGTCAGTAACTCCGCTACTTGTCTCTAGAATGATTGCCAAACTCGATTCGAACATATCTCCTGGTCCTGACTGCATTCCATCTGTGATTCTGAAGATTCTTTCACCTGAGTTGTCCTCTATTTTGGCCGAACTTTTTAATAAATGCTTAAAAGAATGTACCTTCCCAAATACATGGAAATGTGCAACGATTGTGCCGGCATTCAAAAACTGTGGCGACCGAACTGATCCTAATAAATATCGTCCAATTAGTCTCTTACCAATTATAAGTAAAATTTTTGAAGCAATTATTAATAATAAAATTTCTGGACACCTGGAGTCGCTTTGTCTCCTCACGGACAAGCAGTATGGTTTTCGTCGTTCTCGCTCTACTGCTGACTTGTTGACAGTAATAACTGAACGAATATTTCGCGCCCTTGATCGTTGTGGGGAGGCAAAGTCGGTTGCCCTAGACATTTCTAAAGCATTTGACAGAGTTTGGCACCAAGGTCTGTTGCAGAAAATTCAATCGTATGGGATTTCTGGACAAGTTTTTTCAATTGTCAAATCTTTCTTATCCAATCGTAAAATTAATGTTGTTTTGGACGGACAACGTTCAGGTAATTATTCCATTTCATCCGGTGTCCCTCAGGGGTCGATCCTTGGTCCAACTTTGTTCTTGATATATATTAATGACCTGCCCGATAATTTGATATGTGATTTGGTAATTTACGCTGATGATACAACTCTATATTCTTGTCTCAATGAAAAATCCCTCCCGGAACAACGTCTAGCTCTGGCAAAATCACTTGAGTGTGATTTGGCCACAGTATCTAATTGGGGTGACACTTGGCAGGTAACTCTTAACTCGGAGAAGACTAAAGTTTTATCAAGTAATCGTTACACTACTACGAATGCAACCCAAATTTCATTCTCTGGTACTGTTCTGGAGGAATCCTTGAATATTCGTCTTGTTGGACTCACACTGTCTAAGGACATGAGTTGGAATGAATATGTCACCAGTATTGCTAAACAAGCCTCGATGAAAGTCGGTTCTCTATATCGAGCTCGCCATTATCTCACTCCCGAAATCATTCTCCATTTGTACAAATCATTGATTCGACCCTGTATGGAGTATTGCTGTCACATTTGGGGCAGTGCCGCTGTCACTGTTCTTAGCATGCTCGATCGTATTCAAAGGCGTGTGGTCAATATGATTGGTCCTAAACTTTCCTGCAGTCTGCAAAGTTTGACACACCGCCGCAACGTCGCCTCACTATGTTTATTTTACAGATATTATAATGGTCTTTGTTCAAAGGAGCTTTCTGCTCTCGTTCCTCAGAACAAAATTTTTAATCGATCAACACGATTGGCTACCAATTCGCACCTATTCACTGTGGAGGTTCCACAATGTCACAAACAGTTTTATGCAAGAAGCTTTTTTCCAAGAATATCAAAACTTTGGAATTCCTTGCCTTCTTGCTGTTTTCCTGATCGTGTTGATCTACAAGGCTTTAAAACTCGCGTTAATAGACATCTATCAGGGATGGGGGTTCTTTAGTTCCTGCTCCTGCATTTTATGTAGCTCTTTGCACTTTAGTGGATGCAGGAGAATTTTCAAGTTTGATTCTTCTTCTGTGTCCTTGCTCTGAGCGAATTTCAATAAAAAAAATAAAAAAAAAACTCATCCAAACTATGAACTACCAGCTAATGACAAGTGCGTTCTCATATCAGAAATAGGGAACCCAATCGAAAACTGCTATCTTATAAAGTCTTTCATGGTTTCACAAACCCACATTCAGAAAATTCTTTTCACCAAATCACGCAAAGATGATACCAACTTAACGGGGCTCTCTGTGGGTACATTTTACGATAGATATAGTACGAAAATCGGATTCTACACTCTTTGGGAAACAATACTTTTTTAAATGGAGTGATATGTTATCACGTTCCCAAGGTCACCAACAGGTAAATTCATCAAAGAGAGTGCCTGCCCACGTACTACCTGTCAATTCAACACACGCTCTTCGCTCACTCCAGCCATTGCTTTTTGCCACGGCAGAAAAATGATTCAGATTGTCTTTCAATGGCATATTATCAGACCCTTTCAATTCAATCAGCGCTTCCCTTCCAACGTTCATATTATCGCATTCGCGTGGAGGGGTACCGGTTCACAACAGAGACAGTTTGTAGACAGGTATGCCAGACTTCGCATAATAACCCATACGAACCTCGAGTGAACCAGTCAGCTGTTGGTGAGTCAAGCCTCCACCATACCATTTTCAAATCACCCGTATCACGACCGAATCCCGTACGCAACTTGGTCTACAGCGATCGTTCATTAAATGATTGTTATTTAAATCGGTGAATTCCTGTTGCATGAAACGCAATTTGATGTTACAATGTAAATGTAACTTCAATGTGGTGGAGCTTGGAGCGGTTATCTTTCAAAATAATTATAAAATGGAAAAACTGGAAATTAGAAATGATTCAGCCAAACAAACCTCGTATCCCTTACCCCACCTTTACTTCAAAAGAAACAGTTCAGAAGTATCATGTGTTTAATTTATTGAAATTCACATAATTCCATTTATGAATTGGAGTTTGGTCCACGTCGTCTACCGAATGTTGGCACAACGTTGACGAATCGCCTGTTATATTGTATACGTCTTTTTGCCCTTCCAGTTTTTTGTTTCTTTTTTTCTTGCTTGTCAACCTATAGCATAAATAAGAACACCTTGCCTTCAATAACAAATACACAATTGTGGCTGGAAATCGCAGTGAACACGATTATGTCAACAACTGCATACACATTTACTTTTTAAGATCCCACAGTTGCCCCACAATACCTTAATTTCATGCTTTTTGTCACAATTTGTCACCGTGATTTCAGTGCTTGAACTAGTAAAAGGGATTCTGTCAATGGGATTTTTAATTTCTTCTGGACCTTGCCCAGCCCACAGGACTATCAAAATTAACTTACCTTTGGCGTCTGACCTTTGACTTTTCCAGCACGGGCTAGAGATCCATGAACCTTGCCTGAAATAATAATAATACAATAAATATTCAGAAAAGTTTTTTATTTTACTGATATCTATACTAGCTGAGATTACTTATGATGCAGTTATAAATACATCTTTCAAAACTTCAGCCCAAAGCAGTTGATTTTTTGGTATCACGAAACCTATTATAAAATTTACATCTCAGGGCAATGTTAATTTTAATCAATTTATGAAACTTTGTGTACATTTTTATTACCGACAAATTTAACACCAAGCCCAATAAAATTGGAATTAGGAAAAAGCTTGCAATGTCCTAGTTACATTACCCATTCCAGATATCTACTCAGTCACTGAACACATTTTTTCAACTATTTTGCACTAAGAATATTTTTTATGAAACCAACCTCCAAGAAGTCTTGAGCAGACATCAATCGTGCAGAGGTTCTGAAGATCAGCATCTACAAGAGACTGGTTGTTTTCTATAATTCTTCCTCCATAACTCAGGATCTGCAATTTAATTACCTATATGATTATACTCTTTCAGTCTCGCTGACACCTAGTTCTACTTTCACACTGAACTTAGGATTGTTTATTATACACAGCTTTGACATTGCCTTATTTATCGAATACTTCATGAATAAGGACAGTTTTAGATATCATTAATGCAAGTACCCAGGAAATTACCAGTATGAATCAAATTTTCTTTTAAAAGAACAGAATTAAAACAAGGCATGAAATGTATACATTGAATTACATACAATGTAGAGTTGACCTTATAGTTTAGTTTGAACGGTATTCGCGATTTAATATATGATTGTTCATACTTGACCATATTTTCAGGAAAGTCATTTTGTTATATTCACCTCAACTTACTAGAGAACATCGCATGGGACACACGAAATACATGTTTTTTCCTCGCATTTGGCATCAAGCACGTTCAAGGCTAATGAGCAGTGATCCATGAGATGGTAACTTCCATAGATTTATTTTGGGTCATAAAGAGATATCATGGATGGCCAATATCGAATATTTCACATGTAAAAATATTTCTTTTTAATATGAAATACTTATACATCCTAAACTCTTTTCATCTACTGATTCTTAATTAATGCAAGATCTTATGCACCTGAGTGCATATTAGCATGACCAAATCCATGGCAGTATAATGTGTTTCTGATCAATTGTACTGGTATCTAAAGTTTCACCTGATCATCAATTGGTATTCCCTCTCTGCTAGCGATGAGATGTTTGAGAGTGATTACACAGTCTTCACTGGTGACTTCCACACAGTGGAGCTGTTCAGCTTGCAAGAATATTTGCATTTTCTATAAAAAGAAAAATTTAAATTTTAGACAGCTTTCTTTTCAGACTATCGTTTGGAAGAGTTGATAAATGCTCCCAGAACAAATTTATAGCTGATTATTTTGTCTATGCTCTTGAAAACAAAAAATAAAATGAAGTCTCAATTCGTACATCTCTTGTATTAAGAATAACTGAAATGTCCTTCGCCAAGTCTTTCTGCTAGTCAGATCATTAGAGTGACCTTTTAATATAGATTACGAACTAAAGATCCAAACCATATATAAATAAGCACAAAAGACTAATGATGGCTTAAACGAAATTATTCTGATTTTTAGAATCTCATCGAATATTCATGGTAAAAGCCTTGATACGAAATAGGCAAACAAATTCTAAGAAAGCTATTGAGAGGTTGGGGCACACTTTATGGTTATGTCGCTTTCTCAGCTTTTTCTCCCAAGAGAGGTCCAGATTTCAAAAGCTTATTAATGATGCAATGATTATCTCATTTTGACCATTACCAAAAATTTGACTAGAGCCACAGACTACAAAAGCAGATAAGTCTATCGCTATTTTCAGCGACATAGCTACTTCCACAAATTTGTATTCAATTTTCTTTCCACTATTACACACCCAATTCAGAATTCGTAAGCAGGAAAGTTTCCGCAAATTTTTTAAGGGTACAAATTGACCAATGACGATTTTTTTGATTGTACGAATTGACCAATGACGATTTTTTTGATTGTACGAATTAACCAATCGCCCTTAATAAAATTTTATACTAGTACGAATTGACCTGGGTACAAATTAGTCGCAACCCTTCTTACTGTGCTGTGCGTCTATTAACAGCTCATTGCTAAGACAAATTTTTTTCACCTCTGCCTATGATATAACCATTTTAAGGTCTTGTTTTCATTAGAACATTTAATTTTCAAATGCATAAAAGTTGAAACAAATTTGCGCCAGATGCAACATGTAGTCTAAGTTAGCAGCTAGTTCGCATGAAACGTTAATTTCTGATCAAGAAGATTCAAAATTTCATAACAATAAAACGCAAAAATTTGTTTTTAGCAAGTTTACTCAATAAAAAGGAATATTCCTTATTATTCTGAATATGTAGCTTTAAAAGGCTTTCCAAAGAATTGTGACTCGTGGCATGGTAAGTGGCAGACGCACTGTCCGAATGTGCGAAATGACAAATATAGATATAGCCTAACCCGGCAACAGTTTTTGTGCTACTGCTCTTAAAGAATAAAAATGCAGAAGTTATGTTGTTGTTGGTAGGAAGTTAACATGCAGGTTATCGGCCTTGCAGCGATTATACCCATCAGATAAGCTAAAGGAAAACATAAATATTAACTGGGCATAGTCTACATCACCTTGCAATAGTGATCTGACACAAAAAGGCCTCCCCTGGAATAAGTTTTCATAAAAAAAAGCTTTTGATTAAAAGAAACACCCCTAAATCAGCGTACACAGCGTCAAAACAGATAAGAAACTCACCTAAAATACAGACTAAAACCCAACAACACCCAATGAGAGCAAAACAAGGCGATAAAAGGACAGTATATCGCATGGATAGCTTGAGCAGACATAGAGGTGGGTGGAGTTCGCATAAGCAATCTGTAGTCATTGACAGGTAAATTTGGGATCTCAATTCCATTGAATTTCTACAATAATCGGGTTATTTATCATGATTTTATTACACCAAACAATAATTTCTATTTAAAAAATATATATGCATTAGAAATCTATTGAAGATTGAAAATCGGAACTAACAAAAGCCTCTTGACCATACCAACGTACAAACCACAAACAAGTAAATTAATTTTACTCCATAATCAGAATAAATGGCAACAAATGATTAATAAACAAATATAAAAAACTAATTGACGGGGTCAGAAAAGTTGAAACAAAACTTAAAATTAAAATTTAAATTAAAAACGAGCTTACGAGCTATTTTAAAAGATAATCTTAAAGCACGTAATTTGCACGTGTTTGCTCACTTTCAAATAGGAAATAATTTACCAGTTTATGGCTTGAATAAATATTATGAACACATGGGCCCATAATGAGAATGACAGAATCTTTTTCATCGATATTAGCTCAGAGGAAAGCTGCCGGAGACATATCAAACCTGGACAGTTTCCTAAAATTACTACAAAGAGATACATAAAATGCAGGAATAGGAACTAAAAAACTCATCCCTGATAATGTCTATTGACGTGAGTTTTAAAGCCATGCGGATCAACACGATTAGAAAAGCCGAAAGAAGGAAAGGAATTTCAAAGTTTGGAGATTCTTGGAAAAAACTAAGCTTATAGCTTTGGAGCTTTTCTAATTGAAGCTTGGAGCTTTTCTAATTGAATAATACCCCAGATTAGATGAATATGGACAATATGTCTTTAATTTCTTATGTCGATTTCACATCGAGTGGATTCAATTCCAGATGCCGTGCAACACCTTGCTGAACCCTTCAAATGTTCTAATGAGGAAAGGACGGCGAATTTGTTCACAACGACGATAGCGGTTTCTAACCTTGCATTGAACGACTATCAGGAAAGTTTGGAAAAAACATTTTATGAAAGCTACTCGTTAACAATATCACAATCAGTTGCAAAATTTTTCACTTTTTGAGCTCAAGTCACTGATGTATCGCCCCTTGAAGGCGCTGTCCATTTGTGGCTTGTAAATTCTTCTGTTTGTGATTCTTCTGATTTGGTACTTACTTCCTGAATATGTATGGGAGGGAAATTGCACAAAAATATATCTATCATATCGAAAATATTTTCATTATGTCCACGACGCCCTTTTAAAGGAAAAAGTTAACCTTCTATTGTTTACTTCAAATTTCGAAAAAGAAAAAAGTAGATGGATTTTTTGGGAAATTTAATTCAGTAATCTGGAATTTGCCCTATGTTGGCTAATATTTTTTTCATATTGCTAAAAGTAAACCTGAGTAAAAAACACACTCTTTGTTCGTTACTACCCACTAAAAATATACTTAACTACTACTACTACAGTAAACTACAGCAAATAATCACATGGCCATCTAAAATCAATTTTAATATACATTGAAGCACATGTACAAGCAAAACATAGTGTTTACTGTATTTGGCTTTCACAAACAACTCCGTGTTGCCCCCATCCAGGGCTCCAATTTCGCATTCCTTGATATTTATTATTCTTACGGCGGTGAACATCAAGTTGAACATTTGTCAATTGATACTCCAAACTTCCCCTGTCAGGATATCCAGGAAACCATAGTGTGAAGGAATGTGCAGGCTCAACTTTATAGGTCTAAAAAGAGAAAGCAGAAAAAACGGAAATAAAATGCACAAATTTGTATATGTTATATGACAATGCGTTTTCTATCTTGGAAGCATTCGAAAAGACGGTTTAAACACAAAACGAATTTTAAAATGATGGTCAGCACAGAGGAAAGCAAATCCAAACTAAGGCAAATACGTATGCCTTTTTGCTTACCATAAAATTAGTTTAAAACCTAAAACCAACTTTATCAGCTCAAAACGATTCAAAGGCTGGAATTTGCAAAATTGAAGCGCCAATATAAGATATAGTGGTAAGTATAAGATCTGGACCCGAGGCAAAGCCTTCTACTTTTTGATGGGTCGGAGACCGGAGTAGTCCTTGTCTAGCACCTCGTCTTCGACATTGCAGATAAACATACCTGTCTTGAAAGATTCAGTAGCGAATACAACTTCTCAAACTACGACAGGTATACTGTAATTATGTACTGCAATTATTGATGGAAGGCCAGTTGGCATTTAGATTTTCTAACTCATAATCTAGTTAATACTCACGTCCAGGTTATATCGGATTTTTGTCCATATCCCAAGAGTCTTCAGTGACTCTGGAATTTTTGCTCTTATGAAATCGACAATTGCATCATAGGATTTTTTATCTCGAATAATCGCAATCTCTGATTCTTTTTCCTTACAAATCACTTCTGCTGCTTTGTAAGTGATATCATTGATATCGCGAATTATAACAGAATAGCACAGATTTCCAAAGGTCAATTGACACTTTTCTACAATGAGAAGAATGGTTTATTTATGTTCGAAAAGTTGGTAAAACAGTGGAAGGCCATTTCTATTAAGCGTGGTTTAAAAAATAAGCGTTTTAAAAACAGCCAAGGGATCAAATATAATTTATTCGAACAATTTGACTTCATCCTGATCTTAGCAAAGAGTGAGCAAGGTATAAATTTGGTGGCTTGAATTCGGCGAGGCCAGTTATGGAGATTTGCTGAACGCCAAAAATAAATTGACCAGGCATTAACTTCTACGCTCTTTTTTTTATTTTTTTTCAAATTCACAACAAGACCAGAAGCAATGCCTAAAGCAACTTAATGTCGTAAGCTTTGACAAAATGTAATACCAGCAACTGCACTCTTAAGCGGAAAACATCTCGAACCATAGAGAATAAAAAGATTATCAGAACCTAAGTTAAGGCTAATAAATATAATAAATTTTTAATCAAAACTCACGATTAAGACATGGCATCTCTGCTTCATTGCAAAGGTTGCTCGTGCAGATACATTTACAAACGACGTTTTTCCTGTTAAAATATATGGTAACAGTATAAATATAAAGAGGTTAAAAATACAAAAGTCATCTGAGAATATCATCCCCGGAAATGGTCGTTCGTTCATTCTGCACGTATATTATAACGAAATTATATAGCTATTTGCACACGTTGACGGTTTTCTGCCCTTTGGTGTACGAACGGGCTGCAGAATGGTTTTATTTCCCGCGTGTAGTAGGAGGCAACTAAAACGAGATACAGACGTGGCAGACGATTTTATTATCGCCCAGGGCAGATATCACTCACTGCACTTGCACCATGACGTTCATTCCTGTTTGGAATATTTTCTGTTTAGAGTGCAGTTGCTGGTGCTACGTATTATAGTGGATCTCTGCAATTTGAGTGGTCGTTAGTCGACTTATATTGGGCGCTGCTTACGGCCTTGCTCGAATTTCAATAAAAAAAATTGCACATAGTTTTTGTCAATCCCTTCATAACTACTAACTTTTCTTTCCCACCACACTCAGTTTTGGTATCTTCCCAATTCTTCATTTTCTTTCCCATTCCATGACTCCATTTGGCACATTGTTTTGTAATTCTGCCAACTCCGTTTGAATAACGAATCTCGCTCAAGCAAGCATCCTTATCATTCGAGCACTCTCTAATATTCTTCTCTTTGTTGCAAGCTAAATGACGAAAAAGCTAGCTAAAATGCTGAAAAGTGCGCAGAAGGGTGGAAGAGTGCACCATTTGAAACAACCATTTTTGTGCGGACCACCTCGTTATTGAATGCAGCACTTGTACAACTCAATTCCTGCTGTACATTTTAGAATCAACGCACTTGAGATCATTATATCCTGGCGACGACACACAAGCGAAATTTTAGCTATTAATGCATCAAAATAATTGTTCTTTTTCCCCATTACAGGAATATGCGTGCAAAAAGTAATTCAGGTTTTTGAATATAATTATTGAGTAATCTAGCGTCATCCGTTAATGCAACTCCGTGAACACTTTATATAGGAAAATAATGCTATCAGATCTTGCCTTCATTACTTCGTTTCCAGTTGCAGACATAACATTGTTGGGATGTTCTGAATAGTTTGCGCCTCGCTTTACCAACTCTAACACCTTGTACATCAATTCCTTGCACTATAAGCTCATATTCACGCTAAAAATATTTCAATATTCCATAAAAAAGGTTGTTATCCTTGAATGTAAAAGGTACATCACTACTAAAGAGATTCGCTAAAGTTAGTGGCCATGTAGAAATCAGCTTGGAAAGATTTTTTTGGGATTGCTTTGAAATGAACACAAAAAAATATTTATATTACTGAAGAGTTTTCATTAAACACAAGACTTCTTTCAATTTTATAGCATTATAAAAAATTATCCGTGTTTCATTCTGATTTTAAAAAATATCCAAGTCAAAAAGGTGGAGTTAGTAGATTTTCGAACTTAATATCGATTTAAATCTTTAATATGAAACTCACAAGGCTATGTTAAATCGGCGTGAATCATAACGAAAAATATTAAATACAAAATACGATTATGAACAACCCCAAACTGAAACCAGATTATAGACAAAAATACCAGTATTATGGATGCGCAAAACGCAAGACCAAGCTATAAGTAGATGATTGTGGTCGCCTTCCGCTCTGAAAATACCTTGGATTTTTTGTCAGAAATATTCATAGTACTCACTCCAGGTAAGAGTCCATGCAGGATTGCAGTCCTTTGGTGATCTTGGGCCATAACACTAGACAGCGAAACATTAGCGTTACTGGATCTTTCCCTAATGCTTAATCTGAAAAAGATGCACCAAATGAATACCATTCAAATCTAGTTGACCTAAATAGTGATGATTCCAATTCTTTAGAAAAGTACGTTTTTGATATTGCAAGAGGAAATGAATGTCAAAAACATTGCATCAAAACATTTCAAAAATTAACCACGTAATGCAATTATTTAAATATGAATTACAAACGTAGACAATTTATAACGGTTATTTTTCGAAAGTTCGCTGATATATGGAAGCAGTGCTACTATTGCATTCCCAATGAGCACAAATCCGAATACGTCTTATAAATTGAGCTTTCTGCGCTTGTGTGTACACGCTTTCGGCGATATCAAGAAGCGGTATGAAGCGGTGAAGCAACACAAAAACAAAACATACGACGTTTACTGAAATAACTAACGGTAACCCGTCTCCAATCCTATATTTTTGGTGCCTTTATAATAATTTAGTGACGGCGGCACAAGACAAGGAGCAAAACGCGTATGTCGCCCGAGAATGGATTAAAAACCAATATAAAGACAATGATACAAATACACAACTCACTTGTTTTAATTTAGAGCAAACATTCTGAAATAAATCATGTCAACACTTATTCAGCAGAATAAACTGAATGAATCCAAACTTTCTGTTGACTGAAAAGACTCGGCGTACCTAAAAACGCATTTCATTTTGGCCCTTTTAGAATTTATAGGTTGTGTATTATTTTCCATTGTAGCCGTGTCAAATGAAGGTAAATTGTCTCAGATACTTACAAATATCTCTTTATTCCATTTATATGAAAAAATCCAACGTGGACACTTGTTGCTCTCACATATAAAATATTAACAGTATCAGCATGCTTATATCTTACTGATTTTGAATGCTTTCGCTTTTGTTTGACAGTTTCGCTTGTGCAGGTGAAGCATATCGAAATTATAACGCACAAACAGCCTAGCTTAGAAATTTTATCGTTCATCTGTGTAAAAGGTTATTGGTTAAAATATACCAAATTTTTTATCATACCCTTTTACGACTTGTGTGCGCAAATTACAGCAAAATTATAATTTTTATTTACTCGGATCTTAAAAAATAACACAAATTTGAGAAGCAATTCCATCTATAGCTTTACATTTATTTTATGCCTCATAATGTCGACAATAAAAGGTTTTTGCTTCAACAAGCGTTTTTTTAGAATATTTTAATGAATTTTATTCAACGAAAGGTTGGACGTAACAGCACCTCAAAAACCTAACCGGTGACCAGCACTGATATGCAAAAGATACACATAAACGGAAAATCAGCAACCGCGTCCTAGAAAAATATTCCACACATAATTTGAGCGTAATCCGCCCTTGGTAATGATAAACCATCTACCAATTCCATTTAGTGAAGTCGAATATTATGGCAGGAAGGATATAACATCACCCTTTTTCAACATTGTCACGTAATTTTTTCACTTGAAACAATAAATTAGGACTTTACGTTTTAGTAGCATCATCGACCGCAATTCAAGATTCAACCTTAAACCGAGACTTGGGATAATATAACCTTGCAAACACTTCGAAATCAGAAACTTAATCCCTTTTTCGAGTTAGGGAGACTAATAAAAGAATAAAAGAAAACGTCTTAGCGACGCCATCCATCATTGATTCATGCCTAACAAAACAAAGCCAAGTCAAAATCTAAAATACAAAATGTACTACTAAACAACTGCACTCTAAGTGGAAAACATCTCAAACGTAACTGAACCATTATATAAAAAAAATTTAAGCGATGTTGACCGAGGCGATGATGTATGCAGCTTTACACCCATTATCCTACTTGAATATCACAAGCAAAAACTCCCTATTAAAACTGAAAGTGGAATGAAGCTACGCAGTCCTAGCTAATCAAATATATTTTAGAATAATTACTTGCAAAGTATCATAAGCATGTTCGATAAATTTTTAAATTATTGAATTTCGGGTCAGATATTACGTAAGCGAGTCTACGCAATACCCTACTTTTTCCATGGAATTAATTACATTTAGTGTGATTAATGAACACTGATCAATTCAAAACAAATTTAAATTTTAAAGCGTCAAGTTTGGTTGTTAAGTTGTCTTTGATTGATACTTTAAGAAAAATTGAACTCGTTGCCAGACTTAACAACCGCTCGTGTAACCGAATGCGACACTGAGTCAATGTTAGCGAATTATATTTGTACTAATTTCATTCGTTCTAACATATTTCCTGTGTGTCGTAAGAGTCGACCACAAATTGATTTTGAATATATATATTTTTTGGAACAATAACAGGCTATGACTATTACACGTCTTTTCGATTATACTTTGCGAAAAATATTACGAAATATCAAGAAAAAATTTTCCATTTGGCAATCGTTCTTGGTTGATCGTAAATTAATTGGTTCCCAGGGATCAATATTAGGCCTTGCTGCTCTGTTTTTGATATAAACGATCTTCCGGACAAACTAGTTTGCGGTATATCTATTTTCGCCGAGAATAAAGCCTTATATGTTCGTTTTGGTTTGTCTGGCATACAGCAAAGGGTGTTTCCATATAATATGCCTCAATTCTGGTAAAATATCGTTCTTGTCATATTACCTTAATATACTCATTCACATAGTATTGCTGTTACATTGGGCGTCGTTGCCAGTATCCTATACTCAACATGCTGATCAGGATCTCGGTATCTTGGTCCGGTACTGAATTCAATCCGATCCGGAATAAAAATATCACGCTTCTGATCCTGAACTGTACAAAGAGTTTTTTTTTCTTTTTGAATACCGCGGCAACAGAAAATCGCAGTACTCAACAAATCCAAAGTATACACCCCGCGATAGTATTGTAAAAAATAGAAAAGGTAGTAGCACAGGAAACGCGAGGTATTTTTTATGTTTTACCTTTTTAACTTTTGGGGACCACTTCTGTGACATTGAACACAGCGGAAAATCGCAGAGCTCTAAAAAACTCTAAAGTATAAACTTCGCAATGTTATAGCAAAGGTTTGGCACTACCAAAGATTCTTGGCCATAAATATAATCATGAACCTTTTCACAGGCAAAAACAACAGCTAAATGCTCTTTTTCAATTTGTGCATACTTTGTTTCCGTATCGGTTAAAGCACGAGATACATAAGTAATAGGTACATTATCTTGTAAACATGCAGCACCTAAACCTTTTGATGAGACATCGCATGTCAAAGTCTCTTTTGCTACTATTATAATATTTCAAAATTGGATCGACGAAAGCATACTTTTTAACTTGTCAAAATCACATTTCTCATTCTCAGTCCATTGCCATGCAACATTATTTTGGAGCAATAAACGTATATTACCAGTAGATTCACCTGAGTCTGGCAAAAATTGCAAAAATTTAGCAAAGTAAGAAATCATTTCAAAAAACGATACAATGGATGAATACCATTGGGTTCTGACATTTTACGAACTGCTTGTGTTGTACGGATAGAAGGTTTTAAACCATCAGATGTCAAAACATGTCTAGTTCTTGTGCCATGAAATTACATTTTGATAAATTCAACTTTAAATTTTCTTTTTTAGCTTCGCTGGACACCTCGCCAGGCCATCGCGCGTTTCACGTAAGAACTGCTTACAGCTTCCTCCATCAACCAGATCCATCCACAGGAAACAGTGAGAAGTAGTTAAAAAAAACTACGTTCACCCCGTATCTGAACGAGAGGCTGTGGTTCGCCATATGATTAAGTCGTATGCTCAACATTCTCCTTCCGCAGGATAAAAATAAAATCTTATCCTTTACATAGGACCAGCAGACCTACTGGCCTATTTAGACTGTGCTCGATAGCTATGAAGAGCTGATTTTTGTACATATATCATTTCTAGTGGGCAAAGGACATGCAGCGCAGAGTACATGCAATGCAAAAACATATCTACATTTGATGAAGTAATATTATCCTGAATTTCAGTTTGCAGTCTCATCACTCTTATCTAATAACAACTTTCAGACCCACACTATTATTGTTGTATTTTCTCGAGCGTAGTAGCAAAGATTGATTCGATCGAAAAAAGCATTAGGAATATATTTCGAGCTACACATTCCACTTAAATTATTCGCTGACACAAAGATGTCTTTGTTAGGTATTCTGATTCGAATCGGAAAAATTGTTCGATTCGATCTCGGACCAAAAAGATATTAGCTTTAGGCCATCCCTAATTATGATGCGATTCAAAGATAGTTTCAAACAAAATTTATTAGGATTTCGTATTCATCTCAATTTCCCCCTAAGATTTTGGAAAATATTGTTCATCCGTTAAAACTGTTGTATATTTATCGTTACACGAGTATCTTAATTGTACAATTTGAGAACGAATGTATCTGAAGGTGGCGAACATAATACACCTACATAATTTTCAAATATTAGTCCAAATTCGAAACCATGACTCAAAAAACAACTTGCTAATATTAAAGACTTTTCAAAGCAGTCTTTTCTCGAACAGAGGCATTCTGCGAGACCGTGTATACATTCATGTTTGTTACTCTCATTCAAATACCCGTATACAGCTTTGAAGTCTATTATGCTAAATGTTTCCTTTTTTTTGATCAACCAGAAATTGTCCTTTGAATCGAACCAGAGTGAAATTAATAATTTGTTCTGTAATTTACTGTAATTGTTCCATGTTTGTATTCCCATCATTTGCCTGAATTGGCTAGGTCATGAGTCAAATCAGCAATATACTCCCTACTCATTTCAGAATGTTTGTAGGAAAAGATCTCATATTTTCAGAAAAAGCAATAATGTATATACATTAGGAACAAATCTGCAAGATTTGCTTGTTAAGCAAGACCGATGATTAGCTGAATAAAATAGACGAAGACATAGTCATACAGAATTTTGAGAAAGATAGAAAAATTAAATTTTGTTATTATTATAAGGACATGAATTTAGATGGTAGGGTAAACCTTCTTGATACAATAAAAATCAAGCATTTGGAAACTGAAACTATTAGACTGTAACTATTTAAAAAGACTCCACCAGTAATCAACAGATCAAGACATTGCATCACCAATCGAGCCCAGCAGGGAACCGAAAACATTACCTACAAAGCTCGCAACTCAAAGCCAAATACTTAGCGCAATTTGTATTACATTATGTGCATATATTTGCTGAAAAATAACGGCAAAAAACCTGACAAGCAACATTTAGAACTTTGTGTTTTTACAATTGCCAATGTTTAGATTATTATCATAAATGTAATGATTATCATTAATTATTGCACACAGATTTCCATGCATGCTGACAAGACACGAGTAATTGCCTGGGTCCATGTTACCCATTATTCCACACATGATACAACAATATCACTTAGGCCTCGCCTATTTCGCAGCGCTGCCCAACTACAAAACATGCCGAAATTGGTCACGAAGGCATTAATTCATCTCAGTAATTGTCATCATATTAATTTGTTACGATTATTAAACTCCCAACAGTAGTAAATCCGTTATGTCAAATTTTGCAATAAATAGCATCTGGAATTAATATTGTCAAACCATTGTATCATATTGCAAATGTTTTTTAATCAATCTATGTTACGATGGCTGTATCCCAAATATCCAAACGAAATCAATATAATAATTCATATCAGTAACAATAGAAAATTGAATCAGTATTATAATTTGGATGTCTCGGACAATAAATAATGCAAGTAATGCATGTAAGAATTTGCCACTCTTACGGTGTATTTAATGTGGCTCCAGAAATTTGGCACAAACACCATTGTCTATCATGAAAGGCGATCCTCATCATTTTAACAATGTTTTTTTTTGCATTTATTTCCTTTCATTTCTATTTTATTCTTCTTTTGTTTTACTTTTTTCCCCTTTCATTGTTTTTACGTATCTTTTTTCTCATGTACAGTCTTTACAGTAAAGTCAATTTCTTTTTCGCTTGTGTTTTAACTTATAGTGCGAGTGTGTTTGGCGCCACTTTTTTATTGTTCGTGGGCGAAGGGGTCTCGTATGATGTATTGGCCGAATTTCGTAGTATTCATATTTTGTTTTTGAGGTAAGAAAACACGTGTTACTTTCTTCGAATGTTTCGTTGTAACGTTAAATTATTCCGTAGCACGTTTTTAAACTTCATTTTAGGTTTTGTTCCTGATAACTCTGTAATGTGATAACCTCATTTAAATCGCCTTTTAAATTCGGTTCTTATTTGCATCAAATGTTACGGTACCGTATCAGAAAAATTGATAAACTATTATGTATTTGGTATCTAGGCTAGTCCACTAGGCACTTTTATGTTTACTGGAAAATGAATAAATAACAAAATTTACCGTACCGGTTCCGGTATGCTATGAGAATTACCTAAGTTTGGCCAATCAAGACATTGTTGTTACACCTTTTTTGTATTCAGTAACCACATCATTATGATAAGTGTTATAATCACTGATCACAGATTTGAGATACCCTGGATGGATGGTTGATAGGACTATTTTGACATTCCGTTTTTAGATTAATTATTAATGGCCAAAAACGACGAACCGTTTCAGTACATTTTTCATTCGCTCCGTGGTCGTTTCTGTAGTTTTCAGTCTATTCGGTAGTAACCGCCACTAAGAAAGTGAAAAAGTCACATAAAAGTGAAAAAACATTCACAAATCCTTAATTTTTTGTTTACAAGCGCAGTAGACGTACAGTACGGTATTCTGTATTGGTATTGCAGATTGAGAGAATGAACCTATTACCGAAAGCAGATTTTTTAGGTGACCGGGGTGAAGTCAACCGGTTCTTGCAATTTTAGCGAAAGCGGATATTGTTCATGAGGAGATACCTGTAACGTCAACTTAGCTATCAAAGTCGCTTTTACCGTTTATGGTACCATACGGTATACGACAATTTTTCTTTAATGCTAGCACATTCAGCACAGAGCATTTTCCCGTTACCATTCACCCTGCACCTGTACTGTGTATCACCCAACCTTTACTGTCCTGTTATACGGTGATATTCACCAATAATAATGTTTTCACCGTTTATGCTGCACTGAGTATGGACAAGACTTCAGATCTGAGATTTTTTATAATTTTTTTTAGAAAAAATATAGCCAGCCCAAGTTCCCATCTTGGGCCGACTGCCAACATCAGCGAAAAGTTGATTTTTCAATAATTTGTTGCATCCTTCCACCTTCTCAGCCAGTCAGAGACCTCAAATGAGAACTGTTGTTTCAAGAAAAGATACCAGTATTTTTCTATTTAATCTAAACAGTATGACTGAACTATCTAAACAACTATGCAGTATGACAAAGTTGTGAGAAAATTGAGTGAGGTACTGCCCAGTGCAGAGTGGGGTAAACTATTCTGTACTACTATGCTATACTGTATATGGCATTAATAAGGTTCGCTTCAAGAAAAATATAATGCACAATAAGTACAATAGCAGATATTATGTAACTTCAGGTTGCGGCTGGAGGCCCAAGTTACCCCATATTTGGCAAAATGTACCCAAAGAATATAATAATGCTGTATCTATAAAGAATATTTCCCTTGTCTGCTTGCAGATTTTGTAGTGATACAAATGAAATATGAATAATAAAGTTCCAATCAGAACATTGCAAACACCACCATACCGTCATTGTAATGGCGAAAGGGCATATAGAAGTACAGTACAGTATAAACTTGGCAACTTAAAAATGTTGGAGTTTGTGTACTTTTCTGTTTCGCTCATTACACAAGAAGGGATTTTACTGTTACCCCGTTTGACGGTACCCGATTGCAGATTGAGTAACCAACGTTTGGCCTAGCTTGCTCTGTACTTGCCTTCTCACTGAATGAGTCAGGCAAGCAATTCAGAATTGTTAAATCCAGTCTGTATTCTTCCTTGTTTCGAAATTGGTTACAGTCTTTAATCATACCAACAGAAAGTTTTTAAAAAAGTTCATCTATATATGTTTTCCATCTAACAAAAGCTTTGATCGAAAATGACTAGCTTACCTCTGTCCTTTCTAATTTTTATTTATACGTTTTAAACTACTAAAATGTACTTTATACTGATGAAATATAACATTTTTTTTTATTGTTTTCGATTCGAATAGACTACTACCACTTACTTAGCTGCTTAGTTCAATAGTTGTATCATTAATAATAATTCCTGAAGTGTATCTGTTAAATGGATCGTGATTATGATGTACTGTTCAGAGTTATGGTTCTGGGTGATACTGGGGTTGGAAAAACATGTTTGCTTCAACGCTTCTGCGACAATGAATTTAGATATAGCCATGTTTGCACAATCGGTAAGTTTTCATGTAGGAACTTGTTTGTATCGTATTTTCATTGACTGTTTCATATTCTGCATTCCTAACGCTATCAAATGATTTTGAATTTTTACTGTAGACACGGCTAAATGCATTTAATATAAATTTGTCCTCACTGCAATTAAGCTTTCATCAGTTGATCGATGTACAGCAAAAAATACGTCAGCAGTTTTCTAGTTAAAATTGAAGATTGATTAGAAGTTAAATATTACATTGTTGTATATCTAGTAATCTGGAGTAGTTCACCATGTTCATTATTTATTAACTGCTTCAAAATAAATCTGATTTGTGATTAGAGGGTCATAAATTTTTGATGATTGCAGTGTTCGAAAACCTTTATTAATTGTTGTCGTTTTCTTTTCAGGCATTGATTTCAAGATGAAAACATTAGTTATGGATGGCATCAGAGTTCGGATTCAAATATGGTAATACTTATACCAATGTTTTTTTATGACTTTTTTCCCCATTCACCCGTTGAGTAAACGAGTATTGAATAGAGCAAAAGTGGCGATTTCCTTGTAGCATGTCATATAATTGGCCCAGCATTAATTCTTGCTGGTTTCTAATATCAGAGATATCAATGCCAGTGAGATCAATCGATAGGATGTTTATTATTTACATATTATGTAGTACCTATGTATCTTATTAACTGATCCATGACATCTGGATGAGCTTTATTTCCCTTATAATGAATGGTATCGTTAATAAATGATTTACTCAAATCTATTTTTTCACCTGGTCAATTGTAACTAAACGAATGAAAATTGTCTAATCAAATATTTTATTTTGTCAAGCTTGATTCACTATTGATTTCTATGTTGTTTTTTTGTAAATTTGCGTCTTTTTCTACATATTAATATTATTGTTTTTTTTTTACATATATTTTTTCAATCAAGGGTTTTTTATTTACCTATTATGTAGTACCAGTGTTTTAGGTCGACAGGGCCATTGTGCAACTATCCTGTCTTTTATTCTTCTGTATCCTTAAATTTTATATTGATTATTACGAGGCGAATAAACATACATACATACATACACTAATAGGCAGATCTTGGTGACACATTCTTTTAGTACTGAGACATGGTTCAAGATTCACACATTCCAGTGCCGCACCCAGGGGTTTGTGATGGTATGGATCAGCCCCCTGCCCCCTTTTGAATAACAAAAATGCTTGGACATAGAATGTTTGGCTTCTCTGGTTGCGACTTAAAAGAGACCGCTTGCCGTTGACCTTTTTTTTAATCTCTGTGTAATTGTAAGTTGGATTGGGGGAATTCCTTTTTCACCCCTGGAATGAGCTTTGCAAGAGCTTTCCAATCTAAATTTGATATGATCACGCCAAATTGCAAGAACCAAATGTGATAAGATCAAACTTTGCGTCAATAAAACGATGGTACACAAATTTTACAACACCGAATGTTTTTCAAGAGATGGGAGGAAGCCGTAGGAGATATTTACGTGAATCGCCATATACCTGTGAGGTGCCATGCTGGCCTCTCGCACATAGCTCTTGTCATCCCTAACAGGATTCGAACCTACTCCATGACAATCGGAGTTGCCTAACGCTTTAAGCAATTCAGCTTATCGTTCACCCTGCCATACCTTTTTTAAATATATATTATACCTATGACATTATTTTTTGTAGGGATACTGCTGGGCAAGAGAGATATCGCAGCATAACAAGACAATATTTTCGAAAAGCACAGGTCTGTATTTGTTAAATATCAGATATCGCGTATCAAATTGAGCTGTGTTTTATTATAACCTAAATGAATCTAAATTTAGTGCAACTGTAGTTGTTTCATGACATAGCAAAAGTTCAAATGAGGCTTATAATCTAGTGTAAGTAGTCCAAAGGCCTGTTTTTCATGTTACTGATACTTGGCGCGGTTCACAATCAATCTGTAAGCCTTTTTCAATGGTATGCCACAAGTTTTTAGTGTTGTGGCCAACCGCCATTGCGAGGATAGATGTGATATGCCATTTTAGAAAATGCTGAGATGTCGCCCAAGGTATTTTAGGTGGATGATAGCTGCAGGATGTTTTATTATTATAAAAAGCTTCATCAAAGTTATCTTGTTATTTTTAGGGAATTATTCTGACATATGACATCACAGATGAGTCTTCATTTCTAAATATCAGGAACTGGGCTGAAGATATTAAGGAGGTAAATACAAGATCATGCCATGGTACTTTTGGGTTTCAAATTAAAATGATTGCCTAGGGTGGTCACTGTTTGAAGTAGAGTCTTGCTTTTAAAAGACAGGGTCATGACACTAAATCAATCTTCACTTTTGAAGAGGTTGATTAAATATTTTGTCTAGTATATAATATAAGGGACTAGTCAATTTATGGTATAATTGTTGCTTGTCTGTTCCCATTGTCTGTAAAATGAAATTTTTTGTCGATTACAGTTTTTACAGTTGAAGCACGATTCGTAATGTCAATTTCAGGTGGATTTTCAAACCGCTTCCTTCATGTCCTTTGTTTTTCAAGTACTAGGGATGGGCAATTTCATAATACTTCACTATTCTAAAATACCTAGATCAAATCCAGAATATTAAATCCTATTCCTAAATTCATGAAAGCACAGTGATATAATATTACATTAAAAAGTGCAATTGGACATGTGCAATGGAGTGTTGGAGAATTGAGTCAGTCACAGAAGTCTTAATAGACATAGTAAGGGTAACACTAGATCAAGAATTAAGATTTAATTATGTCCATATATGAAAAATGTTTATTCAAGCAACAGTGATCTAGATGTACCCCTGATTATTTTACACCATTGCACATTAGAATCGAATCCAATTATCCCTATAAAATTGGAGTTTTGGATGCAGATAATTTACTATTCCGAATCAGTTTGATAAACCAATTTGTTAGGTCCATCCCTACATTAGTTACATCAGTTTGCTTTTAAAATTTGTAATTCAAGTTTTCTGCTCACAATTATGGTATAATTGTTTTAAAACGTATATATAGTTCGGGGATAAAGATGTCAATGTTGTTCTGGCTGCAAATAAAAGTGATAGAGAGGATAGTCGGCAAGTTTCCATCAAATCTGGCCAACAGGTAAATTTTATACTATCACCAGTCATTAGATTAAATTTGGCAAAAATGTTATACGTAATTTAGCTTCATATTTCTTTTCATAATGAATATTTACCAAGTTTTCATTCAAATTTTTAAAACCGTATTATATTTTAGATGTGTTTTTTTATTTTTGATAACTAACTAGAGAGATGTAATGAATCCAAAAAGATTCAAGTTCAGCAAATTCAGAGTATCTCGTTTAGATTTGTTCACCTATGATTTTGGAACATGCAGAGCTTCCGAAGCATTTGTGACTTCCATAAATAGACAACCATAAATAAATGCATCTGCATAAACTGCCCCTACTCAATTTATCAGGATATAACATTACTGGTATTGGTTATTACAGTAAATATTTCATTTTTCATTTATTCCAATATGACTAGACCATGATTGTGTCATAACTATATATGTCACTGATTGATTTGTTTATGACTCATTCCCAAGATACTGTTCGAATTTTCTTTTCATTTTGAGGCATGACTGATTGATTGCTCATATTTTTGAATTATCCCTGTCAATAGTTTAGCACAAAATATCAGATGAAAGTATTATTTCATATCCTATTCCTTTCATCGCTAATGATTAGCATTCATAGATTTTATCATGCTTTGCAATACTCTGAAAACAGAGAATATCGAGGGAAGGAAGGTTTGCAAATATTTGGATCGATTGTTGGTATTACTAATATAGCTGTATTTGAACAAGGGCGTTTCCTTTACATACCAACATACCTATGTTTGTGTTTACAACATATTTGTGAGATTTCCTGTGTGGCCGCATTATAGATGAATAATTTAATATTATTATGTTATTATCTTCCCAAGGATGTTTGATTTAGTAAATAGACGATTAAATATTATCCATGCCATGTGGCCCATGCCAGATAACCATTAAAATAATTAAAAAAAGATCTGGAACCTTTTCAGTCTCTGGCAGAATGACAATACTTTTTTATGAGGAATTTTCATCTATGTAGACATAATCCTCAGAACAAAACCCACTATTCAGTCCTACAATGCTGATAATCTCCATGTTAAAAAGGCATAGGAACTTGATGAGGGACATATTTCAGCATGATATCAATAAGACTTTTTTACTAAAGGGTAACATATGTTCCACATACCTGTAACAAATCCGCTGCACAAACCTACCTTGCGACTCTAATCCATTTAATCAATTCTAATTTTGGATGTTAAATAGAATGTTGTTTTTCTATGTTCTACCATCTTAAAGGTGAAACTCATATTATTTTATAATCTTGATGCTTCCAAGCATAATAAATCTCAATCATAATGATATCAAACTGTAAAATTCTTTGAATATACCTTGCAAAATGAATTATCCTAGAATTATGTAAAAATATTGTCCTTTCCATACATCTGAAAATCTTGTTGAGTGCTTATGGTACCCCTTCTGGAATTCGCAGACACACATTTTCACGTCCCCATATTTTGTTTATCATGTAATATGACGAAACTAATTTTTATTGTTAGTGGTGACATAGCACAAATCTCAGCTTGTCTTCATTTTGGATTTGAGGTAGTTCATACAAAATTCTGCTCTTTTCAAAGCTCTAGGAAGAGTTTAAAATATAATAAATATGAAATTATTGTGCCCCCTATTGAGCTTTAAATTTATAAATGTCTTTATGTTTTGGGTCTGGACTTATTTGGAAAATGGAACTTAAAGGAAATCATTTGAATTGCAAATTACATTTGAAAAATGTTTTTCTAGCTTGCAGATGACTTGAACATACCCTTCACAGAGGTGAGCGCATATACCAGTGAAAATGTCTCTGAAATGTTTGCAACTCTTACAAGTCTAATATTGGATCGAATATAAGGATGACATACTGACGTCAATTCGTGAAAGAAGTCAAATTTCCTCTTCAGAATCTGAGAACGATAGTGAAGATGAAGGAATTGTAAAAGACCTTGATTCAGGAAAATCAAATACAGATGGAGCTATTGAAAAACCACCAGAGTTTAGTTGCTGTAATATATTATGAGCCTGTTTTAACAAACAAGCTTGTCAAATGCAAGGTGTTGGTGAGTCTACATGATTTACCGACTTTGTGGCATCAGATATTATGATAAGGATAGGAGTGGGACAGGAAAGCCGATAATACAATCATATCATATAAAATAACCACAATTTCTTGTGCAGTTGCCAGTTTTAAGTCTTTGAGAGTTTTTAATCTAGTCTTTAACTCATTTTTCCTGTGCATGGATAAGGTTGGGGAAAGTGGCCCTAACCTGGGAGATGGCACCGGCAGGTTGACCAGTTCACCACTTGCATATAATCCCTCGCCAGATTCGAGCCTTTGTCAGAAAGATCAGAGATGCGACTTCTAAATGCTTTTACGAGCTGATGGGGCACTGGTGATGACCATTTCCTACCCATTCTTCTTAACAAATATAGCATGCTTAAAGTTCTGGATATTTTTATATTTAGAAAATGTACCATAATGCAGTTTGGATCCATAGTGGAAAAAATAATTCTGATTGTTAATCACCAATTAATTATATTTGTGTTTATTTTGTATTTCAATGCAGTTGTTAGTTACAGTCTTACGCTTCGAAATGCCGCATTCCCAATATCATTTCTTGTTTTGTAACAACACTGTTGGAACACAAGATCTGCTGTTGCTGGTGTTTTGAGAAACTAATATTGTCATGTAAATAGTTTAAATCTAATTCCTTTCACTTAATTTTTTTCTTTATATTTTTGTCCTAAAGATTGTTGAATATTTGCAGTAACAATCTTCGACATATTATGCAGTACTATCTTCAGTGGTGTGTGTAGCAATATCACTTTTTCTAGGGTTATAGATACCATATATTTGAAATTATTTATTGTTATTACTATTATGCCAATTATTTTTTTTAAATTTTTTTGATGTTGCACAATTGAGCTTCCTTATCGCTTCAATATATTTTGCACACCGCATTATCATGGTTTTATATGTGGTTTTGCCAAATTGGAGCCATTGATGAATCAACCTTTAGGGTACGGATCATTAGTGACTCATACTTAACAGTACGGGTTCAGATTCAAAATTCTGACTGAGATAATGTATATGCTGCGCATTATTTTATACTGTTTCTTCTCAATCTGCACTTTACTTCATTATGAAAAATTGAATTGAATCAAAAATGCAGTCTTCAAATGTTAAGTACGCTTGATGTGGGAATTTTTAATTCATTTTCGATGCCGAGTTTGGCATCTAATTCTGCTATGTTTTGGTCGTTGGAAGTCATGATTTTTGCATTGAAACAATTGAATTTGTCAATCAGTGTTGATAGAATATTTCTTTCATCCTAGTTGCTATCTGAATGAAATGCTCTTTCTTTTCTATATACTGAATCACCTCCTTATGGTGTCTGGGCACAACTGCAATAATAGTAAAACAAACATGATATTTTTGATTTCACTGTTGTTTGCTATAATAAGGTTCCAATGGAATTATGTTCTTCATTATGATTTTTCTACTTTCTTCATGTTATCTTTTGTATCTACTTATATGTATATATGCTCGTAAAATATTTAAGTGTTTTTGTACAACTGCCATAGTCATGCAAACCAAAAGATGTTAAATTATAACCATGAAGTGATATAAAATTGTTTTAACCTTTTTCATGCTAGACGTTGCCAATACTATGAAGAATAGACCTTTTTACTAAATAAATTTTTTATAGTCTTGTCATCTAAGCGAATCACCCTAAGCAAGGCCATGTACCAGCAGCCACTTATAGGTGAACAGGGTCGGTTATAAATTCGGCCAAGCATATCCAAGTTATTTCACCCTGGGTTAGGTGGTGGGGTCGAATAACGAGCTGAACTTGCCAGGACTCGTATCCGAGATCTTCAACCTGTAATGCAAACAAGTTATCCCACAGAAATGATTACTATTTCAAGTATGTTGCTATAAGTCACACAGGTGATTACTGTCAATTTGTCGAGATCGATCCTATTGGTTTTCATTGTTTTTTTTCCAAAAGTCAACTTAACAAAAAGCTGTGCCTGTCGTATTCTCAAAGCTTGACCAAATTACCTGATTTTTTCATGAGATCTGGAGTTGAATCTGGCCTGATTTAGTCTTGCAGTCTTGTCTATGTTACATTCCTGTGTTGTTCGTTATTTTTGCCAAACGATTTATGTAAAAAAGCCTTGTCGGAAAAGAACAAACTTTATGTGTGGGACAAGTCACCAATGATGGTAGAAATTCTTAGCATTTTTGTTGGTAAATTTAACATTCTGGGTCTAACAATAAAAATCTGCAGAATATAGGATTTGCCAAAGGTGATTTAAATATATTTTACATTTATAAATTCCAAATTCTTCTCATATGTCAAAATCTTGGAGATGCTTCCACCAAATTTGAAAGCTTGCGCCAGGGGACACGTTTCTCCACTAGTTTTAAAGATGGCTATTATGCTGAAAAATATTCAATTGCATAATCTAATATATTGTTATTGCCAAACTATTTGTTTCTTATTGTGAAAATAAAAACTTATTAAACAAGAAATATTCTACTAAAAATATATTAGCGTATTCAGCTTGCTCGAATTTTATTCCGACACCAAAGCACACGCTGTATTTTCAACTATACCTGAATTACAGTTCTAGTTAACGTTCCACAAATATGCGGTTGTTCATAACCACTAGAAATGCATCCATAGAAATAACTTGACCAATGTTGCAAATTCGCTCAGGTTCAGAATCTCGAACAGTGGTACGTTTTTGGAAAACCAAGATGATATTTTTGACAATATCAATCAAATTTTAAGAAAAAATGAACTAATTGGTATCGACATAATTTTTATAGTGAGTCGGTTACTTCAGGTTAATATAGCTTCGGTCAGAGACGCAATGACGCCTCTGCCATGGTCGACCGACTCCAGAATCCTGATACTTGTTGCTCTGTTCCTAATGATTAAATTAACACTGGCCATATAGCATTGTAAAAGGTGCCTGAATTATGAAATAGTGGGAACGATATCGTCCGGAGAGGGGGGGGGTCGTTTTCTTTTTTTCGTAAGCGTCTACGGTGTTGTTCTTTCGTAAAAACCTAAAACGCGATTCAATATTCTTGGTAGAAAATTCGAGAGAAATTAATTTCGTAACGTAACAAAACGAGCGTCGGGCCGAAAATCATGCATCGATCTTTTAAAAATCTGTATTTACAAAACTTCGGTGACTGATTCGGGCACACGTAGAAAAATGTGGACAAAATTGGGTTCATTCGTTCGCGATCCATCTGTGAGTTGTGACTCAAGCTTAATATTTGTGGACAAAATATTTGACTGTGAGATGGAGACGGCGATGCGTTTGGCCTCTGAAGCGTGGTGTATCCGCAGCTCATGCTTTACAAAGCAAATCTCAGCGGTGTGTTCTAGCGTTTTGAAAGATAGTGTTATGATTTGACATTTCCCAGCTAATGTATTATATGTTTGAATTTCCCATTTTTTCCCAATGTTTGCATTGCTATATAAACTTTTTGTTTAACCTCCAAAATTGACAGCGATTCAAGAAAACATCCCTCTTCCTAAAAGCCAAAATTTGGGCAGTAACTTCATTATCGAAAGTGGAAACAAAGCTGTGAAAACCGATCATTGTTGTGGACAATTATGTTGATATACATGGTAATGGACTATTCGAATTTTTGAACTTTTGTTTAAGCAATATTGGGAGATGAAACGGCCGAGTTATGCGTGACTCTCCCATTTGTGTGAAAGTCATTCACAATTTTGCACGATATATGCAACATCCGAAAGCGACGAGGACGCCATTTAAAACAAATTTTTGAAAAAAAATATATAATTTTAAACCATTCGAACAAAATATAGGAAGACTTTGCAGTAAACTATCCATGGACCAATGTTAAAAACTTAAAAATTTGATGGACCTATGTACGAATAATAAACACTTTTATGGTTTCAGTTTCGTTTTTTTTTAAATCTGCACATTTGATATTGAAAATATCTTTTGTGCAATTATTTCGAAAATAACCTTGAATGTTGTACTGTGGTGGTTAGCTCTTTCCAAAATTCAAACACGATTTTGGTAACGATTTCACATATATATATATATATATATAATAAGGAAAACTTGAAAAAATCGAAATATTGGTCTGTTTATACGCATTTGACACGACTGATCATGAAATTATTTTTCATAAAATTAAGATTTTTGATTTTCGAAATGTCGTTCAAAATTTTCCAAAAAGTCATCTTGACAAATCGTGTGCAGTATGAAACAGGCGACGTGTTTCCACGAGCACACCACTTATTTTAGGCATCACTCATGGATCAAGCATTAAGCAGAATCATATTTTTCACAAAGGTCTTGGATTTTCCCAACAATTTCCTGTCAAATTTCCTGAAGACAGATTTTCTTGAAAGTCATAAATTTGTTACGTGCACAAATAGGCGGTTGCAAACAAACTAACAATAAATATCCTTAATTTCCAGAATATTGCTTTACTTCTCAAAATCACTATTCCCAATATAATCTTACAATATAATTCAAAAGCAAAACAATTGGAAAACACATCATCGTATAAATATTTGGGACTCTTAGATTCTGAACATAGGGGTTTGACGAATACTTCATCAAACAAAATAGTACTCACTCACACTCTACACGATCAGCTTCCCACAAGAACTATTTAGTTTTCAACAGCGAAAATTCAATCTTCGATCAAATATGCGGTTGTGATAATAGGGGATAATATTTCACATAAAATAAGGTCTAAAAGCTGTGTAGCTTTCAAACTTCACTACAGAAAAAAATTGTTAGGCAAATTTTAGAACTGGCATTCCGCTGTATGTAGTTATATGCAATTTCACTGTGTGCAAATTTTACTGGGTGCAATTCCACAATGTGCATTTCCACTGTGTGTAATTCGATGGTGCAATTCCACCGGGTGGAATTCCATTTTTTGCAATTCCACTGTGTAAAATCCTACAGTGTGCAACCAACTGTGTGCAATTTCTCTGTATGAAACTTCGTGGTATGCGATTCCACTGTGTGCAAATCCCTTTGGGTGCAATTCTACTGTGTGTACTTATGCAATTCTCCATGTGCGCATTATTATTTGAACCACCCTTTTCCCTTTTCCCAAATCGCGAGTGCATAGTTTTTCCTCCAATCTCTGGAGACACAGATTTCAACAATACCCTTATGATTGTTCCCAAAATGAGTTATCGATAATCCGTCACGGCTAAAAAAATTGACAGTAGGCCTACCTGTAAATACAACGCACATTTTTACTGTCCAAAGTATTCCTGGCATTTTCAATCGCTCATTGCATATTGAACTCTCGGTTCTAGTAATGAGCTTTGATTCATTTTCCATTCGTTGTTATGCTCTTGCAATAACACAAACCCCGTTTTCAGGATGACTCAGTTTGCAATGATGTACGTAAATTCGGATCAAACACCGCAAAGTTTTAATGGGGAAGTCGATAGCTTTCTTATCTTGTCAAAAGCATCGTCGTGAATAGGGTGCTTGTCCAAACAAAAGCAATATTCATGCTGAGGGCTCTCAGTGCGTTTGCGGCAGCACTAACATTTGCTCGAAAAATTACCTAGTTGATTTGAAAGACCCAAAATGACATCAATTCTGTAATGTTGCTCGGTTTATAAAACTCCGAAACTACGAATTTTCACTATCAGCCTTACTTATTTCGTCTAACACAATCTTGAAAGATTTTTGACAGAGAACAAAATTGTCTGGTTTGAGCTTTATATTGTATATCCCACATCCATCCAAAACTATAGTTGTCCTCGCAATCTGTAGAAATGTCTATGCGTTTACGACTTTATGAATAAAATTTAATCCTTCAAATGCTTTATATCCTCGAAGACAATAAACTTTTCCAGATCCCCTTAATTAAGTCGCTGCTCGGTTAAGTCAATATGTCTTCCACATGAGGCCGATATAAAAGTCCGATGAGTGATATTTGTAGGGATCAGTTAGATCACAATAGTTTTTGAACGCTCGAACAATGGATGCACATTTCCATATATCAGGGCATTTATTGAACATTTTCGCCTAAATAGAGAATACTTCAGGTGATAGAATTTTTAGAATCACAGAGAGAAAGCTGTCGGGACCGGAATCCTCTGTGGTCTAAAATTCTATCGCATGAAATGTCTTGGATATCTTGGCGGAAATATTCAATAAACGTGCAAAGAAATTCGAATTGAGTTTGGCAGCTACATTAGAGACAAGGAGCAGGTTACCGACATTATGTCCAATACAACGGCAGTGCGCTTTCGGAAATCAGGTGAAGGAAAATTAGGGATTGGACCCAGGTTGCAGTTCTGGAGAATATTTTAGCCAACAAGCTTTCTTTTTTTTAGAAGAATGCAATATTTCGGGACCACGAGAGAAAGGATATACTTGACTTACCCATGTTTAGAATATTATTTAGTATCACCCTGAAATCTTTGGAACCAAATATTTGTTCGACAATTCGCTTTGATTTAGTCCATGTATCCCGTCTTAACATTCCAAAGATTTTTTTTCGCAATTTTTCCAAGCTTTTCTGAATAATTTTCTATTATTGTTGCTGGGGTGTTAACGAAGTTTTGACGCCGTACACATGATCCGTGGTGAACACAACAGCTTGAATTACTGTAAACAATATTGTCACCACTACAGGGTTCTTATTTGGTGTTTTTGTGATTATTTATTGAATATCCCGCATTTAGGCTAATTTCGAGGTTGTTGAATCATCTCATGTTATTTCTGTTTTTCGTCAAAACAAACCAAACATCAGTGAATCAGAGCAAACATCCTGGCGACCAAGAATTCATCTAGGAATGCGACTCTCAAACGACACTGTCTTGTATACCTGCAAAGCCTAACACAGAACATAGCCTGTAGCTTACCTACTGTAGGACTTGGATAAAAAAAGGAATCGCTTTCAACAGTTCCAAGTTTCCAACCATTCAAGTCAGCAAGTTGACTTAAGAAGTCCTTAAATTTTGTGAGTTCATTTTATTGTTTACTTGCTACAAACATTTTACGGGTACTGGGTTCTGATTTTTTTGGTTTATTTCATCAGTTTATTGTTCAACTTACCCGATATCTTATATATTTTTATAGATTATACCATATATTTATATATAGCCAAAGAATGTAGCCGTGCCGGCCGGGTGTGACCGGGACCGTCAACTTCCGATCGGCACTTCACACAAAAATTGTCCATTACGTTGCATGTCGACCGGGTCGAAACGGTAAACAAACCATTTAATGTGTATAAATTGGCCTGTATCGCGTCTGTCTGTCCCGTTCTGTTTGCCAAAAATATGCTTTGGCTGAAAAATAGACAAGCTTGATAAATAATGGGGTTTTTAGAGGCAAATTGTTAATTAGGCGGAATTGTTTTTCCTGTGTAGAATTTGAAAATGAAAGCGGAGTAAAGAGGGGACTTCGATAAAAACTATTCAACCTCGATATGGTATATATAAATTATATTTATTTTGACTTTCTGTTACACAGAAAAAACGCAAACCAAAAGGAGGGAAATGGAAAGGCTAGTTGAACATACACTACACTGTACATAAAAGTTTAAAATATACTGGTCCGCTCTAGCCTACCAACACACACACAACAGAATATCATTACACCACAATCGGAAAACTGTCAGGGTTTTTTTGAATAATCAAGACATGATTCATTGAGTTCAAGGCATGTAAATATTCATCATGTATTTACCCAAGCTCTCCCCAAAAATTAGATAAGTACACAAAATTATCGTGCACTGCTCAATCAGATATTTTGATTTGTCAGACGTGAAAGAAAGATGGACAGATTCTTGTCAAAATATTTTTGAAAAATGTCTGATTGATAAATTAACGTATCAAAATGGCATAGCAAAAGTCGGTGCTATATCAATATAGTATATTGTGATTGTTGTCTTTATGGGGTTCCTGCCGTACCAATAAGACTCATATTTTGTTTGTTGACCAAGTCATTCCCGTTTGTTCAAATTTACTGTTTGTGGAGTTTTGCTAAATTATAAATACAGCAGCAAGTGATATAATATTGTTTTTATACATATAGTATCCTTTTTGTGAGTTGTGACTGTATAGATATTGCCAATGTCGAATCCTTATTGAAATTCACTACAAGCTGGAAACAGTGCCTAAAAGGAACCAACTGACGACCACTTAATAGCAAAAAGCTACTACAAGATATAGTACCAGCAATTGCATTCTGAGTGGAAAACATCCCAAACACAACTGAACCGTCATAGTAAATGATGGTATCGGCCCTGGACGATGGTAAAATTATTTACCAATTTTTTGTTTTCTTTTAGTCATCTCTTACAACAAGCAGGAAATATGTTAAGACAACAATTCTAAAACTCCCACCCACAATAACCAGATGAAAGAGTATAGTGTCTTACATCCAGCCCAGCTTTGTTTTGTCCTTGATGACAACCACTTCTGCTGTTGCTGTTCTGCTTTTTGTTCTTTAACTTTTCTGGAATAAATATGTTTTGAATATGCTCTAATAATAACTTATCTTATAGTTTACAACTAGCATTATACCTTGTTGTAACTCTTGGTGCGGACATTGGATGTGATATTATAGAGTCAAAGTCAATGCCAAAAGTTTAGGCTTGTTTCATTGTTGGATCAATCTGACCAAATATTTAAAGTTTTTGAGTAGATATCATTTATTTCTTTCCTAAGAATGGTTCGCTGGATTTATTTTCATGTTTAAATGTTATCGGACAGTGGGCACGGCACAGAAACTGCCTAATGACTTCGGCAATGGATTTTGTTTTTTATAATTACTGTTGTAGAACCAAAGAATTACTGAATTACTATAGTGTCTGCCCTGGGCAATAGTTAAACTATCCACTATTTCTTTGTCACCCTTTAGCCACCTTCCAGCACACAGGAAATATTTATTACGACAATTCTAAAGCCTGTAGTCTGTATTCAGAGTTTAAATTATTGCGGATGGAATTTTTAGCAGGCATATCAATAGATGCAAAAATGTAGGTGGCGTTTCTAAACAGACGAGAGAAACTAAACTCATTGTTTAATCGAATTCCTAATAAAGAAATCATACCAGAATATTTTGGATGATTAAAAAGTGTGATTGCTTGCTTACAGAACCTTGAGGCATCATCACAAAGAGATGGGTAATAATATTTCAGAAAGCTCATCCAGCTTATCTGGAATAGTAAACTATCCAAATCTATTTTCATGGGGTAGGATTCGATTGTAATGACACATTGGTGCCAAGATCACTCTTGCTCGATTAAACCCTTTTTTTCATATATCGACATCATTAAATCCGAATGTTTGATCTAGTGCACCCTTACTATATTTAAGGCTTTCATAGCTAACTCGATTCTTTAATCCTCCATTACACATGTGCAATAGGTATTCTGGATTCAATTTAGTTATTCTTGAATAATCTTGGAACACTGATGTATTCTTCTTTGCCCATCCCTAGAGCCATCACGATTGGAGACCATCATTTTAAATTGTATAATATAAATAAAGCTAAATTTAAATCCCGAAATCTTTGCTCCATTGTATTTGAATTATAGGTCATTAATTGATCATTCTTGTTAAGAAATCTGTCTGTTGTTAATATTCGGGAAAATAAATTTTCCTGATCATTTTCTCAAAATCATTCTTGTCTTTCTATCTCTAAAGCCCAAAATACACTTTACCGACAATGGCAATACATGTTGGGATTGCTTTGTGTTAAATTGTGCTTACATGCCTACAAAAAGAAAGCGCACGCAATGGAACAATCACTCTATATTATCTTCTGAGTACACTATTTGGTTGCATTGGAAAATATAAGCAAACACATGCACTACCATTAAGGTCAAGTTTAAAATAAAACAAAACTAGAAAAAACACAACGTCTGCTAACGTATATTGCGGTCTTAAGTCTGTTCACTCTTCAAAACAGATTCTCATCTTCTTGACAACCACCACCAATATTTCTGTTTCAGAATGCTTATTATTCTGAAATGTATTGATCTACTTATACATTCTGGTATTTAATTACATTTATCTGTCCTTATTATACAATGTTCTTTCCTCCTCTCGCAATTATAATTTCTGAATGACTATACAACATACTGATCTGATTGAACAAAGCACTTAAAACAAAATATTGTCGGTTATATTAAGAGCACTTTACATGAGAGCATATAATTAATAATTATTATAACATTCAAGAGGTTGCAACAATCAGACTTATGTCGGATCGATTTGAATAATCAGTCTCTCAGATTAGGCAATTGGTGTTGTTATTTGATGGAGCAAATGGCAATATAGCATAGGAATGAATATATCATCTCTATAGTTATATCTTGTCAAAAGCATTTTTGATAAAAATTTTATTTATTGTCATACTACATGACTTATTATGCAACAAAATCATGAAATAGAACCAATTTGATGTGATACACTTTGGTATAAATTTTGATATTTTACACAGTTTATTATTTACGTTATATTGTGCACTGCTTAGTCAAAAAATACTTTGATGAAGTCTTGGTATCTTTGATAATATTGATTGGTTTAATTCTGTGAAATCTGAATATTTACAACTATCCCTTTTGTTGTTTGATGCGCTGTATATCCTTTCTGATAGGATTTAAATTCAGTAATTGCTGTACTGTTGTGTTGTTTGATTACTATTGCCTCACAGTTGTCTTGTATTGTATCAGATAACAGAATGAGTCTTAACATTAATCCGAGCAAGGTAAAATTATATATTTCATTATAGGCATAGGGTGTAATACGCCAAAATGACCTGGAAAAAACATTATTTGGAAAAAGTCAATGCATCTGCACACCCCTACTCGTATTGACCAAAAAAGAGTCACTGGTACTTTTTTGAGGGTCACTTTTTTAGGTGACTTTTGCAAAATAATTTTTTCAAGAACCTTTTTTTCCTTATTCCTATTTATTATACAGTAGCTTAGCAAATCACAGTAAATGTTTCATTTCAGCTTATATAGAAAGCACCCAATTTGCCATGATTGATTCAAACTTATTATGCATTTTGAAAGCATTATGAAGTCATAGGAGTGAAATCATTTACTGTGGCCGATAATATGCTAAAACGTTCAATTAGCATGCTGCTTACAAAGTTTAAAAGGATCTAATGAAATAAACAATCCCATCCTGTTTAATGATATAAAAAGGGTGATAATAAAAGAATGGTAATAAAAAACATCGTAATACTACTATGTAGCTGCTCACCACACTGTCTCACCATCCTAATTATAATCAATACACCAAAATATTTTGCAAGGTTGTCAGTGATGACAAAACATTACACCGAAAATTTCACATATTTTTCTATACCGGTATTTTACTTACCTTAATGTGGTGTAAATTAAATAATTTTCTACTTCAAATCTTAGATAGTGTTTTTTTAAGAAACAAATAATTTAATTTAGGATTTGTTTTGCTCCATGAACCTAAGTATGTTAATCTCTCAGATTAATCTAGGCTTTGAAAACTATGCCAGGTGCATGTTAGTCTTTTTGTTCCTCATAACATGCATTGTATTGATGGATAATTATTATGAATCTAGAAAAGGGTATACTAACTTGATAGAGATGCTGTTTCTGTTATCTGGCTTTTTGCAGACTTATTAATTAATATATCATATATTTAAGATATATGCCAGCCGATATTTTGAGGGCTAATTTCCCCATTTAAAAATATTGCATTGGTGAATTTTAAACAATTAGTACTTGCAACGTTATGTTATAATTTTAGAAGTGTTCCGTTAATATAGAAATTATTGACACACATCCTATCAATTAGCAATTTAAGGACGAGAAAATGATTGTTGACTGATATATTGGCCGAAAGCGATTGATATTAAATACTGGCCAAAATCCAATATCAATCCAATATCTATCTCCGATTCTAATCTTGTTTTTAAATGTAAATGGAGTATGGTATAAAAAGATATAGATATTATGACTTACTAATATATTCAAAACAGTACTTCTGTTTTTGCATTTTCTATTCCCGAAAAGGACATAATGCAATTCGAATTTACATTATTTAATTAATCCCATGGTATTTTGAACAATAATTTTTTTCACAACTGTGAATGATGGTCTTGATCCTTAAGGGTATTGTGGTGGATGGTTTCACTACCAACCATAGTAGAGTAGCAATAAATGTAGGGTATCTACGAATGGTGGCATGACTGTATGGGACATCGTAATTGCTGATTTTTCAATTTTTAAACTCTCTGCCATATCAGTTAGTTACTTCCGAGTGGTGCTTCATCTTAGATTTAAAAAACACTAAAAAAAATGAATGCTTACATTTAGAAAGCTGCTGAACTTTACAGTGGAAAGATGGCAGAATCTGTGAAAGTAATAGTTCGATGTCGACCTCTAAATGAACGAGAAGCAAGTTTGAAATGCAAGGTTTGAAAGGTCTTAGCAAGGTATGATTTTAGATTGAATCAATTCAAAACAATATACGAATCGATTATTGCATTATTTTCGAATAGTTGCTGTAATATATACAATCAAATTTTTTGCAAAACCACAGAATTGAATTTTAAGCAGGTCAATTTAATGCTAACAAAATGATTCAAAAATGGGAAAGTCTCAATTTTAGAAATAAATTTTCATTTTCCTACCAGCCTGTAAGTAGGATTCAAATTGCATTATTGGTTATAGTTAGTTTCTATGACTTGAAAACTTCATGCCTTTTGTACAAGTTTTATTATTATGTGCTGTTATAACTACCGTATGTATGAATACTGTTGCAGCAATGATATATATTGCTAAAACTTAGGGAAAATATTACCGCTATGTTCTTCAGTTTTTTTTTAAGAAATCAATGCACAAATAATAATATTCAAAAATTGAGATAAATTAGGAAAACAATAAAAGTTTTTGGTTAAATTTTATAAAAAACTTTGAATTAAAAATTGGTTCTGAATATTTTTACACTTCACCCATCTATTGTTCGGTGCAGTGTGTTGTGGAAATGTCGGAAGAACGAGGACAATGTACCATCAAGAAACCAGGGAGTGATTCTGAGCAACCTCCAAAACAATTCACTTTTGATGGAGCCTACTTCACAGAATCGACAACAGAACAAATATATAATGATATTGCTTATCCACTTGTTGAGGTTTGTCAGATAATGCCTAATTTATATTTTTGTTAGCAAATAAATGTTGCATGACCACAATGAAAAATATCCATAGCTAAATAATATTACTTTCGGTGAACTACAAGCAGAAAATTCGGAAACATCGGAGAACAACGAAGATAGAAAATGAAAATTTTTTTTTAATTTGGAATAAATTGTTATAATCGATCTTAAACAAAAATTGATTACATTCCAGGGTGTTGTTGAAGGATATAATGGGACTGTTTTCGCATATGGACAGACAGGATGTGGTAAATCATATAGTATGCAGGGTGTTGAAGATCCTCCTGCACAGAGAGGAATAATTCCACGGGCATTTCAACATATTTTTGAAAGTATAGAGGTAATGTATATGTCTGATGATGCTTCAAAAATTATTATTCCCAGAGTGGTAATACTCTGATAACTTGATATTTCGTTTATTATTAAATTTAAATACTGATAAATGAGAATTTCTTCTTTTTTAACTTTTCAACTAATTTTATTTCTTGCCTTCTTGACTTGAAAGCTGCAGAATCTTTCTATTGTAAGCCTTTTTGTCCAGATATCTGTATTTTGTACTATCTAAGTTTAGAAGAAAATTAGCTTCCGGTACACAACTTGGGAAGAATGCCTTCTTGACTCAAAGCAAGAAATACAATTGAGATACCAGAAATATTGTCAACTATTATTTGATTCTTAAATCATTATATATTCAATTTTGACAACCCCTACTCAGGGTTTCTTTGGCAAAAACAAATTCTCTGCGGCAGGTAGCTTGATGCACTACTATTGTGTTTACCAAGTTAATTTGTTATCAATATATTTTTAGGTTGCAGAAAATACGAAGTATCTCGTACATGCATCTTATCTTGAAATTTATAATGAAGATGTAAGAGATTTACTGAGCAGTAACTTTAAGCAAAAACTTGAGGTAAAAAAATTACGTGTGAGGTAAAAATAATATTCAGTATTTATGCTAATAATTATTTTCTGCGGACATAGAAAAAAGTTCATGAGCATCAACACCGCTATTTCAAATTGTATTGATGATTTTGAACCCTTTCTATAGTTTGGTTGCTAAATTTTGGTGCAGATAACCCCCTTTCTTATGACAAAAAACGCTATATGTTTCGTCGTAAGACTATTTGTGCTACTCTTATTTTATTTTAAATGTGTGTTTGTCATAAATTAATTTTAAATATGTGTTCCGTGTTTCTGTTAAGTTATCAAAATGTTATTTAAATTATCAAAAAGTATTTTCATGCTCCACTCAAACTGTTGAAAACACATGAAATAGACAACTCCATGATATATTGGTAAATACCAGAATATGACAAGGAAAAATGACCATGTTTTGCGAGAATGCGTTTTTTTACCTAGTTACATACAAGATGGCCATCGCATGCAATGGTACTATGTGTTAGTTCATGAGAAGTATGTGCCTTTCTGAACACATATTGGCAAACACCTTGGGACTTGCTGATTACCACACTGAACTAACAAACTGTCTAGCAGTCTTCTCTCACATAGTTATTTTCTTTATGGATTATATTCTGCTTGAACAGTTTTTAATTTTTATTAACTGTTCTGTTATTGTTCATATCAAGTTGAAAGAACATCCTGATCGAGGAGTTTATGTCAAAGAATTATCAATGCATCCAGTTAGTAATGTTGCTGAATGTGAAACGATTATGGCATCTGGTTGGAGGAATAGGTCTGTTGGAGCTACGTTAATGAATGCTGATTCATCACGATCCCATTCTATTTTTACGATCTATCTTGAAGCTTGTGATACAGGTACGCACATGGTGCTCATTATTGCGTCAAGTATTAAAAATGCCCATAATAAGACTTCAGGAAATTGAAGTTAATTTTCGTAAAATTTTTATGCCCACCAATTTTTTTCCATCCATTTGCTAGAAGATAGGTGTTTGAGTACCGTACTATATCGAGTAATTCTAACCAGATTTTGACATTTAAAGCTGATTGCATATTATTAGAATTGAAGCGTTTTCGAAGCTCAGATTAAATGTTATTGACAAAATATTGATTATATTATGCTAGCCTGTCTCATTTTTGACTGAATTGAAGAAAAAAGACACCATAATTAGGTGATTTGTTTCGCAACAATAAAGTTGTTTGAGATTTTGAGACACGAGTTATACGATTTGAGAGAGAATTGATTTTTCCTAATATTTACTAAAAATCAGGTACATCTGCATTGCTTTGCTGTTCTGAAAATATGGTTCAACAGTTGCGCGGGCTGGAGATTGAAATGTATAATTTTACTATGCGAAATATTATGCATCAATATAGCCCTAGATGACCATGTAGAACATTTCACTGTTTTAGGCGCTTCCAGAAAATTTCTTATATAAATATTCATTTCTGTTTTAACCAAACACAGGAATTGATGGCGGTGATCATATTCGGGCAGGAAAATTGAACCTGGTTGATCTTGCTGGAAGTGAAAGACAATCTAAAACAGGGGCAACGGGTGAAAGACTTCGTGAAGCAACTAAAATTAATTTATCCCTTTCTGCACTTGGTAATGATCTATTAACTTTATTATTTGCTCTTTTTATCTCTTGATCCGCTATGATAGATGAACTATATTTTAATTATATACTCCATCTGTGATCTATACATATTTGTTCACATCCACAATAAATCTTAGAACGCAGTGTTGATGAAAAGGCATGTGCTTCTGATTTGACTGTGCCTACCCAAGCTATTACACCCCAGATTTAATGGTGAGCATAGTAAGAGCCGGAATTATTAAGAGCCTAATTCAAGATTACTTTTTTTTATTATTTCACTCTGATGCAAGTCCAGAGGCACTGTCAAAAAAGAACCAACTAACGACCTCTTAATAGCGAAAGAGCAGTGTAGTGAGGGGTATCTGCCCTGAGCAATGGTAACACTATCTACCCCTTTTTTGTTTCCGTTTAGTTTATATATGTTAGGCCAGGGCTATTCTAAAGTGTGCTTCTGCAGGCCTATAAATATCTATAAACAAATGATATCCTCGTGCCCATAGATGGAATACTATATAAGTGGGGCAGTTTAGAAGCAGGAAAAAGAAGTAACTTTATTTGCTGAACACTCATCGTTTTTATTAAATAATACAAGTTGTAGTTCATTGTTATGGAGTGGTAGAGAATCAGCTGCTTGACTACTCAAACATCACACGAAAGAAAATCTTATCTAACCACAATTGTAGCTTTGATTCGTGGGGTTGTTCATATAGAGTAGAAAATTTTTTTTATTAAATCTTGCTCAACAGAAAGTTTCATAGATATCCTGTGACCCCATCTGAAATTTTATTTTGTCATGTATGATTCACAGATGGACTGTGCCTTCGGCGCGATCCATTAATGAATCAAACTTGACAAAACACATTTTGCAAGAATATTTCTAATTGAGTAATATATAAGAAGACAATTTGAGCTAATATGGTAGAGTTTCAGCATGGAACACTCAATTATTTTTATATTCTCAAACAATCAATTCACAAACTCATGCGGAAAAAGATAGGTGCTGCTTAATGAATGTACTTACATGTTGTATAGCAGATTCATTACTTGTTCAGGGCAGCATGATTCAACTGCTCATTTCTCTTGCCTTCATGTTGGGATTGGTGAGATTTATATGCCACAAAATAAGAGCATAAAAAACTAGACATGTTCAAAGCAGTGATGCACACTTATTTTTTAATAAAATTTTATTTTCATGATTATTTTTCGTATTTGAACAGATGGAATGATACATAAATAGATTGTGCGAAAGATGATCATAATATTCATCAGACTATCACATGGATAAAATTTGTTTTTTTATTGTTCTTGCAGTCCTATACTGTTCTAGTACTTATGGAAATTGCATCTAAGGTGCCAATGATCGATAACTAATTTGCTTCATTGCGGCAACCTTTCATCAAGAATTTATGCTTCATTTTATTATTATGTTCATTAGTTTGTTGATGGAAAATAAAATATTATGACAATGACTTAGATGACCCGATTCCCATCCAAGAGCAAGCAGTACTACAATCATTTTTAGTACTATTGTTATTTTTCTGTGTTGTGGTTTTTATACTCATTTTTAGGATTTTTATGCATGACAAAAATATATTGGATGATGATTGTGATGGGAAAATCCTAAGTGAAGCAATTTTTACTCTTGTTCGTTTTAGGGAATGTCATATCTGCACTGGTTGATGGAAAATCTAAACACATTCCATATCGAGATTCTAAACTCACTCGATTATTACAAGATTCACTCGGTGGAAATACAAAAACATTGATGGTTGCTTGTCTGTCTCCGGCTGATAACAATTACGAAGAAACTTTGAGTACTTTGAGGTAACATCTCACCTTCATGACCAAATAGAAATTCAATTGAAAATAATTAATCCTTTTAAATCCTTTTTTCAATTGATCCCGAATGCACCTTTTTATGTAAGTTCATCAAGTACGAGTAGTGTACATTTTATTTTATGTTAAAGGATCTCGATGGTAAGACATGACATGAGCGTGCGAAAAAGTGCACCTAGAGATTAACGGATGTAATTATGTAAGTTCATCAAGTAAATTCAATTTGAGTAGTGTACATTTCTTAAATTTTGATGTTTCAAGAGGATTACTCGATACCTCCAGCGGGTGAATGAATTTTCGTTGAGTTAAGATTATATTTTTGTATGTCTGAGTAAAGTAGAGCAATAGCATAATAATATTCATCAATCATGTCGTGCGTAGGAAAAGTGAATCTGTCAGGCAAAATAATTCCCTTACTACAAATTCCCAACTTGGAACTGCTATCTTTTGGCACAGTCTAAATTTAATATGCCTCAATCTTTAAATTGTTTTGTATTAAGTTTTTTTAATATTTTAGTGATGAATTTATTTAAATTATATGCCTTGTGTGGTAGATGATCATTTCATATCACATCATATTTTCCCATAACTTTTTAGATATGCAAATCGTGCCAAAAATATTAAAAACAAACCAAGAATAAATGAAGATCCAAAAGATGCACTTCTACGTGAATATCAAGAAGAAATTAAAAAATTAAGGGGGTTGTTAGCTGGGCAACTCGGCCCAGAAGGAATCAAAGGTAAAAATATGTCTTGATTTGTTGATCAGAATTACTGTATGTGTTGATACTTGCGACTACAGCTTTGTACTAAGAACTAAGTCTTAATACTGGATTTGCTGTTTTTTCATTGCTCGGAGGATATTCCTCTCAATGCAGTTTGTTATAGCTGATTTACCTGAGTTTTCGACGGAGTGTGCAGTTGCTTCCTATATGCTTCCCTTGCTTTGAGGGAATACCAATAAAAATATAAATGTTTATATTAATTTTGGGTCATGTTTGTATGTCAAGTTGTGGTCAAATATCAATTGTGCCACTGTGCGAAATTTACTAGATATTGTACAGAGTTTTCTCTCACTTATGTTATGATTAATGATATTGAAACTAATATTTAAATATATAGCTCTTGGAAGCAAGTTACTTGGTGATGAAGGTCAGTAAAGCAGACTGGTGGATGTCAGAAAGAATCAAAATTCTGATTCTTTCATTGCAATGTATTTTTGTGCTGTATTGTGCCGTGTAATTTTTCAATGTTCCCAATGCTCTAGATTTTTTTCATATTCTGCAATCAAATTCAATTTGTCATTGGTCAATGGTGATTCGAATCTATGATTCATGCAAAATCCAACAATTTTGAAATTCAATCCAGAACTGATTGTGACATAATTTTTTTAAATATACAAATTTACAAAATATATATTCATATCAACTGATTTTCGTTGTATATTTTTTTGAAATTACTCTGATTTATTTATTGAAATTTCAGGTCGATCACATTGTAGCGTTTTTTGATCAGAAAATGATTAGTTTTCCTGATATTTATATAATCAATTACATTTCTATGATCACCTCATCCCGGGTCGTGCTATCTTTCAGATGGGATTATCCGTGACTTGTATCTTCCCTATCAATATTCTTCATTCATTATACCGGTAATAAATTGTGGCCCTTGTAATCTTACCAAATTGCAACATTGGAATATTTCATGCTTCCATAATATTATCAACCAAAATAATTATTCTTTGCTTCCTGGCCCACCTATTTAATCGTCCATCATATTATGAAAATATGCAGTCGACATTAATTAGGACAACACATAATTTCCATTCATGTGATGGAGACACAGGGTCTGCAGCACAGCTTTCGTACATCATTCAATCTTTAGATTAGTACTCTTCACTTATGTTTTCACTGGTCTACATTATTCTGTGTGACACTTTGCAAGTTTTAAGGGTTTTGTTGGTTTTAGCAACAATAGTGTGCGACCATGTTTTTATAAAAATTACATATTGATTCCCAAAATGACAAAAATTTGTTTCCGATAGCGTTATCTTGCATGATTTTTAATAGATGGTTTGCACATTTTCTCTTTTAAAGTGTATTTGTTAGACGTGTTCCTTTTTCCTTGGCACAAAATTTTAACCTGAAGATATTCAGGGCTCTGCTATTACAAGCAATACAACTTGACAGGCACTGCTCTATATACAAAGATCACAGATTTGACAGTTTTAATAATCAATAATGTTTTGTATGCGAATTTTGGAGCAGAATCTTTCAGAACAAAGCTCAATTTGAAACACAAATTGAGTACAAATGAACACTTTTACCCCAAGAAAAACATATCATTCTCGTGATTCAGCAGATTTGATTTTGTCAAGCATGAGCCACAGATGGACTGCGACTCCATCTGTGACTCATTCTTAACAAATGATGTATTGACAGTATTTCTTGACTGGGCAAAATTATGGACGACATCCGTTTGATTAGAATAGCTGATATTATAGCAGGTTTTTTCATGTAAATCAATAGGGAAAGTAATCCTCTGAAATATGATTTATAGCATACATGGAGATTGTTGGTGTTATAATTTTTCTTTCATTGGATCAGAAATTTTATGTTAGCAAATCAGACCGATGATTCTTTTTGGTGCACCATCTGTGGCCCATATTGGACTGGAATTTTTAAATGGGTTATTGTGGAATGTTAAATTATGTATATCACATGAGTTACTCGAGTTAGTCACTTAAAATAACTTTAGAAGAAATTTGATTTCACAAGCACAAACTACGGTAGTGATATTTGTGAATAATATAGTTCAAGCTGTTTGTTTGACTTTGAAACATTCAATTCATTCAAGTTTGATTTTAAATAGGATTTAAAATGGGAGAATCATGTATAATTACTCTCGACTGGGCAATTTTGAGAAGCTGCTTATTTTAATGAAATCGAGATGACGAAAAATATATAAAATGACTGAAGTAAACTTTGATTTTCTTGATTAACTAAAATGAGAATAAACCGTAACCCGATTTGGAACTGATGTTTGCATAAGAGGTAGTGGTTCACAATATGTAAGTTGGTCATATTTTGGCATTCCTCTTCCACAAAATCAAAATAAAATCCTACCCAATACTAAAAGATTTCAATAAAATATGATGTTTGGTACTATTAGTTTATCAGAAAAAAATATGATAGTTAATTTTGTGGAATATAATGTGTATTTTTTGTTTTGATAAAAATGTATCAGTACTTGATGTAGTAGTGTTGATGGTTCGTCTGTCCAAAGAAAATACCATGGGATTTTTAGACACCCGAAAAAAAACTGTTTCTGTTACCCTGCTTGTTGTTTGTTTTAAAGAAAAAGGAAATGGAGGTTTCTGTTTTGTTGTAGTCATGGTGATAATCTGTTTGTTTTATTACACTGTAATATGAATTTATAGGCTACCAATGATACCTATAAAAATTTGTCTAAAATATTTGCCAGTGTAATGCAATATTCAGAACTAGATAACTACAATGCTAGCATAATATGTGTATGTCTTTGCTTGACTTGACTCCTACACTTATCATTGAATAAGAAACAAAATCATTTTTTGAATAGAAATTGACTTATATAAACTTTTTTGTAGCCTTACTCGAAGGTCAGTCTCCCCCACCTCGTCCAAAATCTGTGCTCAAAGATGTTGAGTCAGAAGAAAAAGAAAGTACGAGTACTTCCGGGAAGCAGATAACGTTCGAATGGTAAATAATATTTTCTCATTATTTTTTAATCGCTATTAGTCTTGCCATTAGGATTTTGAAATATTTTTTGACAACTTTCCGTTTCCTATAAGGAATTTCACGCATTTTTGGCAAATGTTCAAATCATCAGAAAAGGCTAATGAGAATCTTGTTTTGAGTTTTGTGATTAGCTACCGGCCCTCTCAAAAAACAATTTTGATTACACTTATTTTCATTTTATTAGCTAAATTTAATTTCAAATAACGGTCAAACTAAGTTTTTTCAACGCTTATTTGAAGCTTGAATAAAATATGTATTTTTTTTTTGTAAACTTTCATACTTAATTCTAAAGATGGCAAATTTTCTCACACAAGTGATTTTTCAATTCTTATGAGCCCTTGTATACAATTATGTTTGATTTTTTTTTGAATAGTACTATGAATATCCATTCGAAGCATAAATTTTTTTAAAATAATCACCCCTACCTGTGAGTCATGAATAATTAAAATGCAACCTCATCTAGTGCAGTGCGTGACAGAGATATAGTAACATATTGTTACAGTTTTTCCTGTACAATGTTGTGCAAGCATCGTTAATAATTTAAAGCACTGTAGGTATGTTGTTCCCTCAATGCATTGACAGAAGGTTTTGTATCATTGTCAGTTCGCTTGTGATTAGTTTTGGGGTGTTTGTTAATCTTTTGTTTTTTGAAGGTTATTTGTCATCTTGGCTTCTTTATCATATTAATCGAGGGAAATTAATGAAATTTGGGTATGAATATGTAGAACAGCCACTCTGCAGTGGGGAATCAATTGTTACGTTGAGTATAATGGCAGAACATCAGTCATTAAAGTCCTCTTTGAAGTAGTATTGTTACCAAACCACCATTTACCGATTTAAGATAGGATAGGATATCATTTTCATCCTGTGGGAGAGGAAAGCAGAGAATACAGCTTAATCATGTGGCGAACCACAACCTCTCGTGCAGATACCAGTTCTGAATCGGGGTTAAGGTTTTTTTTTTTGGATTATTGTATTTCTCATTTTTCCTGTGCATGGTTGATGGAGGAAGCCGTAAGTGAACCACCGTGCACCGGCAGGGTGTCCCACATATGATCATTATCCCTCATGGGGTTCGAGCCTGCATCATGACGATCAGAGATGCATAGCTCGAAGCGTATTCCCAACGCTTTACCGATTGAGCTAACCGGATTACTTGTTCACCTGATTGAACTGTTGGGGCAGTTTTGAGTGCTAAGTTATTAGAAATGCCGATATAGAGTTTTTATGGTTTGATAAGATTTTTTTCAATCTTAATTTTCCTGCATCTGAATTTACCTATTTCTCCTATATTTCTCAAAACTACCTTAACTGGAATATTAAGGCTTTATATATAGGTTAAGGCATGTGTTTTTGACTTACCAGTAATATTTTTTTCTTTTCACTAAGTGTTTGTTGTCTCTACAATAAGTGTATAATGTTCAATTTTGTTTGCTCGAAAGCAAATGAACACCATGCTTTTCTATTAGTCATTCTTCAATAATTTATTAATTTATCATTATAATATCTCTTGATTTATACAACAAAATTAGAGATAACTTGGAAAAATAGTTATCCTTTTTGGGTCTGAGTTAAAAATAGATGACTTTCTGTTATGTAGAGCAAGTACAGGTCACCAACTTTTCACAACCTCCTCGGATTTATATAAGAAATTATTCTATGTAAAGAAATATATCTGAAGAAAGAATGTTCAAGTATTTTACGCCTAAAATTTTTTATGCATTTTTGGTCGAGATACACTGTATAAAGTACCTTCGTTTATCTAGACATTTGCTGCCCCCTCCCCAGATTTGGCATATGTTTTAATTTTTAATTTTTTCAAACTTAATATTACTTGCCGTCAATTTTGTTTGTTAAATTGATAGTTTTCACACGGCCGACCTTAAAAGTTATTTTTTTCCAGGAATTTGAAGCCAGATTAAATGAATTGAAAGAAAAATATGAAGCAGAACAAATGAGCAATGCTAAATTGCAAGAAGATATGAATAAATTGAAAAGTCAATATAATCAACAAATGGAACAAATGAGTAAAATGTCATCAGGTGAATTTAATTTCGGTATAATATCATAAAACTTTTCACTTCAATTCATATTATTTTATTCACAAGTTGTTACTACAGGTTAGAAAATTTAATTCAAACCATATTCGAAAGTCTCTTTAGCTAATACAATTTTTTCTTAAAATTTTAGAAAATTGCAATATTGTTTTTTGATCATATTCAGACAATTGTGCTACAAAATACTGATTTCCATTATTACGGTAGCTATTTTTTAATGAAATTAATCTATTTGTCAAGGTTAACGGCATAAAACTAGTAATCCGGGCTTGTAAACTCTTGTTCATCATTTAACACATAGTCTGCTGAATTGGATAGTCATTGTCAGTTTCGAAGTGCATATCTTTCCAACTAAAAACAATTTTGTGAGCCCAAGAGGTTGTTGGTTGGTACAGGCGCTTTATTCAGGTTTTTTCCACTCGAATGAGTCATTGTAAATATCTCAATCCAGTATAGCAGATTCGCGACAGTTTAGTAATTCTTTAGTTTTGTGATTCAATTTTTGCAAATATTTTTTATTCTTCTTTTTTTTGTTTCAAATTTTCAGATTCATCATCGCATCCATCTGACAGAAATCAGGTTAGATATTAGGTTATAATAATAAATAATATTTTATATATGTTTCACGGGGGTCATGTGGTAAAGTACCTATCCTATGTGTCACCGCCCTTTTGAAAATGAATCGTTATGTGACTTTGGTCCCAATGATTTCTGAATAAGAAAAAAGTAGGAGCATTGATAAAACAGAGAACTGGAATCTGATTCCACATTTTCATGCAAGTTTAATTCACAAGCTTTTGCTTGATCATAGTCCAGCTTCATCAGGTAATATGCCTGATGAAGCTGGGCTATGATCTAGCGGAAACTTGGGTAATAAACTTGTTTAAAATGTGGAATAAGTTTCTACCGATAGTCGTCTGTTTTGAGAATATTCTGTTCAATAAATTTTGCTTGTCTAATATCAAGTATGCTGTTGGTTTGACCATTATTTGGTGATGTGATTTGAAGATATTAACAAATATTGCCACTTTGGTTGCCACTTTTAAATACAGTACGTCAATTTTTGAATCGAATGATGAATTAGGTCATTTTTAATTGATCCTTCCTGAATGTGATTTTATGTAAAATATTAGTTAGGTGATCAAATTAATGACCAGTTTTTTTCTCTATATTGGTAAAAATTTAAACATGTGTAAAAATGAAAATTTTTGCTCAATCTGGTCAGAAATTTGTGGTACACACACGTTCACATGATCATTGATGATTCGTACTGTCAAGGCTTGACAGAATAAAATTCCGTAATGGAAAAAGCATATTTGAATAATGTTCAATTACATAAATATATATCCGAATATTTTGAAAGTGTCTTCTCTAATCTACAAAATGCAATTTCTTACTGAAAGATTATAGTCTTGTAATGTTTTTTTAAAGAATATAATTTCAATATCACTGATAAATATTTAGTAGATTTTAATCAGAATTATACTAATATAGAATAGCCACATATTTTTGCTATATTTTGCTTTTAAATGTACATTAAGTAATTAGTTCTTCCTGTACTAACCTATATTTAGTTTTTTGATGATAAACTGATTTTGTATTGTTTGGATATGGGTCCTATGACAGCTATGCCCAACCAAAGTATGTAAATTAGCCATAGTTATTACAACCACATGTAAAAGCCTGACTAGGAAGTGGGACAGTTACCAAGAGCATTAATAAGGATTTGATTTCACATACAGCTCGCCTTTTTTATTTATTTATTTTTTTGAAAAAATATAATTATCACACTCAAATTTTATGACTGCTTACGAAATGCTGGATACTCAGGGGAGGTTTGTATCATCATGTTCAGAAGTCGAGCATTATTCTGGAATCGATTCTGAAACATCGCGGTGCAGATCGTCTTATTCTGAAACAGAGGATGAATCTGAAAATTCTGATGCTGTACAGGATGCTCCTGACCCCGATCTTCTTGTTTACAGACAATCAGCAAATTTTATGCTGAAACTTTCTGAGATGATTTATAATCATGCACTCGAACTTTCTGTCAAACGTTCGATTGACACATTTCCCAATGAGCCACTGGAGGCAGTAGCACATGCTGTAAATACTAGCATAGGAATGAAGTTGTTGTATTGTGTTGTTTGGAGTTTTATTCAAGTAACTTTTTAGGAATAAATTGTACTACTAAGGCTAAAGGTCATCAAAAATTTTGAATCAAATCAAACGAACCAAGCCGTCTTTCTAGAAAATTGTCAGTTTCCTCAAGAGTTTTTCTTGTTTTTGAAATATGGTCTTAATAAACTTTTTTATTCTATTAACTCCAAAGTCAAATAATTTACAATACGTCAAATGGCAAGTTGAGACAAAAAGTTCACACAACCCAAAGCATGATCTTTTCCATAGTGCTTGCTTGAAGTGTTTGAATAATTAAAGATAATTAATCCAAAAATGTAAAACAATTTTTTGAATGCATTGGTAATATTCGCTTCATCGATAATTAGCTACATACAGATAAGTGGGAGGCTCCAGACACTGATAGATTGCATCACTAAGATATGATTTATCTAAAATTTATAATGGGGTAATATTGAAGTATAAAAAAGGGATTTTATTTATCATATTTTATAAAATGTGTTCAAAATTTACATTGACTCACAGTAGCTATTGTGAATGCATGACTCCCATATAAATATGAGTGTGTTTGCATGTGGATATATATATACTTTATAATTGATTTTTATAAATCAAAATTTTCTCATGGTGATATTGCATCTATTGTTTGATGAATTGGTATTACATGACAAACTGTGTTTGGTTTTATGTTTAAAATCTTTGTAATGTGTTGTCGCTTAGTTTTTTTAGTGTTCCGTGGTTTTTGAGTATGTAATATAAAACCAGTGCTAGTTATCAACTGCCAATTTTTTTCTCTATGCCCAATATCTCTTACTATGAAGACATTAAATAAAAATGGCCTTCTTTTAAAAGAAATAACAGTATTAAATGAATGTTATATTTTACGATATATCGCTCACAAATAGATTCTTATCCATTTTTATCAAGATGTATCACTTTTATTTTCTGCCGAAGATGATATTGTTCCAAATCATCAATTCAGCTATGAAATAGGAAAGTTGATCAATATGAAGTGTTTTTTGTTCACATGAAGAAATTAACATAAAAGCTTCAGACATCCGAACGAAAGAAAGATTTTGTCGTTCTGTCTTAGTATTTACAAAATTTAAAATAGGGTTGGAAGTGTAGAGCTAGGCATTTTATAAATTAAGTGTAGAATTATATGTTTTTCTCTGTGCAAAATGGGTCCTATTAAAATCACAGAAAACAATGCATTTTATCAAAATTTCAACGTATCTTAATTATTTGGATAGGTGTGCAAAGTTAAATACAACATATCTGTGCCCCATACTTAATAAATCAAGACAGATATGTAAAACTTATATGTTTGTGATGAACGTTGCATGCAAATAAATCTCAATCATAATTTTTTTCTCATTAGCTTGCGGCATCCCATGGTACATCAACAATCTCTTCAACTGATACTGGTTTTACAGAATCTTCATCTTTTGATGTTAGTACAAATAGTTATTAGATGTGAAACAATTCTGCTTTTTAATCGATAAAAACTTTTGTTAAGCGTGAGCCGCAAATGGGCCATGCCTTGGTTGCTCGATCCATTAATGGCTCATACTTAACAAAACAAGGTTTGGCAACAATTTTCATCAAATGTTGCAGAGAACAAGTATTTCTTCCCGTCACACATCAGAAAATTTGATCTTTAGCCAACGTGATTAGTGTGGTTCACATTTATAGTCTACCTCTGACTCATAGTATAAAATAAATTTTCTGATCTTGTCATAAGTCAAAGCTAAGATAAAAAAGCTATTGTGTGAAAGATCAATCATGGAGATACTTGAGAAAGTCATTCATTAATTACACTGAGAATTCACCTATAAAATATTGTCAGTAGTGTATTGTTACAGAGTTGTATAATTGACACGCTAGAGTTGCCATTTTTAGGCCAAAGAAAATACCATAAAATTTCTGTACTGTTAAATGAAAACAAGACTTCAACAGTTTTATCACAAAGCACTGTGATGTCGACCTTGATATGTTATTTTATTCAGAACTACAGGCATTCTATATCATTTTATTTGTTGTTTTTTGTATTCCTTTTATATCAACTATAAATATTTTGATTGATTGCACTATAGAGCATTTTGTTTTAATAACCAGAAGATTATGTATGGTATTATTGATTAGTAGTTTCTCCTATTAATGAACAAGAGTAATTGCTTATTGCCAATTTCAAGATCAGATTTCAACTCATTATTTTTGTTTTTGTTTTATTGAGATGAAAAATTTGAATAATTATGATTTCATGCCTTTGTTTATCTATTGTGCTCATATTTTATCATAAGGAATCCTCCTTTATTTGAAAAAATAATTCAAACAAATGAGATCAATTACCGGTATATACAATATATTAAATTTCTTGAATTTCAAAGCAAGTTTGCATTTGGTATAATTGTGATTTCCTAAAAAAAGGATATGTAGTTGAATACGAAACGCTGATTTCAGACATGTTTAACAATAGGGAAATAAAGAATAGTCAAAATTTTGCTTTTATATTTGCTATAATTTTTTTTTTCATATTCTATATTATTTAGGCAACTGAAAGTAGTTCCGCGGCAAGTAGTCAACAGAAACAACAAATAGCTCGATACATCGGTACAGTCGATAATGCTGCTGCATCACAACAACAACAACAACAAGATAATATATCATCGGAAGATCAACAAGAAGAAATTGTGATGGAACAACAAAAAGAAGCATTGAAAAGGTGAAGCTTTTTCCTCAAAATAGAAAATATGACAGTGGACATGGCCAACGTTTTTTTTTTTTCAATTACATTAATAATGGTCAACTTCTTAGCCAATTAGGAGCTCAGAGGTTCTCAACTAGCGTTGCCACTTTGAGATATATTTATCCTCTTATCTGGAGATATATTGATTTATACTAATATCCGATAATACTAGCGTTTTTGTTCACCAATCCATCCATTCGTCACCAGGGTTTGAACCTATGTTTCTAACTAGGTGTATGTTCGGAAGCTATTCTCACTTTCACATCTCTATTAAGTTTGACAGTTTTAAGATGATAACTCTTTATTTTTAGATTACAAATGCTCCAACAAAATATGGTCGGAGGAGAAAAAGCAAATGATGAAGTTGCGAAAGAAAAACGTAGAAGACGAAAGAAACATGTTGACGAACGGAGAGTTCTTCTTGCGAAAGCAGCTCATGAAGATGATGAAGTTATTATGTTGAATGTATATGATAGTATTCATGATGAAGTAAAAGCTCGAGATAAAATAATTGCAATAAAAAATAGAGAGGTGGGTAGGTTATTGAGAATTCTTTATTTGAAACGAAATAAATTTTATTGAAATCAAGTTAACCCAGGAATAACTACTTGCTCGCAGCATGCTACAATTTTATTGTTCTCCATGCACAATAGTTGAACAGTAGAATTTCCATAGATAATTTCCTTTTCACGTTTACTACTCGTTTTCAGTATATAGGACAATATTAAAAAAAAGTGTGTTTTTCATCCGATTTTAATTGATTTCACAATTGTTTTGATATTTTTTTACCAATAAAACAGGAAAATGTTTTTATGTAAAATTTATTAATTTCAAATCATCTTCAGATACTTTTTACTCCACATTATACGAATATATAATGATATAGTACACACAAAAGTATTGTATTTTACTCCAACAAACATGCTCATTGCATGTTGGCATTGTAAACATTTACAGACCGCAACTTTGATTTCAAAGGTAATTCTGTTTTTAAGTGGGATATATCCTTTTTCTTGTTCAGTTGGAAGCTGCAAAAATGGAAGTTGAAGACGTCAGTTATGAATTTGAAAGAGATCGAGAAGAATATTTATCAGCCATTAGAAAACAAGAAAGAGAGATATCATTTTTACAGGTACATTCTTGTCTCTTGAGAATCTGTTATCAGCTGCAACTTTCCATTAATTGTGTCATGGCTGCTGGTAGAAATTGGTTGGTGATTTTCTCCAACTTCCCCCTAAAACTCTTGATTGTTTTAAATTTATTGTCATCGTTAAACAATCAGAAGGCAAGAAGCGCATATTTCAGTATTGTGCTATACAGAGTCTTAGAAATTTATTTTGTCAAGCATAAGTCACTGATGGATTGCGCCTTGGCAGCGCGATCCATCAGTGACTCATACTTAACAAAACGTGTTTGGACAAGAAATTTCTATTTTAAGCTACTACCATTTAGTGCTATTTTTAACTTTCCTGTCAAGGTTTGTTGTGGTTTCGTGAACAAATAATGTCTTCTTAATCGTTTTAGTTGAGCGAAATTGTCAGCCTCATGCATTGCCCGATTACCCGAGGCAGATACCATGCACTGCGCTTTATTAAAAGGTTCAATTTTTTCTGGGATGATTTCTACTTAGTGTGAAGTTTTTGGTACTTCATTTTTGGTTATCTTTGTCGGGTTAACGTTGGATTTTCATGCTTTTGTGAAACCGAATCTATATGCTTTATGCCATAGAAAGAATATAAACTAACTAGACAAGAGATTTCTTGTTTACATTTTTATTATTATTACTACTATATTTTTGTAGCGCTTTGTCACTTAAGCGGCCGATAGCATTGGTCCACGAACACAAAGTTGTCGAATGCAGACGCATATTTGAAGTACTCGTATAAATATATATAAAAGTGGTATCTGAATTTACCATATTTCTCATATTGCCCATCATTTATGAATCCAGGTTGTTGAAATTTAAGTTTGGTCTTATATATTGCAGGGTATAATAAATAAAATACATCCTACCTTACGCCGAGATTGTAATTATAATAATCTTGATCGAGTTCGTAATGAATCAACGTGGAATGACGATCAACAAGCATGGGAATTACCAGACCTTGTTATTGTAAAAACTTCACTGCCAGCTGCAGGAGGTAGATCTTTATGATAAAATTATGTTCTAAATCTGTCAAGATCGTTTTAATAATTTAATTTGAGTTATCCATCGTGAAAATAACTAACAATGGAGAAACTAGAATTTTGATTTTGTAGGTTAGGATAGGACTTTATTTTGTTTCAGAGGGAGGGGAAAGCTAGAATATGACTTAATCATATGGTGGACCACGACCTCTCATGCAGACACCTGTTCCGAATCAGTGAATGTGTTTCTTATTTATTCTGTGTATGGATATGGTTGGTTAAGGATGGTAGTACTCACTCCGTCACATACTTGACAATACGTATATGTGAATGTGTTTCTTATTCATTTTGTGCATGGACCTGGTTAGTTAGGATGGTACTACCCTACATCATCACATACTTGACACTACATATATGTGAATGTGTTTCTCATTTATTCTGTGCATGGACATGATCGGTTAGGATGGTACTACCCTACACCGTCACATACTTGACAATACATATATGTGAATGTGTTTCCCATTTATTCTGTGCATGGACAATACATATATGTGTGAATGTGTTTCTTATTTATTCTGTACATGGACCTGGTTAGTTAGGATGGTATTACCCTACACCGTGACATACTTGACAATACATATATGTGAATGTGTTTCTTATTTATTCTGTGCATGGACCTGGTTAGTTAGGATGGTATTACCCTACACCGTGACATACTTGACAATACATATATGTGAATGTGTTTCTTATTTATTCTGTGCATGGACCTGGTTAATTAGGATGGTACTACCCTACACCGTGACATACTTGACAATACATATATGTGAATGTGTTTCTTATTTATTCTGTGCATGGATCTGGTTAGTTAGGATGGTACTACCCTACACCAGAGGTCAGCAATCTTTTTGAGCCACGGGCCAATTTGATAAAATAAAATATAGTGGCGGGCCGTTACTGCCGGGACAGATTTTCCGAAACGCGAATAAATTACCCTTAGATTGCACGCCGTTTTACACTCCTATTCATGCTTATATAATATGTTCATTGATATGATAAAAGGAATTTATTACTTTGAAACCGATTATTAAAACAACAAATGTGTGTAACAATTCAATGTGAATGTTGATGTTGTTTGCATTTTTTTTTGCCAAATTGTCAAAGTCAGTTTTGATATTGGAACAAGAAATTTGTAAAACATCATTAACATGTTCATCAGATAAACGTGGTCGAAGTTTATTTTTTGCAAAGTTCATCTTGGAAAATAATTGTTCGTAAAGATAAGTGTTCCCGAACATGGATACAACTCTCTTCGCTTTCTCTCGTAATTTCGGAAATAGAGTCAAGTATGTGTTAGTATAGGATAGTACCATCCTGCCATATATGTCATATTTTGATTATTCTCAAATTGATTCTTATCTTGCTATGAAATCATGATAGATACGAAAAGTTGAAATAAGTAAATCATGACATTGGTGCAAAATATAATCAAATGTCAGCAATTTCCTATATCTGAAATGTTAAGACATTATTCTATTATTGCAGTGAGTTTCTTATATTTGATAAATATAATTACCTCAGATTAAGTTGTTAAAAACTTATACTTCAGGATCACGAACATTGGCTCGAGGTATTTCTCAACAAACCAGTTCAATCGAATCATATTCTAGTGTAAGTAGGAATGCATTATTAATCAAAGTTCAGTTTTCGTAATTTACTATTCATTATGTTACTATAGCTGCAACAATATTCCCATTGATATGACATGGATACGCAGGGTTACCCTTGATTTGACCAAAAAGGGTGACAAGGTAAAATATTTTTTAGTATATCACATTTTTTTTGAGTCAAACATCAGAATATTGTAATAATTGTCTCAAAACGACTTTATGTTACTTATTTTCTACTTCAGATAATTCAAATATAAAATTTTCACATTTGTTCATTGAAATTAAATATTTCATGTTCATGTTTTTGAGTGACGTATATATTTTTCCAAAATGAAAAAACCTCCAAGAACGAATAAATAAATTCTTTCTACAGAGGAATGACTCAGTTGATGACGATCGATTTTATACAAAATTAAATAACAGCAGCAATGAGGAAGTTGCAAATAATTATTTCATGCCAAAGAGACATATTCATCAGATTGTTTCGTCTTCTCATACAGATCACAAAGGTAACTTATTGCACTTTATAAAATTCTTATGATTTGGGATTCAATTTGAAACGATATTGAAATGAGTTGAAAACTCAATTTTTTTTAATGAAATTGCTTTATGCAAGGTTATAAGCATCACCTGAAGACTCGTAAGTTATTTTTCTCCCAGAGAGAACTGAGTTGTGTTATAATAACGTGCAACACCTTCGGTGTTGATAAAACCAATCAGTTTTTTTTCTTATTAGCCCTCTCTTATGATGCGCAGGAAATACGTTAGGGAAACTTTGTAAGATAAAAGCTTAAAGAATAACAAAAATTACTAGCCAATGAGCACCGGAGGTTTTTAGTCCCATGTTTGAACTTTCGATCGATTACTTAATTCCAGAACACATGGTAAAAAGACAATATAGCAGCTGACATGCAAAGTCGAATCTGTAATGTTGAAGATGTTTGCATTTTCATTGAGAGTCATGAAACCATCAATAATATGTTATTATTTCAGGAGGTTTTCATATGCTTGGTATGCATAGTAATTCATCTCCAATGCTGACTAATGGAATGGCAAATGGAGATCGAAATTCACCTAGTCAGCACAATCATCCAACATCGACTAGTTCATTAGCTCAAATGTCATTGAACGGGAATAATTCAAACTCAGATTTCACATTGACAAGAAGACCTCACAGACTTGATTCTCTTAATCCAATCAGTGCTAATACTAAAAAAAAAAAAAAGAAAAAACATGCGGATTTATCTTAAGTTTTTATTAATCTGTAAACTGTTTTTAATTCAATCTGAATCTAAACTATTCTTTTTACTTCATGTATTCTTCTTTTTGGAGAAATTGAGCTTAAACATCCTTTCATAAACTATGTGCCACATCAACCTATGTTCATCGGTCAGAACTGCAGTCCTATATTACACCCAGACTTTTACTGATGCATTTACAAAGCTAAAAATGTAGTCAAAGTGTGACTACGATTTTTTTCAAATTGTGTTCCTCACATATATTTATGAGCATTGAATCATTTTAGGCACTGCTTACCTTCCATATTCACTCAAAACCCAGAAAGATTGAAAAATATTGAACTAAGAAACTGCAAATTATGTGTTAGTACAAAGGTGGCCACTAAAAATTGTCAAGGGATATTCTAGAAATGTCAGTACTGCAACTTTTTCATTATAGCACTTTTATGCGTGTCACAAATTTACATCTCAGAACTTCATTTCCAAATTACCGATGTTGTTGGTGGAGAAAGTAAGTGATTATGTGAATCACTATGTGCTTGCATGGTTTCCAAAAGTACTAATTCACATTCATCCCCCCTATTTGTCACTGTTATCTCCTGTGCAGAACAACTGAAGATGCTGCAAGAATCTTCTCAATTAACTCAAGCCGAGACGATTGACAACAAAAATTTGGTTTACGACAACAGATCCTACTTTTGTCATTCACATAAACAAAGCCATTTGAATTAGGTTCTTAAGTTTAGCTCCATCAAAATCAATACAAATCTGGTTTAAGACACATATGACGAATTAGGTGCATACTACTATTTTTGACCTATTTTTATATGCTTTGCAATAGATAATTAAAATATTCTTCACAGATTTTTTTAATTGATTTTTCGTAAATTATTTGCTCATCACAATTTGCACTGATAACATTCCAAGCTCCACTTTATAAATTGTAAATACTTGAGAGGTAATATACATATATATATATTTCTTGCTCGCAATCGTATTAGCGACTAGTTATGGTGATTGTTTCTAAACCATTTGTGCCTGAATTTTTTATGTCCATGAATTTTTTCTTTACTTTTTTTTTTATCTGTACAGTGGTGGTATGTATCTTTGTCTTGAATGCCAGCAGGACCAGTGTTCCTGCATTCTACTTATCAATGTCAATTTCTTTATTGTTTTTATTGTTTTGTCATAAAGAAAACATAAACCAAGTCTTAGATAGTGAAGTCCACAAGCAATACTAACTAGTATTCCAATTTATACTCCGAGCCATAACTGCAAAGTGCATCTTGGAATAACTTTTTCCCTAGACCTTTAAACACAATGAGGCTTTTGCGATAAGACGAATATTATGTATTGTGCTGAAGTATAACTACATAAATATCAATACAATTTGCCACCTCAACATAATGCAGCCGTCACTCCAAAAACGTTCACTACTTAAAAGTGTGCTATCTAAGAATAGTAATTAATTTTTGCTCTGATGGTTGACTACCAAAAAGTTATGGCCATTATACTTGCCAATTTTTCATATTTGTAGGTAATTGTTATTTATTGAGAGTAATAATTTCTATTTTACCAAATATGTCCTATGGATGAACTGCAATGCGAGTCTGTGACACCATAGTTACATTTTTTATAGTTCTTGACTTGTCTGCATCGATACAAACATAAAACCACATATCAATAAAATTTAATTTGATGTAACTTGAAAGGTAATCATCACATTTATCAATAGCTCATATTTGACAAATGATAGTTTTACTGTTATAATTTTAGAGATGGGCTAATTTGATTTGCACATGCTCATTCAGTCTTTCCGCAAGTTATTTTTTGTCAAGTTGTACTTTACAAAGCTCTTATTGTACATTTTCCTGTTTTCATTTAGTATTTGCACAGTTCAAATCTTCTTTTTACATTTTAACATCATTTTGAAAATAGCTCTTGTGCGATGTTTCAGGAAGTTGATTGAGATCTCATATATGGATGTGTCTCGGTAGCGCGATTCGCCCATGATCCATACTTGACAAATTATTCTGAACAGAATGTGATATTCTTGGAACATGTTTTTCTTCTTTTTAGCAATTGGCTCCTAAAAAGTCAACTTGAAAGTATCCGAAATTTATGAGCACTGATGGATCTTGTCACAGAGGGAGTGGGTCCCTTCAGTGACTTCATGACAAAATAAATTTTTTGGTTGGCGGTACCAATTGAAAGTATTTTCAATATCGTTTAAACGATATTTGCAAATCTCATCGTGGTAGCAACAAAATCTGCCGCCTATCTAATCTAGAGCTCAAAACTGACTATGAATATAAACTCTAGAATCAATACCTTATTGGGATATTTTGTATGTATAAGATAGGAGTGGGGAGCTTATGAATATATGAAGGCACTGCATATTAGGAGTATGAACATGAAGTCACATGCTGCTTTTAATCATCACTGTTTTATGTTTGCATAATATTTGATATATGCACAAGTTTGTAAATTTACCAACTGTCAATTTTATATGTGTGTTATTGCACACTTTGACATGCTACTTGTCACTGTCAAAAAATATGAAAGTTTGACAATTGAGAGCAATGCACAAGAACAACAATTCGAGTATTTTCTTGGCATATTGAAATTGTAAAAATGCAGGCTGAGTGAGCAAAACAGTTATTGTACGTTATAAAAGTCTCTTGCTTAATGCTATTTCTGGGATTTTTATTACTTGGTTGCACTCCATCCTTCCTCAATATTCGGTATATTTGGACTGTGTATTATGGATTGTATATGCTGTGATTCTAGTATTATTAGTTTTTACTGGTTATCTACTGTGATTATTGTTTGTCATGTGCTACCTATCATTCTGCACAGGTTTAGTGAAAAAGTCGCCCAATAAAATTAACCCCTTTTTTTGAGAACACATTTCAGAATGTTCGGGCATAATAAATTGAAACTCTTTTAAATGTTACGGTATGCGTTCTGGCCAGCCGCTCTTGAAAGATTTTTGCGCGAGGATTGGCCATGTATATATTGAAAGAAAAGGATAGTGGTATATATATAGAGAGAGAAATAACCAGATGTACCAGCGACTTGAGCATTTTTTCTAAAAAAGAAAGAATGAAGAGTGTATAAAAATTATGAGTATGATGTTAAATATTTGTTTTTAAAATCAGCACAACACTTTTGTTCGCACCCAAGCAGATTACCCACTAATATGGAACGATTAACAGAAGTTGAAAACTCTTCCCAAATTAAATATGCCTACGCAAAAACTCTTTATAAAATCATTCCATATCCAATACTGATTCTCATGTGATAGCCGAGCATCATGCATCGCAGACCTTGCAATATCGACCAAGTGGTTGTAAAAGTGTGCTAAATTATATATGAGGTGTAAAAACTGTGGACGAAATCATTCCAGATCCAATTTCGATTATCACTTGATGGGAGAGCATAATGTTTGAGATAACGTTCATAAGAAGGCGAAGATTTCCATAATTTTGGCCAGGCTCTCCTACCCAACACGAAACATCCAAATTCAATATGCCTGAACATGCTAGAATGGTTTGGGACAAAAGGTTAATTTTATAGTGCGACTTTTTTTCCTTCTCCTATTCTACATTCTTCTTAGTTTCCAGAACATTACACTAATTGATGACGAATGTTTTACTTGTGCGTTTTTTGATCAAAGAAAAGAATGTCGGGAGAATATTTTACAACTAAATACCTCAATATCAGCACATTATAAAAAAAAACAGACCGCAAGTAGACCGGTTCCTAATGCAGAATGAATTGAGATCGACTACAGAATGAATTTGGGAAAACTGTTTTGACACGTATTAAACTTCACCTCAGGTTTATTTGCTTTGCTAGTGAGTCTGCAATATGATATACTTAGTTGTTTAGAGAAATGTGAAATGAATCGTCTAGTATTAGTGACGTCGCGAATAACGTTGATAAGCGCAAGGTTCTCTCAAGACGAGCCCTGCACTTTAATGCTGGAGCTAGTTGCAGGCCTTAGGTTAGAGTCAACAATGAAGCTGATTACGAGTATTTTAGTAATGGGATCGCGTTTAAATGATATGGAAACCTCCACGCGTAATTTTTCATATTTCTCCCAGGGTTTGGGACCTGTTGTCAATGGCCTTGCAAATGAAAATGCATTGAATGTATTACTAGGTCACCAAGTTTCGCTTTCTAAACCATTCAGTACCCCGTTTAGAAATCATGTTGACTAAAAAGGTGTTCATAAGACAGCTTTTAGGTATTTTTATTAAATTTATCGAAATCTTCAATAGATCTATTTAAAAGCCTTTTCATAATGAAAATATGATACACCTGGTTTTTCATATCTAAGTACCTGTCATTTAACAGGTACCTAGCGGAAACTTAGATAAATTTACATATGTTACATAGTAAATTTAATAGCTGAAACTTCAAACAGAAAATATGATATGTCGTTTTTAGAAAAGATACCTGGAAAGATGGCTGATTTTTTTCTTTTATTAACCAAGTCTGCGTTTTATATATTTATTTTCTTTTTATTAAAGTTTGCCCAAAGCGAAGTTTGAGACAGTTCCCAAAAGCACCCCTTCTCCCATATCCCCATCACCTAAGGAAAATGATCTACATATATAAAAAAAATATATTACTCGTAAAAAATATATTATTTCTGCTAAATAAACAACTCCTAACGAATGAGATTTAATTGAAAATGGTTGAATGAAGACTTTGTGAGCGGGAAGAAGTGCTGAAAAATCAACCGTAAAAAATAGAAAAACGCATACCGTTAAAATACTTAAATAACACGAATAAGGCAATATCACAACGATGAAACGAACTCTGCAAACCCAAGCATAAACTTTAATCGATCATTCTGATTATCCGATTCTGACTTACACGACCGCCTAAGTGTATTTTATTTTTCGAGAGCAGTTTGCTCAAATTTTCACAACGAATTGGCACGGATAAATATATTTCAAGTTTTCAGGAGATTTCACCCGATTTGTCGCAGTGTTAACAGGAACTAGGTTCATGTTACATAATATTTTGGAACAGGTTATCAGAACGATTCTTAATAGTAAGCTAATGAGCTATCTCAATCCAAAACTACAATCTGGTCAAAATAAAGAATCGATTCCAATATCATAATTGTGGAAGTGTTATCGGACACATAATATTTCTTTTATTGGAATAATAGTTTTCTTTTTTATATACGCATAATGCATTCGGTGACCTCAGTGTCTAGCTTGATGTGACTATGAATTGGTCATCTCTACTCGTCACACGACACAAGTTACCTTTCCCCGAGCGCTTACTTCCTTTTTTACATCCGGGTTAGGTTAATATCAACGAGTTGTTCATGCTTTTCAGTTGAATAATTTCCTTTTTCAGCTAAATAATTTTGCATAGAAATACTATTCGTCTACTCTAGACCCAAACAAAAAAGTGGCAAATTTATAAATGCAGACCGCAAAACCTCCCTCTTTGGGTGCCCGGTTAGCTCAATCGGTAAAGCGTTGCGTATACGCCTCCAGTTGCCCAATTCTGATCGTCATGACGCGGGTTCGATTCCCGCGAGGGATGATGATTATAGGCGGGAGAGGTTTGCCAGTGCACGGTGGTTCGCGTAAGCGCCGCTTACGGCTTCCTCCATGCATAGGAAAATAAGAAATACGAAAACTAATAAAAAACCTTCACCCCGATTCGGAACTTGTATCTGCACGAGGGGTCGTGGCTCGCCATAAGATTAAGCTATATTCTTGGCTTTCCTCTCCCACAGGATAGAAATGATATCCTATCCCATCATTGTAAGTAGGGGTGGCAGTTTGATTCGAAGCATAATTTATTCGAATCAAGAGTGAATCGTTCGTAGGAACACAGACTTATTACAGGAACTAGAATCTTCATTTTTGACGAGAAAATGCAATCGATTTTGGTCAAATTTGACCAATTTTTCGTCAAAATATGAAAATTGTTGCTCTCAAACACGGAGTGTAAATTGAAAAAACCCAATAAACTATAAATTTATTGATTTTTACAATAGAGACAATTTGTAATACCAGAAATGGAAAAATTGTTAATTGTGAGGTATATGACAAAATAGCTTAGGTCAAAAGTCAGGGAAAGGTCCAGTGCGCCAGGGTCGTTTGATTTGTGACATTAATGTATTATTTGAAGAAGGTGAGACATTGGCAATAATTTTTGCAGTTCATCGTGTAGATTTTTAATATAGTTTTTATGTCTTTCAAAGTATTACGGCGTAAATCCGCTCTTCGGCTTCCTTTCGTCGGGGAGGTTGATTACATCTATATTCCATTTTTGTCGAAATTTAATATACGTCCTAAACCTTCATAAATCTTGCTACAACAATCAGACCATATATAAAGTCTACCTAGGCTTACATAACTACCGGAATCAGGAGATATCTTCACTATATGAAAAATTCCTACTGGAATCGACTTTTTCAATAACATCTAAAAGCAACCATGCATTTATTGAAAAAATAAATAACAATTAAAACATCATTGATTTAAATCATCTGTCCTGTCTTGAAATCTTACTTTTTAGGCCAATCATATAAGTCTAAATACTGACTCCAGGCACTGCTCATTCTTTATTCATCTAATCACTGACCCTGGTACGGTCATCCTGTCACTTCTTTTTCTTTCCACCTTTCTTGTTTTTAGCACCTTCGAATAAAAAATAATATATTATATATTCATAATGAGTAGATTGAGCTATTAAGTGCATGTTGTTAAAAATATTAGGTAAATAAAAGTAACTTGAATAGCACAAAATCAAGTATAAAAATCATGAAGTGACATAACTTGTTCAACTGTGGTACAGTAGCAAAACTGTAATCATAACAGTAAAAGCGAAACTTTCAATCATATAGACAATAAAAGAATACAAATACTTTCAATACCTACTTCAAATCAATAAATAACTTTGGAACAAGGAGACACCATATATTTCAAGTGCTTCAATACAACAGATTGTTGAATTCAAGGTAAAGTACATAGTTACTTGTCGAGTATATTTTAAAGAATTGAAAGTTCGTCATTGCGTCCAATTGCTTAGTGACGGAAAACCTGGAAGTGGTGCTCATGACACAACACTTGTGAGTGGAATACCGGTATCTATAATTTTTGTATTTGTGTTATCGCCATAAATACAGAGTAATAAAAGTATTTTTTTTATAGCCACTTCTTAGAGTGGATCACCCTTTGAGAATGAGAGTATATAATGAATATTTATTCGGTCTATTTGCCTTTCTTCTTCCCTTTTGCAGAATTTTTCCCTTTTTTTCCTTTCCCTTTCTTTTTTGATTTTGCACCACCATCAAACGGCCCGAAACCATGCCGCACCATGTTTCCTCTCCACCATGCCTGAATCTAAACAAAATCTATTGTAATGAGAGTTTGAAAGGAGAAAAATTTCTCTGTTCACCCAAATGACTTTATGTAGCTACAGTCGATGAGGACCGCTTCTGATCAGTAAAACGTTATTTTATAGTGATATGATTACTCAATAAAAGCAATCCAATTTCCATTTTCGATTTACAAATTTATTTACTATTATTTATCATGTGCAAAGTCCAATATGTGATTTAGCTTATTAAAATGTATTGTTAAATATAATTGTACAAATAGACAAAATATTTAAGTTTTTAAATGTATTTTCATCTAATGTTAAGATTTAATTCAATAAAATATGATAAATTAATTTACCTTGGTAGCGCAATATCTCAATTTCTTTTCCGTTGCTATGTGCTTAAGAATAGAATGTAATCCCTCATCGCACACATGCTTCGGTGGATATTGCCATGGATTGTCACGAATATCTAAATCTTTCAAATTTTTCAACTGATCAATGTTTTCGGGTAATTTTGCCAAATCATTGTTGTTCAAATATAATGTTGACAAATCTAAAAAAAGATTGGTAAAAGCAGGCTATTTATATTCATCTCTGGCTTATGTTCAAGAAAATAAATTTTCTGATTAAGATCCAGAGAAGGAAAAACGAAAGCCACGTTCAAGTAGAATAATTATACTGATAGGCAAATGCGCTTTCCTTTTGCTTCATGCGACACACCGGTAATACGTTTTTACGTGAAAATATTAACTCGCGAAACATGAAAAGGTTACCATAATAATAAGTCTAAGTTTTTACTTGTTAAACTGTGAAGGCAGGCTGGAAGTGACGACAATCGGTTGTTGCTAACAACAAGTGTAGTGAGTTGCTTTAATTCCCGGAGACTCTCTGGTAGAACTACCAACTGATTATTGTCCAGATATAATTTTTTGAGTTTTACCAGATATTTGATCTAAATTCATGGATGCACATTACGTTGGTTACTTTTTTTTCAAAAGCCCTTTAAATTGTGTAAAGACATGAAAACAAAACACAAGGGGTTGGTTTCGTCGGGTTGAATCCCAATACCGGAAAAATAAATGACTTGGAAAATTTGGCCCGCAATTGAAAATTAATCAGACTATTAAATATTTGCCAAAAACCGTCGAATTCTTATAAGTCAGATTTTGATCCAAGAATAGAATATAGCCAAATATAGACAGTAGTGTAAAAAAGTACATTTAGTGGAACAAATTGATCAAAACTGTTTTGTCCAATTTGACGAATGAGAACTCGCCAATACGAACATAGATAATTTTTGTCCATTCTTTTTACACGATGAGAATAAAACCCAAGTTTAACTTTAAAGCAGCGTGATCCGGCACATATTTATCAACTTTATAAACTAAGTTGTACATTGCACCTTTTTCTCGGAGTATAAACTTTTACCCTCGATACCATTAATCTAATTACCTGGTCTGGTAGCCTTGTGAATGGATTTCCTTGATCTTGTCCAAGATATAAATGTTCAAGAGATCTCAGGCTGCATAAAACAATTGGGAATGCATCAAACTGAAATACGAAGACGGTAAAAACTAATTAAAAATGTGCAAAAGCATATTGATGAAGGCCTACGCAGCTGTGCATAGAGAAAAAATTACTCACATACAGTTACGCATCCTGGAATTGGAAAAGACGATACCCTGAAATTGGTATGGCCATGTAAATAAAAGCTTGAAAAATCAAGAATTGGGCGTTTAGAGTACAAACATTGCGGTGGTGTGATATTGGCTTATTTTCAACACTTGTTTTCAACACACTGCTGTGTGTTTTTGTGGTCGGTTAGAAGATGGCGTTTCCTTATTTCTTGTATTCAAATGTGATATCGCAGAATCGCGAACATTGTGGCAATTAGAGATTTTTGAATTTATTTACACATAGAAAGGGAATATTATTCGTTTTATAGTCGATGGTAAAAGATGATTTGGCACCATGACCAGTCTCAGCAAGCAGGCTGAGGACTTGCAGTCAAATTAAAAAAAAAATTCATCGACCTGATTTCCAGTAAGACTCAGAAGAACCAGGTTTCTCAAATGTCCAATGTAAGGTGGAATATCACGCAGTTGATTGTCGTCCAACATCAAAATACGAAGATGGGACAAAGCACAGATGTTTATTGGAAGATGCTCAATTCTGAAAAACAAAAAAATGTACGTATAGGCCATTTCTGAAGGATTTAAAAATATATTCCAACCGAAAGACAAAGTTAAAGAGTGAAAACCAAAAACGTGTGTTGGCAGATAGGCTCATGGTCTACAATCCAAAACAGTGCAATACAGAAGCCTGTAAGCTGATTTGATTGTTTGTTATAGCCACTTCCTGATGTGGATTAACTGACATAGGTGGACGGGGTTAGTTGTTGGAAAGATATGATCTTTCTTGCTCGGCTAAGCCTACCAAAGTTATTTTAACGAGTCGGATTCGCTGGGACTCGGACCCGAGATATTCAATATTCAATTGGTGAGATTTGAACGTTTGCCCACGGTATTTACTTCTGGTTTTTCATGTGGAGCATCAATCATCTGTAAATTATTTAACAACGACCTTCATAAATCGACCCAATTCTCTGCCATTTTGTCACCTTATGGATCTTACATAAATGCAACATTCTACTTTTCATTCAACATTTCTTCTTCTACATTCTACTAAGCAAGGGCGAAACAGTGAGCAGTGCCTAAAAGAAGCTGACTAACGTCCATTCAAATGTCAAATAGCTACTACATGATAAAATGCCAGCAACTGCACTCTGAGCGGAAAATATCCCATGTAGAACTAAAACACCATGGTGAAGTGCAGTGAGTGTTATATGACCTGGGCGATGATAAAACCATCTATCACATCGAATCTGAAAATACGGTTTAGTACTGTACAGAATGTTTCACGCTAAACAAGCTGGATTTCCCTTTCAGGTAGATTTTTGGATAAAATTGGTGCGTTGTTTATTCCTAGTTACGTTCTTTCCATGTGTCAAATAATGGCAAGTAACGATTGAAATAAACCTTTCCCGTTCATTGTAGATTTCAAAAATAGCTCTTAAAAATTATGACTGCGATTTGACAGATTTAAAAACTATGATGACAAAATGAGTAAAATAATAAAATGAAGCATGCTGACAAAACTTATTATCAGATCTCACCTATTTCCACCCGCGTCCAATCGAGACAAATACGTCATTCTCGATATTCGTTTGGGAAGATTTATTATTCCGTTGTTACGAATTCGAAGAACTTCTAAGTTAATCAGACGATAGAATTTCTTTGGTAATATTCGAATCCGGTTATTATCCAAACACAATTCCCTCAAGCTAATGATCTCATGAATGTTATTCGGTAGTTCGGATAATCTATTGTCGGATGCTTCAAGAACTTCAAGTTGCTTAAGTCTGCATAGTTGCTTCGCGACAATAAATAAAGAATTTCGGGAAATGTAAAATTTCCTGAGTTCGGTTAGAAAACCAATTTCTTTAGGAATGTATTGAATTCTGTTTCCTTCAAGATCGAGAATAGCGAGGTCAGGCAAACCACATAAACAAGTTGGAAGCTCAACCATTTTATTATTCTTCAGATAAACCTCTCGTAATTTTTGCATCCATATGAAATCAGGTGGTAAGCTATCTATTTTATTTCCAGAAAGTCCTAGGACTTCCAGATATTTCATCACTCTGCACAATTCAGCTGGAAAGGATGTCAAACCAATTTCATAAAGTCTCATCTGAGTGAGGTAGACCAGTTTCGAGATGATATCAACCGGAAATGATAATACTGGATTACAACTTAAGTCAATCGACCTTAATTGAGTGAGGCTTGCTATCTCTGGACATAATTCTGATATACCATTTCCGTTGAGGTAAAGGATTCTGCAAAAAGAAATATGAATAGATATATATTCCAACTTTTGAAAAATTTATGAAGAAATATTTTAAAGTCATCAGTTTAAATAAAATTATTTTTTTTTAATCGTATAGAGAAATATTTGCTAAATTGTTCTTGATTATGTAAAATTTGCGTAAATATTTCGTTTTGTATTTGCAATGCACTTCGGAACGTCTGAGATGGAGGATTTTTTCTGCCATTAGTTAATAGATAGGAAATATTATTTAAACAAAAATGGAAAAAATCACATTTTCTTAATATTTGTTTGTCGTCTTGCGTCGTCGTTAGTTGGCACCTTTTGAGCGCTGCTTATGTTCAAAGAAACATTTTCATTGTCTACCTTTAAGCAGCCAATTTCTTACTTCAGGTTTTTGAAATATTCAAACAGTGGAGATATACAATTGATATCATTTTCTTCTAAATGAAGTTCGACAACTTCGTCGAAATCGAAAAGTTCCTCCGGAATATCTGTGATATTTTTCTTCCCTAGATTGATGAAGCTGTTAATAAAAAAAACTATTCAATTACTTCTTCCGAGGTTAAACAAACAAATTAATGCAGAAGTAACATAATTGAAATCTTCAAATTGTACATGCGATTGCGTATTTAAACGATAATGGCAGGTATTTTAAATTTTCACGACTTCGTACCCATTGATTACTTTACGGAATTATTTAGTTCCGCATTTGCAGATCATTCATTGCTGTTTTTTCATTAATTATTTTTTATTGTAATTAAAATACATGCCAATACTTTCGCGCATTCGTTTCGATTTTTTCTGTCTTTTCGTTTTCCATGAATTTACAGAAATAATGCAGTTTGAACTCCGGCACTCTTTATGACGTCAGTTCTCCAGTTTTAGATTCGCCGTAGTATAGTTTTTGAATTATCAACAATATCACAAATATAACCCTGTCTTCCCGCATCAAAATAGTTACTATATATTCAAAGAATGTTTTTGCAAAATTCAAGGCTTCAAAACACTGCATATTATTATTCCAATTCTCTTGTGTTGCTAGCTGCGTGTTGGATTGCGCTTTGTTGTATGTTGTAATCATCCAATTTTTCGGTCTAATATCAATATATTTCTATCCCATTTTATGAACCCCAGCATTACACACATTACCGTTTTCGAGAACGAACAATTTTTTCGGCAGTTGCAACTCCTTTGTAAACATCTGGAAGCTCTAAAATTTCTTTCAAAAGTAACAATTTTGTTGATGATTCGGGAAGTGTAAAATTTACTGAATGATTTGATTCCGTTTTTGGCGTGATGACGCTTGTTTGTTCTGCTGTTTTCTGTAAAATATTATTTATTAATTTTACTGGGTATATGGTAAAAGAGCACTGGTGGCGAAACCGAAAGGGCGGCCAGATTTTGGAAGTGGAGTCCCATTCAAGACTTTGGAATTTTAACAAAAATATCGCAATCAGGTTTTATTGTTTTTAGCCCCCCACCCCCACCCCCCTCCCCCCAAATGATGTATTTTCTTAACTTTTAAGGTTTTAGCTGTTTAACGTTTACGTATAGTGATGACACAAGAAAAACAGAAAGCGATTCTCATCCACCAGGTCGCTATCCAAGATTAGGTCGCCATTCGATTCGTTTGGATCGTCGATTGAAATTACACTATTTAATAAAAGTCGAATGCTGATAGAATACTGTACTCCTGAATACTTTAATACTTGCGCATTCATTTGACGCTTCTGATTTCCAATTATTTGCAGAAAAAGATGACAACTTTATCAATGTTTTTTCTGTCATTGCGACGCTTAATTTCAACGTCAAAATGTGCTTGACTCTTTGTTATGTCCCAGTTCTTTGTAGTGATGTTATTTTAGTAACAAAAGCGGTGAAAAAGGTGAAGTACGAAAAAGTCAGAAAATTTCTGACTCGAGTTTTGTCAAAGATAGGTGATGGTGCCGCCGAGACTTCGTACATCTGCAAAGCATGCTTGCCAAAAAAAATTTTCGAGTGGGTATCGATATTAATTACTGAGCGTCGGATGCAAGTATTGAGGAAATATTAATATGATGCATTTTAGCGCGGCTTTGGTGCGATCTATTTTACCCAGCTTTTTGGGCTGAAATTTTCTTATTTGAAGCTTTTTCGTAGACTACGCCTTTTTGCTAATATGAAGAAGATATTTTTCACAACTGCCTAATATCTTTATTTAATACCCAAATTTTGATAAATACGTTCTGAAATTCTTATCGCAATGTATGTTTTGGACGGTTATTAGGTTAGGTTAGGATTTCAGTTTTATCCTGCGGGAGAAGAAAGTTTAGGATACAGCTTAATCATATGGCGAGCCACGACCTCTCGTGCAGATACATACCAGTTCCAAATTGGGTCGAGGTTTTTGGTTTATCCTATTTCTCTTTATTCCTGAGCATGGACCTGGTTGGTGGAGGAAGCCCCTAAGCAGTGCTTACGTGAACCCCCGTGCACCGGCGAGGCGCCCAGCATACCTGTTGCATATAATCACCATCCCTCGCGAGATTCGAACCCTCGTCACGACGATCTGAGATGCGTAGCTCGAATCCTATTCCCAAAGCTCTACCGTTTAAGCTAACCGGGTACCCATATACATAAAAGTTATATATAATAGTTTTGTTATTAAATTTAGGTTGCCACTTAAAAAAGGGTGGGAAGCACTGTTCTACAACCACTTAACCTGCTGGATTATCCCTGCCAAGGCTTTATACTAGCGATCACTTAATAGTAAACAGGGATGATGTTGTTGGAAATTAATGGAAAATCCTGATCTGTTTTATTTCGGCCAAATCTACCTAAATTAATACACCCAGGTGAGCATAGATCAACGACCTTGAGATGGAAATCTTATTTATCAAACATTCGAAAATCCAGGGATGATGTTGTTGGAAATTAATGGAAAATCCTGATCTGTTTTATTCCGGCCAAATCTACCCAAATTAATACACCCAGGTGAGCATAGATCAACGACCTGTCTTTACGAGATGCGAACCCAGGATCTCCTATTTATCAAACATTCGATGCCAATGTGTTAAGCTCTTAGCCATTGCAATACTTTATAAATAAAGGGAATAACTAGAGTAACTTAATTGAATACGTTTTTCCATTCAAATACTTTTGCCTTCCACTGACTCGAACTAAATTTTAATTGAATTTATAATACCTCATCCTTATTTTCATTGTCTGATAATGTCGGCCCGCCATTATCTTCTTGAATAAGTTTGATTTCATCCTGTTTTTCGGGTTGGACGTCAGCGAGTAGGACAGATGTAGAGCTGTAATGACAGTTTACAAAAAAAAAAAAATAGCAATAGCGGTAACTCATGTTTTTTTTGGATCAAGCTGTGTATCTGAGGATGCAAATATAGTGGGCAGCAAAGACTCAAAAATCTTGTATCGGTGCGAAACCATTTCTTCACGGCGAGATCAATCGATTAATAAATGTCTACGAAGACATTTTGAAAAATCTGAAATACATAAATTGTCGCGTCATGTTTTACGATTGTTTAAATTCTACCCTCTATATAACTGTAATTTAATCAGACAAATTGTAATTCAAGTTACGCCTATCTTGGAGAAGAGCAATATTTTTTTCTTTGCATTTCATGCTTTTAAAATATTTCCTGACAAAAACAACAGCTCACCTTAATTTTGAAATGTGTCGTTTTTTAGGCACAGCTACCTGCGATTCTTTTGTGGTTGCATGTCTCTTTTTTCGAGGCATTTCATATAATTGAAAAGTTTGTTTATTGAAAAGTTACTTGGGCGCCTTTAAATTTTTCCGCGATCATATACATATCCCTTCCATTCCATGGCCGCTGCTTTGCAAGATGTTCAGAAATGATAAATTTTAATCGAATTTTTTTCGTTATTGGACTATATTGCGTCATAATGGTTCTCTTTTTCCAGAAGTATTGAAACCCATGATTTTTAAAAAAATCATTAACATTCATTCCAACTGCTGAAAAGTTTTAAACAATTAGTTTTCTACGACCCACGGTTATCGCAGCATTAGTCAACAACATTTTTTACAGAAGAAATCTCTTCAACTGAGTCGTGAACGCACGATGTACTTGAGCGCTTATATATTTTGCACGTGTTTGTCAAAATCAGCTGTTGAGCACTTTCGAAATGTCCACGCTTAAGCTTTTTCCCAAATTTGTAAGTGGGTAATTGACATCGGAAAGAGATTAAAAATAGTTTTCGGCCTTGCTCTGCCTCCCCCCAGAGATAGGGGGGGAACGCACGATGTTAACGAAGTAGGTGGGCGCATACTACACGGATTTGTGTCGATTGGCTAGTAGTATCTACGATGTACGCTTTTTTTTACTGATTTTACTTTTTTGACGAAGCTACTTTTCCTCTCGACCAACATATATGGAAAAATCGAATTATATGTTATATTATAATGCATGCCCTCTCCACCACGATTTGTGAATGTGGGAGAGTGTGATGGGATTACCCAAGATTATGATCATTATCTGTAAGAAAGTAGGCAAAATCTCTATCATATTTGCTATAGTTTTTACTTGCTTATACTCTCAAAAAGTTGAATTTTCCCTACAAAAGTTCAGAAATTTATCGAGCACAACAGTGAATTGGGGAATTTGCATTTGACACGATCTGATACCTCCCGCCCAGTGTGTATATATGTTTTTAAGTTCTGAAAATATAAGTATTTGTATAAGTTATGGCGTCATAAAGGCTATTTGATAAACAGATATGTTCTGCTCGCATAGCAAAATCTGATTGCTAACTAGCGAGGAAGAACATCCAAATTTTACAAACGGGTGGCACAGGAAAATTTGAGAAAAATGAGATGTCAATCCCCAAAATATAATAAATAAGTACAAGTAATAATGTGCGGAAAAGATTTGGTTCAGCGAGAAGGGGCTTAGTACCATTCCCGTCCTCGCTTCAATAGTGTTGGATATTGGATATAATATTTTCGGCAAAATGTCGAGGAAGCGAGAAATAAGTTTCTATTAAAGCGCAGCTTCATCTATCTATCTATGACAAAGTTCCTGCACTGCGTGATTGATATTCTAATTAAAAAACTTTAATACTTGCCCAGCAGATTCCGTTGCCATTTTTTATTCAGTGGTCATTGATTTTATCATTCCATGTAAACTTTTGTCCATCGAATACTTTATCCTCGGCCGCTGCCTCAATACCTCCGAAAAGACGCTGCTGTTGACTTTTGGTTTCAATGGTACGGTACAACAAAATTATGTGATCTTACTTTGAACACGATTTAAAGAGGCTCCGTGAACAATACAAAGTATTGTTTTCACAAAACACAATAGAAACGTGGATATCTTTAGGATAGTCAGCATTGTAATCCAATAGCCTCCTAAACGACGAGAGTTTTTTTTAGTCGAACATGTTTGCGTTAGCTCTTGTTGAATAAGAGTAGTGTTTGTTTTTCGTCCCGCATCAATGATTTCTCCAGTGCATTTAGGCCTTTTTTATATATAAATAAGTATCGTTCTTTCTGTAGAGTCTATTATTAATAGACATAAATAATTCCAGTCACGAAAGGAAGAATGAATTTAATTAAGACATTAGTTTGTTCGAACCGAATGTTGATGTGAATCATTATTTTTTTCAGCACTAACTACCAAGCATATTTCCCGTCCCGAAAGGAAGAATGAATATATTTAAGACATTAGTTCGAATCGAATGTCATTATTTTTTCCGGCAATAACTACTAAGCGCTCATACGATGATGACCCAACTGCACTGCAAATGTATCTCCCCGAATATCAATATTTCATGAACAGCACAAGGACTATGATAAACACAATTTTAGGAGTCGCCGTAACAAAGGCTGGATCAGAAATCGGCCGTAAACGTTTTCTCATATCATACAGATGTTCGTGGCGTCCGGATTCTGGACACCAAAAATTTCAAAGATCGAGTATAACAAGACCGCCCATTTCGTATTTCGACCAGGTTATTTGGTTAAAACAAGGATGAAGTTTAAATTCGTAACGAAGGCACGAAAAAAACAGGCCAAATATAGGAAGGAAATAATGCGGGCAAAGACACCGAATTGAAGCATTTAAAAGATTATCTTGCCCAACGTTTTTACAGATTCATAAAACTCGTCGTATTTTTTTCTACTACAACACATTTAGAAAAAAATGCTCTCAATCAAGTCATTAAACGAAACGTGGATGTGGTTTCCGGTTTAGCAATTCAAGATGAGTAATTGGCGGTATCTTTGTCCCAGGCAGCTCAAAGGTGCTTTCCGCAACCAAATATAGACTCAGTTGCCTTTTTAAAACTATGAAAGCGCAGTCGGATTTTCACAATCGCGAGTTTCTTATTTATTATCAATATTCTTCGTTTTAAATGCCCTTTTATGAATCTTTAAATATGATCCTTGAAAATGAACAAATAATTTGCCCATTATTAATGGTTTGAAATAACTTTCGATCTTTTCTTTGTCGTATTATGCACAAGTGTGAATAACCCATGTGGTAAGCGCCATTCGCATATAGAACTATGTACTGCATGTATAAGGGCAACATTCACATCGATTCAGCAGACACTTCGTACCCCTGAATCTTTCAACCGCTAATCAATAGAAGTGCATGGGGCGCCGCAAAACTTTTCTGAAAAATTTGGCGTACGAGAACGTTGTATAACAAAGAAATCGGTCGATTTTGAATACCAGTAAAATAAAAAAAACAGCAAAATTTAAGATCTTGGGTGTTTCACGACATCTTGCAATCAAAAATGAAAAATTTTGCCCATTTCCCAGAACAATTTTAGCACGGATCGTTCTGGATGCGAATGTAACGTAAAACGTAAATATCTCAAATACAGTATTGTATTTTAGAGAGGGGGTGGAAGTAGGGACTTATGAATAATTGGTGGACCACCATCTTTTACGCAGCACTAGTTCCAATTCTGAAAGTTTTTTTTTTTATAGAGACCAGTATTCAAATTTGGATACATACAGATTATAAAAATGCGCATCATCTCTTAAGAACTTTACACCATATCTAGCCTGACATACAGAGAACAGAAACTTCGGCCAGTCGAAGGGCAAGACCAGAGCTTCATACTCTTCATAGACGGAAATATTCCAGATTTTTTTTTTTTATTTGGCATCAAGTATATTAATTACCTATTTGTGATTATGAAAACGATTTCACATATCATTAAAACAGCACCAGAATGTCGAACAGAACAACAACGAAACTGGGCTGAAAAAAATTCGATTTAAAACAGGTCACAATATTGATCGCATCATTAGGTTATCGCGCAGCTCGTGGATAATCTTTAAAGTAGAATTGCTGTCAACATTCAACAGAATCGCATCGGAACTCGGCAAATTGCGAGTTTTAATCAAAACAAACAAGACGAATATCAATTGCTGACCAGACGGGTTGAAAAAGTCGTTGACCGACATTTTAAGAGCCGAGAACTCTTCGAATCTCAACACTTATGTTCCTTCGGCTTTATCAGTGGAATGAGCGGCTGCATAATGTGAACTCTTCGTAGATTTGTGTTGATCTGCAGAACTATCTAGACCAGGAGAAACATGTGAAATCCATTCCATTTTCAAATGATGCTGCTTGACAGCTTCTTCGACTCGATCATCTATCATTTGTTCTGTCAATGTACCATCTGCAGACGCGTAACCTGTAGCCTATATGATTTGTAAATATTAAGATTTGATGCACTGTAACAAAAGTACAGTAAATTTACTGGCCATTTGCAGTAATTGCATATTTCCGAAGTTAAAAAATAAGGCCATGTTGATGATATTTATGCCAATTATGCGCTGTTGATGGGACGCACCTTCGCGGAGCGTTCCATCAACACCCCATAATCGGCCAAAAAAGTAAATTTTGAATTTGTTCCTCAATACCGTCAATTAAAATTACTGTCAGAGACCAGTGATTTTGTTACATTTTTTTGGTACAGTGTACAATAGAATTAGGGCAAAAAGCTGCAGATCTTTTTTTTCTGATCTACTGTAGCTCAGCCCATCTGTGACTATTGCTAACAACATTTATTTCCACGCGCTTCAATTCGAAACGACGACTTTGACAACTATGATTTTTTTATATTGCCGACCTACTTGGAGCGAAACACCCTGACCAAGGCCCTGCCTGTACTTTCAGAATCGAATGCTGATTGATCAGTTTTCACAAAATTACCTTCTCGGTTGGCTTTGCAAACAAAAATAAAACAACAAACAAACAAGATGCCAACATCGCGTAAATATTTTACACCAAAGTATGTAGCCGAGAACATATTGGGATGAAGCGTCACATAAGTATTTCAGAGGAACACGGCGAGTCGTAGCAATAATATATTCTTACGTATACAGTATATGTGTTGAAATTACCTGCCAAGCCACCGCTAACTTGGAAATTTCTCTTCCGGACAACCCTTTCGTTTTTTCTGCAATTTGTGAACATTTTATACTGAAATCGAAATCTCCCAATTTAAGACGTCTGAAAAATATGGAGAAAACACGTGAATTTCAAACAGAAATTGTGGTAACAAGTCTATTAGTAATAAATTCAAATTCATAAGCAAATATATACAGAGTAGTATATTGCTATCGAGCAGTAGTTTCCAAACTGGGGGTCCTATCCCCCAAGGGGGGCATTAGGAAGTTTTGTAGCAGATGCCATAGGGGAATTTTTCGGGTTCGAAGATAACTCCGAAAGTTGAATGAAATTCAATTTCAACGAAATTTGAATAAAATTTCGATTTAAGGATTGACATCTCAAGTTATTGAAATGTTATTCGAAAATCTCATGCTAAACAAATATTGAGTGCCGGCCGCCCTCAATTTATTTGATAATTTTGACCGCGGTCCAATACCCTCCGCCGAAACTGGTCAATTAGCTAACACACGCCACTAATAATTTCATAGTATGTACTATATATTCCAGATGAATGATACATCGTAAAATTTCAATTTTTCTGTTCACGAAAAACAGTTCGCAGGAATAGTAAAATACTTAAAATTAGTTTGGGAGGTCGCCCATCAAAAAAGGTTAGTAAACACTGCTGTGAAATAATCCACCAGTGACTCTTACTTCTCACAAAAATTCCTAGATAACGAGCAAGGTCAGCGCCGAGTACATCACTATCAAAGAGAAATGATACGTAATTATTTGAAATAGACACAGAATAAACTAAATATGATACATTAGTGATTTTGTACCAGAAAAAAAGTTCAAAATGAGTCAATAACTTACTGCTTCTTTTCCATCGCTGGTTCCAAAACATATTTATCAAAATAAAGTCGAACTAAACGTTCTCTTTCTTCTAAACCAGGTAAATCGAATTCGACGATTTCATCTACACGATCGTTTATTGCCCAATCCAGTTGCTCCGGTTGATTACTGGCTAAAACCATCATAAATCTGTTGTTGAAAAACGAACAAAAAAGATATTTAGACTGATATTCGGACCATGTATAGTAAGACGACAGAGGTAGAAATTTTACATATATTTTATTGTTGGCGATAATCCATATGATAAAAAATATTGGATAGTCTTTATAACTATAAAACATTTTACAATAACCAAACCTTAAAACACGGCTTAGTGATTATTTTGTTGAACATGAGCCACAGATGGATCACGTCTTGCCGATGACTCATACAGAGACAATTTTTTTTGAATGGGTAACAGCCGGCGCGATCCACCAGTGACCCATACATAACGAAGCACGTCGAGACAAAATTTTTTAAATGGGTAAAAATACTACAGCGAAAATATACGCCCAAAGGAAACATTGCGAGTGCGACTTATAAAGTTACCCACCCCTGATAGGACGCCTGTCTTGAAATTTTTTACATCTCAAGCTTGCAGTTAGATAAAACAACATATTCCCTTCGATATTTTTGGAAGTCTGAACGATAAAACAATTAAAATTCAATGACCAAAAACCCATTACTTGCTAGATTGATCTCCTGTTCTGTATAAAAACGCGTTCAAAGTTGCTCTCAGATCTTCACTGATTTTTTCCTGAAAGTATAAATTTAATAATGCGCTGTTTGAAGTCAGAATTTAAACTAAATTAAGCTACATAAATGAACACTGGCGCCGATCAAATCGAAATGTAATGACATCAAAGTAGATGAAATATAGAAATAATATATAAATTTGAGGCTCTGTCCGAAAGTCGACAAAAAATCTGCACGAGGAAATTTCTGAAAAATATCTCGCCATTCGAATTCGCTGATTGGCCATAATCCCGGAAGTAAACATGGAAGTTGGCGCTCAGGGAAAGGATCAATAAATTACTATATATAATACGTAAAACTTCCATACTCACTGTGGCTCGTTTCCGTAAAAATGCATCAGCTTCATCTACGAACAACATCAGTCTGTTGAAAAATGCGGGAAAATAATCTGTTGCTACATGGTTATCCAACAAGAAAATATATCAAGTCGTTACCTAAGGAACTACGCACGAATTCAAGAATGAACGTCTGCAAGTACAAACGCGCTTGAATTGAAAATCTTGTACTCGTTTAAGCGTAGATTGAAAATCCATAAAGCAAATTGAAACGTGTCAATGCAAAATTTCCAACATAAATATATATATATACCTATAAATATAAAAAAACGCTGCGATAAATAACAAAAACATCTCATACCGCTATCTAAAATGTACTCATTCTAAAAATTTATTATACAACATATCACTTTTATATATATAGGTCAAATAAATCCGAACTCCATGCACAATTGGGCAATACGATAAAAAAGCATCGATTTCTAACATTTGAATTAAACCCTCCATATAACTCTACCCTGGGCATTAGCATCTATAATGCAAATTAATGAGTAAAATTTGGACATAGAAGATCGTACGATATGAAAATAATTTATAATCAACAAATAAAATACCCTCTCCGACTGCTGTTCGCCCAATCAAATAATTTGTGAACAGCTGTGACTCCATCACGGCCCATAGGTGCAACATCTCCTCCAGTCATGATTGCGAAATCCATTCCGGAATGTAAAGCTAATTTCTGGGACAGTAAGTATGAAAAAGCAGAAAATTTATGATTTGAAAAAACGACTTGTTCCCAATATAGGCATCAGTTGAATTGAATTGAATTGAAGTTTTAAGTTTGAGTTTACTGAATCGATATGTAGTTTTACTAAATCCGTTGATAGTCAATCATAATCATTATATGCATAATAGGCAAATAATCATAATCACGCAGACAATCTTACCATAATATCTAAGAATAACAATCCTATATCATTAGTACTTCTTCACTTTGATCGCGATGTGCCATGACTAATGGATCGCGCCGTCAAGGTGGGTTTGTCAGAGACTTGTTTCGATTTCGACCAAACATTATTTTTATGATTTACAAACGAAATCGAAAGTAGAACATTAAATTCTCGTTTACAATGATTATAACGTTATATTCAATGATATTGAACAATCTTAGATAATGATACCGACCTTTGAAAATAATGTTTTTCCAGTACCAGGTGGTCCGTGCAATAAAATATTTCTATAAACGCCTCTGTTTGTTTTCGTATTTCTTGTGGAAATAGCGATATCACGAATTGTTTCTTCAAGGGTTGGCTGAAGCATAAAGTTTAACATTAATCAGAAAAGGTTTCAAATAATTATGTATAAACGAGGAATAGAAATCGAAACAGAAAAAAACTGAAAACCGATTTCCACATGTACATCTGCCATTTTGAAATGATGGCTCAGTGCGGTGACGTAAAAGCACAAATTTATAGCGACTCACATGCAATCTGTGGAGCGTCAAAATACACAGTATAAACAGAAATTCTAGTGTAAGGAGCATAGGATAATTACAAAAACATTGCTTTTTAACACGCCAACTAATGCATTCAATTCAACGTGGAATGACCAGCCGAAGCATACTTTCATCAAGTAAAAGTCGAAAACATATTTATAGTTCCGATATGCAGCAATATGCAATACAACAGTACAAAACTGTAGAGGGAACTAATGATTCTAAAAATATCTGAAAGTTACCTTTAATACAACACCACGTAAAGAATCTTCGGGTTTACTAAAGAATCTACGGGAAGTTTTGATCGGATGTTTCAATCCTTCTAGAAAAGTCAATCTACTTGTTTCTCTCACAAGAGACGGCTTCCCGAGCCTCGCTTCTATATATCGAGCTGCAACACCGATACCATTTTTAGCAGTGTATATTCCCGCGGCCGCTAAAGTTAGTCCAAAAGCCTGTGAAATCACGAAGATCAAATTAAAAAATACAACAGATCAGAAATTTTAATCAGAAATTTTAATTTGTCATGCATGCACAACAGATGAGCAGCGTCTCCTTGACGCGATGCATTAGTCGCACATACAAACAAATCATGATCACTTCATGCTGAATACCTTGGAAACTTCTTTTAAACAAGGTAACGCCTTGGAAAGCACTTGCGTAAGTAAAGTACTTCTTACTCTGTTCTGCACAGCACTATGCAATATATCAGAATTTCGGAATAATGACAGTGATTCGGTGATGATATCAAAAAATATTTTATATGATCCATGTTTCGCATAAATATGCTTTTATTCATTATAAAACAACTAATTTGGACTTAACGATCCAATTTTAACAATTAACAATAAAAAGAATTCCCTCAACTCACCGCTGTTGCTATTTTATCCCAGTCGTTCAAAAATGTTTTAGCCCCCTCACCAAGCACGCTTCCTGCAGTCCTAAAAAATGTAACAAAATATAGACTCGAACGTCGGAAAAAATTACAAAACGTGACTTTACCGCAAAATGAGAAATAAGAGAATGCCCAAGAGAAAATCTGCGACAATCTGAAAACTTGGAATACTTTTCTACAAAGCAAATTGAATTTTGAATACGTTTAAACTAAAATTTCTTAACGTCCCGAATCTTGCAACATGAGCTCCACCGGACTCGCATGACATTACGGTTTTTTACCTGATCGACCAAGTCCGCGATCCGATCCGAAAAAAAGAATATAATAGCGTTTCAATCATTTTTTCATATTCGGATATAAAAATAACGACATAACTACCCAATCAGAAATTTTATTTTGTTAAAGCATGAACTACTGCGCGACCCATCACTGTCGCATTCTTGACAAAATTATGGATTCACGACGCTTTCTAAACTGGCATAATGCTAACGCGAGTTTTTCAAAACCCAAAGCCTGTGTGCGACGACAGTTATTATTTTTAAAAATATTTCTCCACTATTTCTTTAACGATAAAGTTTTAACTTCGCGCGTTTTCTTACTTTATCGATTCCAAAACGGTTGTTCTATTTTCAGCCGCTTTCAGACGGATTTCTTCAAATCTCATATCTTGATTTTCTCGGTCAGCTTTTGCTCTTGCCAGTGCTTCCGCTTCAGCTCTCGCTACTTCATTTTCTCGCCGTAATTTCATTTCATGCTCAAGCGTAGCTGTAAATAAACATATATATTCATGAAAACTTATTTTTTCAGATCGGTATTAAAATTAATTTTAAACTAACTGAAAAAACATGCCCTGCCAAACCATCGTGATTCTCAAATGCATGCAGATTCCTTGGAACTATCTTGCATTTTGTTGAAAGAGATAAATTATTGAAACCAAATGGTATTTTATTAGTAAAATAAATCGTTTATCATATCGTGCACGCGACTGAGCATGAACAAAAGAAAAACCTAAATTTGCCCTTGTTTTGATTAAATCGAGGAGTAAAAAAAAGACTCTTAGCATTTTTTTTAAATATACCAAGGTTATTAAATATTCCTCGAGTTCAAGATTGCGCGTTGACTGTCGAGAAAGAGAAAGGGTTAGCCGATGTCATAAAATAGTTTCGTAATAATGAGACACAAGAAAGGTACGAACTATCGAACCATGGCGAAGAGCGAATTTTCAATAAAAAAAGTTCGTAACCTCACTTTGAGAAAACTTATTTGTAAAAAAAAAAATTTGTCAAAAAAAACAATTCTGAAAGCAAACCTCTTCTCATAGCTTCTTGTTTCTCAACCGACATTTCTTGTCTTCGGAGATCTTCTTCATTTCTAGCAGCTTGTTGCTTCAACTGATCATCATATCTTCTTCGGGATAAAAGATCTTGATATTCAGCTTGCTATATTAGTGAATTTGAGATTTTAAGATGACGTTACCAACTGTCATAGTTGTATAATCTATCTCTAAGTCCCGACACGCTTTAAATCAGACTGGATCTTGCTGGCGTGATCCATTAGCGTGTAATTAATTGTCTGACAATGGATCCGAAAATATCGATTTGATGTTTCTTTACGTCGCATCTTACGACAAACAGAGAATACGTTAAAGCAATTACAAAGGGATAAGATAGTTTCATCCTGCGAGAGAATATAAAGCGTGATTACGGCTTAACCGCGTGGTGAACAAAAGCATATGCTGTAGTAACCAGGTTTTACGTGAACTAGTACATAGTCCGTGCGTACCAGCGAGATGTTCAACAATCTTCTCGCACACAATTATCCCCCGTGAACACGCGTCCCCGGCGCCTGACAATCAGAAATGCATCGATCGGAGCGTATCCTTAACTCTTCATAGAAAATGAGTTGATCAGACGGAGCTAACCCGTCCACAACTAAGGATATAAGAGGAATGAGTTTTCATTTGAACATTTTATTTAATAAAGATAGTTTTGTAACGCCAAAAGCTTCCATTACCTGCGCGTAGTGCCTGCAACAATTAATAATAATTCAAGATTGGCCAACTTTGAATTGCGCTATCTGCTCAATTGTGACGTAACCATGGGTAAGCATCAATATTTTATAAAATTGAAAATATTTAAGTTTAACACTTCTCGCGAAAGTTGTGGAGTAAGGTAAGAAGTGTAAAATAAAAGGATGCAGCCACCAATTCCCGGTCTCCAGCTTTCCAAGAAATATTCGTTTGCAGACCGTAGGCTATCTGCCTATATTGAAGCAAGTTCTTCTCAACAGGAAAATCCTGCTAAAAAGTTGGTATCATTCGGAACTACACTGAATAGAGGATTATTTCCCCACGTACATGCGCCGGATAGAACAGGAAATGAAATATTTCCACTAAGAGGAGCTCCGCACCGAGGTCCTGGCTGCTACAACAATGCTGATGTCAGCTGTTTCACATATAATCTAGGTCGGTGGATATGCAGCAACCGAGGATACTCCTGTGGAGCTAGAACAAATCCGAGATTTCTTAAAGTACATGATTTTGTCACGCCAAGTCCTTCTCTCTATCAAACTGACTGGACAAAACCTAAGAAAATAGCACCTGCATACAGGCCATTCGAATCAAGTACAATGAGATTCAAGGAGCCCATACTAGATCCAATGATAACACCTGGACCTGGCATTTATGAACACTGTGTTCCCAGGAACAGACAAGTTGAATGGCCCCAGCAATTCGGAGCACCAATTAAGCCTATACAACCAGCTCCAGTAAAGAGAACTTTGAGAATGGAACTCTTGAGTGACAAAGAATTCAGGAAATATCGTAACAGAGTTGCTTACTTTAAAATGTATTTTGACTGATGAGAAGATACAACAATGCCAACGACTTAAAACTTGTGGTCAAGTCTCTCATAATTTCCAAATCTAAACATTTCCAAATTAATTAAATTATCACCAATGTACTGTAGAAATTACAAAGGCAGTCATTGAAAAAAATGCAATTGAAAAGAATTGGAATAATTGAAAGAAAGCATATTTTGCTTATCTATGTAACATCATTCTCTACACCAACTTTCCGTGTATAATGATCAACTTATGAATGTTTTGATACACCAACAATCTCACTGCATCGTTTTTTAGACAATTTTATTCAACCCATGTAAACTGAAACAACTCTGATAAATTGCATCAAATTGAAAAACTATGCCAGTAACTACAACCATGCCCAGAAATCATCTGAATCTGATACAAATGAAAAGTAAATTTCATAGGTTATCTAAGATTTTTGTACTTAACCACTTGATTCTCAATTTTATTCCAATTCATTAAATACTTTCTTGTTGATGTATTAAAGTTTTTTTTTTTTATCTCTAAATTAAATACAATGCTTAATCATACTATGTGACATATTTTGTAAAAACTTTTCTGCCTCACAATATTGGGTTGCTCAAGACGTCATGCATGAACATAAAAATTGAAGACCGCATACATATTCTATTCATGAATGATCGATTGATCGTGTAAAAAATGCCATGTGAAGACGTCAGGTCATGATAATATAGAGCATTTACGATAAATTGATTTAGGCCATATTACAAAAACATTATCTCAGTATGACATTCCAGAGCTGGGGTTCCTAAACTGGGCCGCACAAGGTTTGCAAGAGAATGAATGATCTTGCTATTGCGTGAAAATAGTTTTCCTTTTAATTGTTTTCACAAAATGTTGCGTCAATCTGCAATGCTAGTGAACTAATTTAATCTCCTGATCAATTACATATGATCAGAAAATCTTCAAGTTCAACAATGTGGACTGGTAAGGACCAGTCAATACCAGACCGGTACTGCTTATGAAAATTACTATCCTTTATTAGTGCATTACATGTACAAACCACAGTTAGATCGCAATTTTATTCTCCAATTACAATACCCTTTCAAATCTATCTATATCTAAGTCAATACGGAGTTGGAAGAGAAATTTTTCATGTGTTGAAAGAAAAATAAGGTGGGGGCTGAACTGAAGGTAGTTTGAATATATTAAACAACCCTATAAATTACAACTAATGAGAGAGCCCTTCTCTCACTATCATGATTTAGAACGAAATAAAACAATAAAATTTGATCCAGAATATAAAAAATGTAGGAAAATTTGTAGAAAAAACATAGTTTGCGAGATAGGCAATATTTCAGAATATTTTTGTAGTTGTGATAATTCTTGTTGCATTGAATTAGATAATCTGAACTTGACCCATGTAGCATTGTTGCCCAGGGTAAATACCAATTTCCCATGCTTTATTAAAGCAAATAAGTTTTGTTTGGAATATTTTCAACCAAGTCCAGTCGCTGTTACTATTTTTGTGAAGTTATTTTCTATGTAGGTAGTGGCTGTTATTAGGTTCTTTTTAGACACTGCTTCCAGCTTTCTTGGTGCAAAATTCTCTGTAAATACCTGCACCAATGTTGTACAGTTTCGAACTCACAGTTTCGAATCAGACTAAGTTTCGCTAAATAGTCTTGAACCTTTTGAGTTTGATACTGTTTTAAAACTAACTTCGAATTCAGTAAAAATCCGTCATCCACACAGATACTAGCCAACACCAATAAATGAAAAATATGACCTCTTTTTTCAATTTTGCTTCTTGGTGTAGATTGTTTCTTTTTTCCTCAGACTGTTGTTTTATTTGTTCAATTTTCAATTGTTCAACATGAGCTTCATATTCCTGAAAATAGTGTTGAAATGCAGCTTAATGTGTAGTTTAGATCAGTATAAGAAGGTTTAACTCGAAAAGACAGTAAAAATTAAGCGCGACACAGTTGCATATTACAGATGGAATAGGCCATTTTACCATCATTAATGCTAGACACCAGTACCATTACTGCACTCTGTAAATAATGTTTACCACGTCAGTTACAATAGCTAGATTCACATTTTAGATAGCTCAATAACTAGATAAGATTAGACTTGTCACGAATCTTTTAATAAAAATTCATGAAATTTTTAAAATTTGTTGATAGAACAATGTTTCTGGGTTAGGTACCTAGTTTCCTTTATAATTGATTGGTTGACAGTGAAAACATAAAAAAATTAGAAATTTTACCTTCACTTTTGCCTGAAACTCAACTTGCTTTGTGTGTTCTTGGTGTTTTGAAAGTTCTAATGCATCTTTGGCATGAGCTGAAAAATAAATACCACAAAAACATTAACAAAGACTGAAAGGACAGAGTACGGAGAAAATTACAATAAAATAACCTTCATTACAATTATTTCAGTTTCTATAGCTAAAAAAAACCTTTACATTAACGGTTTTCAAATTTGGATCTTTCGACAAGAGCATTTGTCTTAGCAATGCATATTTTTGCTTAGGAATGAATGGGCAATTCAGAATACATCACTATTCCAGTCTTTTTATAGTTATTCCAGAATACTGAATTTGAATTCAGAAAAAATGCAATATTGTAATAACATAATGCAATTTCACATACGATACAAAAAGTAAATACAAAAACAATAATGAATTCAATTTCTTCACACTGTTTTTGCTATTTTCCATTTATTGCGTATTTCGCCAAAGTTCAAAATAAACGATTCTGGATTGGAGGGTAAATTTGAAATATTTATTAGCGCTGCTTAGACTAACTAAGTCAAATTTTTATGTCAGACTTCATGGCTTACAAAATGCATATAGTGATTCAGTTTTCAAGTAAAAACTTACATGATGCATCCAACTCTCTTGCAGCTTTTGCTGCTCTTTCTAAGCCTGTAGGATCAAAACTTGACCATCTTTCTCCTGGTTTTAAATTTTTGTTATCCTTTTCATCAGGGGGTGGTGTTGGTGGCTGAGGAATGCCACCCGGTCCATCAAATTTCACATCAGGAATATCTGAAGATGCTCCTTTGCTTCCAAAAAATCTGCTCAATATTGAGTTATCCATGACACAATATTATTTTTTATGTATTCTATTCTATGAACATTCAATTCTTATATTTTCTGAACAAAGCATCAGTGAACAAAGTTGAAAATTGAATATAGAACATAATACAAGTGGCCAGCAAGAATATGATTGATAGTACGACCTCTACGATAAGCATAAGGAGACGTATATCAGACAAAAAAAATGCTGTTTCCTAAAGTATGATCTAACCAGTACCTCTGTCCTCTATACAGTGTAAATTATATTGTATGGACATTCCGTGTAGGTGGTAGTAAACATTTGAATTTTTAAATTAACCAGCCAGAAAGATGCAGGTTCAAATCTTGTAGAGAATGGTTGTATGCAAGATGATTGCTGATCTACGCAGCACATGGTGGTTCACGCCAGTCAGGAAAATACTGTATTTTTGACATGATTTCGGAAGGCATGATAAATTGGCGTGCAGTCAAAGCGCTTGCGCACGAAGTCAAATATTAGTAAAGTCAAATAGAAAAAAATTTAAAACCAACAGCCTAAGAAGGTACGAGCGTATGTTTGTAGCAGCTGGCCTGTCGGTAAATTTCCTATTTGCTGCATCACAATGAAATCCATAGTATCTCAGCATAAAAACCTTGTAGCTAAATAAAAAAATTATTATGTTTTTGTAAATAGTCCTATTTATTTTTAATATATCGTTACCTAATGATAACATGTTATAATATTAAACTTCTAAACCACAAACGGCTTTAACAAAATACAACACAGCAATATTGCAATGCAAATATTTTTATAATCGTTGAAAAAAAGGAATTTTACTTAGTTGCATACTGGGCTACAAAAAAAATTGTGTGATCAAATCCACACTTCACAATTCACATAAACCATACTATAAACATCTTAAATCTTCCTCCTATAATCGTGTCCAAACAGATAAAAAAGCACAGAAAAGTTACGTAATAACATTCAAGGCCTCAATATAAGTTTGTGTCTGTTAATTTTTTTTTCCAGCTTTGTTTTATTTTAATCTGGAGCTTTTTGCTTGCCAATGCTACACATGCATTTTTTGGGTCTCACGGATATGGAGTATAGTAAAATGGAATAAGCACATGGTATGTTGGGTGGGTGGTTATTTATTTATACCATAGTCAATTTGTCCCAGTATAAAACTCTATTAAGAGTGATTGGATTTTATCCTATGGGATAAATCAGTCATCCCCAACCAGCCGACTTTTCACAGAAAAGCCAATGCAAATTTCAACAGGGTATGAATCAATCTATGCACTATTTTTTCGGATATGAATTGACCGCCCGAAAACACACTGGCATGAGTTGACTGGGAACTACCAGTTACTAAACATCCCTAACATTCACTGGTGGCAACTGAGGGGGGGCTTGTCCTTCCCCCCTCTCGAGATTTTGCCAAGAGGGATAGTCCCCTCAAGCATTTAAAATTTTGCATCAAAATATTTCCAATTTTCCTATTTAATTTTCATCCTGCACCATAGAAGATAGGAAAAATGGCAGAGAAAAGAATTTAACCACAGAACGAACCATAACCTGATGACCTCTCATGCAGATACCAGTAACTGTTGACGGAAACATCCATTCTTTATTTATTTTTTTCGAAATTTTCACGTCCACACTGTCACACAAAACCACATCAAAGAAAGCAAACTACGCAGTACAAAATGACGGTAAACTCAGAAACACACGCAAAATCTTCAAAGATAAATAGCTGTGGGCCCATCTAGGAATACCCTAATAAATACAAAATTTAACACTACAAATATCTCTAATTAACTAACTTGGGCGTGATTTTGTGATACAAGAGCAAAAAATCACAACAAAATCGCTGTTGCTGGCAATGGAGGTACAGGTAGCGAAAAATCCCTACAACGCCGTTTTGTGTTTATACTTGATTATCAAAAAAACTCACCCAAATACCCAAACAAAAACACGCAAAAGTGATAAATCTACTGTACAGATCTACAAGGATAGACTGTTCCTTACAGTGTGATGATGCAAACTGACGCAACAATCACCGAAAACTCGTAGGGTATACCCAGCACTGTAACAGATTTCAACAGTTTTCTGCATTTGTATACCTGAAGGACACACGTGTGATTTTGAGAGTATGGCGAAGCGTAACGCTCAACAGATGAACAGCTGGTTTTAAATCTTGATACGCCTTGCTGATTTATCTCCAACGACTACACATTACACATAACTTACAACTACCAACTCTTACATTCAGAGGTATGACAGATATATATATATATATATATTTATCGTACAGTTGCCGATACCAATAATGGATGAATGGTTTGTTTTCTATTACTTTATTCTGTAGTACTATTACCGTATGCATATGTTAATGACCATGGAGAAAAGACAGCCCCGTTGAGTAGTGTTACAGTAGACCGGTACCGGTATTGCAAAACAAACAAAAAAATAATTATACGTCACAATCCTACCGGTACCGATAGACTAGGTACTCATCAATATCATTAGCCTTTGTTATTCATAAAACTCAATAAGTTCCCATATGCTGTAGGTAGGCCTACACAGGAGAACGGTAAATTTGTAACTTACCGTATTTATTGTTTGCCAAAAACATGCTGCTTTGGCTGAAAGATGACAAACTTGAAAATTGTGGGGTTTTAGAAGCCATTTATGGCAAATTTTTATCCAAGATGAAGAGATGGTGAATGGCTTATAAAAAGTATGATTTAGGCAAGACAAATTAGCCAAAACTGTTTTTCGTGTTATATATATTTCCTGTTAATGGTTGATTAAAATATATCATCCACGAATAATTTTTGTTTTTATAGTTTAATTATTAAAAAAAAAAGAAAAGTATGGATGGTGGATGGTTTGTATTCAAATTATACCAGCTCTAAGCTGGTTACTTCAATGATTTTATTTTCAATGTTTGTGGATGTGTTGAATTTAATTCAACGTGATTTTATTTACGCCGGCCATTTTAAGAAGACAGCATTGTCTCTATCAAGATAATATTTTCCATAATTTGACGTAGATGTTTTTGATTGACTGCAAGTTTTTCAGGGTTTGAATTGGCCAAACGCTCTTAATGGAATTTTAATTAACCACAACCACTCTCCGATACCATAACAGTTACAAATCGAGGATGTAGGTTTTTGGCCTAACCTTATACTTGTACTCATTTTTTCTGTGCTTGGACATAGTTGATGGAGGATAGCCAGCAGTTAGGTACCAGCATGTGTGGGGAACTGTCCAGGAAAACCATTCATTAACCCAACCAGTCATATACGTAGGTTGATATGTTGACCGCTCTGTTTCCTTATAAACAGATAGATAGGTTAAGTTAAGTTAATACTCATACTTTACTGATCTGTTGAGAGGACAGACAAGTGTTTTTTCTTTTTAGTCTTGTGAAATTTTGTAGTTTGGGAGTCTTTATCCGAATAGTCAGGTATTCTAGAATTCTGATTAGAGGGAATTTTGTTTTTCAATTATTCTTATTCGATTATCTTGTAAGTAATATTTACATTTGAGATGTATGCTTGACACTTCGTCAACACACGATGGTTCATTCTCACATAAACGTTGCAGCAAAATTACACCAAACAATTTGAAGTGGTTGAAATATGTGATGATTTTGCGATTCCCAGTACTGTGCATTTGGCGTACATTTTTCAGGCTTGCAGATTATTTACAATTTGCGAAAATCCAATTTTTTTCATATTCCTTCAAGTAGGGCAATATAGCAGATTAGATGGAATTAATGCTGAATTGCACAGGAAAAAAGCAAATAAAACGCAGAGGAATAAATCCCTCATCCTTGAAACGAATATTTTAAATTTGATCATGGCTTCTTGGGAGTCTGTACCGGATTCTAGGAACCTGTAATCCCACGAATTTGCAGACCTGTTTTTATTATGTTATGTTTATACACTTTTTAATGTGTACCACAATCTGCCTAGAAATATACTCTTAAAATATGGTACATGGCTTCGAATGATGATAAAACTAAACTAGTGGTCAATCAGCATTACGACGAAAGTTTAGATGTGAATGATTCTGAAGAGATTGCAAGTTTATACAGCCCCAGTCCAAGGAAGACACCCACTCCACTTCTCCAGCCTGAACCAGAAAAACCAAAGTACACTATGATGTCATCACAGGATGATGATCAAACTTCAAATGAATTTGTTGAAAATGAGGGTTCACCTGGAGATGTTGCAGACACTCAACCTGAAGGAAGATCAGGAGCATCAACATTGAGTGGAGATTCTTCAGGGGATAGTGACACATCATCTGGTGATGATGATGAAGATAATGGAACAGCTCTAGAAGGTGCTTATGATCCTGCGGATTATGAAGGTTTAAATGTCAGTGTTGAGATAAAAGATTTGTTTCAATATATAACCAGATACACACCACAAACTATTGAACTAGAGCACAAACTGAAACCGTTTATACCAGAATACATTCCTGCTGTAGGCGACATTGATGCTTTCATTAAAGTATCAAAACCAGACAACAGTGCTAGTTTACTTGGGCTTACTGTACTAGACGAACCATGCGCAAAGCAATCAGACCCGACAGTGCTGGATCTGCAGCTGCGTAGCATTACGAAAATGTCCGGTATTAAAGCGATGCAAGTTCGTAGTCTGAAAGATGCTCAGACCAACCCCAAATCTGTTGAATCTTGGATTGAAAGCATTGAAGATTTGCGAAGGACCAAACTCCCTCAAAATGTTCATTATACGAAAAGCATGCCGGATATAGAACACCTAATGCAAGAATGGCCTCCTGAGTTTGAGGCATTACTTTCCCAGATAAGACTACCCTCTGCTGATCTAGATTGTGATTTGCAGAAATACATTGACATGATTTGCTCTGTCTTGGATATTCCAGTGTACCCCGGTAACAGAGTACAATCCCTCCATGTTTTATTCAGCTTGTACATGGAGTTTAAAAACTCACAGCATTTTCAAACAGCTGGATCTAATGAACAACCTGATGTAGGTGAACCAGATGTAATGACCTTTGATTGAAGTTTTTGAATATTGTGATCAAGAAAAATTCAGCAATTTGTGTAACAATAACATGAATGTGAGTCACATTCTTGTGGAATGAAGTTATCGGTAAATGCTAGACAATTGTCATATTTACTTTCATGAACATTGTATTTGAAGAGTTTCTTTTATGTAGCAATTGAGTACATTTCGTATTAAACTTGTGGTAACTGAATATTCTTTCCATCTAGACACTTGATTTCTCTTTATTGCCATTGATTTTTATCAAAGGATATATCACATATAGTGCAGTCTTGTATGCCATTAAAATTGTTTGTGTACATTTCTTCAGGAAAAGTGGATACTATCAATTTTCTGAAGTGGTTTTTACTACTGATTCCGAAAAATTATTTTGTCTTATTCGTAATTTCATATTTTACTGGATATGACATCATATTGGAGAGATAAGCTGTAAGTCACCTGTATGTTTTTGGTCTATTGGGACCAGTTGACCTTTTTCATGCTAACCTAAACCTGTCACTTCACTAAAAAGGGTTATCACACCAATATGTATTGAGGAATATACCACCCCTCCTCGGAACTTAAATAGTTTTATTATCTTGTGAAGTGCCTATAATTTCTTACAATAAGAGTCTCTTATAACAATTCGTAATGAAAAGAGTAGAAAAAGTTCATTTGTTGATTTTGAATGAGTTTCAACCTTGTTTGGTTTCGCATTTGCATACTGTGTGTTGTGAAGATTTGTTCAAGAGAAAAAGAATAGTGCTTCAGGTTTGTCCTTAGCCCAGGGCGGTTATCACTCTTAACATTTTATTATATTTGTTCATTACCGGTTGACATGTTACCGTAGTTCCTCTTAGGCTCTATAAAAAGGTCACCCTGTTGAAAAAGAGAAAGTGGTAAAAGGAACCAAAATTCTTTTGTTTTATTATTACTACGTAATGTTAACACTTGCCAACGACATGGTGAATTAAAAGCTATCATTTCTTCAGTAGTTGGCGCATATTAAACCAAACTGATGCTCGGAAATTTTGCAATGTGCATGTCCCAAATTCCGCAAAAAAACAGTTTGGTTTCTCAGTCGCTAGAGGCCGATAGGTGCACACACACATCAAATCGACTTTTGTGAAGGGGGAATAGTTCAAATTACGACGAAAAAGTTTTGCAATTTTAAATGGGGTAAGGCTTCTGCTAGGTATTGGTATTTGCTGTGTGCGGTACCATATTTTCACGCCATTGTAGATCTTCTCTCTGAGATTTTGTTTTTTGAATGTAATATATATGTACGTTTGCCGCAACCAATGAAAATAACGATCAGAAAAAAGTATAATTGAGACTGGCTATACGCGCACGATTCGGTTGGTATAAAATACTGACGTGCCTAGCAATTACGAACGATTATATGAAAGAAGAAAATCCGGATATTCGTGCAATATGTGCACAGCCCACTGCGTTGAGCAGTTTATGTCAAATTTCCTTGCTAAAAATGCAGATGAATAAAGTGATTGCATTTGGCGGTGTACATCATTGCTTAGTAAAATACAAATATTAGCACACTTGTATACATACATACGGACGTTTTACAATAATCGTTGAATGTGGGCGGAGTTATATTGTCGTGGTTTGAGTGTCCACGCCGAAAATATCATACTGCAGCTAGGTCTTTGATATATGCTAATTCTGCCAGCTTTAACTGGTTGTCCTAAGACCTGAAATTCGTGTTGTTTACCTACGTTATATTTTGTGTTAATGATCCGGCCATGAAACAGCTGAATCAAGCACGGCTAACATTCGAAAAGTTTCAAGGGGTATCTCCTGGAGGATATTTATATACTGTATTCGAAAGTTTGTCCACAAACTTTCCTAACGGTAAAATTATGTACCTATATACATGATTATATACAGACTGCGCATGTATAGAAAATCCTTCTTAATGTCAGTGTTGCGTCGGATACCGAGCGACTAATGCATTTTCTTGTTCCAATTAACTTCCAACTGACTATGGTGACGAAAATCCATGCATGTGTATAGGCCCGAGGAGCAGATTTATGACGTAATAACGAAAGTTGTGATAGCTAAATTAAAATCGACGAGATAAGCAGAAACCATAATAAAAGCCAGTGTATAATTTCAGAACATAACGTTAGCAGCGGCGATGACGGCGAGGATAAATGATTTTTAAACTTTATCTCAAATTTTTAACGAGATGTGGAATCATGAATTTCATAAGGGATTGAGTTCCACAATTTTGGACCATGATATTATGATTGATCCTGACAGCGCTTTTTTTACAAAAACGGTATAAATAAGTCACAGTTTCTACCAAATTGGTTCGTGTTCACTTTAAACATATCATTGAAGCATATTGGGAACTGACCAACCGAAAAAAACACATCATTGTAGCGAGTCACGGGCATCAATAACAGTCAAAGCTTTTCCTTGCGTCTGCAAATTAAGTGTATTTGAATGAGCAAAAACGTTGGATAAACTTTTTGTTGTCGAACTGCGTACTGAGTGACAATTTGTGCTGTTGCAAAAATATCTCTATTTCGGATTTCACAAACTCGAGACAAACCCAGCCATTTCACGTTAGTGTGAAAAACGAGGACAGTGTGATCTAAACCCATTTCATCACACAAATTCTTAGAAGGGCGATGATTAAGAAGCACGAGAGTTAAAGTTCATAATTTGGATTTTTCCACCCATGACCATTTTGAGATATTGCGGAAGTGTCTCATTTGCCGATGCCGATGAAGAGCACAGTGCGAGGAATTGATGTGTGTATACAGGATTTTTTTATAAGAGATACAAATTTGACTTGGCTTCAATCATGGTAAGAGCCCCGTTGGCACAATTGAGCCTACATAATTCCATGAAAGGCATACTGTGTCAAGAAATCATTCACTAATTTCAAATTGTGTATTGCAAGCTTGCACGCATCAAAAATTCTTTTTTTTGATGCACCAGCGAACACACACCGGAAGAAAACGAGTAATTGCGCACAGTTAGCAACATCTGTTAACTCGTCCAATTGCAGATTTTCGCGGGTCTAGCACGGATTTCCTTCATCACCTGATCCGAAATATCATCTGGCATATTACTTATACGGGCCGCTAATGGTGTTATTGGACAAAGATATTACCGGAATTTTCGTTTTTGCCCCTTTTCCGGACTCAAGCCCAACCATATCAATGGCACAAGGCTTGGCGAGTTTGTTCGCCGTGGTTATCATGGCTGTGTTTAGAATGGCACGAAGTGAAATGTATTTTCAATATCGAAGGTTACATGAAACCATTGCCAAAAAGGCATTGAGGCAAAGATTTTGTACCTCGTCACTTGTGATGAAATAAAACCCGAAATACACATAAGACCCTTGATAATTTTTCCTTTTTTCCATTACGGATATAGAAGTCAGGAAGTAGGTCTCTACCCCCTCTAAAAATAATTGTACATCTAAGAAAAGAAAGACAATGATGCTTTTTGAACATATTCGTACCTTATTCACTATATTATTTCCACCCCTAGAGGACGGAGTCCTCCAGACGTGCATTACCATTTCAAAATCGATACTGCAATATTGAAAAATAAAACATAATGATACTTAAAATAACAAACCTGGGTGGATGTAGGGTATGATAGAAAAGTATTGTGAGTAAGACTGTGGAGTAAGAAACCTCCTATGAAAAGATAAGAGAATAAAGTGAAGTGAGCTTAAAGATCATGGCAGAAATTGCAATTGACAAATTTGGTAAAATGTTTCAAATCAGAATATTGGACATAACAAGACTCACTCTGCGCAATAATAAAGTTTAGATTTCGATTGTTGCGATTATCGCTCGTTGCGACTTATTTATGACCTCGTTGGTCGTTGATTGAGTCCTAGTTGGACCATGTATTCAGGATTGCATCTGACAAGCGTTAGCAGATACATCTAAGAATACGTTTGTTGTATAATAGATGATATCACAGATAACTGAGATACATCCTGCGCTTAAGTTCTCATCTTTTTTGATGATATCACTTGAAGTCCGTTCATGTTTATGCTAATATTCACGAATGTTAAAGCAAGTTAATTGTCTGTGAATTTTCTCTCATTTTGACGTTCACTCAACATTTGCCGAAATTAAAATTGAATAAAAACGAGCGTGATCAGTTGATCAGTAAAAACATAACATAAATTTCGGAATCTTTTTAAGCAAATATATCATGTTCAAATGATCAAATTTGTTTGCCAAAGGGAGAATAGAAAAGAAGTAAATACCTGAGAATGGTTGGGATAGAAAGAGTGATTGATATATTGTAGATACATAGTTATTTTGTAGCTTTGTACGTTGTCTACATCTTTTGAAGACTTCATATCTGACTTATCTGAATGTTTTTTCCAGAATTATCCAATTTGACTATAATAATCCAATACTTCATGTTTCGTTAGGTCCGATAAGTGGGTCCATTTTCTTTGGTGGTTGAGTTCCGTGTCCGTTTCCATTGGTCATCTTTATATATTTTCTCTTCATTGATACAACACTGTATTGAAATAAGTTGTTTTATGTTGGTAGTCTGTAAGATTAAAGCTTGTCTGCTGAATTCCGGTTCTGTATTGCTTGAAAAATGTTGTTGCAGTTTGGATTTAGATTTATTATTTTTCTCTTTTGACTTCCGTGCTTCAACGATGCGTTTGACACTAATTTAGAAGGCACTGTTTTTCTGTCGTGTCGCCTTGAATAGAGGTTGTCCGCCCAGTAACGTATTCTTCTCACGGTCGGTATCGTCAACAGTATAGAATATGTGTGGCGGTGTTCCACACCTTTCTACTATGAATGTTTTCAAGTCCTACTACGAACTTGCAATGATGCAATATGACGTCTTTCGGGATCACCAGTATAGAAAGCAAGGAGTAGGTCTCTACCCCACTGTTTTATGATAAGTATCTTCTGATCCTAACTCCGAACCAGAAATGAGACAATACGACGTATTTGAACCTAATCACTAGGCAGAATATATGTATTTTTATTCGCCAAATCTAGTGCATACACAAATACAGGCGTGGTTATTCGCCTGAAGCAAGATCGTGATATAAAATAAATAATATAAAACAATACATGTGCATTAACAGCCAGAAAATCTATTAGAAATTGTCAGACTGATAAAATAATAAAATAAAATCATTCTTAACTTATATTTCAAATACGGGCATTAGATGATCCAATTACATGACATAGGAAAAAGGAAATTGTTCAAGTTTTAATTATAATTCTAACTGGGTTGTTTTCGAAATAGTTTATCTTCACCAAACTCATCAACAAATTTGTTAGGTATATTTAGGAGATTATAGTTCATATCACTCATAATTATGCAGTTTTTAGATATGGAGCTCAAAACATAATGCAGTGTGCTGATAAATGAAGTATTACATTTCCGTTATTTTGCAGCAGATCTAGAAATCGTGCTACAATCTAGCAACTTGACGTATACGAACTCATGATGATTCGGTTTTAGCCAAGTTTCATTGATAGCTATTGGGTACGTTTGCGTTATGTTATTTCTAGCTCCTTGCGTTTTACGCTAGCACAATGCTCTGCATGCAGTTCCTTACGTTTTTCAACGCAATCAAACGGTTTGCTATGCAAGCTAACGGTGGGTGCTCGTTTCGTTGCGTACGTCTGTACCTTGTAGACCTGCAGTTTTATCAAAGTACTTTGGATTAGCACTCGTTCGCATATTCAGACATATTGTAAAAAAGGCTGTGATTGCTTTCTATAGATATAATTTGAATATCTCGAGCATGCCTATTCTGACATTCTGTTTTTAGTATAGGGATACAGCTATAGTCACGATCACTTTCAGTGCTATCAGCATCTGCGTTTTAGCAAAATAGGTCATTCAAAGTTTCTGGATTTGATTGTAGAGGTCTTACTGTTTTGAGTATATTTTCAGGTCAATCACGAAATGACGACGCATCCGGAGTTTTCAAAACGTCTCAGCAGGAACAATATCGTAAGAAAGAATGACAATAAAGATAGGATCTGAAAAAAATACAAGAATAAATGAATAGCTGTATTTATTGTATGTTAATCATTAGATTCAATGTAATTAATAACGTGAAAGCAGGTCGGAGCGAATACCTTCAAGCTGTTTTATTCTATTCAATGGCGCCTTTGACATGACTAGCGACAATACCCCGCAGAGGTCTGTTGTTACTTCATTCCCTCCTCCGCACTAACAGCCTGCACTTTTTGTCTTTACTTTCTCTCTTTTTGTTAATATCCTTCTACTTCCTATAATCTTCCCTCTCTTTTTCTACTATCCCCCTATACCTTAGATGTACATGCTTATGAAAAACATTTATAGAAATCAAATATCTCAATACAAAAAGTTTTACCCAATCTAAACTACAGAGAATGATTTTCATAAGCATGTGGATCTTGCAAAAAAAATCTGTATATGGGCTAACTTTTGTAAATATATAAAATACTTTCTGTACGTTTGTCCTTCAAATGTAATACGTGTAGTTTATAGAAGCCATGACCGGCTATGGTATTTACAAATTACCTTTAATACAGAACCCTTCTCAGCCACTTATTAGTAAATACCATAATTGAGCATGCCTGAATTTAGCCTAGTAAATGTAGTAAACTCCCCTCGATGGACCTCAATAACGCATGGATGAGCTCTGTCAAGAGCTTGGCACTTGGCGAGCGCACTAGCAAAACACCTCAGCCAGCTATCATACTTAACGCTTGGGCATGATCGACCTAGCACCTTCCTGTAATATGCACGCAAGTGTATATATTTTCAGTATTAACCACTATTCATATATATAGCCTGCTTTAACTGTATATTCAAGTGTGTTATGCGGATCTTGTCTCCCCCACTCTATTTTTCAGGACCAAATATTAACCACAATATTTACATTATTTATGTACGTGTATTTATAAAATAAACTGCGTGCTTTCCCCCACTTTTTTTCAGTGTAATATTAACCATTATTTTTATATGCTGTTTAAGAGTTTTATTATATATTCTTCTTGCTGTGAGTTCACTAATATACTAATATGTGCAGTAAAGTGAGATAACATTTGGACAATGAAAATTCTTGTTATCACCTAAAATATGTATGTTTTCACCTTAAATGTTATGTTTTTTCCCACACTAATATTTCACTTTTAATTTTCTTTATTTTTTTTTATGTAGGTAGCAGGCTTACGCCGTACTTTGTGTCGTAGGCCAAATAGGTCTTCTACGCACAACTCAGGTCCATCCTGTAATTCCATAAATTTAGCCTAGCTAGTTACTTTTCGGATGAGTCCGGAGGTAGCAAAAATCACAAAATATGCCGTCTTCTCCATTTTTAAATAACCATGACAAGTTTGAGATGAGATTGCTTCCTTGCAGGCATTCAAAGGATTAGGAAGAAAGAAGTTGGTTTGAGACTGTAATTAAAATCTTATTTGGGAACATGTCGAACTGACATCTCTAGTTAAAACATCATATTTCCTTATTCTAAATGTCTAACATCATTTAATGTTTTTAATACTCACATTCGTCCGTTTATCTTCACGGCGAAGATATCACCACTTATCGTCTAAACGTTGTCAAAACCTAATCGTTCACGCGCCGCGTCCATAATTTCCCGGCGTCTCGCAGTAAGTGATTCCGTGAATCTGTTGGGGTAGAGGAACGATAAAGTTCTACGACCCTATTTAAATGCAGGAAAAGGAATATCGATAGTAAACAGACTCTTTTTTACAGCTAAAATCCTCATTCTTGTGCAGCACAAACTACTATTGCCGGAAATGAACTTTCAAATCCAATTAATTGACAATATCTTACTTTGCCTGAAACTTCAAATGCCACAACTCGAGCGCCGGGTTGTAAAACCCCCACCCTGTTTTCACACCCCAAAGCCCCATTCAATTTTCCTTAGTTCTTATTACAACTTTGCTTTTGCACTTATTTGTTGTTTGTGTGAGGCAGGAACACCAGTGTTTGGCGTTTACTTCGTATTCGCCATGTTTTATTTGTATTTTATTTATATTGTATTTCATTTATATTGTACTTATTAAAAATTTAGCCATTTCCTGGAATTAGTTTATTTGATTTTGCTGTTTAATGCATTTCTGCTCTGTGCATGCATTAACGGAATTCGAAATTTAACTTAATCGCATGCCCTAATGCTGAACTGGCATCCAACCGAGCCTGTAACTGTTTAAATCTGTGAATGTCTATGCTGGATATCTTGAAAAAATGAAAAACAATTACGATTTTGTTTCATGTATTGGTATAACAGACTTTATTTCTGAGTAGATGCAGCCGCCGCCTTACGTTGAGCTTGAATTGCACCCTGCATCTCTTCACGCTTTCTTTTTGCACGGATATGAGAACCAAGCTGAAAAATTTAGAAAGGATTTCTTGATATGCACCGGATTTATTTCAATCATGACAGGATGTTTTGTTCAAAAAAAAATAATTCAAGATTAAAATATTTAACCATACGATCAACTATACCCCCTTGTGCAGATACATGTCACCAGATGAGGGTTGTGTTTTTCTTTAGCCACTCATTAGAGTGAATCACCCTTGAAGGGTGATTAGGAGATATTTAAATCTGTGATACCAACAAGGTCACCCCTATCCACCAGGTCATCGCACCTGACTGCTTATTGATTTCACCTGCGTATGCCACATGAACATGGTTAGCGAATGAAGATGTTTCATCAAAAAAGAAATTGTGACAGAAACTTCAATAGTTTTAATTTTAGACAACCAAGTTAGAGATTGTTAATGTTACATGTTCTCTGACAATCATGTGATTTATACTCCATTTTGAGGGAGAAGCAATGTTAATGAAATTTTTTTCGGTTATATTTGTCACACTTAGAGCATGTTATCAAAATCATGTATGGCCAGTACCAGTTTTGACAATCCCAGTGCCTATATTAATAGTAACGCACAAGCATGGATACAAGTTTGACCCAAGAGAGCGGTCCAATTTTGAGCTTAAGATTTGTAAACAGCTGATACCCATTATAAATATAAACTTTTTGCACAATATATTAGATCTTACATTTAATGTAAACATGGAAGTTTTATTGAAATCTTAAATCTCTGAAGTTGAGAGGTATTTTGAATGCATCATGGAAATAGTGTATGAAGACGATTATACGTACACCTGGTAAAAAGGGCTTTACACTGTATTTCTACATTTTTCACCACCCGATGGGGAATTGAGACGACTGCTACTTCGACATCCTACAAAATTCATATTGTTTCCATAGAACAAAAATGGTTCCAAAACACTAAATTGCGAAAGCATAATCTTTCAATTTCAAACTATAAAGTATAAGATATTTAACATACAGAATTCCAGAATAATTTCAAGCATTTTAGTGGAAATTTGTAAACCTGCATAAAATGAATGAAACTACTTACTCTCTTTTTTACAAAACCTCAGTGCTCTTTTGTCTTTGCCAATTCTGAGCAATTCCATACATCTTCTTTCATAAGGAGCAAACCCACAGACTTCTCTGACGAGATCTCGTACAAATTTAGCTTTCTTTGTGAGTGTCTTAAAATAACAATAAACTCATACTTTAATGCATTAAAAAGATTTTACATTGTATTCCTAATTCAAGTTACACAACTTACAATGCCTATGAACCCCTCAATACCCCCATCAAATATATGTAACACAAGCCACAAATTGGTGAATCGGGTCTAGAGCTTCAAGTGCAACCTAAACTAACAAAAACGATTTTAACACAAACTACGTCCAAACATATATTTTTTTCTCTCTATAAAAGACTGTTTACAACCATATCATAAAAGCCCAACAATACAAATATGCATGACAAATTTCATTGGCAATTCTCAATAATATTTGACAGTGACTTTTTTTTCTGAAGAACCCCATTAAAATCCAATGTTTTGACAATCACCAGTGTAAACTAACTGCCTGGCAAAAGAAAAGGAAGGCAGTCGAGTGCTCCAATCTTCAGATCTTAGATCATCAGAAAGTGAGGGAGGCCTGAAGTTATTCAAAGTGACAGACTTGAACATATTCAGAATCTATCTCCGTAATAGAGTTAGGCACAATATCCACATATTTATGAATATAACCTAGCAAATAAATGAAAATTGCAGTAAAATAGAACTTACTCCTCTGCGTCTTCCGTGCTTGGGCTTTTGTGTGAAACTTTGTTACTTTGTGGCCTTTGTTAAGACCAAATACCATATCATGAATAACAGCCATGGCTCTGAAATAAAAAAAAATCATTTTTTACATAATAGTCCGTACAAACATTTTACTAAAAAAGTCCTACATTAGGGGGTTCCAACCCCCTAAATCAGAAAAAATGATAGAATTGTGGAAATTTTCTTGAGCGCTTGAGGCGAGAAATTACTTTTTTCGCAGTCTCATTCATTTTTAAAGTATTTTTTCAGTGAAAATTTTTCCATTTTTTGCAATATGACTATGGCGACTTATGGTTACAAATTTCTTGCGCTCCTTCGACAAGCATTTTTGTTACCGGTAATAGAGAACTGTCAATTTACTTTTTTATTTAGCGAGTCGAACACCCCCAATGTTGGAGATCTTCTACCGCCCATATGTGCTGTATTCTCGGTTTTCCTCTCTCACAGGTTTAAATGAAAACATAGTTAATTTTTAAAACTGCAACACACTGAGTTAGGCTAATTTTCTATTAATTGTCCAAATCAAGATTTTCGAGAAAACAAAGCTGTAATATATCAACGTTTTAAAACTGTCCACTAGTATGCCTATAACTAAGTAGCGTATGTCCTTCTATCAGAATAAAAATAACTTAAATAATTAGTTGAGCTAGGTGACATGTTCTAAAACACTAAAGCATAAAACTATTTATATACGGTAATTATTATAAAAAAAGAATTCTTTACGCCAACGAATGTCTTATACGCAAACATTCAACAAAACAGTAAAGCAAATATTTTAGTTTGAAGTAATCTGAGAAATAGCCTTACCCGATCGCCAAGAAGCAGACCAAAAAAGACAGAAAAAGACCTTGCTTCCGTTACGTTAGTGATGCCATATTTTTATACTGATAAAAGGTTGTAGGAATTTAACGATTTATTAGTTTACGAATATCATAAAAAGATATAAATAAAAAAAATAGAATTTAACATTTTATTGTGGGATAATCAATATTTGATACATTTTAAATGCTCTCTTTTTGCTATTCACAGAATGCCGTCTCTCCATTCTGGCATCGACATCTTAGGCCTAGGAGAACAAATTAAAGAAAATTTGGTCAAACATTGTCCGCAAGTGGTCAGAAAAGAGCCGATATCGTAGTATGGCGTTTGCATGACTGCTGTTAGAGGCTTATCCCGTTCAGCGTTTGAAAGATATCACTTACGGTAACTTACTGCTTAAGCTATTCAGTATCAGCTTATGCTACAAGAATGGCTCCCAAGTCTGACAGTCTCAAGCTAAAGTTCAGCGACGGTGAGTGTCTTTTTATTTTTAAGGGTTCTGATGATTACTCTGGAAAATCCCCTTCAGATGTTATTTGCCTGAAATGAAATTTATTCCCTCCACAAAAAATCACATTTTTTTTTCGCAAGTACCGTACTATACGGTAACTTATTTATTTGCCGTTCGATTTATTGATTTTCTTTAGGAGAATTTTTAAAGCATTTTTTACATAAGATGAAATATCAGTTATCTGTGGTCAGAACTATAAAAATATTGATAGTAGTATTGATATCGGTCGCAAAAAAGCATTATTGGTTGGGCTCTAGAAGGGAAGTTGTGTTGTTTGTTGGTTTCGAAATGAATCGATCAGTCCATTGGGGACATGTTGATTTTTTTCCCAGATTTTTGCAAGTCAGTTATGAGAGACCGGGATATCGGTTCTAGGAAATTAATAGACTTTTACATTTCCCGTTTTTACCAACCCTCGTTTTTCCGGATCAGCTGTGACCCAGTGGTAACAACGAACATTTGAAAGGACATGCCCAAAATTGATTTAGTTTTGTGTTTGGTTCGTATGATATGTGAGCAAAGACTGTGAAGAAATTGTATCGTCATATCAACTTTAATATTTTTATATTGGGGTGAACCTGTCTTGGTACCATCGGTCTTAGACCATTTAGTATTGTACGGATATTATTGAAATAATTGTCAAATGTCCAAAATATATCAAACTTTATCGTTGCCGTTTATTGTGTGGATTTGTTGTTTTTGTGGAAAACACTTAACCCGATAATGCATTTTCATCTTGTCTTAGCACAGACCATATAAAGATGTTCCATTCTTTTGGTTGCATTAAAACTTTTTTCCAGAAGTGTGGTTTAATTATCTCAGGAAATCAATACCATAGACTCCATTTGTGACAATTAATATAAGCTTAATATAAGCGAGCGCATAGTACTTGTTGTTCATAATTAAACAACATATTAATTATTCATTTCATTTTTGGGTATTAACTACGTATCTCAAATCTTATGTTGAATTTGAAGGTACGTGCTTTTGTAATCTGTGGAACAAAACAATTTTGAACAAAAAAAGGCTTGCTCCCCAGGTTAGAATTGGGAGAAAAAGCAGAAAATATTGTTTAACCATAGGACGAACCACAGCCATACTTTAATCTTTCTTTGGACTCAACATTTTTTAGGTCGATTGGTAAACTTGATCATCTTCTAGCCCTTTAATACCGGTATTATTTAAATTAATTCACGAAATATTTAATTAAATATTAAAACATTACATCCAATCACAAATTAGCCATTCTTGACTTTTTTTCACTTCTTAGAGTGGATCACCCTGTCCAACGCCCTGTTACAGCGGCAACTTATAAACGGACAGGGTTACAGTTACTGGAAAGGTATCATCTTTTCCTGTTCAGCTTAGCCTACCCAAGTTATTACACCCAAGTTATTACACCAAGTTATTGGGTTGAGTGGTGGGCATGGATGAGCGAGCCAGACTCGCCGGAGTTTGAACCCGAGATCTACAACCTGCGATGCCAACATGTTTAACCACTAGGCCATCGCGCCTCACATAATTACAGTTAAGTTCAATGTAAATTTCATCAGGATACGAATTACCTTATGTGGTATTTTTTTGTTACGAATTGACTGGCAACTCAATTACAGATGATTTTCTGTTGCAAATAATTTTGTGTTATATAACCATTGTTGTGAAATTTTATTGAAGGTACCAATTGATCACAATTTTTCAGTGTATGAATTGACCAATCGTTCATTTCATACTGGTGCGAATTGACCGCTGCCTCTTTTGCGGTATCCCATATTCATGATTTTCAGGTTCCTTCCTGTGTGATTTTCAGTCGTAAAATTTGAAATATTAAGGTTCAAATTTAATGTTTTGTCACATTAGGGATTTATTTCCGAAAACATCAGGTCTTCCCACATTTATTTATAGTGCTTTCCAGTATTTATCAGGAGTGGTAGTGGAGTATTAGTGCTTGACTACACGAAATAAAAATATTGTGAATCCACTCACTTTAATTTATCAATCGTCCGCCAATGGATCCACTGAAAAAGAGCCACATTCCCTCAGTTTTGAAAGTAAAAAAGTGTTAATAACTTCTTAATTTTCTCTTAAAGACACAGGAGAAATACTGAGTATTAGCACTGAGCAAGTATTAACAGTTTAATGAAAGCAGAAAATAGCTATCACGAGTCGCCTGCCATTACAGTATATATTATATTTCACATAAATATACGTTGACTTTATTCTACCAATATGAGCTTCTCTTATGGTGAAATATGGTAATATTGCATCTGACAGGAGAAAGAGTTCTTTGTTTCCATGGACCACTTCTTTATGAGGCCAAATGCGTGAAAGCAGAAGTTAAAGATCACAAATGTTCATATCTCATTCATTACAATGGATGGAATAAATCGTGGGATGAATGGGTTCATGAAAATCGTGTTCTAAAATACAATGAATCAAATCTACAGAAACAAAAAGATCTTTTAAAACAACATGGGTGAGTTGTTCATTAGTGATACCGGTATTCGAAATTCACAGAAAAGAAAAATCTTCCAACATTTTAGATAGTAAAGTTGCTGATATTTAACCATATTCTGCACCAAGGTCATGATTTTTATCTAATTTTACAACGCAAAATTAAATAGATTTAGGAATAATCAAAAATCAATATATTTCTAATCAGAATTCTAGATTACTTGACCATTTGGATAAGGACATCTCTGGGAAAATATTACTGATCATATCTCCTCCATAAGTAAAATCAACCAGTATCTATAAGTGTGATTTTAACAAGTTTATTTAAGATCAGCAGGTCAATATATGTAATAACTATCACTTCAATAAATAGTTTAATAAAGTCAATATTTCTAGAGTATCATTTCTTTCTTACAGAAAAGATAAATTGCGAAGAGGAAAGTCTGCTAAACCAAAAACAGAAAAAGAAAATGCAGAGAAAAAAAAGGGTCAGTTAAAATACCTCAAGTGGTTGAAAATAATATCACAGAAAGCAAGCATTTGACTGAAGTTCAGAAAAAAACATTCGTACATTTTTTGAATCCAGATTTTGATCAAAATTTCTGCTTTCCAGTTTATTTAGCAACTTTCGCAGCGTATTTATGCTTTTATATTATTTAAAATTTTATTCAGATTTTTATAATGATAAATTTAGCATATATCATTATTCTGTATTTGAGTAAAATCATCTAGTTTGATTTCTAAGGTTATTTAATATATAAGTTAAAATGGGTTAACAAGTAAATGATGAAAATATATTAAATAAAGAACTCTTTATTTCAGCCAGTACAGAAACTTCAAATGCATCATCTGAACCAAAAAAGAAGAAAAGCAAAATTGATCCTACAGTTGAAACAGTGTGTTGAAACAATTTTTTTTTAAATTCCATAGTTACTCAAATATGGGCATTGGGAACTGAATACCAAAATAAATCAGTCTTTGAATTGGGCCAGAATCTTTCCAAATCACTTTCTATATTATATGTTATACATTATACTATTATGCAGCTAAGTGCTAACCAGACGCTGGTTGATTGTTTGTAATTGCTCTTCCTGTTCTATCACCTCCCATGTCGAAGAAAAAGATGCCAGGTTAAGAATGGTTAACTTCTACTAATCTTTAGACAATTCAAATTGTCATTTCGTTCAATTGAGAGAAGTCTAAAGTAAAAATTTCATCATTTGTCATTTTACTATAAATTTAGAAATTTTATTTTAATATGGTCTAAAACATTGTCCTTCAATAAATTTACTCGTTTATTTTTGAAATCTAAAAATAATTTTTAGAGCTTCCTAACTTTTAAATTTCCAGGAAGAATCCTTTTTATCCAAAGTTGAAATTAAGATAGAAATTCCTGATGAATTGAAGCCAATGCTTGTAGATGATTGGGATTTAATAACACGCCAAAAGCAGGTCAGCCTTACTCTTCGTTATACATGGTCTTCTTTCTATATGTATTCTATATATATACCTTGACTGTATAATCTTTTCCTTGTTTCGAACTGAGAAATTTTCTCCAAACTTCTAACATGAATATTGACGCAAAATGGAAAAGGAATGAAAAATGACAACTGCATAGGTTTTTTGTCAGAATTTTAAAAAATGCTATATATTTACGACTTTTTAGCTTTATCACCTGCCAGCACGCAAAACAGTCGATGACATATTGAATGATTATATGGAATATTTTGAAAATGAAGAATCAAAAAGGTAATTTATTTTGGCATAGAACATTTTTAAATAATATGCAACTTTAAAGAGAAGTGACTTTTAAGTGTTTGAATATTTAAAAAAAGAGCAGTAGCAATCAAATTTAGTGGAGAAAAATGAGGACGTTTTCAAATGAAGATGTGATTAACAATAAAGCTTGTGCTTAGTATGTACCTAGCATGAAACATGGATGGGTTGCAACTATATGTACCCTTGTTCGGAATGACCGATAAGTATGGTAACTTCATCTAACTCTTTTTAATTTAGCTGCAAGTTTGATACGCTCAGCGCTCTCACCTTTTCTCTGACTCTCAGGTCTAAAGACTCTTTTTTTATCTTTAAATTGACTATTACAGGTCATTGTAAAACATGACCATTGTCTTGTTATGTCAGAGTAGACTCTGCCCGTTTATCACCTTGTTCTAGAATCTTCTGCTGCACAAGGCATGTAGCAAGTCAGTGGTCTAGAGTTGTACTGTTTTGCAATTAGGATTATTTATGATTTCAAACAGGAATTAGGATGCGTAACTATGTGTTTCAATGGGCTTTATTAATCAAGGGTTAAGATATTGCATGTTGTTACTATTGTATCATTTTGATATAGTTCAAGCATGCCGCCAAGGCACGTTTATAATATGGTAGAAGTATGAGGAACAGGGGGTAGAATTACTGTCCTCATTATTAGGATGTTTTCCGGTTATCATTCCTATCTACTTTGATAGGTGATCCTATGCCTCGTTTTTGCACTAATAGGTAAAGAGCTTCTGTGGTAAAAGTATTTTATTAAAGTGTAGTTAAAGACAGGGATTATTAGTTCTTTGATAATTTGTTCATCATTAATTCATTTAATTCAACCCTTTCATTATTTCATTTCAGTATAAGCACAATACTAGAAATGGTGGAAGGAATAAAAGAATATTTTAATGTTATGTTGGGATCCCAGCTCCTATATAAATTTGAGAGGCCGCAGTATGGTGAAGTTATGGAAAAAAATCCTGAAAAAACAATGTCAAAATTGTATGGGCCACCACATTTTCTTAGGTTTTTTGGTAAGCAGAATGAATGTTTTTTTACATTCTATAATATTTTACATTGATATTACAAAGGAACTTTTGGTTTAATATTGTCTTTGGGTTTGTCTTTATCCAGATCTAGAAGTTTGAATAAAATTTTAGTTTTTTCGGTTGTAAATTTGCTGATTTTGTAGTAAAATCATGATATAGGTGAATTTTTATGATCAAGTCATAATTTGTGCCTTTGCTGCAAGTGGAGCAAAATAGGGTAAAATATCATTGATTTCCTTCACAAAAAATGTAAAAACATTCTATCTATATTTTCATCTAAAATAAACTATAAAGACAACTTTACTTTGCTAGAGTCATGAATTTTGACAAATCTGATTTTCTTGTTCATTTCTGCCCATAATAAATGTCTTTCAAAAACTACCTCATGTTGAAACAAAAATTATTTTTGTACTTGCTATTGGAAACCATTTTATTTAAAGGTCTGATCAAAAGTGACAAAATCTACTTTTTCTTAGAAACTTTCAAGAGTAGTTTTATGACCATTATCACACCTGTGTTCAAGCCTTTTTTTAGCAATTTTGAATTAAACTATTTGTATCCGATCTTCATGAAAGAGATACCTTGGATAGGTATTTGTGTGGGAGTGTAGTGCCCAATGATTCCACTGAATTTCTAATTTTAGTTCGAATGGGAACAATGCTTGCGTATACTAACTTGAATGAGAAAAATATGAGGGTATTGATCAAACATATACAGAAACTTCTGAGGTAAGAAAGATGCTTTTAATTTTCCATGTTTTATAATAAGGTGTTTTCAAAAGTTGGATGCATGAATGTAAATTGAATAATAATTTGATTAAATTTAAATTGATGATAATAGTAAGTTTCATGCTTTACTTAAAATTTATTTTCAAATTGATGATTTGTGTAATGTAAATCCCACTAGCTATGGGATTTTTTACTACTGGAATCTTTTCTAAGTCTGAATAAAAATAATTCTAGTTTGCATTGTTTTCCTCATAGTTATATTAAAGACAATGCATCATCATTGTTTGATACAAATGAATATGAAGTTGCTCCTGCAGAATATCATCGGAAGGCAATGACATGAAAGTTCATAGAATGATATAAACCATATCGTCAATTCATGAATTCAAGATGACAGAGTATGTCCGATGAGCTATCTCTGTTCCAATGATCCAGTATTTTCACTTTATGAGAACTTCATGTTCTTCATGAGTGGATAATTTATCCTGTATAGGAAAAGTTAATAAACAATAAAAACTAAAACTTGATCCAGATTGAAAAAAATATATATATTCTTAGTACGGGTGGATGCTGGCTTACTGTTTTGTGTTCGTGGATCCCAAACTTCAATGAAGTAATCTTTTATGTGCGTTCCCCTTTTCCAGGAATTCCCATGCCTTTTTTTTACTGAAAATCTTTCGGTTAAAACTTTGAAGTCTGTAACAGTGCAACTGTACAGCCATATTCAGTATTTTCTGGTACTTTGGCCAAACCTGCTGTGATAGGTATGGGAAAGAAAAATATTGCCCCCTATCCCTGTGTAATATACCATACTTATTTTATCCACATGCCATCTTTCTTAGTTTGATATATATATATATATATATATTGGATTATTTTGCCAGGTAACATAACTGATGTATCTTGTGAGTTTTTTGGCTATTTTGATTGGTTATATACTTGGGTGAACTTGTTGCAATCTGGGTATCGCAATCCGATTCTGAATATTTCATATGGATTCTACCTTGCAAATTTTATCTATTCAAGCCTTCACCACTGTCTGCTTAACCTGGTAACCATGAGTTTGTTGTTCTTTTCTTCGCTCGTTTTAAATACATTGCAACTAACCTCATGGGGTGTTTTCTTGCGAAAACGTGTGATAAGTGTGCTTTCCATATCGAGATTGAGTTATCACGTGTTTACGAATGAATGAATGAAGCTGGATTTGGCTCAATTGAAAATTCGCTTCCAGCTATGCATTATCTGGATTCGAATCCCATGGAGAACGATAATAAATATATTATATTTATTATAAGAGGGTATGCCCTCTAAGCTTTCAAGTCTCTCCGATCCAGATTCTTAGGCTTTCCATCAAAATTCAGTTGATAATGGCATCTGCTGAACAAGCTTTGTTAATGGTATTTAGATCTTTTATCATAGTCAAAGACTCCATGAAAAACTTATGCAGCTTAGATTTATGATACATTGGTTCAAAACTTGCTAGTTTAAGAGCTATTCCGTGACGTTTTAAGTCTATAGCAATTCCATGGGGATCTTGGTTTTGCTTATGTGATTACAGAGCTCAAATTCTTGATGGTCATCTCGACACGTATGGTCCATTTATAATTTCAAAACTTTACATTGTGTCTGTATAATACATGGACAGCCCTTTTGCAACAGTTTGTCTGTGGTGCATATATGATTTCTCTGCCAAGCTTTATCACTTTGTTAATCTGTTAGAACACTGGTCCAGAAGTCTGTTTGCTGTGAGACATATTGTAGAGCATGTATGAGTACACATAGAAGATATAGTGATGACAGTGTTCAGCATGGTCAGATGAAAGCCTTCGTGGTACTGCGCACACAGTTCTAGGTATTATTAGTATTAATAATATCAATATTATTATTATTTTTATTGTTATGCTATTCGGCTCTAGCATCAAAGCTACATGATCTAGAGATCTGAAGTCTTAGTCAAAAGATCTGTGTAGATGAAAACTCTTTGTTCTATATTTTTAATTCAATCCATATTTTTGAGTTCCCTTGTTCCAGGATTTCAGATTTTCCGTTAAAATGGCGCTACAAAAACTTTTTAAAAAAGCTAAAGGAATCTTCAATAGTAGATTTAGAAAGGATCTTGGTGTCTCAAGTAATAGTCAATGAAGAACTTATGCCGCGCTCTTTTTGTACTTAGCCCTCTGTTCTTCAGATATAATCTCTTAAAATTGGCTTTCTTGACGAAGAAATCGCATAAGGCTTTTGGCCCAGTGAAGAAGTTATGCTGCACAAATTCTTTATTAACATCTTTGTTTTTACGATATAGGAGTTGCAAGTTGGTCAGTTTTATGACGTATTAATTCTAGCTCAAAACAAAGAGATTCAATAGAGCGTTAAGTCTGACGGTTTCTGTTTGCTGATTCGTTTTATTTTCGCTATTTGAAATAAAACATTGTTTTGTACTCAGAGACATATTCAAAATTCTAGAACCCCATTTATGTTAGTATTGTGCATGTTTATAAAATTGGTTAATAAAACGGTCTAGGATGACTTTAAGATTGATTCGGCATTTCTGATACAAAAAATTGATGAAGTGTATGCATGGCCCGTACATGAGTTCAGAATACCCATAAAACGTAGAAGATGTTTGTTAAAGGCAACGGGTAGTAGTTATTCCTTACTTGATCCATCCACCTAGTGTTTTTTCTATAATTTTATTATGCCAGCATCATGTATGGCCCATACATTATATCATTGGATAGCTCAAAAAGAGTGTTAAGATGGGCTTTCATACTGATTTGATGCAGTCCGTAGATAAACAACCAAAAAGAATCTCAATACCTTGTCTGTCCCATGCATAGCCTATGGATGCCGACCGACTGGAAAGATCAAAGGGCGTGTAAATATGGGGTTTACTGCTGATTTGACACAGTCCTAAGATGAATAATCCAAATACATGGGCCTCACATATATCACTGGATAGATTAAAAAAGAGTGTAGAAGATGGGATTTGTTACTGATTTGACACAGTCGTGAGATGAATAACTCAATAATTTCAAGAGACCACACCTGGTCTGCACCATGCATGACCCATACATATATCCTAGAATAGATCAAAAAGAGTGTTAATTTGACATAGTCCTAAAATAAATTATACAATTGCAATTTTAAGACTCCACATATTGTCTGTCCAATACATATTTTTTTATTGAAATTCACTCTAAATAAGGCTGGAAGCAGCTCCCAAAGGGGACCAACCAACTGACACTCTACAGCTACAAAAGATGTAGTACCAGCAACTGCACTTTAAACGGAAGTCGGGACTGAACCGTCATGGTAAAGTGCAGTGAGTGGTATCTGTTCTGGGCAATGGTAAGACCATCTACGACTCCTCTTACGATACGCAGTATATACGTTAGGGCCATTCTAAAAGCCGTACTTACATATATATCACATTGGGTAGATCAAAAATATTGTAAATATATGCTTTGGAACTGATTTGATATACGGCAGTCCTGACATGAATAGTTTAATTACAATTTCAAGACTCCATATCACGTCTGAACCATGTATGGACCCTACATATATCATTAGATAGATTAAAAGTGTGTCAATATACACTGTGAAACTGATTTGACATAGTCCTGATATATGTAATTCAATTGCAATTTCAAGACTCTACACCATGTCTGTCCCATGCGTGACAAATATATATATCTTTGGATAGATGAAAAAAGTGTAAATATAAGCTTTGAAACTGATTTGACATGGTGAACTTTTAAGACTCCATATCCTGTCTGTCACCTGCATGACTCATGTATATATATCATTGATTTAGTTAAAAAGCGTTCAAATGTGTGCTTTGGATTGATTTAACACAGTCCTGAAATGACTGCTCCATTCATAATTTCAAGACATCACATCCTGCCTGTTTCGTGCATGGCCCATAAGTATGTCATTGATTTGATCAAAAGCGCGTAAAGATAAGTTTGGGACTGATTTAACACAGTGCATGGTGTATATATATTTTCTTTGTATTATAGCGGTAGTATGCATTTCCTGATTTAATATCATGACAAGTGAACTTCGATTTTTGCATAACTCAATTTGTCAGCTAGAATCTTGGTCCGGAAGTCCGTGTGCTGTGAGACATATTTTAGATCATGAATGAGTACTCACGGAAGACCCAGTGATGACATGGTTTATTGCGGTTAGGCAAAAGCCTTCGTAGTACTTTGTACACAGTTGTAATTGATTTTGAATTAGTAAGTTTGCAAACAGCGACATTTACAGGCTAGCACCCATGCTACAACAAACCTTTTTTACTGTGATTTTCTAAATTTTGTTTATTTATTAGCTATAAAAATGACATACATTAATAGCAGGTTTTGGAATAGTTTCATAAATTAGTTCTTCCTGAATAAAAATAAGATCGTAATGATGGCAATGTCTCGAGAAATTTACATAATACGTACTATATTATCAGTAATATCATGAAACAATTTATGAATCGGCAAACGAGAGAATATCTTAACGTGCACGAGTTGTGAGGAGGAGAATTAGTGTAGAGCTAAGGATAAGCAGGACAATTACGTGGAAATGGGATTGGAATATGCATGTTCCAATTGGGGACAGTGCAGGGATATAGGCGGAGGATGGACAGGATAGAGAGAAGGTAGGTTTGAGATACGCAGAGTAGATAATAGCACTCCCTCATTTTGGATGTAAATGTGTCTGATGGATTTTAATATCTCTGTTATTTGCTATTTGATAGCCGACTGTAAAAGGGTTTTTGTCAATTATTTTTTAATAAAAGTTAAATATTCGAGTCGAGTAAAATCTAATAAAAAACATATAGAAAAAGGAACAGCACGAGGTATCGAATTTTACTTTTAAGCTATCCAGACGTCGTTGAATATTGACCTTTTTTATAAGGGACATAGCATAGTGAGAATATCATCCTTCCTTCCAAAACCTCCGAGTAAATTTTAACGGGTGGTTTTCGGAATCAGGGAAGTGCATCACATAGGTAAATTTACCTGCTTTACCAAGTAAATTTGTTCAATGAATGTCTAAAAGAATGCATATTTGAGAATGAGCATTCTCTGTCCCGGCTTTTAAAAGCTGTGGTGATCGAACTGATCCCAACATGCACCGGGGCCCTATTGCCAATTATCAATAAAATATTCGAATCTACTATGAACAATGAAATTTCTGGATTCCTGGAGTCGCTTTGCTGCCTTACTGACAAGCAGTACGGTTTCCGCCGTCATCGTTCTACTGCCGATTTGTTGACATTAACAACCGAATTTATCGGGCTCTTGATTGTTACGGGGAGAAAAGGAACGTGGCTCTTGACTTTTCCGAATTTTTCGACAGAATTTGGCGCCATGAATTATTACAGAAAATACGGTCATATGGGATCTCTAGTCAATTATTCGCAATAATAAAATCGTTTTTATCCAATCGAAAGATTAACGTCGTTCCGGATGGTCAACGTTTAGGAACCTACTGCATTTCATCCAGTGTTCCTCAGGGGTCGAAACTCGGCCCAATTCTTGATACAAATTGACGATTTTTATATATTAATGACTTCAGTGTAATTTCATTTTTTATCGTGTGGGAGAGGGAAAGCCGAGAATCAATAGGGTAATAACTTGGGTAGGCGAAGTCGAACAGGAAAAGATTGTATCTTTCCAGCAATTGTGACCCTGTTCGTTTATAAGTGGCCGCCGTTACAGGGCCTTGGAAAGGGTGATCCACTCTAAGAAGTGGCTATAAATAAATAAATTAAGATACGGTTAAACATATGACGAACCACGACTTTTCATGCAGAAACCCGAGTCGGAGGTGGATGTTTTGGCTTAACACCCCGAGAGCATGAACATGATCGGTAGAGGGAGCCGTAAGACCTACGCGAAATACCGTGCAGCGGGGAGGCTTCTCACCTTACCTGACCCTCGAAAGAACAGCAAGGACGCCAATGCCAAAAACAACATTCACAAACACGGTTACATGGTCATATAGACTTGAAGGCAAATGCAAAAGCTACAGGCAGATTGCTACCAAAGTAGACAGCAAGTCTGTACAAATACCTGGGAGAATCCTTGCAAATGACAGGCAAGTAACCCTCAGGTTTGAAACTAGTTTTACAGAGAGCAAGAACGTCGGGCCTATCGACCGCAAGGAATGGAACAAAGCTTTCCCCTCGACCCATTAATGTTATAAAAACAAACAGTAAAATTGTTAACTGTGAGATTCCTAGTATGTCTTTTTGTGGATCAGGACACTATTTATTTGTAAGACAGCAGGGAAGGAAGTATAAACTTCAACAAGGGAATTACATTTGATTAACATTAATCATTGTAGACTAATGTTACACGACTATACCGAATGACCTCATTAACGAGGAAGCTAAAGAAAAAGGCCAACTCCCTGCCGACGTTTTATTCAACCAGAGCATGAGGTACACAAGTTCTCACACCTTCCTCTAACCAGATTTAGATTTGTAATGAACAAAATAAGTCAAGTAACAGTGGTATGAAAAAGTTCATTATTAATAAAGTCAAAGTTTACTACAAAGTAGTATTGAAGTGGAATGAAAACTACAGACAATATGCTGTAGACAATAAAGTAATCCAGTCAGAAATTATCCATTAATTAAATTAAGGCCGAGCATGAGCTAATGATTACCAAGTCTGTAAGATTTAGTTCAACAGTGGCTCATGATCAGAAATTTTTCTGACTGGGAAACTGACTATGTTAAAAAATAAAACAACATGCATCTAAAACCATGATTGAAGTGCACATGCTATCAGTCAGTGGAGTTGACAATCCCAAAAAACGACTTTAAAAACAAAAACACATTGTTCATTTATTATTGAGTTACATGGTTCAAGTGTTCCAGTTCAGAGGTATTTGCTACAAGATACCTTTGCAAGGACATGGGAAGCAAGTATGTTTTCGATAAAAAAAATATATCTTCGGCGCCACAAATACCCAATGTTGTAATCAAACAGCGGTATCCATTACAGACTTCAAGTCTGTTTTTGAAAATAAAAACAATCATTATAATGAAAATATTAGCAATTGCGCAGAAATTAAATCCAGGGCATATTTAGAAAGCAGTTGGAAATTGGCATCATAAATGCCCAATGTTAAAATTTAACGATAGTAGTCATCGCGGACCCCCATTTGTTTACTCAAATAAAAATAAAATTCAATGACAACGTCGGTGAGTTCTCACAATATTTCATAGTCTTTTTGAAAATGCGAAGGATGTTTTTATCAAGAATGGGTCACCATGAACATCAGTCAGTCTGTAGCTCACTTTTGACATAGAGAAGGAAGGTTAACAACTGGGCTAGCAATGTTCCCAGTGTCCTTGCATATCCAACACAGTAATTAAAATTCATTTTCTTCACAATAAAATGAGCTCAAAGTTTTCATAAAGGTAGTGCATCATATTAGTAAATTAAAACAAATTCATAACATGTGCGGGTCAAATGTTTACTGATGAGAACTTTTTAAGTTATTCGGTTAAGCATCCATTGAAGACCTGCTGAAGCCATCCATTACATGTACAAATCAACAGAAATAAATAACTTCTGATACCCAAACAACAGTCATTTGGCACCATCAATAATTACTGAATACTGAAAGGTTTCAATCATGGGGTGCACTTCTTTACAGAATTTTAGGTACCTGTGACTGATGTTTCAGAATTCTGTTTTCAAGCTCAATTAAACCGTATATCAAATATAAAGTATCTTTTTGTAGTATTCCATCAGTTTTGGATCACTAGTTTTATCCTTTTGATGCTAAACAATCAAGTTCTCCAATATAAAGAAAGTAGTAAGATTCTGCCATCTTTCATTCAGAAAAAATAATGTCCATTTACTTATCTTATGTTCTCTTTGTTTGGTAAAAGGCACTGTTTCTCTGATATATGCAAAGCAACAACCAATTCAAAGATTTAAAAAAACACCCCAGATAAGATGTACTGACATTTTTCTTCATCTCTTACATAAAACATCGAATTTAGCTGGGTTGACATAGTTTGGTAGCATTGACATAGCTTGGTAACGTTGCATTGAAATCCAACGTAAAACAAAATCTAATGAACTTTTCAGTATTCAGTAACCCCATATAAATTTACATAATATACCGAAAAAATAATAAGAAAAAGAACAGTGATTTTATCATATTTATTTATATTAATTCTGCTTCCACCAGACATACACAACGGATAATACAGCCATAACTGCTAGTCCTGAAAGAGTTCTAGCTGTTGGTCCCCAATACTCGCGGATCATCATCTGGAAAAGAGAGTTATCAAGTCTAAATACACCAGTTTTGGTATTGAATGTATTTGGAATCTAAGTTTTTACTTTCATACACATAATAAAAATGTGGATTTCTACAAAAAGACAATATTTCATGCTAGGTCAACCAGGTAATTCTGATTTGGGGATTATTTCACATATAGCCTAACACATTTTGATTACGATGTGAGGAGTCAACACATTTTGATTACGATGTGAGAAGTCTGCGGACCGGTGATCCATCCGGTAGCACACATTTAAATATTACAAAATTGAACACGATGATACAGAAAATTCTGAAAATTATTCTCTTAAATTGCGCATTGATGTATCATGCTACCCAATCTGTGGTATCTATCTGTGGTCCATAACTAAAATCTCTCATCTGTCCTACAATCATTTGATGAAATGTTCAAAAAAAAATCAATCTATGTCAATGGAATATGTAATCCTCATAAACAAAAATAAGATAATTGCAGCAATGAGGAACTCACCCAGCCACCCCGTTGGATGATCCACCAAGCTACATATTGACAGAAGAAATCAATCGCCCACTTGAATATTTCTTTTATCCATGGAATGCTGTCAACAGCTGTTTGCACAGCCTATAAAGGAATAAACTAGGGTTGAAAAGATACAATTAAAATAGTCTAAATTTAAAAATAACTGTACCATTCAAAATTATGTATTACCGGTATAACGAAATTTACACCGATCACCGATGACAGTGGAGAAAAGAGCTTGTATTAGAAAGTTATGAATGGGACAAAGTGATCAGTACAAAACCAATACTGCAAGTAACGCCTTGTAGGTTGGGGCTCAAAAATAATTCTAATTTATTTCCTGCACGTCGTAGGAGACGACTAGAAGGAAGCAAAGAAGTGATAGATGGTTTTACCGTCACCCAGGGCAGATACCACTCACGGCACTTCACCATGATGGTTCAGTTTCGTTTGGGATGTTTTCAGCTTAGAATGCAGTTGCTGGTACTAAATTTTGTAGTAGATCTTTGCTATTGAGTGGCCGTTGGTTGGTTATCTTTGGGAGCTGCTTGCGGCATTGCCTAGAGTGAATTTTAATAAAAAAAAAACAGTTAAACACAATATACCTTTGCAATTAATCTGTAGGCAAAATAAAACAATGCAACAACACGACCCCAGTTGAAATTTCCATCAGCAAACATCTGCTTACAAACTTTTATGAAAATTTCTTTTGGTGACTGAATCGGGACCATATCTATGAGTCTGATGTTGAAAGAAAGATGACAATTTATTGATGCATTTTTTCAGCAAAGTAACATACAAAAATATCATGTTCTCATTCCACAGAAATATATGTTTATTGTAAGCTTTCGTTAGAACATGGTCTAACTTCTTCAGACAAGATTAAAGTGTAATGAATCTGAAAATTTAATTTTCAGTGTATCCTTGTGAATTCTCTCACACACGCAGACCCAGGATTTAAAGGAAACAAAGAGAAGGGATAGGTAGTTCATTGCAAGATATCAACGAATCACGCAAAGTAACATAGTTGAACAAAATTTGAAAATTATATAGAATTAGTAAGGAAGTTGGTATCAAAAATGTGCAAGTGCTATCTATCATACATATCATTTTTTCTATCATACAGCATCCAAAATAGGGTAAAATATAGCAGAAATATCAGTTTTATGGTTACTAGAATCTCTGGTCAATAAAAAGAAAGTCTAAACAAATTTTGCTCAGTGAGTGCTACCAATTAATTATGGTATCAAAAGCAGCATAGTCGATACATGTTCGAGAACTTTCTCATGGAGCAGTAATTCATACCTGTTCAAATCGTGGTCTAGTGCAAGTTGATCACCGATGTCACGAAGTGCACAGGCGACATCTCCAAGATGATCCTCACCATTATCAGAAAAACTTTGTTTCTCTTGTTGCTTCTAAAGACAAAAACAAATTCTACTTAAATATGTGATAAATTTGAGGAATTCAAGAGATATTTTCTCTCCCATCACATCAAATAAGCCTGTCACCAAATAAACTTACGAATGGATGATACAGTTTATCATACTTATAGTTTTCCTTTAAACAGAAACAGAAACTTTATTTCCACCGGTATTAGTAAATAACCAAATGATTGCAATCATTGATACCAAACATAGAGCAAAAAAATTGGCGGCAATATGAGTTATTCATTCACATTCCACTTGATTTTAAATTTTCAATACATTTGACTCGTGCATTGCTTTAGTGATTTGAAATCAACAAAATGGAAAAAAATAAAAATTTTCACAAAAAGGTTCAATTGGTGCATTATAAGCTCTCTTTGCTTGAAATAGTAATACTGATCCCGATTCAATTTATAAAAATTATTCAATTCGATTTTGAATTCAAAAGATACTCAATTCTGACCACCCCTAGTGTACATGAGGCATAGCAGCACAAATTCGATAACATTCTGCAAAAATGAATAAGTTACATCTTGACGGACAGCACTTTCAACTCGAGTTCTTTGCTGTGATGGCATATGATCCCTTTGCATTCTGTCAAGGATGAACCTGAGGAAATGGGAACAGTATTGTGATACCAAGCGACAAATTAAAAAAACCAGTGTGAAATGTTACAAACGGTATTACTCCAATGTGGACCAATGCCGCTTTTCCCACAGATTGCTTGACTAGGCGGATATTGATATGGATCAGACTCGAAAATTAACACAATTTAACATTATATATTTCTTTTCTTGATGGTTTTTGATAGTCCTCATCTTCTAGTTTCACATTCTGAAAACCATTTGTCAGTATACCTTGAGCGTTTTTAGATATTTTGGTTAGAAAATAGCAAGTGATATATTGAAAATCCGTAGATTAACCTGCATTTCTTAGAATATTGAATGCTTAAAATGGAGATTAAGGCATCTGGTATAACGAATTTTCATGAATATAGTTTTCCCAAATTGATTCAAAATTACCTAATTAGTACAAATCCATGCACCAAATCAGATATAATGATCTGATTAGTTTGAAAAAAGTTCGTAACAGTGTGATTTATTTTGTGTTAGCAAGTTTAATTTCATTCAATTCAGGCAGTGAAGGGTATGCCAAAGCGAACATAGTTTAGTAATTTTATTGTAAAGACAAAATTACTGTACACATTGGGTATATGGGATTTTGAGCAAGCGCTTGCGATATCATGAAATGAGCCGAAACAGGTTATTTTTAACGTTTTTTTTTTTGAAAAAACGCCAAGTAAAGTGTCAAGCGAATGTGTGAATTAAAGTATGATTTTTGGTGAAAGAGTGAGAATTCGCCACATCAAAATAAGATGTTTTACAGAAATACATTCCAAAAGTTTTTTGCTAAATATTTATCATTTCTGTTTGAGCAGCTACTAAAAGGATACTGTAAAAAACTCACAATGAGAGTATGAAAATGTTTACAGATAATTGTTGGCATGTTCTCTACCACAGTCCAGGTTTAATTATCTTAGTTTATATGGTGTGGTCCGTTGAGATGACCATGATATTGCCCTCGAGAACTTGCACACGTGTAGTATTGCTACAAGATAGAATGGTCCCTAAAGAATTCCTAGATTGTCCAAACACTAGATGATCACCGTAAAGAATTGCCCCAGAAGGAATTGTCCCCAAGCGACATTGTTCCTTGTCAAAATTGCCCCTATTCGGGATTGCCTCAAACAGTATTGGAGTTATACTAGATTGCCCACACAGGGAATTGTCCCCACAAATTGTCGACACACACAGACTACCCTAATGCGAGATTGTCTCCACACGCTCTGCTCAAACTTTATGGAGCAATGTGTGTAATTCAAGATCAAATTGCCAAATATTATCAATATTTTATTAATTTTATTTATTATATGGTTGATCAAATGACCAGATTATGACATCATATTCACAAAATATATCCTCATCTTTGGCTAAATTTTTTCACAACCCATCAGCAAAGCATACAGACAAACATATGTATGCAATGAATATGGGATGTGAATATGTGGGAAGTATCTCTAAAATACACCGAAAAAAGCGACACCGTGCAATCATTCGCTGAAATTTGATTCCGTATTTTCTGCCCAAAGTGAGATATCAATTACAAAGTACTATTCCATCATAATAAATGATAATAATGGCACTAACTAAGCTTTGCATGGAGCGATTACATTTGTGAACACATTCCAACTCAAAAACAAAGTTTCAAAATACAACAAAATACTCATATACCGTAATTGATTAATCATGTCTGTGAGGATTTAAAATGTACTTGAATCTGCAAAATTTGAAAAAAAAAAGATGGGATACTTGAATATATTCGTATACTCTTTGCCAAACGAGAAACAAATCTATAGCAACAGGAACAATTCCCGATTTATCAACACTTCGACAGAATTTACCTACCCTACTGTTTTTTCGACTATTGAGAACATAAAGTTTCTATTGAGCGATATTTTGATATTGAGGAATATTGGGTAACAATTGTGCACAAACATTCCAAAATAAGTACTTTCTTTACACTTTTCAAGTCCAATTACATTAAAATACCAACTGGGTAAAAGCATGTATATAATGCTAATTATATAAGCAGAAAATAAGGATAACAAAACAAAAGAAAGGATTTACATTTCTAGAAGCAAATGCGCTTGTCCACCAACTCTTCTCTCTTGTTCACTCAAAGTGTTCTGATATGTAATACCTGGAATTAAAACAGTCAAATGCTACCACATAATGATGAATCAAATATCTGTGTTCATGGTCAGGCGAGGGATTTTCATCCTTATCAAATTACGATGAACTCCAACGAAAAAAAGCATAATGTACTAATTCAAAATTTTTTATTATGTCAAATTCTTCCGGTTTTATTTAACAACTATTATCTTCCCGACTTTTGCATTTTCGGTTTTAGTGAAAGCTATTAAATCATATATTTTATTCTTTTCTCTAATCACCAAATAATTTTCAATGTAATCAGACAGATTACAGATCCGACAATTTTTGTAATCGGAATTAAAAATCATGACACATACCTTCACCTCCAACTGCACCAGGTGGATCACGTTCTCTTGTTGTAGACCTGCTCCCTGTTCTACTACGTGCTGTCCTTGGACGCATTGGACGAGCATCGGGTTCATCATCATCACAAACTTGTGGTGGATTTTCATCGTCGTAATCATCGTCTAATTTCCTCTGTTTATGTGACCCATCTCCAGACATTTTATTTAACCTTGAAATGCCCTCGTTATATTATGGTCGCCGGCCTGTTGTTCAGCTTTCTCTGAATTTTAAAAACTAGCTAGCAAAATTTCAAAATCAGTACCGACAAGCAGCGCAAAATTTGATAAAAAATATTCAAGCTCAATATTAGTGCTTTTCTGAAATAAAAATGTTTTAAATTTGTCAAACTTCTGAACTTAGCTTATCATATTTTACAACTTCTTTCACAGCATTCCAGGTAATTCCAGTTTTATAACGTTACGCAATATAGGCTTACATTAAGAGTCATACCAGTACAGAGTATGAAAATATTGCCCTTATCAGTGGTGTACGAATTTTGTTTAGGGGAGACATAAAAATAAATAATGTTAAAGATAATCAGTAATTGCACCATTGCGTGCTGGTATTCACATCAGCCTCCTGCGTCATTGTGTGGTCTAATGATCGGGTAACTTAATTAAAACGAATGGAAGAAGCAACTCCTAAACTGCTTATTAGAAATCGGTTGCTTTGTCAATTCCTACAGTACAGAGTATGTTTTTGGTGGGTCAACTCGTACCCGAAAATATACTGTATACTCTGTACTGTATAGCGCATAGGTCAATTCATACCCTGATGAAATTCGCAATGCAGAATGAATTTACTGCGAAAAGTCGGGGATGGCTGATTTATCCAATAGGATAAAAGAAATTCCCAATCCTAACCCAAACACTGAACAGCGAAGGAGTATCGCTACCGGTATAGGCATTTTAGTTCAAATCAGACCGGAATAAATCATGTGTGTATTCTCGATGAAATGACTATCTATGGTGATCTGAGTAGAAATCTTGGTGTCGACTAAAAAGATTACCGTATATCCTTAAAATGATATAAACTGTAAAAGGCATCTAAATTTTAACAGGCCCATCACTCTAACTGCTAAATTTCATGTTGGAATCTCCGTCCCGTCTTCGTTTCATAATCTGTAATATAAAATACGACAAAAATTCGACTGAACATAGATCATGAACGTGAAATATAGATCAATTTTTAAGCTATTAAACGAACCACTCATGTAGTAACACAGAACAGAGTAACTGCCAGTGTCATTGTGACGACTCTGCAATGTTAAATCTCTACTTGTATCGCCTTTTGTGTCGAAATAAACTATCTAATTACCGAAACGACCGAAAACTACAGAAACGACCTGAAGCGAGTGAGAAATGAAGTGAGTTATACAGCCCCCAGTTATACTTGGCCTTTGATAATTAATCTGAAAACGGAGTTTCCAGATGGTTCCACCAAACCTTCCTTCCCAGGGTACAAATTTGAAATATGATCAGTGATTATAACACTTAAACGTCCATATTCATATTCAACGATATCAAACAACCCCAATAATAAACATTTTTTGAAAACAAAATATCATTAGGTAGGTACAAAACAGTGTTCATTTTTCCATTTCAGCCTAATTTTCGACAAGCCAACATACTTATAGGACCGTTTCCGTACATTTTCCACTTCTTTCGGAGTCGTTTCTGTGCTTCTCGGTCGTTTCGGTAATTATAGTAACCCCATTCGTGAGCGCCTAACGCCTATCAGTGGAGCGTCTTGGGATTACGTCATTGATGGCCGACGTAAGAACCTATTCGTTCCGCAGTCCGGCAGTCTTTGTCATTTGGATCTTGAAATACTCATGGTGACTCAAAATTCTGGCAGAACTTTGGGAATTCACATTTAGTCGTAAAGATTTAGACGCCCTTCAGTCGTTTTATTTTGGCGAGACGAAGATTCCGCCAATTATGAATAATTTTGTGATCAAACTATTACGTCATAATGAAGGCTGCAAGCAAAAAATGATCAACACTCGTGTTTTTATTGTATCGGCAATCCCAGCCAACAATTTTTTTCCAAGAGTCAGGCTTCACGTCTCAAAACAACAAAATATCGAGGACAATTATTACACAATTTTATAATTCCCCACTTTTGGGGTCTATGAAAGCCAGGTTTATGAGTGGTTTTTGGTGTCTGTGAGGGATGGCGAGTTTGATGGTTTCAAACGTATCACTCGATTCCTGGCCAGAGACGGCGAATGGTGTAAATGTGGATAAAAATAAGAGTAAAATCTTCTCGCATGAGAAAATACACCATTTTCGTCGGAGAAAAGATGAGGCTATGCATAATACGTAATGCACGAAAATTTTGGTATTTTTGATGATACTTTCGTTGAAATTTTTTTTGGGGGGGTCTTGGGTAGGTAAACTCTTTCAGTACTGCTACTGCACTGTTCGGCAAGGGTACGAGTTGACCAACAAGAATTTTATCGGTGTACGAATTGACCAAACTCTCTCAATAGTTTTATACTGGTACAAATTGAACGCCACCTAAAGAAGTCAACTATCAACTTTTAATGGCAATGGACTAATTTTAGGTCTAAGTGCACGCTAACGTCCATTTAGAGTTTATGTGACAAAGAGCGACATAAGATGCATATTGACTAAAACTATTGTAGCATATATTAGGTTAAATTAACTTTATTTTGGCAAATTCATGACAAATTTATGATGTTCTGAATTATATTGCATTGCCACGATTATAACGCGTGGCTAATTAAAAACAAGTACGAACCAAAATCTTTTAATAAGCCTTCGCTAGTGCCCATGCGCAAAACGGCTAAATTTAGCCCCAAAATGCCAAATTAATAATAAAAAACAAATCTCGGAAAAACAGGACGATGTCTATCGAGTCTTCGTTTTTTGACCAAATCTGCATGATTTTGTGATTTTAAAGCAGTGTGTTTATCGGATAAGTATTTTAAAATCAACTTAAAGGCTCGGACGCTACGAGTTGTTGGGTTGATTATGAATACCTTTTACGATATCTCCATTCGTGTTTTTTTAAATTATACGGAATTCCCTTCTTTCGCATTTTATAATAAAGGATTACGCATTTTATAAAAAATAATGATAATAAATAAAAAAAAAGCTCCGATTTAACCCTATATCCCCAGTTTTATAACAATTTCTGCTTTGTATGCTTCGTAATTCCTTTCCAATTTTTGTTTGACATTTTTATAAATTTACAAAAAAGCATATTCTCTGGATCCCAATTCTCTTCTTAGCATCGGGGTCCCTATACGAGGCGTGTAGGTTACGCTTGGGTTCCACTCCATGGATTCATATTCTTGGAGAGTATGCCGTTTAATATCACCCGACACAGTTGCTTCGTGCCATTGGCATATTTAAACCCATATTTCAGCCATGCCTGTCGTGTCAGATGCATATTTTTATTTTGCAAAATTGCAACAGCACGATAAATGCAATCGCGAATACTATATCTTAAATGAATATTTCATTCACATTGTATTGCCTGGTTGTAAAGAAATGATTTGATGACTTTTTCTGAAAATTATTTCATGAACGAAGTCGGCGCCCTATAATTGATTTGGAATTTCGCCTAAATTTCTTTCCACACATCTTTTGTGATCTTTTGCTGAGACGCGATCCATCTATGGCTCATGCTTGATAAAATTATATTTTTGATTGTCTAATTTTGTTTATTCTCCTTGTTTGTCAAGCTTCATGATGATATTTTGTCAGAAATAAAAACATCAGCCTTCGTTTAGGACGTGAAAAAATCTAACATCGCTGAAACTGCATTTCTGTTCGTTCCGGTGCCTAATTGATTGGCAGGATTGGGAACGGTGATTTTGTTGTGTGATTTGTTGGACGCTCACTGGCAGGGCATATTTTTATAGGAGCTACGTAAACTACTAAGTTGGCGAATGCGACGATCGCAGTATAGTACAATCGACGCCTACGTTCTGAATTTGTGAAAATTGATAGGCCTAAGCTATCTCATAGTCCCTCTACTTAGACCTAAAACCATTTGATAAGCGGTTTTAATTGAAAGTCTATACCGACAAGTGTACTCTGGCACAGAAAAAACAATTTCATTAAAAATAGCTACCGACAAGCCTGGTTCCCCTGTACTTTGACTGTATGATAATGCGGACGACTTTGATAAACAAAACAAAAAATACATAAGCTCAAATTAGTGCTCCTTGTCGTGTTGTGCTTGGACTCTTCTGGAACGAAATTATTTTGAATCTGCGCATTATATTTCACAACCTATTTTTCAAATGACCATATTCAGCATTTCCGCATGAAGCTAGCGAAATAAATTTTAGGAATTATGTAGCGGTGTTACCCTTTAAAAAAAGAAAAGGTAAATCAAAGGTAAATTTATTCATTCAAGATAAATGGAAAAAACGAAATACGAGAACAATGTTTATCACTGATCCAACACTCTACTTCCTGTAGTGGTTTGAAGAAAGTAACGCAGCAAAAAAGATGAAAGCTACTTTCCAAAAATTATGAAATGGAAATGTCAATAAATATAATTTTTCAGAATATCAGGCAAAGAAAATAAAACAAGGGAGCAAATAAGTGGTTGGTGGTATTTTGCACAGACTTTGAGAGTATTTCGCTCGTGTATCATATTTTAGGTAGAAGGTTTTGGATAATACAGTTGAACGAGAATAAAATTTAGTTGTCACAAATTTGTTCGAAGAAAGGCCTACAGAGATTAGTTTTTGGAATACCAAGCAAGGATAATGAAACAAAAGCGCAAAAAAAATCAAGATTTATAGCATTTCTGGCAATATTTCAGAGTATTTGACTCATATTTTTCGCTTCAGGCGTCAATATTTTAATAATTCATTTAAAAGAAATTCACATTCCAAGAAAACAGTTTCAAGCGATGCGTACCGATATTCGTTCTCAAGATATGAAGCGGAGAAAATGGAACAAATGGGCGAAAAATGATTGCATGACGCATTTTTGCTCGGTTTTTCGAGGCTTCTTGCTCATATATCCTTTACTTGAAAGAAAATGAAATTTACTTCTCAAAAATGAGTTTGGAACAATGCGTACCGATATTAGTTTTCGAGATCTGGAGCGCAGAAAATGGGAAAGATCGGAAATGGAAATGGATTATGACATTTTGCACGATTTGTGAAAGTGTTCTGCTCATATATCCCATTTTATGTGTCAATATTTCGATCATTTATTTGAAAGATAACAAAATTCTCTTCTTGAAAATTAGTTTGAAACACTGCGCACCGATATTAGTTTTCGAGATATAGAGCGGCGAAAATGAAATAAAAGAGCAAAATGATTAATGGATTATGGCATTTTGCACAATTTTCAAAAGTGTTCTGCTTATAAGAACGGAGCGTGGAAAATGGAACAAAGAGTGAAAAATGATTTTTTGCTTGGATTTTCAAGTTTTTTTGCTCATATATATACAATTTAGGGGTAGATATTACGATCATTTATTTTCAAGAAAATAAAATTTTCTTCTCAAAGATAAGTTTGAAACAATGCGTACAGGTATTAGTTTTTGAGATATGGAGCGCAGGAAATGGAACAAAAGAGCGAAAATGATTGCATGCATTCCATCATCATGGATGATTGACATTCAGTTTACTTTTACCAAGGCTCTATGTTACGTACAAAGAATCTTAGGAAAGTTTGAATCATTGATATGTATTTTCTCATGATTCCTGTTGCGCTTATTGGAGAATAAAGATTACATTGAATGCTTTGATCACGTTGCACATACGCTCCGAGACCCCCCTATTCTAACTGAGGATTTGTCAGATGAAAGAAAATATGTGCTGAATTCGGACAGTTCATCAGATTCCATCACTGGGTGAAGTGCTCCATGCCATTTATTATAAAACTACAAACCTACAAATATCAAATAGAGAAGGATTATAATGGCATTCTTATATGAAACGTTTTTTTACTCTGATCTTCAAATAATTATGCAATGTTTATGTCAGCTTCTGCATACATAACAAATCATTTCCCCTAATTCCGTTATTTTTTCAAACAATTCTCTTTTATCTGTAATAGACGCATCATTTTTTGCAACTTATGGCACATGAATTTTTTTCATATTTTAGGCTGCCTCCAAAAGTACCAGTAGTTTGAAATATGAAATGAAGAATTCTAATTAAATCAATACACATTCTAGGTATTTCGTCTCGATTCCTTATAGCCGATTTATTATAACTAAGTTCTATTTATTTTAAACTTTCATTAATATTTTTTGACAGGTCTAAACAGCAATGGGGTTGTATGATTTTGATTGTACAGATATACCTGCTAAGGAATGATGATATTTATGTTCTTCACAATCTATATACAAGTCAAAACCGCAAAAGATCAGAAATTGATCAGAGACAATTTCCAAATATACCGAGAAGAATAGTCATTTCTATGTTAGCATAGAAGAGTCGAAATTAGTGTTGTTATGATCGTATTGCAAATTGTCATAAAAGCAAATATGTTGATTGGAGAGAATTCAATAAGGTCTGCCTATTGAACTTGATCATGAAACACTGAAAAGCACGAACGATGTAATTTTCTGACGTTTCTAATGTCTATTCATACAAGCTTCATTCGTCATTCGAAACATTGGCAAATTATATCGCCTGTCTTTTACCAGTTGAGCATATCAAGAACCATGAACTAGAGTCTACTTGGTGACGACCATTTATTATTGAAAAGCCCAAGTTTACAAACATAATTAATTTTAGTCAAATAGACAAGTGTTGACTCACAGAGGAAGTAAAACCTAATTCGATGTTTCCTCTCATAAAAAATTGTATGAGGGCGCACAGTTGCTTTTGCCAAGCCCTGATCACTGCGCATTACTGTCTGTTTTTGATTCATGCATCAGGGCCATGGACTCGACCATTTGTCAAACTGATTGCTCTTTTGTGCAATATCAAATGATCTAACAACTACACTGGCAAAATACCAGCTAATCTGATACTCAGACGCCCAATTCTGGTTTCCAACAGAAGAAAATTTAGCAAATGCGCGAATTTAGGTAACAAACAAACTATATTAGGAGCTTTAAAATTGTCAATCCTGCCATGAAATAGCAGTGTTATTGACGTTGAAGCTTTTATAACCACGTGAATAGAACGATATGAACAATTTATTTCGTTCACCCGAAGAAAATCAAGCTTTTGCCACCCTGCCAACATTTACATCCGAAGTCCGAAAAAAGAACTTAATCGCTATATTTAATATTGCAATTTTTCTTATTTATTCCGATCTAGGCTAGCCACCAGCCAGTCAAAATCAAACTGAATAGTCCCATTCATTCAGAAATAAATATATTTGTTGCCGTAAGCTTCTTGAGTTTATATATATTTCAGAATAGTTGTGCATAAAAATTGTTGATTTTATCACCTAAATCTGAACAGAATTGAAAAAAAAAATTGTGCTCGAAATTGATTAAGTTTCCTCGAAATAAAGGAATTTTTTCTATAATCAAAATTTTCTGGTATTGGGATTTATATTATTTCTCAATAAAGTTGGAAGGCTGCTTTTCGTTAAATTATGGCTGAGTTTAAAATGTTCGAATTTGGAATATTTTATATCCTAATTTATTTTTTGGAATGTTGCGAAATAGTAAAATATTTGCGAATAAAATAATGTTATGGATTTGTGAATATTCAATAGACTCCACTAATTTAGGGTGTGTTATTTGTTCGAGAAATAGTTTGAGTTTTTCTTTAAACCCAGTATTGAATTATCATGAAAATGAGTAGGAAATTTCGACAGATATCCGAATGGATACAAATATTCAACCGCTTTTGTGCTGTCAATGCATATTTTTTTCAAATATTTCAATTTGATTCATAATTTACTTTTTTGACCAACATGTGCACGTTGTGGCAAAATCTTAATATTTATCCCAAAATTAGTATCGGCATTTATCATTTAAAAAATTATACTAATTCTGTAATTATGCCAGTCAAACTACATATCGACCCTAAAAACGGTCTAAAGCTGATTTCTACGTATTATGTAGCCAAATGCTTGTTTTTCACCATATCAAAAGTTAACCAAAATCAGACTCATGGCTACATAGTATGCAAAAAACAGCTTTAGGCCAAATTTTTTGGGGCTTTTCCCAGAATTTTGATTCGATTTGATGTTCAAATCATCTTCAGCATTTATCAATCGATATTATGGAATCTAACCGTAATCACCAGTTTTTTAATCTCAGTATAGTGTAAAGTTGTGCAGTAAATTTTTCTTACTTATTTTCTCTGATCGTTTTTCGGGAAGGGCATAAAATTGGTATACAACAGGATTTTAAAGTTTATCTTGTAGAAGGAAGCAGGGAAAACAATTATGGCTGAACACAACTACTTGGGGTCATGCTATTTCACCATCCAGTTTATGAGAGAGGGTACCTATCACCAACCTCTTGACAGTGTCTCTATGCCGCACACTATGTCTTAGGCATATGCGGTCTTGTGCATACTTCCTGACCTTCTATATAAGAATGTATATTTTCTACGGTTACCATGCATGCTACAACGCAAGCGAAATACATACGTACATACATTGATTGTATGAAGGAAACAATATTCAAAAACGAACGCAAATTGACACGCTTGGAATTACTTTTGGCGCCCGGTTAACTCAATCGGTAAAGCGTTGGGAGTACGCCTCAAGCTACTGATCTCTGATCGTCATGACGCAGATTCGTATTTCGTGAGGGATGATGATTATATGCGAAAGGTCTGCTGGACGCTTCGCCGGTGCACGATGGTTCACGTAAGCGCTGCTTACGGCTTCTTCCACTCATCAGGTCCACGCACAGGAAAAATGAGAAATACGATAATCCGAAAACCTTCACCCCGAATCGGAACTGGTATCTGCGCGAGAGGTCGTGGTTCGCTCAAAGTGTTCTGATATGTAATACCTGGAATTAAAACAGTCAAATGCTACCACATAATGATGAATCAAATATCTGTGTTCATGGTCAGGCGAGGGATTTTCATCCTTATCAAATTACGATGAACTCCAACGAAAAAAAAGCATAATGTACTAATTCAAAATTTTTTATTATGTCAAATTCTTCCGGTTTTATTTAACAACTATTATCTTCCCGACTTTTGCATTTTCGGTTTTAGTGAAATAATATATTTTATTCTTTTCTCTAATCACCAAATAATTTTCAATGTAATCAGACAGATTACAGATCCGACAATTTTTGTAGTCGGAATTAAAAATCATGACACATACCTTCACCTCCAACTGCACCAGGTGGATCACGTTCTCTTGTTGTAGACCTGCTCCCTGTTCTACTACGTGCTGTCCTTGGACGCATTGGACGAGCATCGGGTTCATCATCATCACAAACTTGTGGTGGATTTTCATCGTCGTAATCATCGTCTAATTTCCTCTGTTTATGTGACCCATCTCCAGACATTTTATTTAACCTTGAAATGCCCTCGTTATATTATGGTCGCCGGCCTGTTGTTCAGCTTTCTCTGAATTTTAAAAACTAGCTAGCAAAATTTCAAAATCAGTACCGACAAGCAGCGCAAAATTTGATATAAAAAATATTCAAGCTCAATATTAGTGCTTTTCTGAAATAAAAATGTTTTAAATTTGTCAAACTTCTGAACTTAGCTTATCATATTTTACAACTTCTTTCACAGCATTCCAGGTAATTCCAGTTTTATAACGTTACGCAATATAGGCTTACATTAAGAGTCATACCAGTATGAAAATATTGCCCTTATCAGTGGTGTACAAATTTTGTTTAGGGGAGACATAAAAATAAATAACGTTAAAAGATAATCAGTAATTGCACCATTGCGTGCTGTTATTCACATCAGCCTCCTGCGTCATTGTGTGATCTAATGATCGGGTAACTTAATTAAAACGAATGGAAGAAGCAACTCCTAAACTGCTTATTAGAAATCGGTTGCTTTGTCAATTCCTACAGTATGTTTTTGGTGGGTCAACTCGTACCCGAAAATATACTGTATACTCTGTACTGTATAGCGCATAGGTCAATTCATACCCTGATGAAATTCGCAATGCAGAATGAATTTACTGCGAAAAGTCGGAGATGGCTGATTTATCCAATAGGATAAAAGAAATTCCCAATCCTAACCCAAACAGCGAAGGAGTATCGCTACCGGTATAGGCATTTTAGTTCAAATCAGACCGGAATAAATTATGTGTGTATTCTCGATGAAATGACTATCTATGGTGATCTGAGTAGGAATCTTGGTGTCGACTAAAAAGATTACCGTATATCCTTAAAATGATATAAACTGTAAAAGGCATCTAAATTTTAACAGGCTCATCACTCTAACTGCTAAATTTCATGTTGGAATCTCCGTCCCGTCTTCGTTTCATAATCTGTAATATAAAATACGACAAAAATTCGACTGAACATAGATCATGAACGTGAAATATAGATCAATTTTTAAGCTATTAAACGAACCACCCATGTAGTAACACAGAACAGAGTAACTGCCAGTGTCATTGTGACGACTCTGCAATGTTAAATCTCTACTTGTATCGCCTTTTGTGTCGAAATAAACTATCTAATTACCGAAACGACCGAAAACTACAGAAACGACCTGAAGCGAGTGAGAAATGAAGTGAGTTATACTTGGCCTTTGATAATTAATCTGAAAACGGAGTTTCCAGATGGTTCCACCAAACCTTCCTTCCCAGGGTACAAATTTGAAATATGATCAGTGATTATAACACTTAAACGTCCATATTCATATTCAACGATATCAAACAACCCCAATAATAAACAGTATTTGAAAACAAAATATCATTAGGTAGGTACAAAACAGTGTTCATTTTTCCATTTCAGCCTAATTTTCGACAGGCCAACATACTTATAGGACCGTTTCCGTACATTTTCCACTTCTTTCGGAGTCGTTTCTGTGCTTCTCGGTCGTTTCGGTAATTATAGTAACCCCGTTCGTGAGCGCCTAACGCCTATCAGTGGAGCGTCTTGGGATTACGTCATTGATGGCCGACGTAAGAACCTATTCGTTCCGCAGTCCGGCAGTCTTTGTCATTTGGATCTTGAAATACTCATGGTGACTCAAAAAAATCTGGCAGAACTTTGGGAGTTCACATTTAGTCGTAAAGATTTAGACGCCCTTCAGTCGTTTTATTTTGGCGAGACGAAGATTCCGCAAATTATGAATAATTTTGTGATCAAACTATTACGTCATAATGAAGGCTGCAAGCAAAAAAATGATCAACACTCGTGTTTTTATTGTATCGGCAATCCCAGCCAACAATTTTTTTCCAAGAGTCAGGCTTCACGTCTCAAAACAACAAAATATCGAGGACAATTATTACACAATTTTATAATTCCCCACTTTTGGGGTCTATGAAAGCCAGGTTTATGAGTGGTTTTTGGTGTCTGTGAGGGATGGCGAGTTTGATGCTTTCAAACGTATCACTCGATTCCTGGCCAGAGACGGCGAATGGTGTAAATGTGGATAAAAATAAGAGTAAAATCTCCTCGCATGAGAAAATACACCATTTTCGTCGGAGAAAAGATGAGGCTATGCATAATACGTAATGTACGAAAATTTTGGTATTTTTTGATGATACTTTCGTTGAAATTTTTTTTGGGGGGGGTCTTGGGTAGGTAAACTCTTTCAGTACTGCTACTGCACTGTTCGGCAAGGGTACGAGTTGACCAACAAGAATTTTATCGGTGTACGAATTGACCAAAACTCTCTCAATAGTTTTATACTGGTACAAATTGAACGCCACCTAAAGAAGTCAACTATCAACTTTTAATGGCAATGGACTAATTTTAGGTCTAAGTGCACGCTAACGTCCATTTAGAGTTTATGTGACAAAGAGCGACATAAGATGCATATTGACTAAAACTATTGTAGCATATATTAGGTTAAATTAACTTTATTTTGGCAAATTCATGACAAATTTATGATGTTCTGAATTATATTGCATTGCCACGATTATAACGCGTGGCTAATTAAAAACAAGTACGAACCAAATTCTTTTAATAAGCCTTCGCTAGTGCCCATGCGCAAAACGGCTAAATTTAGCCCCAAAATGCCAAATTAATAATAAAAAACAAATCTCGGAAAAACAGGACGATGTCTATCGAGTCTTCGTTTTTTGACCAAATCTGCATGATTTTGTGATTTTAAAGCAGTGTGTTTATCGGATAAGTATTTTAAAATCAACTTAAAGGCTCGGACGCTACGAGTTGTTGGGTTGATTATGAATACCTTTTACGATATCTCCATTCGTGTTTTTTTAAATTATACGGAATTCCCTTCTTTCGCATTTTATAATAAAGGATTACGCATTTTATAAAAAATAATGATAATAAATAAAAAAAAGCTCCGATTTAACCCTATATCCCCAGTTTTATAACAATTTCTGCTTTGTATGCTTCGTAATTCCTTTCCAATTTTTGTTTGACATTTTTATAAATTTACAAAAAAGCATATTCTCTGGATCCCAATTCTCTTCTTAGCATCGGGGTCCCTATACGAGGCGTGTAGGTTACGCTTGGGTTCCACTCCATGGATTCATATTCTTGGAGAGTATGCCGTTTAATATCACCCGACACAGTTGCTTCGTGCCATTGGCATATTTAAACCCATATTTCAGCCATGCCTGTCGTGTCAGATGCATATTTTTATTTGCAAAATTGCAACAGCACGATAAATGCAATCGCGAATACTATATCTTAAATGAATATTTCATTCACATTGTATTGCCTGGTTGTAAAGAAATGATTTGATGACTTTTTCTGAAAATTATTTCATGAACGAAGTCGGCGCCCTATAATTGATTTGGAATTTCGCCTAAATTTCTTTCCACACATCTTTTGTGATCTTTTGCTGAGACGCGATCCATCTATGGCTCATGCTTGATAAAATTATATTTTTTGATTGTCTAATTTTGTTTTATTCTCCTTGTTTGTCAAGCTTCATGATGATATTTTGTCAGAAATAAAAACATCAGCCTTCGTTTAGGACGTGAAAAAATCTAACATCGCTGAAACTGCATTTCTGTTCGTTCCGGTGCCTAATTGATTGGCAGGATTGGGAACGGTGATTTTGTTGTGTGATTTGTTGGACGCTCACTGGCAGGGCATATTTTTTATAGGAGCTACGTAAACTACTAAGTTGGCGAATGCGACGATCGCAGTATAGTACAATCGACGCCTACGTTCTGAATTTGTGAAAATTGATAGGCCTAAGCTATCTCATAGTCCCTCTACTTAGACCTAAAACCATTTGATAAGCGGTTTTAATTGAAAGTCTATACCGACAAGTGTACTCTGGCACAGAAAAAAAACAATTTCATTAAAAATAGCTACCGACAAGCCTGGTTCCCCTGTACTTTGACTGTATGATAATGCGGACGACTTTGATAAACAAAACAAAAAATACATAAGCTCAAATTAGTGCTCCTTGTCGTGTTGTGCTTGGACTCTTCTGGAACGAAATTATTTTGAATCTGCGCATTATATTTCACAACCTATTTTTCAAATGACCATATTCAGCATTTCCGCATGAAGCTAGCGAAATAAATTTTAGGAATTATGTAGCGGTGTTACCCTTTAAAAAAAGAAAAGGTAAATCAAAGGTAAATTTATTCATTCAAGATAAATGGAAAAAACGAAATACGAGAACAATGTTTATCACTGATCCAACACTCTACTTCCTGTAGTGGTTTGAAGAAAGTAACGCAGCAAAAAAGATGAAAGCTACTTTCCAAAAATTATGAAATGGAAATGTCAATAAATATAATTTTTCAGAATATCAGGCAAAGAAAATAAAACAAGGGAGCAAATAAGTGGTTGGTGGTATTTTGCACAGACTTTGAGAGTATTTCGCTCGTGTATCATATTTTAGGTAGAAGGTTTTGGATAACACAGTTGAACGAGAATAAAATTTAGTTGTCACAAATTTGTTCGAAGAAAGGCCTACAGAGATTAGTTTTTGGAATACCAAGCAAGGATAATGAAACAAAAGCGCAAAAAAAATCAAGATTTATAGCATTTCTGGCAATATTTCAGAGTATTTGACTCCGCTTCAGGCGTCAATATTTTAATAATTTATTTGAAAGAAATTCACATTCCAAAAAAACAGTTTCAAGCGATGCGTACCGATATTCGTTTTCAAGATATGAAGCGGAGAAAATAGAACAAAAGGGCGAAAAATGATTGCATGACGCATTTTTGCTCGGTTTTTCGAGGTTTCTTGCTCATATATCCTTTACTTGAAAGAAAATAAAATTTACTTCTCAAAAATGAGTTTGGAACAATGCGTACCGATATTAGTTTTCGAAATCTGGAGCGCAGAAAATGGGAAAGATCGGAAATGGAAATGGATTATGACATTTTGTACGATTTGTGAAAGTGTTCTGCTCATGTATCCCATTTTATGTGTCAATATTTCGATCATTTATTTGAAAGATAACAAAATTCTCTTCTTGAAAATTAGTTTGAAACACTGCGCACCGATATTAGTTTTCGAGATATAGAGTGGCGAAAATGAAATAAAAGAGCAAAATGATTCATGGATTATGGCATTTTGCACAATTTTCAAAAGTGTTCTGCTTATAAGAACGGAGCGTGGAAAATGGAACAAAGAGTGAAAAATGATTTTTTGCTTGGATTTTCAAGTTTTTTTGCTCATATATATACAATTTAGGGGTAGATATTACGATCATTTATTTGCAAGAAAATAAAATTTTCTCCTCAAAGATAAGTTTGAAACAATGCGTACAGGTATTAGTTTTTGAGATATGGAGCGCAGGAAATGGAACAAAAGAGCGAAAATGATTGCATGCATTCCATCATCATGGATGATTGACATTCAGTTTACTTTTACCAAGGCTCTATGTTACGTACAAAGAATCTTAGGAAAGTTTGAATCATTGATATGTATTTTCTCATGATTCCTGTTGCGCTTATTGGAGAATAAAGATTACATTGAGTGCTTTGATCACGTTGCACATACGGTCCGAGACCCCCCTATTCTAACTGAGGATTTGTTAGATGAAAGAAAATATGTGCTGAATTCGGACAGTTCATCAGATTCCATCACTGGGTGAAGTGCTCCATGCCATTTATTATAAAACTACAAACCTACAAATATCAAATAGAGAAGGATTATAATGGCATTCTTATATGAAACGTTTTTTACTCTGATCTTCAAATAATTATGCAATGTTTATGTCAGCTTCTGCATACATAACAAATCATTTCCCCTAATTCCGTTATTTTTTCAAAACAATTCTCTTTTATCTGTAATAGACGCATCATTTTTTGCAACTTATGGCACATGAATTTTTTCATATTTTAGGCTGCCTCCAAAAGTACCAGTAGTTTTTGAAATATGAAATGAAGAATTCTAATTAAATCAATACACATTCTAGGTATTTCGTCTCGATTCCTTATAGCCGATTTATTATAACTAAGTTCTATTTATTTTAAACTTTCATTAATATTTTTGACAGGTCTAAACAGCAATGGGGTTGTATGATTTTGATTGTACAGATATACCTGCTAAGGAATGATGATATTTATGTTCTTCACAATCTATATACAAGTCAAAACCGCAAAAGATCAGAAATTGATCAGAGACAATTTCCAAATATACCGAGAAGAATAGTCATTTCTATGTTAGCATAGAAGAGTCGAAATTAGTGTTGTTATGATCGTATTGCAAATTGTCATAAAAACAAATATGTTGATTGGAGAGAATTCAATAAGGTCTGCCTATTGAACTTGATCATGAAACACTGAAAAGCACGAACGATGTAATTTTCTGACGTTTCTAATGTCTATTCATACAAGCTTCATTCGTCATTCGAAACATTGGCAAATTATATCGCCTGTCTTTTACCAGTTGAGCATATCAAGAACCATGAACTAGAGTCTACTTGGTGACGACCATTCATTATTGAAAAGCCCAAGTTTACAAACATAATTAATTTTAGTCAAATAGACAAGTGTTGACTCACAGAGGAAGTAAAACCTAATTCGATGTTTCCTCTCATAAAAAAATTGTATGAGGGCGCACAGTTGCTTTTGCCAAGCCCTGATCACTGCGCATTACTGTCTGTTTTGATTCATGCATCAGGGCCATGGACTCGACCATTTGTCAAACTGATTGCTCTTTTGTGCAATATCAAATGATCTAACAACTACACTGGCAGAATACCAGCTAATCTGATACTCAGACGCCCAATTCTGGTTTCCAACAGAAGAAAATTTAGCAAATGCGCGAATTTAGGTAACAAACAAACTATATTAGGAGCTTTAAAATTGTCAATCCTGCCATGAAATAGCAGTGTTATTGACGTTGAAGCTTTTATAACCACGTAAATAGAACGATATGAACAATTTATTTCGTTCACCCGAAGAAAATCAAGCTTTTGCCACCCTGCCAACATTTACATCCGAAGTCCGAAAAAAGAACTTAATCGCTATATTTAATATTGCAATTTTTCTTATTTATTCCGATCTAGGCTAGCCACCAGCCAGTCAAAATCAAACTGAATAGTCCCATTCATTCAGAAATAAATATATTTGTTGCCGTAAGCTTCTTGAGTTTATATATATTTCAGAATAGTTGTGCATAAAAATTGTTGATTTTATCACCTAAATCTGAACAGAATTGAAAAAAAAAATTGTGCTCGAAATTGATTAAGTTTCCTCGAAATAAAGGAATTTTTTCTATAATCAAAATTTTCTGGTATTGGGATTTATATCATTTCTCAATAAAGTTGGAAGGCTGCTTTTCGTTAAATTATGGCTGAGTTTAAAATGTTCGAATTTGGAATATTTTATATCCTAATTTATTTTTTGGAATGTATGCGAAATAGTAAAATATTTGCGAATAAAATAATGTGAAAATTTGTGAATATTCAATAGACTCCACTAATTTAGGGTGTGTTATTTGTTCGAGAAATAGTTTGAGTTTTTCTTCAAACCCAGTATTGAATTATCATGAAAATGAGTAGGAAATTTCGACAGATATCCGAATGGATACAAATATTCAACCGCTTTTGTGCTGTCAATGCATATTTTTTTCAAATATTTCAATTTGATTCATAATTTACTTTTTTGACCAACATGTGCACGTTGTGGCAAAATCTTAATATTTATCCCAAAATTAGTATCGGCATTTATCATTTAAAAAATTATACTAATTCTGTAATTATGCCAGTCAAACTACATATCGACCCTAAAAACGGTCTAAAGCTGATTTCTACGTATTATGTAGCCAAATGCTTGTTTTTCACCATATCAAAAGTTAACCAAAATCAGACTCATGGCTACATAGTATGCAAAAAACAGCTTTAGGCCGAATTTTTTGGGGCTTTTCCCAGAATTTTGATTCGATTTGATGTTCAAATCATCTTCAGCATTTATCAATCGATATTAGGGAATCTAACCGTAATCACAAGTTTTTTAATCTCAGTATAGTGTAATGTTGTGCAGTAAATTTTTCTTACTTATTTTCTCTGATCGTTTTTCGGGAAGGGCATAAAATTGGTATACAACAGGATTTTAAAGTTTATCTTGTAGAAGGAAGCAGGGAATACAATTATGGCTGAACACAACTACTTGGGGTCATGCTATTTCACCATCCAGTTTATGAGAGAGGGTACCTATCACCAACCTCTTGACAGTGTCTCTATGCCGCACACTATGTCTTAGGCATATGCGGTCTTGTGCATACTTCCTGACCTTCTATATAAGAATGTATATTTTCTACGGTTACCATGCATGCTACAACGCAAGCGAAATACATACGTACATACATTGATTGTATGAAGGAAACAATATTCAAAAACGAACGCAAATTGACACGCTTGGAATTACTTTTGGTGCCCGGTTAACTCAATCGGTAAAGCGTTGGGAGTACGCCTCAAGCTACTCATCTCTGATCGTCATGACGCAGATTCGTATTTCGTGAGGGATGATGATTATATGCGAAAGGTCTGCTGGACGCCTCGCCGGTGCACGATGGTTCACGTAAGCGCTGCTTACGGCTTCTTCCACTCATCAGGTCCACGCACAGGAAAAATGAGAAATACGATAATCCGAAAACCTTCACCCCGAATCGGAACTGGTATCTGCGCGAGAGGTCGTGGTTCGCTCAAAGTGTTCTGATATGTAATACCTGGAATTAAAACAGTCAAATGCTACCACATAATGATGAATCAAATATCTGTGTTCATGGTCAGGCGAGGGATTTTCATCCTTATCAAATTACGATGAACTCCAACGAAAAAAAGCATAATGTACTAATTCAAAATTTTTTATTATGTCAAATTCTTCCGGTTTTATTTAACAACTATTATCTTCCCGACTTTTGCATTTTCGGTTTTAGTGAAATAATATATTTTATTCTTTTCTCTAATCACCAAATAATTTTCAATGTAATCAGACAGATTACAGATCCGACAATTTTTGTAGTCGGAATTAAAAATCATGACACATACCTTCACCTCCAACTGCACCAGGTGGATCACGTTCTCTTGTTGTAGACCTGCTCCCTGTTCTACTACGTGCTGTCCTTGGACGCATTGGACGAGCATCGGGTTCATCATCATCACAAACTTGTGGTGGATTTTCATCGTCGTAATCATCGTCTAATTTCCTCTGTTTATGTGACCCATCTCCAGACATTTTATTTAACCTTGAAATGCCCTCGTTATATTATGGTCGCCGGCCTGTTGTTCAGCTTTCTCTGAATTTTAAAAACTAGCTAGCAAAATTTCAAAATCAGTACCGACAAGCAGCGCAAAATTTGATAAAAAATATTCAAGCTCAATATTAGTGCTTTTCTGAAATAAAAATGTTTTAAATTTGTCAAACTTCTGAACTTAGCTTATCATATTTTACAACTTCTTTCACAGCATTCCAGGTAATTCCAGTTTTATAACGTTACGCAATATAGGCTTACATTAAGAGTCATACCAGTATGAAAATATTGCCCTTATCAGTGGTGTACAAATTTTGTTTAGGGGAGACATAAAAATAAATAACGTTAAAGATAATCAGTAATTGCACCATTGCGTGCTGTTATTCACATCAGCCTCCTGCGTCATTGTGTGATCTAATGATCGGGTAACTTAATTAAAACGAATGGAAGAAGCAACTCCTAAACTGCTTATTAGAAATCGGTTGCTTTGTCAATTCCTACAGTATGTTTTTGGTGGGTCAACTCGTACCCGAAAATATACTGTATACTCTGTACTGTATAGCGCATAGGTCAATTCATACCCTGATGAAATTCGCAATGCAGAATGAATTTACTGCGAAAAGTCGGAGATGGCTGATTTATCCAATAGGATAAAAGAAATTCCCAATCCTAACCCAAACAGCGAAGGAGTATCGCTACCGGTATAGGCATTTTAGTTCAAATCAGACCGGAATAAATTATGTGTGTATTCTCGATGAAATGACTATCTATGGTGATCTGAGTAGGAATCTTGGTGTCGACTAAAAAGATTACCGTATATCCTTAAAATGATATAAACTGTAAAAGGCATCTAAATTTTAACAGGCTCATCACTCTAACTGCTAAATTTCATGTTGGAATCTCCGTCCCGTCTTCGTTTCATAATCTGTAATATAAAATACGACAAAAATTCGACTGAACATAGATCATGAACGTGAAATATAGATCAATTTTTAAGCTATTAAACGAACCACCCATGTAGTAACACAGAACAGAGTAACTGCCAGTGTCATTGTGACGACTCTGCAATGTTAAATCTCTACTTGTATCGCCTTTTGTGTCGAAATAAACTATCTAATTACCGAAACGACCGAAAACTACAGAAACGACCTGAAGCGAGTGAGAAATGAAGTGAGTTATACTTGGCCTTTGATAATTAATCTGAAAACGGAGTTTCCAGATGGTTCCACCAAACCTTCCTTCCCAGGGTACAAATTTGAAATATGATCAGTGATTATAACACTTAAACGTCCATATTCATATTCAACGATATCAAACAACCCCAATAATAAACAGTATTTGAAAACAAAATATCATTAGGTAGGTGCAAAACAGTGTTCATTTTTCCATTTCAGCCTAATTTTCGACAGACCAACATACTTATAGGACCGTTTCCGTACATTTTCCACTTCTTTCGGAGTCGTTTCTGTGCTTCTCGGTCGTTTCGGTAATTATAGTAACTGCGTTCGTGAGCGCCTAACGCCTATCAGTGGAGCGTCTTGGGATTACGTCATTGATGGCCGACGTAAGAACCTATTCGTTCCGCAGTCCGGCAGTCTTTGTCATTTGGATCTTGAAATACTCATGGTGACTCAAAATTCTGGCAGAACTTTGGGAGTTCACATTTAGTCGTAAAGATTTAGACGCCCTTCAGTCGTTTTATTTTGGCGAGACGAAGATTCCGCAAATTATGAATAATTTTGTGATCAAACTATTACGTCATAATGAAGGCTGCAAGCAAAAAAATGATCAACACTCGTGTTTTTATTGTATCGGCAATCCCAGCCAACAATTTTTTTCCAAGAGTCAGGCTTCACGTCTCAAAACAACAAAATATCGAGGACAATTATTACACAATTTTATAATTCCCCACTTTTGGGGTCTATGAAAGCCAGGTTTATGAGTGGTTTTTGGTGTCTGTGAGGGATGGCGAGTTTGATGGTTTCAAACGTATCACTCGATTCCTGGCCAGAGACGGCGAATGGTGTAAATGTGGATAAAAATAAGAGTAAAATCTCCTCGCATGAGAAAATACACCATTTTCGTCGGAGAAAAGATGAGGCTATGCATAATACGTAATGTACGAAAATTTTGGTATTTTTGATGATACTTTCGTTGAAATTTTTTTTTGGGGGGTCTTGGGTAGGTAAACTCTTTCAGTACTGCTACTGCACTGTTCGGCAAGGGTACGAGTTGACCAACAAGAATTTTATCGGTGTACGAATTGACCAAACTCTCTCAATAGTTTTATACTGGTACAAATTGAACGCCACCTAAAGAAGTCAACTATCAACTTTTAATGGCAATGGACTAATTTTAGGTCTAAGTGCACGCTAACGTCCATTTAGAGTTTATGTGACAAAGAGCGACATAAGATGCATATTGACTAAAACTATTGTAGCATATATTAGGTTAAATTAACTTTATTTTGGCAAATTCATGACAAATTTATGATGTTCTGAATTATATTGCATTGCCACGATTATAACGCGTGGCTAATTAAAAACAAGTACGAACCAAATTCTTTTAATAAGCCTTCGCTAGTGCCCATGCGCAAAACGGCTAAATTTAGCCCCAAAATGCCAAATTAATAATAAAAAACAAATCTCGGAAAAACAGGACGATGTCTATCGAGTCTTCGTTTTTTGACCAAATCTGCATGATTTTGTGATTTTAAAGCAGTGTGTTTATCGGATAAGTATTTTAAAATCAACCTAAAGGCTCGGACGCTACGAGTTGTTGGGTTGATTATGAATACCTTTTACGATATCTCCATTTGTGTTTTTTTAAATTATATGGAATTCCCTTCTTTCGCATTTTATAATAAAGGATTACGCATTTTACAAAAAATAATGATAATAAATAAAAAAAGCTCCGATTTAACCCTATATCCCCAGTTTTATAACAATTTCTGCTTTGTATGCTTCGTAATTCCTTTCCAATTTTCGTTTGACATTTTTATAAATTTACAAAAAAGCATATTCTCTGGATCCCAATTCTCTTCTTAGCATCGGGGTCCCTATACAAGGCGTGTAGGTTACGCTTGGGTTCCACTCCATGGATTCATATTCTTGGAGAGTATGCCGTTTAATATCACCCGACACAGTTGCTTCGTGCCATTGGCATATTTAAACCCATATTTCAGCCATGCCTGTCGTGTCAGATGCATATTTTTATTTGCAAAATTGCAACAGCACGATAAATGCAATCGCGAATACTATATCTTAAATGAATATTTCATTCACATTGTATTGCCTGGTTGTAAAGAAATGATTTGATGACTTTTTCTGAAAATTATTCCATGAACGAAGTCGGCGCCCTATAATTGATTTGGAATTTCGCCTAAATTTCTTTCCACACATCTTTTGTGATCTTTTGCTGAGACGCGATCCATCTATGGCTCATGCTTGATAAAATTATATTTTTGATTGTCTAATTTTGTTTATTCTCCTTGTTTGTCAAGCTTCATGATGATATTTTGTCAGAAATAAAAACATCAGCCTTCGTTTAGGACGTGAAAAAATCTAACATCGCTGAAACTGCATTTCTGTTCGTTCCGGTGCCTAATTGATTGGCAGGATTGGGAACGGTGATTTTGTTGTGTGATTTGTTGGACGCTCACTGGCAGGGCATATTTTTATAGGAGCTACGTAAACTACTAAGTTGGCGAATGCGACGATCGCAGTATAGTACAATCGACGCCTACGTTCTGAATTTGTGAAAATTGATAGGCCTAAGCTATCTCATAGTCCCTCTACTTAGACCTAAAACCATTTGATAAGCGGTTTTAATTGAAAGTCTATACCGACAAGTGTACTCTGGCACAGAAAAAACAATTTCATTAAAAATAGCTACCGACAAGCCTGGTTCCCCTGTACTTTGACTGTATGATAATGCGGACGACTTTGATAAACAAAACAAAAAATACATAAGCTCAAATTAGTGCTCCTTGTCGTGTTGTGCTTGGACTCTTCTGGAACGAAATTATTTTGAATCTGCGCATTATATTTCACAACCTATTTTTCAAATGACCATATTCAGCATTTCCGCATGAAGCTAGCGAAATAAATTTTAGGAATTATGTAGCGGTGTTACCCTTTAAAAAAAGAAAAGGTAAATCAAAGGTAAATTTATTCATTCAAGATAAATGGAAAAAACGAAATACGAGAACAATGTTTATCACTGATCCAACACTCTACTTCCTGCAGTGGTTTGAAGAAAGTAACGCAGCAAAAAAGATGAAAGCTACTTTCCAAAAATTATGAAATGGAAATGTCAATAAATATAATTTTTCAGAATATCAGGCAAAGAAAATAAAACAAGGGAGCAAATAAGTGGTTGGTGGTATTTTGCACAGACTTTGAGAGTATTTCGCTCGTGTATCATATTTTAGGTAGAAGGTTTTGGATAATACAGTTGAACGAGAATAAAATTTAGTTGTCACAAATTTGTTCGAAGAAAGGCCTACAGAGATTAGTTTTTGGAATACCATACAAGGATAATGAAACAAAAGCGCAAAAAAAATCAAGATTTATAGCATTTCTGGCAATATTTCAGAGTATTTGACTCCGCTTCAGGCGTCAATATTTTAATAATTTATTTGAAAGAAATTCACATTCCAAAAAAACAGTTTCAAGCGATGCGTACCGATATTCGTTTTCAAGATATGAAGCGGAGAAAATAGAACAAAAGGGCGAAAAATGATTGCATGACGCATTTTTGCTCGGTTTTTCGAGGTTTCTTGCTCATATATCCTTTACTTGAAAGAAAATAAAATTTAAAAAATGAGTTTGGAACAATGCGTACCGATATTAAAAGCGCAGAAAATGGGGAAAGATCGGAAATACTTCTCATATATCCCATTTTATGTGTCAAAAATGAGTTTGGAACAATGCGTACCGATATTAGTTTTCGAGATATAGAGTGGCGAAAATGAAATAAAAGAACAAAATGATTAATGGATTATGGCATTTTGCACAATTTTCAAAAGTGTTCTGCTTATAAGAACGGAGCGTGGAAAATGGAACAAAGAGTGAAAAATGATTTTTTGCTTGGATTTTCAAGTTTTTTTGCTCATATATATACAATTTAGGGGTAGATATTACGATCATTTATTTGCAAGAAAATAAAATTTTCTCCTCAAAGATAAGTTTGAAACAATGCGTACAGGTATTAGTTTTTGAGATATGGAGCGCAGGAAATGGAACAAAAGAGCGAAAATGATTGCATGCATTCCATCATCATGGATGATTGACATTCAGTTTACTTTTACCAAGGCTCTATGTTACGTACAAAGAATCTTAGGAAAGTTTGAATCATTGATATGTATTTTCTCATGATTCCTGTTGCGTTTATTGGAGAATAAAGATTACATTGAGTGCTTTGATCACGTTGCACATACGGTCCGAGACCCCCCTATTCTAACTGAGGATTTGTCAGATGAAAGAAAATATGTGCTGAATTCGGACAGTTCATCAGATTCCATCACTGGGTGAAGTGCTCCATGCCATTTATTATAAAACTACAAACCTACAAATATCAAATAGAGAAGGATTATAATGGCATTCTTATATGAAACGTTTTTTACTCTGATCTTCAAATAATTATGCAATGTTTATGTCAGCTTCTGCATACATAACAAATCATTTCCCCTAATTCCGTTATTTTTTCAAACAATTCTCTTTTATCTGTAATAGACGCATCATTTTTTGCAACTTATGGCACATGAATTTTTTCATATTTTAGGCTGCCTCCAAAAGTACCAGTAGTTTGAAATATGAAATGAAGAATTCTAATTAAATCAATACACATTCTAGGTATTTCGTCTCGATTCCTTATAGCCGATTTATTATAACTAAGTTCTATTTATTTTAAACTTTCATTAATATTTTTGACAGGTCTAAACAGCAATGGGGTTGTATGATTTTGATTGTACAGATATACCTGCTAAGGAATGATGATATTTATGTTCTTCACAATCTATATACAAGTCAAAACCGCAAAAGATCAGAAATTGATCAGAGACAATTTCCAAATATACCGAGAAGAATAGTCATTTCTATGTTAGCATAGAAGAGTCGAAATTAGTGTTGTTATGATCGTATTGCAAATTGTCATAAAAGCAAATATGTTGATTGGAGAGAATTCAATAAGGTCTGCCTATTGAACTTGATCATGAAACACTAATGATATGCTCAACTGGTAAAAGCACGAACAATGTAATTTTCTGACGTTTCGAATGTCTATTCAGACAAGCTTCATTCGTCATTCGAAACATTGGCAAATTATATTGCTTGTCTTTTACCAGTTGAGCATATCAAAAAAGAACTATGAGTCTACTTGGTGACGACCATTCATTATTGAAAAGCCCAAGTTTACAAACATAATTGATTTTAGTCAAATAGACAAGTGTTGACTCATAGAGGAAGTAAAACCTAATTCCATGTTTCCTCTCATAAAAAATCGTATGAGAGCGTACTGTTGCTTTTGCCAAGCCCTGATCACTGTGCATTGCTGTCTGTTTTTGATTCATGCTTCAGGGCCATGGACTCGACCACTTGTCAAACTGATTGCTCTTTTGTGCAATATCAAATGATCTAACAACTACACTGGCAGAATACCAGCGAATCTGATACTCAGACACCCAATGGAAAGGGTTTCCAACAGAAGAACATTTAGCAAATGCGCGAATTTAGGTAGCAAACAAACTGAATTAGGAGCTTTAAAATTGTCAATACTGCCATGAAATAGAAGTGTGATTGGCGTTGAAGCTTTTATAACCACGTGAATAGAATGATATGAACATTTTATTTCGTTCACCCGAAGAAAACCAAGCTTTTGCCACCCTGCCAACAACTACATCCGAAAAAAGAACCGAAAAATATTGCAATTTTTCTTATTTATTCCGAAAGCCACCAGCCAGAACTTAATCGTTGATGTTGCAATTTTTACATATTTATTATTGCAATTTTTCTTATTTATTTCGATCTAGGCTAGCCACCAGCCAGTCAAAATCGAACTGTATACTACCATGCATTCAGAAATAAATATATTTGTTGCCGTAAGCTTCTTGAGTTTGTATATATTTCAGAATAGTTGTGCATTGTGCAATAGTTGTCGGAGTATTTTGACTCGATTTGATGTTCAAATCATCAACAGCATTTATCAATCGATATTATGGAATCTAACCGTAATCACCAGTTTCTTTATTCTACTGTATAGTGTAATGTTGTGCAGTGGTGGTGGAAAGTTTCGAATCTCAGGGACATCATTGAAATTCAGTTTGAAATTTTCCCTTTTTCTTTGAAAATATTTGTGCGTCGTGGGGACGAAGATTTTTTTTGCTCTTTTTGAGCGTGAAGTCTCAAAAATTTGCACACAACTTTAGCTCGCACCAGTTATTTATGCCTGTTTTACATTTTTTGATGAATAGGTTAAGTCTTCCTGTAGCGCAAATATGACAATAAAATTACATTTTTCTTTCTTATTTTCTCTGATCGTTTTTCGGTAAGCGCATAAAATTGGTATACAATAGGATTTTATTGTTTATATTGTAGAAGGAAGCATGGAATACAATTGTGGCTGAATACAACTACTTGGGGTCATGCCATTTCACTCTCCAGTTTATGAGAGGGGGGAGCCTATCACCAACCTCTTGACAGTGTCTATATGCCGCACACTATGTCTTATGCATATGCGGTCTTGTGCATACTTCCTGACCTTCTATATAAGAATGTATATTTTCTACGGTTACCATGCATGCTACAAGGCAAGCGAAATACATACGTACATACATTGATTGTATGAAGTGAACAATATTCAAAAACGAACGCAAATTGACACGCTTGAAATAACTTTTGGTGCCCGGTTAACTCAATCGGTAAAGCGTTGGGAATACGCCTCAAGCTACGCATCTCTGATCGTCATGACGCAGGTTCGTATCCCGTGAGGGATGATGATTATATGCGAAAGATCTGCTGGACGCCTCGCCGGTGCACGATGGTTCACGTAAGCGCTGCTTACGGCTTCCTCCACTCATCAGGTCCACACGCACAGGAAAAATGAGAAATACGATAATCTGAAAACCTTCACCCCGATTCGGAACTGGTATCTGCACGAGAGGTCGTGGTTCGCCATATGGCTATGCCTTATTCTCGACTTTCCTTTTCGCACGATACAAATGATATCCTATCCTATCTGAATAATGCTGTATGTATCTATGCTGTATTCTCGACTTTCCTTTTCGCACGATACAAATAATATCCTATCCTATCTAAATAATGGCTCAGGCGTTGATTTTCCTGTTTGCTTCCGAGTTGGCAACCTATCATTAATTGTTTATAATGACGTAACAATGCAAATTTAGAATCTTTCGCTCAAACAGATTTTTTTACACAGATTTTCAGGCTGCTTTGAAACGCGTCGTCGTTTCAGCATACAAACCAGTATTTTGATATATTTTTCTGTTTTTTGTAAGTCTTTCAAAGATATATAAATTAAGTTGATTTACAGTTATTTACTCATTCATTACCTCATGGTTTTGCAGTGAAATCCATAAATCGAGGCAGAAATTACCAGAATGGGATAGGCGTAAATCGTAAATGATAGATTGCGAGATATTTGTTTTCCAGTTCAATTTTTTGCTTAGAATATGATTCGTCTAAGACTTACGCAGGAAAACTCGGAAATATTCTTAAAATATCGCGCCAATTCTTACGATTGTAAGGTATAGACTAAAAATGTAAAGATTAAAGGTCCATAATCTCAAAATAGTCCTCATAGTTTCAGCAGTGCTAAATCCTACTCTTTTATTGATTATTATATATGAGAAAATGTCAGTATTGTCAATTGTTATGTTTTTTTTTATTGAGATCTAGAATTATATAAAAACATCATTAAATTTTCTAATGTCAGAATAATGGGGATCGAAAAATGAAGAAATGGTCACGTGACCTTAGCTGTTGAAAATCTGGAGTGTGACCAAACGGTGGTAATTTTAAATGTTTAGGCATCCTGGGCAGGTTGGCACTGTAATGCTTAATGGCGGTGATTATGATGATCTGCTATATAGACTATAAATTTTCATTGCTTTATTATTGTGTATTGTTTATTCTATATTATGTAAGTGTTGTGTTGGTACCGGTATTATTGTGGTGGAATCCATCTTGATTTGGAAACTAATTAATGTCCCAAAATATTTTGGAAATTCCGGCTTCGAGCGGTTTTTATACGTTCAAATTTGTGGCTCAAATTATTAAATAAAACAACAAGGTTGGCGAAGTTCAAATTTCACGTCAAAAAAGGTCGTTTGCTACGTCGTTCTAGGCTAGTCCGGAATTTGGTATCAGTGCTGAGTGTATTCAGTATTGGTAACTTAACTGCTAACTAAGTTAAATTCAATGCATTCTAAATAGCTGAAGAAACGTCTGTCTAAGTCTACTTTGCCCTGTTGTGCCGGAGATACGGCACTGAAATGTTTCGTTTCAATAGACTTACCTAGATTGTGGACAATGCAAAATCAAAAATTTTGATGTCATTGTCTGCGTTTTTAGTCGAAATAATATGTAGGGATCAATATTGCACAGCTACTCGCCTGCTTGTTAGTTACAATTAGTAGATTTAACTATTCTCGAACAACAGAAAAGAGAAACGACATCGGGCATTCGAGCACATTTTCGTAAAGCAGAAAGTATTCGATTGACCATGAGGGCCATTTACAAACAGTTCTTTTTTATTTATAGCCCTCTTCCTTTAGGTCAGATATTACCAGTTATCTGCATTATCCCAGAATCTTATGTTGTAATGTCACCATCGTGATCGAAGATCTAAGGCTAGTACCTCCTTCCTGGTGAGGGGTAGAAGCGACTAAATGAAAACATGTGGGAAATTTGGATGGTTTTACCATTGCCTATGGCAGATAACACTTACTGCACTTCAATATATTTAACTGTAATCCATAATACAATTCTGGGATTCCCTACATTTTAAACCACTTAATTAACAGCTTGAAAGTCCATTTGCAATTTTCTGGTTTTTTTTTCTTGCACTACTGCACAGACCGGTTCAGGATTATATTTGTTGTGATATATCTAATATAATGCTTAAGTATGTTTACCGAAAACATAAAATTGGTACTGCATTATAGATGCAAGATAGGTCAAATCCAGAATAAGAGGTTGTTTGAAATGGCCACAGGGTAGAATTGAAGTGCAATCATTTAATACCAACTTGACAATACAGTCCTGATTTCTAATCAGAATATATATTTGAAGTATGCCAGCACCTCTTTGGACAAACTTCGCACAAGTTGGCATTAAGGTATACATTTCTATATTCCATTTAAATCGGATGCCTTTTATTTGTTTTGGTAATTATTTTTTTCATTTGCATTTTCACAGTAGTATTATGTCTGTCCATTCAGAAGAAGAACTCAGTGTTAATTTGGGTCAATTGGATCCATATATTGAACGCTTGCGGAAAAAATATCTTGAAAGGTCCGAAAGCTCAGATACAAAGTTTTCATCAGAAACAACTGATCATCATACAACTGACAATGAACCATTCATGCCCTTGCCCCCCAATCCATCATTAACAGAGAGTGAACGTAAGCATTATAATAGGGCGATGAAAGAACTGGGTAAAGCTTTAAAGCTCAGTGAAAATAACTTGAGGACTTCCATTGCTGAATTTGAGAGAAGTGTTATTACCTCGAAATGATGAAGATAAAATTCATTCAACAAATGTGGAAGGTGAACATTTTTCTACTTCTTTTACTGATGATATGACTATCCCAAACTCTGCAACAGAACAGACTAGTGAAAATTTAACATGGCCAACAGCTTTGCCTTCTACAATTCCATCAGAATCAAAAAAGAAGGAATCAACATATTCAACAGCCGACAAAATGACTTCTTGGGAAAATGAAACAAGTCTATCCAGATTATCACATCAACTGTATTCGAATTTAACTATGGAATCTGGAAAGATGTCTGCTGTTGATGTAAAAGCAATTTACTCTGAACTTATGAATATCTACCAAAAACTTTTAGTTGAAAAAAGGAGAATAACTGAGCAGCAAGTAATAGAAGAAAAATTGGAAGAAAATTTCGAAGCGCGTGAAAAGGAGCTAGCTATTCGAGAAGCATTTTTGTTGGAAAAAGAAAAAGAATTATTAGGAAGGGAACGGTCACTCTCTCTAGGTATCCAAAATATGAAAAAAACAAAAGAGATTGCTGCCAAGCTGGAAGGCGTTGAACTTGAGGTTCAGGAAAGAATTGACTTATTACAACAAAGTCACCAACTTGAGATAGAAAGATTGAATTCATTGTTACAAGAGAAGGGATCTGAAGTTAAACGTGTCAAATTGTCATTTAATATGATAAAAGAGCAAAATGATCAGTACAAGGGTGAAATTGAAACAATGATTTCCGAAAATACCAAGTTAAAAGCTTGTAACACAAAGTTATCGAAGCGTTTAGAAAATCTTCAAAGAAGGCAAGAATTTAGGGCTTGCAAGCCAACTCGAATAATTTCTGAAAATAATAAAATTGACAAGGAGAATGTTGCGAAGCAACCCTCAACCTTTACAAGGAAAGGTCTCGATAAAACTTCTTCTAAGCAACTGGTGGGAATGTTAGAAACATTGTCAGTGGCTTTCGATTGGTTGTCAGAGGTTCACTTAAAAAGAAGATGTGAATCTTCACCAACGGATATGACTATTTCTATTGGAGGTGAATATGTTATTGATAAATGTTTAAAAGTTCTCCCGCTACTTGTGGATGTGATCAAAATTCTAGCTGGCTATTCCATCCAGAAAAAACAGCATTTATCATTCCTATCATTTATTTATTCATGTTTATGTCGCGTTGATGAGTCACAAAATGCTTTACTATCTTCAACCACTCGTCGACTTGGGGATGAGTTGTATAAATGTCAGAACTCCTCAAACTACAAAAGAGCTTCTTCTGCATCTTTGATTTTAGCTACAACTGCTTCAACGGCAACTGTTGACAGCATACAGAATTTCAGTTATGGTGATCAAGCATATGATTCTACATCAGAAAATTCCATTTTTTTCCGAAGTAATAACTCAGAAATAAGACTCCTGTCTTGCTTTATTATATTGAAAACTTTACATCAAGTAGATGTATTGGCTCAAGTGTTCGGTCAAGTAAAAAAGGATTTGAAAGACGAAAGGAATAGAAAAGTATTTTTGGATTATAACGCTACTCATATAGTTTTACCTTATATAACATACAGAGCGAATAAAGCATTGGTGGGAGATGCAATTGATGTGGTACTCCAAATGTCGATGGAATCTTCATTTCTACCAATGTTTTTAGAACAATGTAGCACAGAACAGTGGTTCCGTGCTTTTTCTTCTATTATGCGCAGTGGAATTGGATCACTTGACAAAAGTTCTCAGCCCAACACTATTATTATCGAAAAGTTGAGCATTATTCTTCAGAAACTGTCGAAAATAAAAAGTAATAGAAAGTTCTTTGATGCATTTTCGATGGGTAGAAACCTTCAAGAGTGCTACAGAGCTTGTGATCCTAAAAATACATTCCTTGTTTTGAATTTACGATCTATATTATTCAATCTCAACCTGCTCAAAGATGCATCTCAAGCTAGCAATTAAATTTCGGACAAATATAATTTGATGAAAAATATGATAAAGTTTACATTATATTTAATAAAAATCTTGGAAATTTTTTTCTGGTGAAGCACATTTTGCCTGTAAACTTTTTGCCTTATTCAAACTAAAGCTGGATGGAATATTGTAAAAATAGCACTGGATTGATACAAGGAAGTCCCTTTTCCTGCTTAAAATTTAGTTTGCATCAGGGTGGCATACTCAGTAATTTTGATTTCCTTCGGGCGACTGATTTTCAGACAGCAAAATTCTTGGGGTGGACGGAAATTGTATAATTGCCCCATTTATTTGTTGTACTATATATTTATAAGCGATCGACCCCACTGGATCTGACATCGATTATCTGCTAAATGGATTTATCACTCTTCTAAAAAAAAAGCGTATTTGTCCCATTTTCAGTTTTCGGCTGGGACTGTTCAGTTTGGGTGCCAAGATTCTGCCACACTGGTTTGCATTATTGGTTTATTAAAATAAATCTACTGGCAAAAAACGTTTCCTAAACGCTCATCATGAGATCATCAGATCATTGCAATGCCCATTAATTACTTATATCCAAACTCGGGCTTAGAAATTTGCAATAATTATGTTGGGTTCAAAGATTTGAATTTTATTTTAACATCCAAACCATTGTCTTGGTTCGCACATGACTTTGAGTTGCCTAAATTGTAATGTATACGAAAATGTATTTCTTGATTATTTGCATCATAATATATATATATATATTATACTTAGCTCTTATTTGTTTGTATGCATGTCAAAAAATCTTCTTTGTATTAATTCACAACTTTATAGATTAGAATAATATTAAACACTAGTATTTATAGTTGAAGTTATTTTATTATCATATTGTACCGTCATCATATTTAGCTGTTCTAGTAATCATCTCATTTTAATACAACCATTCTTGATTGTCTTTCAATTTAAAAACTATATAAGCTAAGAATGATTTAGCCATTTACAGAATTGAAAGACTTGATATATTTTCTTGTCTTTTAGTGTACCTCCATTGTCAAAGATTTATTTTTGTATCTAGCTGACCTTATTAAAACATAGAAATGGCATCCAATGTTGCTGATGAAAAGTCAAATCAATCTAGTGGTTTGTTGGAACCAGATTCAAAAGAAACTCAGAGTGCAATGAGTGGATTGTTAGATACTGATGATCTGATCAGCGGAGTGAGTGACATTACTGACCGCGATCTTTCCAGAATTGGTGGTTTGACCAGTAAACAAGGTATGAAATGAATATGCAAAATTTGCGAATTTATTTTCATTGTAATTCATTAATTGATTTTTTTTATATTGTTTTATGTTCCATGTTCATGTTTTTTTTGAAGGTCGAATTTCCCGTCATGAATTTGAGAGAAAACAGATGGTTCATGATGTGCAGCTATTAAGAATAGAATTATCTCAAAAAAACTTTAGTCATCGATAATATGAAAGCAGATCACATGAGTAAGATGGAGGAACTTGAAGAAAGATTGAATGATGCCCTGCACAAAAGACAGGTGAGCAAAATTTCAGTCACATGAAGATTGTCTGATATAAGTAAAGAATTATTGATCCATTCTATTTTTCCTACAGATTCTACAAGCACGATTGGAGAATGCTCTAGCAATACAACAAGATGAAGCTAGAAATAGACAACAACAAACACAGAAGGAGTTGAAAATTATTTTGGAGAGGTATAATTAGACTTAGGAGTACAACTATCTTTTGAACTTTTTTTTTAAACTTTGCTTCAATTTTTAACTGCATAACATCAAAAAACAAACCTAATATATTCTAACTAAATTATTGTAAGTAGAAATGAAATTTGGCTTTCAATGAGTGGATTTAATTAGCCTAGCAGTAAAAATTTATGTATTTGATTCGAAATATGGGATTATGATGTTTGTTATTCAGGACATAGTATGCATATGCGCCATATCAACGTGGATAACGCACTGGTAATCCTCTTTTCACCAAGTATTATTTCCGAAGATGAAATGAAAATACCGTTTTCATTTGCAATCTGAGAGTCAGAATAGTGTGGCATATTTTAGCATTACCTTGCAACATATGTTACCAGAAGTCACTGTACAATGTAAATTTTGTATAAGAACGCACTGCGAGAATAACCTTTTTTTAAGAGTTTGACACAATGTCCAAAGTGGTATTGAAATGGTAAACTAGTCATTGCACTCGAATGGTTTTATTGTTTCATTTTCTATGAAGGTCAAATTGATATTATCTATAATTTTTTTTTTCACTTCAAGGCAACAAGAACTTGAAAATGTAAACAAAAGACTTCAAGCAAAGGCATCCGATATTCAGTATCAATTACAGAGGGATGTTCAAATATCAGAAGAAGAATATATTGAATATAAATCGACACCTCCGGATAAATTATCTCTTCGAGAATTCTTCTCTATGAGGTTGTTATAAATTTGACATGACATTTTTCAATTCAAATGTTTCTATGTAGTGTGGCAAAGTCCTGCTTTTCTCAGGTTTCTAAAGCTTGCAGGATTTAATTATATTAAAACAAACAATCAGCTTTGCCAATATAATTTTTTGCAAATGATAAATTTGGATATATCTTAACTTTTGCAATGTCATGAAATAACAACTTGCCTTGAGAGATTTCTTCATATGTAACTGGTATTTTAATGTTGTATTTGAGTGCGCTTCACAAAAGGTTTGAAACATAATTGCATAATTTTGTTAATACCTAGTAGAAAATAGCACAACATACAGGTAATACTGGCATTTTGGTGGCATGCGGGCACATAAATTAAACAATGCCACCCCCGCTCTAATGTTGGTGTTTGGAGTCTGTTCATTTCTATCATATTTTCTGCTTCATCTTTGTGGATCGTTTCTGTAATGCCAGTAATTTTTTTTATCACATGTGGTTGATTTCGAGTTAAATTTAGGAAATTTGAACAGTATGAAATAGGAATTATTTTATGAATACGGTGGCTTCATGTAAAGAATGTGTTTTAATTAAGATAAATATGGAATCGTGTAAGATATTCTAATTTTTTTTTAGCATGTCCATTAGGAGTGCCATTTTTAGATTCAAGCTTCGAAGTGATTTGTATACATTTCCGATTTGAGTGATTAGGATGTACACTTTTGAAAGATCTGATATGTTTTAAAATAATTTCATCCCAAATTAAAAAATATTAGTTTTTCAAGCATGAGACACAGATGGACCGCACTTGCAGTACTTCCACTCTCATAATATAAAAATCGGCAATTTATAGAATCTTTCTGTCATTTTTTTTTTCAAATACATCACATTTGTAAAGATTCAATTTGAAAACTATTTAATCCCATTATGCGTCTTATCCAAGTTAACATAAATTCCCAAAATTCTTCTCAGCTAATTTAAATTGTTTTGTCTTAGACTCGGCCCTATCATAAGCCATATGATTACAGGAATCCAATGTATTTAGAATTTATGAAGTCATGTCACCACTTCGTATTGAATGCCTCAATCTACGTGAACAACGAGACAAATTATCCGTTGAAATTGCACAGATGAATCATAAATTGAATAGTACAGAACAGAATTTGTTGCAGGTTCGTAAATTCTCAAATTCATTTTGCGTTTTACATTTAAAAAAAGGGCATATTTTTACTTGCTCTAGTAACTGATCCACTTGTTGAAAATATTTTCGAGATTTCAAATAATAGAAATTATTGTATTTTGCGCATTGTTCAAAAAAATTATGATTTTGTACATGACATGATAACACTTAAAAATGGATTTGGAATTAATTTTGGAATAAAAAAAATCAAATTTTTTTCAGATTTCAAAAATAACTAACCCGCAACTATAGTTTCTGACTATTTTGCTCAACCGGTGAAATGAAAACGATGTTTTCCTTATTTCACTGTTTGAACAAAATAGTCAGAAAATATGAATAACCCTGGAGCAAGCAGTCAATATTTAACTTCAAACTATTTGCAGGTCATCCATAGCATGGAAGGGTGAGTACTCAAACTCTGGTCGAGTCCGGCGTTCTTTGGTACTCTGACTCCATCTGGTTTTTGGTACTCTGGTCCATCCCTAATCCTCAGTCATGAAAACGCCCAAGTTTTGGGGTGGATGACTTTATAATAATTTGCATTACAAACTACAGAATAATATTCCGTTTGTTTAGCACAGTTTATTAAAATTAACTCAATGCTTGAAATCCTTCCTCAGGAATGTAGAGCGCGTAATCATGCAGAAACTCAACTTAATGTCATATCAGCAGAATCTAAGCAATCACGAGAACTTCTTCAAACATGCAACTCTAAAGCTCAAAGATTTGATTCTGTAAAGCAAGAAAGAGACCAGTAAGTAAAAGGACGGGAAAATCAATAGTTCTTTACACGGGGACATAAATACTTTAAATAAAAAATATAGAAAAATTTAATTAATCGATATTTCTTTGTTCTATGAGCAGATAGATTGAGTTTTAAATTTGTACAGAACGGATTTATGCATTAATATCAAATTTATAGATAGAGATGTCCAAAATGAATTGAAAGTATGTTATAATTCATTGAAATATAATATGATCTTGATTTAGATATATTTCAATACAGTAGCTTATAAAATGTGTGTTTATCATTGCGTATAATTCAATGGAAAATTTTATGTTTAACCCTCAAATTGATAGTTTTTATGTAAGAAAAAAATTGGCTCACATTGATTGCTTACATTTTTTTTTGTTTCTTAGATATAGTTCAATGTTTTTATCAAAATTTGAAATGTTGTTTTCATCATAAACGTGGCTGAATTTTGGATACATTCGATATCGTGTTATTCGAAGTTATTCAAAATAGTTAAATAAATCTGAAATCTGTACCTACCACGTATATTATCTTAGACATTTCTGCTTGAAAGATTAAATTATTTAGGAATTGGGTTATGTATGTAAAGCTTTGCAAATAACTTAACTTTTTTGATATGAAGCTCTTTCAATAGATTTATTTTATTTATTCTAATCATAAAGGTTGGAAAAAGATTTTCTGAATCTACAAAAACAACACTCATTCCAACAAGCAGAACTGATAACTCTACAAAAAGAGAAAAATGAATACAAGAAAGAAATTGATAACAAGCAACAGGCGGAAAAATTACTTGAACAGGTACTTTTGTAGATGAAAATCATTTTGTCCATAAAATATGATTTTATACATTGCAGAAGTGTTTCCATGAAAAATAATTGAAAAAAATCAAAACTTTTGGGCATACTGAAATGTAATATTGTACTAGAAAATATAATCCTGTCTGTATCTTTCTATTGTGAAAGAAATGCTGTAAGGAATGAATGTTGAGAACAAATACGTAACTCATAGAAAATTTCAACAAAGTCGAAAGATATAAATAGATGCTATAAAAGTTTACATTTACATCATGCTTGATAAAAGGAAGTTTGTATGATGTCTCAGAATAAATACGAAGCAAAATTAAAGATGCAAATAATTAGTTACTGGCGTTCTTTGAACAAAACATGTATAAAATATTGACCATGCTTTATTTGGTATCGAATATGCAAATTTTTTAGTACTGTTGAAATTAGATTCTAATCCAGGATTAATCCAACGTTCTGTCATGTACATTTTGGGAACTAAATTCAGAAACAGTTAAATGCAACTTTCTTTCTGGTTCAAGTGTAAGTCGCCATGTCACCAAGTTTGGCCACACAGAGTCGATGTTTAACGATAATTGGTCAGTGTGATGCTGTGATACATACGTGGCTCATATCTGGCAAACGTCCAAATTCCGAATAATTCTTTGCCATGAATACCGGGATTAATTAATTCATTGAATCATGCAGATAACTAAATCAAAAATATTGAATTTTTAGGACAAAGAATATTTACAAAAGCAACTAAACGATGCGACTGCAAAGTTAGATACGACATCTGAGCTGCTGAGAAGAACGGAAGATCAGTTAGAAAATGCAAAGAAGGCACGGGAAGAATTATATGAAAAATATGTTTCATCGAGAGACGAAAATCGGCTTGAATATGAGAGAAGACTACAAACGGAATTGGATAGAATCAGGTAAACTCAGATTTTGTATAAAGAAGTGAATTAGCTTTGGAATCATAGTGTAATCTTATTTCATATGTCGATATTATTATTAGCAACGACTTTGTCAAAATTGTCGTTATACTTGCAAGATATCTTGTTAGAGCAGTCAATTTCATCGTACATTTTCACTGGTATAAGCAAAACTGAGTTTAACCATGAAACTGAGCTGTGGATCTTATCCAGAGCGTTCACTTTAGGAATGTGAGCCGGTCATCAGATTTAGGCCTATATGGTGACGCAAAAATGAAAAATTGAAAGATTTCAACTAGTAGACATCATCGCATAACGCCCTTGCTAAAAAAAACGATGCATCAGGATGCCAGAGTGCACAGTTTGGCAAATACCGCTCTAGTGGGTCAAACTAATAATTGACGAATAGAGAGGGCTGGTTTTATTGATTATGTTCTATAGTTATTTAATGATTGTTTTTCTACGATTCTTCTGATTTTCCAGAATGCAAACTGATACTGAAATAGGTAAATTACAAACAGATACAAGAGAATCCTATGAAAGGGAGAATCGTGGTTTGAGAGAAGCAAGAGATCTTGCCAATCAAGAGAGAGATCAGGTGAAGTACTTCTTCATTTCTGTCTTCTTTTTTGTTCGTAGCCTTCATTTTGTGCAGAAAAAACTCAACATAGGCTTAACTAGAACTAAAATATGTAATAGAGCAGGGTTACAGAATCTTGATTTTCTTCAGGGTGTTCGTATAATTTTGTTCGCATGGACAAAAAGCTTCAAAAACAACAACACTGCTATTTCATAGCACTGCTAGCAGTATTGATGATTCTGAACCTTTTTCTGCAGTTTTGGAGCTACCAGACTGAAAAAAATACCATTTAATCTTCCAATATCAAGTCATACCCTAATATTTGGATTTCTTTTGATGGCAACATGTTTTCTTTAGGTGTCGTGAGTAGCAGAGTAGCCGACATTCTGCTACTTGATTTATTAACTTACCATATTGTATTTGGAACAGTTATTTTAACTTTCTGTGTAATTGAAATTAAAAACCGTTTTATGAGCAACATAAATTTTCGAAAATATTTTCAAGTCTTCATCTATACTGTGTTTTACAGGCAGTCCGTTTCAGAGATGAAGCTGAGAAAAGATGTGAGAAATATTTATCGGAATTACGCGTATTAGAATCGAGTGTTGACTCTAGAATCAGTGACTTTCAAAATGAATCTCGAACTAAAGCATTTGAGCTTGACAGGTTGCAAGTAAGTTTAGTCATCATTTTAGTACAAAAAGGTTATTTTTATTTTGGAAAACCTGAACTGTTCTTTTTATTTACCGTAATCGGTTGAGATCTGCAACCAGTTTTCTCAAAGCTGCAACTCACTTTATATATTATTGATCTGGGAGACGTGGACTAACTACTTATCCTTCCCTATGTGCCTTTGTGTTTGCGGATCCGTACGCAGTACCTGCAAGGATACAGTAGCAAGAGAAATTATGATTAACTATGAGGTTCAAAGTCTTGCTTCACACTTACACAGATTTATTTCTGTGAAATAATTACAGAAATAACAGAAATAAATTTGTTTAAGTGTGGAGCAAGACTTTGAACCTCACTTTATATATATGCCAAAAGGGTGGATACATTTCTACTGTGCCATGCAAATTTTTTCTCTCTCACTGTCAGAAAATCGACCAAAACAATGACATCTTAACCACAAATAGACAGCGCGAAATGGATCAAAAAATATGTTCAGAAGGTTTCGTCTTCAGGCTTTATACTAATATAAACTAAGGGGACTTATGTGCACCGAAATTGTATTGCCACAAGAAAAATATTATTGTTGGATGAAACTGAAACTTCGCTCATTATTTATGATGATCAAGTATTTCATCTTTCATGGGGACCGACAAATGCCATTCACTGCTAATTGAAAGATAATGAATAAAACCATTCTCTGTAAAAGAAGTTCTGCAGATACGACTTACTGTACTTCATCATAAGGATTCAGTTCTGTTAGGAATGTTTCAAAAGTGGAGTAGATTCTGCTGGTACTACATTTTGTAGTCCCATTACTATATAAGTGGTTGCTAGTTGGTTTATTTAAAAAATAAAAATGCTATTTTTTAGATCTGATCAGTCATTGTACTAAAAAAATATGTAAGAACTTCACATATTCCATTGGAAACCCAATATTAATAAGTCTCTGTCTATGTCTACACAACATAAGCATCTTCCCAATACCCAATAAATATAAAAATATAAAATCAAATACAAAAAAGTGCAAAAATATGAAACTTTCCTCACTATGAGTTCTTTATCTCAAATATTTGATTTTGTGTCGTTCCTTTTAGTTGATGTATGAAGAAACTAGCAAGAATCTTCTTAAAGCTAATGAAGATTGTGAGAGATTGAACAAAAAACTTGAAATTGTTACATTGGATTATACAGAGTTGGAAAAAAGATCTTCAATGACAGAAACTGAGTTAAGATCTGCAGTTCGTGAAGCTGAAACAAGGCTTTCATCTTATGAAAAAATGGAAAAGGTAGCAAATAGTCTTTGTCTGAATATGATCTAGCAAGTTTTCTGTTAAAACATATGCAGCAATTTTTAATATTTCTAGTACATGCAAGCAACAAAATTAATTTCCGTGTTTGCTATAATTTGCCAGCATCCAGCTTGAGCAATATTACATATGATTTTATTAGATTGCAATGCAACATTCATTCATTCTAACTTGATTAACGTAATATCATCTGATTTGTGGTGTATCAATTTATTTAATCTATAATTTTAAATATAAAGTTTGTAGTATGAATATTGCTTATTTTCAAATTTGATGAACCGTTACCAGTATTATTGCAACTAGAAATAAATTATTATGATTCGAATTGAAATGTAGTTAGCGATAGACATATATTTGAGAAATCTCAATTTGAAAGTAATCTTCGTTTTTTGATCATTCATTTTGCAGCAAAATCATGATATATACCAAATTTTACATTGTAAAATTTGACTTCATGACTTTAACGTCAAAATGGGCAAAATATGATCAGTCAATTTTTTTGTCGAAACATGCTATTCCTATAGTGGTCAAAAATTGTACAGATAGCTGTTTACTGTTTATTCTAACATTCATCAACAAATGATATGACAGGAACTTGATGATGTTGTAATGCAAGCAGCTGAAGTAGAAGATGATGATGAAACAGCAGAGAGAGTTCTTTTTTCTTATGGATATGGTGCTAATGTTCCTACTAATGCTAAAATAAGAATGAAACAAAGTGTACACTTAGCTCGCAGGTGAGATAACGTTATCAATTGAAGTTTTACCATGTATATTACAGGGTCCATTTTGCATGAGAAGACTGTAAATGCCTAATGTTAAGTTAAGCAAAGCTCACAAATATCAGAATGCCCCTACAACCAATCAACTAGCGTTATCCAGTCCTGTTGAAGATGAAAGTTCTTGCTTAAAATTTGGCGCATACATGCTTTGTGGTGGGGATATTGTCATAAAATTGCATTTTTCCAAGATTACCGCTTGAATATTCTAGTTTTTGGTAATGACAATCCAATCACTATCGGCATCCATGGCTCTTGCCTTGCAGTAGTTGACGGTTCCAGGGTTCCGAAGAAATTTGTTAAAATGTGCAACATAAATGTACATTTTAGCATTGATACATTGTATGTCACAGCTTTGTTTCGTAGTGATTCCTAGTTTTGAAGCTTCATATTTATTATCTTGCGAATTCTTTACCCAATTTTTTTTCATCACAGAATTCTACAATTGGAAAAGTTGAATACGAGTTTACATGCTGAAATACAGAACAAGGAAAGAGATATAAAAAAGGTTTAAACAATTGTACTTTATTACATGAATATAATATGTATATGAAAGAAATAAAATAATGGGGCTAGGGGATAAGGTTCCTTCGTATAAATTATGTTTTGCCAAGTATGAACACGCCACTGCACTGCGACCCAAATTGGTCATTTATTCATATAATTTGATTAGAAAATGACTGTATATGGAAATCGTAACGTAGGATAAAAAACAATGTATTTGAATGGTTCATTTCATGTGCCAACAAGGTAAGGGATACGTCCAGAGTTTTTTTTTTATATAGCTCTTATTTAATCTTGATTACAACAATGGTGAAGCTTTTTCCAGATCAATGAACAATTGGAAAACGCTGAAAATCTGCTCGATCAATGTAAACAACCATATACGTACTTGATTGAAGGAATGCAGCAACGAGATACACAGATTTCTGGTTTGAAAAAAACTTTAATAAGAACTCAAGAATGATTTTGAGGAAAAAGAGAAAGAAAACAAACATGTGAGTTTCAGTAAAAATATTCATTTCATCTTCATATTTTCTATGTTGTGTTAGACAAAACCTTCAACAGAGTTAATATATGCAAATTCTGTAGTCATATGTAGAATTGTTCATATATGCGAATTCTGTAGTCATATGTAAAATTGCGTTTTTTTTCAGCTTCTTGATGTTCGAAAGAAGTTGTCGTTGGATCTGGATAAACTTCTCAGTCATAGACAGGAGATGGCTGTGATGAAGCAAGTGGTCAAAGGATTGACAATGCAGAAGTTTCAACCAGAGGATGGTAGTGTGTTGTCAGCACTGGATTCAAACATTAGATCTCGTGAGGAATATGCTTCCGCCAAAAACTCTGGGAGTGATAAAAAATTATCTGTTTCTGCATTATGTCCTGCTCCTGTTGTTTTTACCAAAGAACGAAATGTAAAATTTGATTCTCAGAGATACAAAAAGTCTCATGCATCAGAATTATGACATACCTGAATAATAAATGCATAATCAAGATATGCGAGTAATTTGTGACCAAAATATCTCCATAATGAGACACAATTTTCTATTTTTATAGGTCTCTGTTTATACGAATATGTATGCAATAATAAAAATCTATTTTATGGCATTGTCTGATTAATATTTATTGACCTCCATGTTTTGAGGAGTTGTAGAAAATACCTTGACAATAATGTTGTTGACAAACTGATACTGAACAATGTCGCATTACTGGCAACTGTCTCCTCTTGAACAGTATCTGGGATATTAGTCGGGAATTCAACTCTAGTTTCCTTTTTCACTGGCTCCATGAATTTTACTACTCTGGGGTGCTTTGTGATGTCATGCCATCACTTAGAACTGATTTGTCATCTAATTATTTCTTAGTCGCGTCTATCCAAATGTTGTATCATTGTCCGAGCTCGATTGAGCAAGTTCTGAAAAGTAGAAACATGCGTATATATATTCTACTAATCGGTTTTAATGTTCTGTATTTGGTAAATTTCCCAAAAACTCGATTGTTGCAAAAACTGTGTTTGTATTCCCAATTATGATTGTGAATGGGTGCGTACCGAGTGGCAACTGAAAAGTTAAATTTATCATTGCTATTGAAATGGACTTGCACTCGAAAGTGGAACGTTCTAGACCAAGTGAGCTGACTCATTTCCAACTCTGTTCTCAAGAATTGGAATGTCCCCTCGAGCGAAGTCTCCAACCGACAGAAATAGAATTGTCAAAAATTCTGTCATTATTAAGCCGAAGCCATCTCTGGTTGCTAAGTGTTATGTACAGATAGCAAACCATAAAAATACAGTAGATTTAATAACTCTACATCAATGAGACGCCACTACAAATTCTCTATACGTCATATAGATTGATGAAGCGTACCTCTCCGGTTTAATTGTCGCGAAGCTATTATCCTCCACACGGTGATTTCTGATACTCTATTTCATGAGATTCATATTTTAAAACAGAGATTTAATGTTTCAAACAAAGTATCAACGCACTGTAGGTTCAGGAATAATCCCAACCTATGCCGTAAGACGGAAACAAAGAAGTGGCGAATTTTACATCACTTTAACCACTTTAACACGACGGTTCTATTGGGATGTTATCCTCGTAAAGTAAGTTGCTGACACTAACTGTATTACCGCTGCTCCCAGTTTTGCTTAGATTGAACTTCAAGTTTAAACACAGTTATGGCACCACAGATCAAGGCTTTCCAGTTCATCACCAGGTATTTATTCCTTGTCTAGTCAGGGGGTACACGGGCAGGAGGATCTTCCAACACTGAAAAGTTGTATATTGCCAATGAACTGAAATCCCACGTACAACTGACACGACACCAAAATATCTGATATTGTGTATTTATTGTCAAGTGCATGATTGATGACTTTAAAAAATGGTAAAAATAAAGTATGGCTTCAATCTACTGCAAGGATTTATTTCTATTTTATAATTGCTTGTGTTTACTGAACTCTATTGTAGCGAAACGCTAGACAGTCAAAATACTGCGTGAAACTGGTTTTACTGCAAGATGACATTGTCAAAATATTCTGCATTGAGATACATCGGATGATTCAGTAATTTATACCAATCATATCCAAAAAGCAATGTATAGAAAAACACTTCCCTATAACAGGAATTGATCAAAATGAGGTAAATAAACAACACAAGACTTAAAGAATAATATTTTCATCAAATAATCAACCTGCTTGTGACATATAAATGTATCATGCAAAATTATCGAATGTAAAAATATATTTAAATTCTAAAAATTGGTTATGCAAAGCATAATCCAACAGTGATTTATATATTTCAAGACATAAGAGTTTTGATTAAATCCCTTGCGTTATCCAGAACTGCCATTGTTCAGGTCACTCCAAATATTAGGAATAGTTCGTCAGTCAAAATAATCTTTAGAAGATACATGTCACAAAAACAGAGAATAAAATAGTCACATACTAAACTATGCAATAAAAAAAATAACCAATGACTTTCATTCACAAAGTTAGAACACACGCTTTTCAAATTTCCAACAAAATATAGAGACCATCCAATTCAATCCCCAATTAAAAAAAATCTAGGAAGTATTTAATTTCGTTGTGGTCAATGTCCCATGAAAATACATTTCACACAATTATTTATCAGTTTTCATTTAGTTACGCAAGACCTCATAACCATCAACTTGTTTTGGTGAATAGTCAAGTGTGTGTCACGGATAAACCATGCACTTCTATTTCTCTACCATTGCTTCATATTGGAAAGAAACATAACATATAAGTATATAATCATTAAAAATCTTGAATATATCCATCAAATCCAGTTCCAGGAAGACTACCAGAATCTGAACCAGTGTCGTTCAAATACATAAGGTCATAAGGATTATACTGATATCTGGAAGATTTGACAACATCTTCTGTTGAGTCTACTTCATTAGAAGTTTTACTTTTCGTATCTCTTGCTTTTGCTGCTGAAGCAGCTTCCTGACGTAAAATATCCTGCATTGGTTTAGGGAGCACAGACGCATACGGATTCTCAGCACCAACACCCATTCCCCTTTCTGCTAATGAATCAAGTGCAACGGAAGAATTTTCTCCATCACCAGATTGCCTTATGGATAGTAGTGCATCGGAATAAAATTGACGAGCTTCCAATAATTTTACTTCAAGTGAATTCAGTTTCTTAGTAATAGCCTGTATGTAGGAGAAATTAGGGGGGAAATAATAATAAAATCTCCACGAGTAGATGATAATGTAATTGATCAGCTCAATCAAAGGCTTTTTCGCATCTTCTGAGCAAAAATTTATGGTAAGTTCCACTGTGACAACAATTTTTAACCATAAAAACGTAATTTTCAAACTATTCACGCATTCAAGACAAAGTTTTTCTGTAAGAAGTCTCAGTTAGTTGCTGACTCACAATGCAGCAGACTACTTCTGGCATTAAATAGTGGGGTTGGGGAAAGAACAACTTATACAAAAAAACTTTGAATGTATAGGTATTTATTCAAAGTAATATTTTGGCATTTGATAATCCAGTTATATTATTATTGAAAGAAAATATATCAAGATTTACTATAATCATACTTTCAGTTTATTGTGGTTCAACTCAGTTAAGTCACCAGAGATTCCCTGGTTAACCAATTCGATAAAACAAAAAATTGCAAACCCCCGAGGTATTTTAGAAAAAAAAAAAAAGTTTAGGGAATCCCAATCAGAAATTTTATTTTGTTAAGCATGAGCCACGTATGGATTTTTTTGACTTGGGTAAGGTACATGAAACGTAATACTAGCAACTGCACAAGCTAAAATCATTTCTCTGAACTCCGCATGATACAAACGTTTGCACCCGTTCTGTAAACAGAATTGACGATTATATTGAATAAAAAAGAAGAAATAACAAGATTACCTCTAACTTAGTTTGAAAGTCTTGCTGAACTTCGAAATATGGTTTTGCTTTAACAATATTTCTTTGCAAAGTCACTTGATATTTATTCTTATCTTCTTCAGCAGCTTTAAAATTTTTAGCGGCTTTCATGTGAATTCCATGTATATGGTCTTTTTCTCTTGATGCCTCGTTAACCTAAAAATTAGCAAAATCATATCTGGATTATTGTCCGTGAATACTAAAGGTAAATGAACATCTTCCCAAATATTTTACCAAACCTTTCTTTCATGAAGTATAAATCAGCGGTAGATTGGGCAGTTCATTCGTGGCTCACGTCTCTTCATTTTCAACATAAAAACGACAGATACATCTTCTCAACCATATTAAATAGCATGCTTAGGAACACTTACTTTTAAAGTTGCTTGATTCAACATTTCCTGCCAAGTTGTATCAAATTTGTCAGAGGAAGAAGACAATCGTTCTTCTGCAACTCTTACCATATCTCGTCCCGCTTTCTGAAGATTTACAGCCCGTTTATATCTTATAGCAGCTTGCTGTGTTTCAACTTGTGCCTTTGAAGATAAAATTTTTTGAATTTAGGCAAACCATGAAGATGAATCACATTACCCAAATGCAAATTAAATTATCACCTACATCTCCTAAAAGGTGACTAAAAAGGAGAAACAAGTGGTAGACGGTTCAACATCGTCCAGCGCAGATACCACTCACTGCACTGTATTATGACAGTTTAATTTTGTATGGACTTGACTCTTACTATACTTTATGTAGCTCTTTGCCATTTCCTAATTCATGCTGCTTAGAGATTAGAATTTCCAATGAAACAATAAGCCATTCTTTCATTCAAATATATTTTATTTTGATTGAGATAAAATTACTTTTGTCTTTCAAATATTTTAAATTGATACAATTCGCAGGTAAATATGAATATGCACTTTATTCATTGCAGAATAATTGGTCAAAAAGCTGTAATCATGATATCTGAATAATGGAAGGATATTCCAACACTATTTAAACTAGGCCATGATTGTCATTGAGCTTAAAATTTATAAGATATGCCCAGTCCTTTCTTTTGCCTTTCTTTTGTTTTACAGCAGTTATAAATTTTACTGATGATGGTTTACCCATATGCTATTATACCTTTCTTGCTTTCATAACAGAATCGAAGTAAGGTCTTGCTCTCTCCACACAATTACCAAGATTTTGTGATATTTCTTTCAATTTACGAGAATAATCTGTCATCAATGTGCGATATTTAGCTCTGGTAGACTGCAAAGTAAAAAGAAAAATAGATAAAGTCATATAATAAACTATTTTAATGATATCTAGAAGTATTTTTTTAAATAATGAGTTTAATCAAAATACTGGTGTATGGGCCACCTACTCCATGCTGTATCAAATCTATAAGAAAAGAAAAAAAAATCAGTAAATAAATATAAATTTCCCATCTCACATCCAATTGAACTTCAAGTCTTGTTATATTATCGTGCGCTCGTTGTAGTTTTTCCAGATCAGACTGTAAATTTTTAGTAGCACTAGTTGAATAGGACGTTAACGTTGACTCTGGAATACTCTGTATATCAGTCAAACTATCAACTGATCCAGATCTCTGTAAAGTTTCTGATCCTCCATGATTTTTGCGAAGACCGTCAAGCTGTATTGAAATACATTAATATCATATTCAGGTTATGTCCAAAATTTTAAATTTAGCTCTAAAATGTCACACCATATTTCGTGCTTGTCATAGAAGGTGACTTGTGACTACAAACTAAAAAGAAACAAAAAGGGGTAGATGAATACCTTATTATTACACGTAGCTACATGGTTGGTCATTACTTGATATATTGTTTTCCTCCCAGGGTGCATTTTTTATTTTTCTATTTACGTAGCTCTCAATCTCTCACGTAAATTCAATTAACAATATTTGAAACTCAAAATTTTTGATGAAATGTTTTGTGATTTCACCCATTCTAAATTAATGCTTCTTCTAGCAAATTTGATTGAGAATGAATGACAACTTTATTTCGCATTTAGTAGGTTTGAAATATCAGAAACAAAATTAATTTCAACCAAGGTTCTCGAACCTCTAACTACTGCAATAATTTAAAAATGCAATAATACAGGTAAATCAATACAGTAACGCAAAGTATTTTCATTCTGTTATTCTTTGTATAAAATCGAATAACATTTTTGAATATATATACCAAAGATAGTCCAAAATTTTCAAGAATTTTGAAGAAAAATCATGCTCTTTTTTTATGTGATCAATTCAATAACAATTCTTAAATATCATGATTTTGATATACCAGTACAATGAAGTAATTTACAATAACTAAAAAAACTTGACATCCAAGATACATTTAATACCGATCTGTTTAATCAACCTGGAAGTCAATGAACTTTGAACGTCATGCTTCACAAAACTTACAAACAAAAGAACACCTTAATTTATTTATTCAATTCTTAATTGTTTGAAATGATCTATGATAACATAGGTGAAGTAAATCTTAATTATATTATATTAATAAATCAATACGCCAACAACACACAACTTCGCTAAATTTTTGAGGCTTCTGCTTTTCATAAAAATCAATCGTTCACAATTGTATTGGATAGATCAATCAACCTTAATGGACTGCAAGACCGATTGTACATGGGCATTGAGGTGTGTACTGGGGATGGATATTTTGTGCAATATCTATGAACTCATAGTAGTTAGGGATACCATTATATGAAAATTTATTACATTTTAAAACAATGATACAACTAATATCATTTTTGAATATTCTAAATCGACTTATTTTGTACTGTAGGTTTAACATATTATGATTTTTCTTCACAGTGCAATAATTGCAAACAAAAATGAAGATAAACTTTCTATTATTAGAAGTATCAGACCAACAATAAATGAAATTGCGTAAGTGTAATACCGGTCTTACTGAACAGAATAGCCAGAGGCAAAAACATGTCACATATTACATGCTATACCTTGAATGAACCCAAATACCTCATTTCAAAATTATTTCCGTAAATAAAAGCAACATCATTAAACCGCAAATGGCATTACAGGTCAAATTTATTGTTCTGAAAACTTGGCATCAACAGTCTTTTTTTTTCGAAACAAGCATCATGATGATAGAAAAATATATTATCTTAGATATGAAGAACAGATTATTCAGATTCATTGAATTTATATCAAACAAAAAAAGTAAAAGCTTTGACCTTAATGATAGTGTAAATTACAACATGTTAAATTCATGAAAAATGTAACTGTGAAATGAAATAACACCACAGTCTAATAGCCTGAGGTTACAAATGACATAAAGTATTTTATTGACTGAGTGATCATTACCATTAGGCCCTGATCAATCACTGGATCTATCATCAATTAAGGATATCTAAACAATTTTATTTCACAGGTAATCACACCCACTTTTGAAATATTCTAAGAACTTTCAAAACCATCTTATGGTCTAATAAAATTTCTTCTCAGATATTCGAAGATAAAAATTTAACATTTCATTGAAGGTGATCCGTCATAAATTATTGTCTTTGGTCTAATTCAGGAGTTGGAGTAGCACAAAATTACTATTTTTCTTCCATCTGGATATATTTTATTTCTGTGGGTCAAATCTGCCAATCCTATGGTAATTGGAATGTGAAAAAGCAAATCTATTAAAAAAACATCGCTACTAAACCAATTATATTTCACTTTGTACTTGGAATGAATCAATCTTCATTTGTTCATACTAGAAAATAATTTCAAAATCAGTCTTAATTACTTGGAAGCGAGAAGCTAGATTTAATCATGGAGGAAGCTCACCTAATTCAAAAAAATTTGTTGAAATTAATGTATGATGTTTTATCAAAAAAAAAAATGTGACATAACCATTATATTGCTTTCTTCATAAAACCAACAGAAATATTCCTCAAAACATGGAAAAAAATACAAAAAAACAGACCCATCAAAATAATACAAGGAAACAAAAATATTTTGATCATGCTAAACTATGCTTGGAACAGATGGATATAGATATATGAAAATAAAATATAGACAATGATGCATTCCAGATTCAACAATCTAATAAAATACCTCTTATTACCCAATAGAAGAAATTTTGTGCACACATATTATTCTGGTAGTATGAGTCACTGGTGAATCGAACAAAGGTGCAGTTAGTTCATTTGTGACTCACGCTTAACGAAACAAATTTTTTAATTGGGGTAACCTAGATCACTGATAGGCACCACAATCTGCAGCAGCCAACACCTTACTACCTCAAATATAATTTACAATGGCAATTTTCGCAACAAAATCAGCACGAATGAAATGAAAATTTTACAATGAGAGCACGCCAAAATATATTCAAAAAAATTTAACATCATGCACTGTACAGATGCTAATACTCACAAGACGTATTAGAGAGCGAATTGGATGTCGCTGCAATGACATTAAATATTACCGTTATTAATTGTTATAGATCATGTTATTCTATTATACATTATATTTCACAAAAACTCATTTGAATATATTAATGCCTCTGAAAACTGTAGGAGATAACCAGGAATATCCAGAACAAATTTAATATTTCAACTTTATACTATTTTTATTTGATATATCGCAACACAGGATGCAGAAAATTGTAAATTTGAAATTAGACATATTAGTGAGTGAGCTGGTATCTGTCTTGGGCTATGATAAAAACCCTCTGCCACTTATTTTCATCTTTTAGTTGCCTTTCTACAACACATAGGAAATATTTTAGGTTATTCTAAAGCCGTATCTACAGGGATAAAGGTTTCCAAAAACTGTAAGATGAATGAAACATTTATCATTGGTTTTGACAAAAAAAGACAAAAACAATTTATGTTAAACAGGTCCATCAACATGTACAAAGTGTTCATGAGTAAACTTAGTGCATTATCAGGATTCTAGAATCAAATGAATATTATATTTTTGCATTAATTGGCGGAAAGTCTTAAAATCATTATTATTAATAAAAAATAACCCTGAACTGAAAACATCACTGTACCAAAAATTGTAAGGGCTTGCTGTACGCTAAAACACAACTAGAATGCCGCTAAGATAAAAAACAATTTTTAAGAATGCATTATTTTAAGTCTTAAATGTACTACTGGTACATTACCCAGACTAATAAGCAAATTTTAAATAGAGGGTTTAATATAAACAATATTTCAGACATGGAATATCCAAAAAGAATTATATTTCAAGATTTCACGTCACTGATACTACTACAGGTAATTTCCAGAATGTTTGCTTTTGGAACATATTAATGCAATATTTATTTAGCGATTATACCGAAACTATACCAAGTGAAAATAACAACAAAAAGAGCTTCGATGCATTAATCATTTCGTGACATTCCAGAGCAATCACAAATTAAAACAAAACATAACTAACTATGTTCTGTTAAGTTTCTGCCAATATTAGCAAGAGCTAGAAATACGATAAGCACATTTACCTGAGATTGGAAATTGCTATTTTTGTCAGCATTATCCAATCCGCTACAACTATTTGATTGATGAAATCTTTTTTTCATGTAATGCATCTCAGATGAAAGTTCACTATCAGGAGAAAAACAACTGAGTGTACTCAGAGTATCATTAAGTTCTGATCCTGCATCTACATCGGCCAGATCAAGAAATGATTTCTTCGAACTTTCATATGACTGGAATATACAAAATCTATTATAATAGGCCAATAAGAAGTACTTGTACAGCGAATTAGAACGAAATAGAATATATAAGTAAAATAAGTATATACAGCAAGTATTTCAAAAAGAGAGAACAGACAAATAGATATAGATGTTCTATCAGTCAAAAATGGCTAGTATTGTTTTTTGTTTTCAATAAATCTATTTTAAATATAGAGTGATTAACTTTAAATTCAACCTAGTCAATATTAATTAATATATATATCAACCTGAAGATCAAGGAGCATCCTGGTATGATCGTTTACAAGATTTTTTTGCTGCATCAAGAGTTCATCGAGTTCTTGTGCAAGAAACACTCCCAACTCACTGCACAAATAAAGTTCTTTTGCCTGTTTTTCATTTTCTGTCTCAAGATCTTCATAGCAAGATTCTTGTAGCTGACCTTTTAAAAACAATAAAAATGATTAGTATCAAGCGGTTTGACAGAATGACAGAAATGTGTCAGAAATATTCCTGTCATGTTCTAGATGGACAAAAAAGCTATTTCGTAGCAGTGTTGACGATTTTACCATGAATCCTTTAACGCAGTTTAGTTGTTACCAGACACTCAAAAAGAAGAGTAACTGACATTCTACCAGTCTGTATATAGTTTGATGATAAATGATTTATATAAAGTTTCTTTCAATGGACACCACATCTTCATTATATACATAGCAATACCACTTACGATATATACGATGGAATTGGAGAAAATTACAAAAAAGTCAGAGTAATGTAGGAAATGGAATTAGATTTCATGCATTTTGCAGGAATTTCATGGGTTTAAATGCAAGACTAAAATAATTGACCTTAAGGCAGCATGTAAGTGACTAATGACGAGCCCACAAACGCCGTTCTTTTACAAGCTTCATATACAACAAAACCCCACAGGAAGGCATAACATACTGATATGAACTCAATCAGTCAGGTTATCAAATACTCTGTGACCATTGTCTTTTAATCGGTAGATAGAATCAGATGAAAGAAAAAATATATCGAGTTTGGGAAGAACTGGTTAACAGTGAATACGCATGTCTTGCCTTGGACAATATGATGTAATTGTAACATATTAAATTGTCAGGATGTTAGTTTACTAACCATGAGTGATCGTACCGATCATGTTGGGAGAATATTCATAATTATTGTTCAAAGATCTCTCAGGAATATAATTGCAGATATTTGGATTCATAAAAAACAAATGTGAAACGTCCATCTCGTAGTCTGGATAATTTTGCAGATAAAAACCGATCAAATAACTTTTTTATATAAAAGAGCGTCAAATAGATATCTGAAAATAAATCAGGGTCCTTTTTCTGAAATGACCATTCCAAATAACATTAGCTTGGTTCTGTGATAATACTTTAAAACATGGTCATTTGATTCACATATGTTAAGTTTTGTTGAACATTTCCATTGAATTTATTGTTTTGTTCATTCAGGAGACCAACACAGGAAATTCCAAAATTGTACAGAAGAAGAAATAAAACATAACAGTATAGGCCATTTTCACCACCGAGTGTACACAAACCAATTTGAATGATGATTGAATTTCAACGAGGATGTATTCCATATTTTTATACAGATTCCATTGCCATTGAGAAAACATAATATTTAGATATATAGAAATTTTATAGAGGTACATAAATATACATAGCATGAAATAAAAAAATATAAACTTTAACTTTTGAAATACATATCAGTTTAGCCAGTAACACCACCATGATCCATATTACACACTGTCCATTAGACCAGCCAAGATTTTGGATATTTTCTCAAAATCTAAGTGAACAAATTTTTCTGAATGAATTTGCCCTGGAAATTTAAAAAATAGCAAAAAAAATTTGATTCAACAAAGTTATGACAATCCAACAGAAAAAATTTGCCTTGTCCCCTGTGCTTGTAGACAGCAATGAATAGTTGTGAATGTTATTCCAGCTTAAAAAAATGAGGGAATGTGGCTCTATCTCGAAGGACTTGTTGGCTGCCTAGATTAGATACCAACAAATAGTTTATCACTGTTTTGATACCATTCTGCATTCGTTGCAGGAAAAGTATTTAAAATTATTAAATGCATAGGGTACCTACTCAGTACTTCAATACTTTTAAGCTCCCTTTAAAACCTGAAAGTTACCGGTACCGTGCTTACTGCTTGCATAATATTTTTGTTCTTTCTGGAATAAGTTACGGTACCGGTATGTGGTTACATCTTAATGTTATCCATGTTATGCTTACACCCCTTTTTCTCACATGGTACCGTAAATTTTCTTTATAAGTTAGATTATAACATACACACTGTCTTTTTTTTAACCAAACCCACCTTATACCTTAGCCAATTGAAGGTGACACAGCTCGATAGCCATGTCAGGCTCCCTGTGCCTCCTCCATCTGTTACGGTACTTAAGCGATTTATCTGATAATTTCATCATTATTTTCATATTGTACCGGTACCGGTACTGTTTTTCTCACATGCTGGAAATAAATTCTACTACTACTACTTAGCACTGAACAATTTTTACTGTTTACCTGCAATATTCAGAGTCGCCTGGTTTGCCGGTAACCGTACCTATGCTCAATATCCTACGGTAAACCCGTAGCTTCAGCTGTTTAGCTCACGGTACAGAGCTTGGCCGCCAGTCAATTCGTACCAGAAAAGATAGCGCGTAGGTCAATTCGCACCTTGATGGAATTTTCTATGAATTTACTGTGAAAAGTCGGGAGGTGGTTGATTTATCTTATAGGATAAAACCCAATCCTAGCCCAGAGGAGCATGCATTTTAGTTCAAATCGGAGAAGGACCGGTGATGGAATGGCTATCAGGTTGACTGCGGTGCCCGGTTAGCTCAATCGGTAAAGCGTTGGGATCTCTGATCGTCATGCCGCAGGTTCGAATCCCGTGACGGATGATGATTATATGCGGTACATGGTGGTTCACGTAAGTGCCGCTTACGGCATCCTCCACCAACCGGGTCCATGCACAAGAAAAAAGAGAAATACGGTAATCAAAAACCTTCACCCCGATTCAGAACTGGTATCTGCACGAGAGGTCGTGGTTCGCCATATGGTTTAACTGTATTCTCGGTTTTCCTCTCCCGCAGGATAAAAATGATATCCTATCCTATCACGTTTATGATGACCATTTGCGCGAATTTTTTTGGTTGTGGTAAAATATAGTAAAAACGAGAAGGAAATATACTATTATATATAAATTTACTAAATAATTTTAGGAATATGACACTCCGATGACGACAGTGCAATATTGTCCTCTCTTGTCGGGCGATGATAAGTCGTCAAGTAAAACACAATTTAACCACGGTAGCTTCGGAGTAGGACTGTTGATTTTTCGTGGAAAGGTCGCACCTTCCACATTTCATACCTTTTCTCCATGCTGTCGTTTCTTCTCACGCTCACGTCTGACATATGATGACAACATACTTTGTGTGCAATTGCTGAATTGCGTATCAGGTTTCACCTTTTGTGGTTTGCGAATAAAACTTTTTTCATGATCATGAATAAATTCCAAAGCACTCGTCATGGCATCTTCAAGTATAGACCCCGCCTTTGACAGTGCATTCCGTCAGTGACTAGGCTATTTTTCAAGGCCCAATTTTACCTTTGCCTCTTGCCTGGGTGTTTTTTGCGTTGACATTGCATTGCTTAAAACGCATGGATAAAATAAAACAAACGAAAGCGCGCATGTGTAACCTTGTCATATCACTCAACATTTCGTGCCCATGGATTGTGTCCATGTTCATATTACACAATGTTGTAGGCCATACAATTTTGCCTGGATACTGATTTGGGATAAATGGGCTACAATTAATAAGTGAAACATTGATATTGTGTATGTGTCCACTACTAGCAAGTGATTTCATGCTAATAAGTATTTTTAGGGGAAATTAATTAGCCTATTCTCCGTATGACATTTGCTTCCACAAATAATTTAATACGAAATAGGGGATTCGAAAATTTTTGTATGACTGTGTGCAAATACTCCAATAAGAAAATAGTTGCCCGAACAGGCATTGTCACGCCTGGATCAGTGATCTGTTACTCATGCTTGACAAAATAAAGTTCCGCAAAGAAGTAAAAACTTGTAGTACAGTCAGCGTTTTCAATGAACAATGCACCACAAAGGTGCCGAAAAATTATTATATCGATTACAAAAGCCTTCTATTTATTTAAAGCAGAAAAACAAAGTCAAAATAGGTGAACAATATTGATGCAGAATGTTATAAAGCATATTTTACATATATTTAAAGTAAGAAATATATAAAGTTCATGTTTTGTTAAGTTTGTTCATCATTTGAGAGCTTCATACATACATGCTGAACTTGCACATAGGATTTCATCAGAATACAACAAAATTTTGATATTTTAGTTTTTCTTTAGTAGATCTGAACCATTTTGCAATACTGGAGAAACACTTCGAAGTTTCAAGACATGGCTAATTTTATCATCAACAATAATTATTATTTTTGACCACCGCTGATCATATCGTCGTATTTCGTGACACGACCATAGTCTCTTTCACCTTAAAACAACTGCGTGCGAATAGATCCAAAAATCATCAATATACTTTTTTCGTTGTAAATGCAGCGCCTAAAATGAAATACTAAAAAATAAGGAAACAGCGAATTCATATCTAACAATTTACAATACTACAAGACTATTGCTACTGGACCATTTTATCCTTGTGCATGAAAAAACCCTATTCTGGGGGAAACATTATAAGATTTGTTTTTTTGTGATAATCGAACCCTGGTTTTTAGGAGAAAAGTGCTATCTATTTATTCTGTATTGGCAGTGATTGACAAAAATTTTGAAATCGCAGCCTTGGGTGGAATAAAATCACGTCGGGGTCACCACTGCAGTGTCTGGTTAGATAAAAACAATTTTCTGTAGTTCCCAAACCATAAATAATGAATATAGCTTTATGCTAAATATGTAGCGTTTTTTGTGGACTAGCAATTAATTTACAAAACTCAATGCCACAAAACGCAACATTTTCAAGACTAGGAAACAATCTTATTTCCCAAATTAGAATCGACATTTAGCTGCTGAATAAACAAAGCGCCGTAGCAAGTTGCATTTCCAGCTCAAAGTACAATCTTTCGATCAACACAAAAACCTAAATATCTAAACAGTAGTTTTATATGTATATTAATTGAGCATAAATGAACAGACAAATAAATAGCCTTTAATACGTTTGTCAGCGGTTATACGATCAGCTAATAACCGGAAACTCAGTAGTACTACGTTATATATTACAACAAAACATGGGGTCACTATTTCTTCTAAACCGTTCTTTCTCGGATCATGCTTAAAAAAATTATCTCAGTATAATTTCTCTAGAGATTTTGTCTTCAAATTCTATATCTCTAAACCATGGGGATATCTACTTTCGTAGCATTGTTGGTGGTTTTAAAACTTTTTTGTCCACCCGAAGATGGCACGAACATTTCCGACACCCGAAGAAAACCAAGATACTGCCAGGCTACCGTGGCGCTGTTCTACTAGCGCGATGCTTGTTCTCGACAAGCATTTGGTGGTCCAGTAACACACTGGGATTTGAACGTATCCTGCTTGCCTCATCAACAGTACTCCCAAGATGTCACTGCAGGAGGTATGTGACTTCGCTCACTTGTGAGATCTGTTATCTATTTTAGTGCGTTAATTCTCGGTTCAATGATTTATTTTTCACATGATGATGAAAATAAAATCAATACTACTGCTATTATACTCCGTATTCTGGTTTCAGCCACCAAAGTCGAATTCAAGCTTGAATTCGACTTTGGGACACCTACGACCAAAGTCGCCCAACATTAAGTTATGACATCACTGAGGCGTTCGAAGAGAGGAATCACAGTGGTAATGTGTTTGATTGAACAGGTATACTTTACAGATAACATATGAAGCGAATATTGTACCGTCAATAGTTTATATAGCACAACTCTTAGTACCCTTTTAGTTGCACTGCTACGAAAAGAGTAAGTATTCTTTTCGCACAAGCATTAATCAGGTATGACGCATAAGTATTCTGTTATTATGTTATGTGACTTACTATAATTACCGAAAAAATCACGAAAGAAGTGGAAAATGTACCGAAACAGGCCTGTAGTTATGCTGGCCGGTCAAGTTTTATGCTGAAATCGACCCCATTTGGCCGTCTCAGGTAGAAGACAGAACAGAGTGACCCTGTATCGGTATACTGTTACAGTGTGAGTGTGTGTGTTTGGAGCCCTTTTGTTTTATTTTTTGTGGGGGAGAGGGTCCCATGCGTGTTGCCCAATTTAGTGTTATTTATATAAACATTACTGCAGACTGGTATAATTGTGAGAATGACCTATGATTGTTGACAAATGCAGAACGCTCGAAACGCGGCCTTTGTCTCAGCCACCCATATTTCGTATTAGCCCTCCAAGCTTCGTGTTAGTCCTTCACGCTTCGTCTTATCCAGCGGTTCTCAAACTTTTCATATAGGAAAATTCAAACATCACAATAAAAAGAAATCAACACTAAACAAACCAATGGAGGAAAAAGCAAAATCTGTCGAATGCGGCAGGTAGTTTAATGGGATGGGTGCGCTTGTTTTGCTGCAATTAAATCATCAATGTTTGGTTTGGGATTGCGCAAGTGTCCAAGTGTATCCTCGACTTGCACGGCTTTAGTGAAGAGCTTGCCAGCACATTATGGCACAAGACGCACTGTGGTTTTTCTTATCCACCAGAGTTCATCACGATAAACCCAAATCGAATAAATGAATCGTCATATCTGAATTTCCTTTTAGGGGGCATTTCAAATAATATTCTAACAATGCTGATGATATAATTTACTGAAAAACGGTAATAATACCTGATAAATATGTCTAAATTTAAAAGCTTAATGAATTACCGATAACAGTGTCTTTCTAGCGATCAAACCATACTCACCGTATAAACAATAGTAAAGCAAGTGGTATTCTAATCATAACGATTGTGAAAACATTAAACACCCGAGAAAGCCTTATTATTGAATCACAATTACTAAAAAAAAATTCTGTTTCGCGAACCCTCTGAAACTGCTGCACGGACCCCAGTTTAGGAACCGCTGGTCTTATCAATAGCTCTCCACGCTTTGTTCATTCATGCATAAGAATTAATTTTCATTTTACCAACGAGCATAAAATAAAAGTCGCGTATGTAAACGGCAAAGGATAGGATATCATTTTTATCCTGCGGAAGCGAAAAGCCGAGAATACAGCTTAACCATATGGCGAACCACGACCTCTCGTGTAGATACCAGTTCCGAATCGGGGTGAAGGTTTAGGTTTTTGGATTATTGTATTTCTCATTTTTCCTGTGCGCACACAGTTCATGGACCTGGACAATGTTTCTTCTTATTTAACCTCAGAAAACAAAATGAATTAATTACAGAAATAACGATAAGTAATATTTCGGAACGGATGTCTGTATGATGTACTGTGTATGTGTACGAGAGGTCGTAGGTCGCCATATGATTAAGCTGTATTCTCGGCCACGCGTGATAAATAATGATATCCCAATGTAAGCTTGTAAGGGATCTAGGAAATAGGCGATTTATAGTCTGGCGATCTTAATCCTAAACTGCTAATTTTGCTTGTTTCGTTTGTGCAAGGGTCGTTTGCCAATTGGTATTGGCTTAATTTAGCTTTATAAACAAAAACTGATGTTACACCACTTACCAACTTTTTCCTTAGCATGCAACATCAGCCTTGCAAATGGTTTTACCATCACACAACTCAGATACCACTCACTGCACTTTGCCATGGCGGTTCAGTTCTGTTTGGAATGTTTTTCGTTGTTGCAGTGCAGTTGCTGGTTACATCTTTTAGGCGCCATTTCTGGCCTTGCTCAGAGTGAATTTCAATTAAAAAAAAATTACAAGCTTGTAAATGTTTAATTTCTCTATTGTCAGTGTTAGAAAGATTCTAGTCAACGACTAGAGTTGTTTTAGATAAATAACTTGATTTACAAAATGACACTTGATTGACAAGTGTTCTTCGACTCGGGGCTTAAAGTGAAGTGACTCGTTCCCAACACTGTCTATACTTAGTATTAAAGTAAGAGTTGTAGGCACCCAGAAGATTTTTAGTTTTGTTACCACTTGTACGCCTTTTTTGTTTTGGATAGATGTCCAGCATAGGGCTTGCGTGGAGGTTTAAATCCATGCAGGTACTGGTACATTTTTGATTTGTATGATTCAAGCACTTGTTTGGTTTGATGTGATTCGACATAAGTTTCAAACAGAAAATAGGCCTTTTTCCTAATGTGTGGGAATTTTATATGAAATTGGAAAATTTTTGTAAATATTTTAAACAGGATCAGATTCGATAAGATTTGATTTGAAAATAAATGTATATATCTTATTAAAGTGGAACTGTATGAATCAAACATGCATTTCTAAAACATGGTATGAAAAATGTTTAAAAAAAACTTGTTTAGTGTAGTTAGTTGTTAGAGATGGGCATTTAAGAATAACGCAAATTCGGAATAGCAGATTTTCCGAATCCAAAACTTCAATTTCACAAAAACAATTAAAATAGATTCTATTGCCGCAATGGTGTTAAGTAATTATGTAACAGAAACAATGCTTATGCTTGGTTAACATTTTGTATATATATATACTGTATATATATATATCCTCATAAATGAGTCCTATTTTCCATTTGGTACTACCCATGTTATATTAAAGAGACTTCTGTGGCTGTTTTGATTCCTCAACCCTTTGTTGTATATGCACAATTGCACATTTTAATGCAATGTTTCGCTATGCTGTTGAGAATTTAAGATTAGGTCATGATATTCTGGATTTAAATTAAGTATTCTGGGAATATTCTGAATTCCTCATCCCTAGTCATCCCCAGTCATTTCACAAAGACACATTTTTTTGTTCTGTTCCAATGCTATAGAAATAATCTATTTTATGATTTTAGCAAAGTGCCCAAATTCGTAAATCTATGATATATATATACATTTATACTTTTCCAGGGGTATTTGGCTTGCATATAACATTTAATTTTGCATTGAATTGAAAACAATGGCGAATGAAGAATTTTCGAATCCTCTTCCTCCTGAGCATTATCATGATGTTGACGATCAACAGAATGAACATCCATTAACGAATGCAGACTTCCGCAAGTTCCTAACCACTTCTAAGGGAGGTGGAGAAAAATTAAATGATGAGAAAGTCAAACGACTTTCATCGGTGCAGTCCGAATTTGATCCTGATGATCATGAATCTGCTGCTGAGAAAAGAAGAAAAAAGAAAAGTTTATATGCTAAACTCAAAAAACAGGAAATGGAACGGCAGGCTGAACTTCAGAAGAAATACAGAGATCGTGCAAAAGAGCGAAGGGAAGGTAAAGGTGATTATGCAGAGTCAGATCTTATTAATACAACTGCGAACTATAAAACTGTTGGTCCAACTGCTGAAGCTGATCGAACATCGGCTGAAAAAAGACGACAAGTAATTCAGGAATCAAAATACCTCGGAGGTGACATGGCTCACACTCACTTGGTAAAGGGACTGGATTTTGCTCTCTTACAAAAAGTTAGAGCTGAAATTTCAACAAAAGAGAAGGAAGATGAAGAACTCGATAAAGTTTTAACAGAAGATGTGGAAACCACAAAACAGCAACAACAGAAAGAAACTATCACATTCAAAACAAAAATGGCTAAAAATATACACAGACTTGTCTTTCAGCCACAAATGAAACTTCGAAATGAATTGTTTTTACCAGGACGAATGGCTTATGTATTTCAGGTTGACGATGAGTTTGCTGATACAGATATTCCAACTACACTTCTACGTAGTAAGGCAGATTGCCCAACTCTTGAATCTCAAACAACTTTGTCGACCAATGATATTGTTATTAACAAACTAACACAGATTTTGTCATATCTGCGCCAAGGTGCTCGTGACAAGCATCGAAGAAAAAAAGATAAAAAGATGAAAATGGAAGGAGATAAACCCCAAAAAAGACCAATGGAAGCTGATATGAATATATTTGATGATGTTGGGGATTATGTTCCTTCAGTCAAAAAGAATAGAGGCAAGCACTCCAAGTCCTCAAATTCATATTTCGAAAAACCGAAAATGGAAGAGGAAGACATAGTTGAATCCAAACAAGCTGTTGCAGCATCTGTGAAAAATTTTGTTAAAAATGTTAATGAAAAGTATGTGAGTGCCGCCTCAAGTAAACCTATACAGGAGAATGATGCAAAAAAATCCACCAAACAAAAGGGCAAAGGAAATCCTCTTATAGGCACTGCTGGAGCATCAGACAGTTACATGGAATGCTATCCTTCTGCCCAATATAATTTGTCAGGTGTTGGTGATGACAGTGATGATGAGGCTGATTATAGTAAAATGGACCAAGGCAATAAGAAAGGTCCTGTTGGAAGATGGGACTTTGACACTCAAGAAGAATATAGTAGCTACATGTCTCAAAAGGAAGCTATGCCTAAGGCAGCTTTTCAATATGGAATTAAAATGGCGGGTGGTCGTAAAACAAGACGGACCAAGGAACAAAACGAGAAGCAAAAGCTCAACAGGGAACTCATGCAAATTAATCAAATTATTGAGAAACGAAAGGGACCTGGTGGTGATTCTAGCTTCAAGAAATATTAGGTAATATTAAGTACTATAGAGAACAATTGTCTGTCAATGACTTCATTGACCATTTGGGTACAAATGCCTTCGCACAATGATACGTCCATTTGGTAAGTTCATGTATACCCCCTCAGAACGTGGAAGGTTGGAGTGATGATTGTTGCATAGACAAAAACTTTTGCTGTGGGAATGCTTTGACATCTGTCATTATAAAAAATTGGAAATTTGTGGCAATGTTGCGCAACGGCGCTGCCAAAAATATTAGGGAGTGACAGTCTCATGGTTTCTTATGTCATCGGATTGAAAATCAAGCATACGCACATGCATGTTATTATGACTGTACCATTTCAAGATGACTGATTATAGTCATGTATGCCAATAGACAACACCTCTGCTTAAATTCAATTCTTCGATTGTCAACTTTGGTCTAAGGTTGTGATTCATCAGTAGGACTATTCAAACTATTAGATATCAGTTTTAATGAATCTTACTAAATTCCCTACAGAAATTCGAAATCAGTAATATAAAAATTCAATTATATCCCCAAAATAGAATTGTGTTTTCTCTATTTTCTTGTGATTTCTTCTGGATCTATGTATAGCTAAGATAGATGGTTATTACTAACTTTTCTCCCTTTAAATGGTGAACGTTTATTTAAGTCTAAGTTCAGTCGATATCGAATCTTTAATTTGTTTATAACTCTATTACTGTGTTTCTCAAATTTTTTTTTTGTGGCGCTTCGGGAGATGTCTGCTGAACTTGCGACACACAACACAAAGTTTTGTGCAACGCCGGTGGTCAATCAAAACACCATACTATGGCGTCACAACACAAAGTTTGAGAAACGCTGTCGCCTTCTAAAAATACATCTGTTATTATAAAAACAACAGTCCTATCAGTCTTTCGTGCATTATTTTTATGTTTTTCTGATTCTAAAAAAATATTCTAGTTAAAACAACTAGAGTGACAAAATCTTGTTTTTCTTAAGGTGTTGGAAACTTTCATGTCATTTTCTTAGGATGGACAAAAAGGTCAATACTGCCCTATCTTGAAATATTCTTCTAATGGAGCAATTTTCTTCTGGGGACTGAGTAGCAGAGTATCTTTATATTCTACCAATCTGGAAACAAGTGTCCAACCATATATTATTATCATATTTTACTGCCATATCCCTTTATTGATAATTTGTGGCCTTCATATTTTGAAATTGTTTGACTATTCCACCATTTTGAGGCAAAATGATGTTGTACACCATGTTTAATTTTGCAATATTTGATTTCAATTGTGAAACTAATATCCTTCATATCCAAACATATGGAGTCACTGGCAAAATGCCGGCTACTCTGTTATTCAGACGGCCGAAGGAAAGGGATTCCATCAGAAACAAAATTTAGCAAATGCAACATATTTCTGATATATCTCCTGATAGAAAATTAATGCGTTTTCGAATGTCTGGTAAAAGTCAAAGTGCATACCGATGAGGTGTATTGATTGCCCACCTGAAGAAAATAACATTGAAGTTTAGCCGGAACCTGAAAAAACAAACAAGATTCTGCCACACTGTATTGAGTTTGTCACCCCCTGAATACCAGTTTGAGAACCACTACAATAGTGTGCTGCCTTCATTTGAATGATTTATTGAAATATATTTTTTTTATTTGAGTACGTAGAGTTATTTATGATTATTGTGCATATTCGTGATCATGTCATCACTAGCAGAACAACTTACTGAATTATTTGATCCTAGTGTGAGAAGTCTTGATCCTGAAGATGATATTTATGAAGGTAATGTTTCACTATTTTTATAATTCTATATGATTTAATGGTCATTCAAATAAATATTACTGATTAGTATTTAGTTGCTGCATTTGCCGGTAGTTATCTCATGTGACACATATTTTGGGACCGTTACTAGCTATGTAGACTGTAGGTATGTATTGTAGAATGGTCATATAATTTTCTGCATGTTGTAAGAATCGACAAAAAAAAAACAAAAAAGGAAGTGGGAGATGGTTTTACCATCAAACATGGCAAATACTACTCATTGCACTGTACTGTGGCGGTTCATTTTCTTTGGGATGTCTTTTGCTTAATGCAGTTGCTGGTGCTACACTACATTGTGCAGTAGCTCCTCGCCATTTAAATGGACAGTGTTTAGTTTGTTTCACGTGTTGCTTCCTAAAATCTTGTGAAGTTTTATCAGAACATCAGTTTTATCATTTTATCAGAAACCAAAGCAAAATTGGTTGAAAAAGATGATGTGAATGAAGATCAAGGAAATGAGGAAGAACGAATTTCAAGAATCCGACGCAGGAAAATGCAGACACTCGAGGGTATGGGAGAGTTATATCGTGGAAAACTTATATCAAGAAATGAAACATCTGACTATGATGACGATGGATCAGATAAAGTGAGATTATCAATGTTTAATTTTATGTCTGGATTGAAGTTTACAGAAAATAACATTCTTCCTATCTTAAAATGTTGCTCTTTGCTCCTGTTATACCAATCTTTTAATACTTCTAATATCAAACATCGCAGAAATTTTACTTGTACTGCAATTTTAAATGCAAGTTGCCAGGTGTACACTTGCTTGAGCAAAATGTCATACTTTAACGTGTACAGAGTTCTTTACCCTTGCGTTGGAGTAAATGGCAATAGGAAAAACAGGGTTGGATGCATCGATTTTTTGCAACCTACATGATAATGGTGAATTGGAAGGTGTTGTTGTGATTTAGAATTTTTGTTTAAAAATAGCACTGTGACGTAATTTTCTAACTTGATATATATTGCAGCATGTTGAAAGTGATATTGACGATAATAATATCGGCAGTGATTTTGAACAGTCCGATGATGAATCAAGGTAGATGATATTTTATTGTTTGTGGTTCGTATCCTATATGACAACTTAATTTGAGTGTTCAGTACCAGTAATCAATAGGTATAAATATTCAAAAAATATATGTAAATTGTGACGTATTTGACAATTTTTTGGAAAGATGTCATTCGAAAGATATTTAAATTTAGCCACCCTTAGTAATCAATATGTTGCTCAGGGGTGTCAAATTAAGTTATGAAGGATTTTTTCTTTTTATTATATAAAAACGTTTTGTTGTATGGTCAGTAATAAGAGATTGAAAAAGTCGATTGAAACTCAGCATCGAGAATTTCTATGCATCTAACTGGAATCCTATCTGTTTGATTCGACTTCTCCAATTCTTGCAGGGAGATGATTACAAATGGTAATGATAGCGATAACAGTGACACGATGTTGAATGGTGATGATGGGATGGATGAAGAAATAGATTCTGATGAAGCGGATGGGCTTGATGATGATAACAGCTTAAATATATTTAAAAATTACAAAAAATCTGATTTTTCATCGAAATCAAGAGCGACCAGAAATCAATTTTGTAAGTTCTGTCTGTTTGGCAATGTGATATCATCAATCATAATCTGAGATGAACCTCAATGTGTGATGACCTATTCAGTTCTTTACGAAGTCATGATTTAGTAGTCTGCTTTGTTTCTTTTGAATAAATATGTTCTGCAACAAAGTTAAGTTATGAAAAAAGCATTCTTAATTCTGCTTTTTAATGGAAGTACTTCTGGTATCTATCTTTTTGTGTTATTTCAGACACTGAAATTTATCCAAAAATGTATTGATGATATATTATGTGATATTCTATTACCGTAATTATATTTTGTTAAATAATTTCAGGTTTATGGGAAAACATGCTGGAATCTCGAATAAAATGTCAGAAGATACTTTCAATATCAAATAGATTACCTCAATATGATACCATGAAATTATTTCAAAATCAATCGGCTGCATCTTTATTAAAATCAGATAAAATCTTATCAAATGTTCTGAATAAATTGTTGGAATTGGAAAGCAAACTTTTATCCCAAAATCCGCAAACAGAATTGATAATGAATTCCAAAGCCAGGTACATTTATTTTACAAACTATCTTTTGATGAATGATAATGTGTAACCAGTAACTGCTATTAGGTAATGACTTCATATAGAAATTCAAAATTTTTCATGTCACAGAAACTAAGCAATATGCTCCGGGGGATGCAAATAAAGCGGGGGAATATGCTGCCTTAAAATTATTCACTTTTTTGAAATTTGATTTTCAAGTTTTTTGGGAAAAATTTATCATGCATTGAAATTTTCTTGTAAAAACTGCTTTTTTGATACAGTGTTTATTCAGCAAATTTTTCTTCTATGGGCAGTTCAAAATCAGTAGTCTTCACAATTATACTATATTCATCGGGAACTGCAATATTTTATTACATTATCGGAATTTGTCCTAACAAAACTGCATATTATTGAATAAAAATACACATCTGGTACAACATCAGTTATTTGCCACAATGAATCAAAATTGTATGCCTTGATAACACTCTGCAGTTTCCCTTTTTTTCTTGTTTCGCTTTTTTTCTTTTCGACTGGACTCTAACCATTCAAATCATTGACAGTTTGTCGTGCTCCATCGTCTCAACATCTCATTTTTTTATCTTTCAAACTATTTTTGCTTATTCAAAAATTCTTCTTCACCATTTGAAATAGTAAAACAATTATGTTTGCTTTGTGGGTTCTGGAAATCTATTACCTTCTACATGATTATGGTTATTCTAAATATATATTCAATTTAAATTGCATTGAAATTTGAAAAAAATGTCCAATTGTTTCAACAGTGGAAACAAACGGAAAAGTACAACACATGTTGAAGAACTTGAAGAAATTATTGAGGATACATTTAATTCATTCAAACCACATAGAAATAAAGTACTGAAATTATGGTTCGATAAAACGAGGTTGACATCAACAAGTTCTAACTCCAAGGTATGATAACAGTTGATAATATTGGAGCTGTTGTTTAGAATTGTCATCTTGTTTTTCCAGGTGTAATTTATTAAGATAAATGTAATCGATATTTAGTTAAAAAAAATTTTAATACCACATTTTTCTATTTGAAATTAATTCTGTGCTTTTCTTGTATTTTCAAAATTTTCTCTTGGACATTGTCGATAAATCCGCAGATTTTTTCATTCATTTTAGTTATTTTATAGTAAAATAGAATTTAAAAAATATACCATTTGAATTTTGGAGTTTTAAAAAACGATCTGGAAATAAAAGTATTTGGAATATTTAACGAACTCACGGCCAGAGTAAAACAACAAAATAAAATAATGTATTATAAAATGTCTAGATATTGGGACGAGCATATAAAGATGTTGAATACATTAAACATAATTACTCAATCGCTCTTCAATACGGTCTCTAATAATTGTGTCTTTCAATTTATTTTTTGCAGTCATTCTCTAATTTTGAAAGATCAACGGTTTCACAAATAGAAGATATTTTGCAAGACCGTGAAAGATTAATCAAAAGATCCCAATTAAAACGAACGAATTACAGAGTGCTTGGAATACCAGAACCAGATAAAACACAGGTTTGGGTCGTAGAGTAATTTGAAATATTTGAGGGGATTTTTTTAAATTTTTAGAGTAATTTTATGATTTTTAGATTTGTGATACCAGGATAAAGCAGTACCATTCCTTGAATCATTTATAAACATCAAAGTGGTACATGAGATGACCATATGGCGTGTGCGTAACTATTTCATCGCAACCGAATAACTCTGTATTTCATGTGACAACTGTGATGTTATGAAGTTCTCAGCACCATTATTAACTTGACTTGAGTTTTGTATGTTGGTGAGGTCTCGTGTGGGCTATGTGGGACACATATGACCTCAGAAAGATAGTTTTTGTTAGATGTATGACCCTCTGTTTACAAAATGAAATGTTCGATTGTGATATAACATTTACTTTTTGTAGCCTCGTAATGGATGAATCAAGTAATCATAGCAGTCATTTGAAGGAATTTTTCACTGAAATATATGATGATGATGATTTTTATCATCAATTACTTCGACAACTTATTGAACAAAAATCATCAGGACCTGGTGGTTCATCTGATCCTGCTGAACTAACAAGGTGAATACCATTTTGAATATTTTTTGATTTATTTCCCCAGAAAAAAACATATTTCCCCACAAGAAGCACAGATTTTGGGTGTAAGGGCATGATTAACATGTGTGTGAATGATGCAAGAACTTGCATCGGTCAGACCAGACAAGGTAAACTGTGCTTTCTAATCATATCTCAGTCTAACTCAGCATCTCCGTGACTGCTTATAAAGGGCCTTTGTCAACATAGTGTTTTGACGGTTGCTGAATTTTGCTTCAGTTCAGCTATTTGCCTGAAGAAAATAATTCGATTTTACCTTACAATAGTTTTTGTCATGAAATGAGACACAATTCCTGTTAATCGTTGGTTGCTTGATTGTCCAGAATGAAATTATTTTGTATAAAAATTGCACAATCTGCACAAAACAATTACAACCACAAATATTGGGCCTGTGCGTTCACGATTTGGACATAATTAAGTCGTTTTATTTATATTAATATAGTTTTTAAGCATATTTTCTGATATGTGCCAGAACTAGCGATGTTCTTATTCGAATAGTTAGGTATTTCTGACACAATCCAATCCAAATTTATTTTCTGATTTGAAATGTTCTATCATGCAGTGTAGTTATTTTTTATCCTGAATTTTTCAATATTATATTAGGATTTTGCTGCAGTGATCGCATTTATCTGAAAGGATATAAAACAAAACATTAAAAATATTTGGATGACATGCACACCAAATACTCTTCAATGTCACTAACTGGACCACATAAGACATTGATTTTTCCTCTGACACGATATATTCGTTTCAGGCAATGGCTAAAAGTGCAAAGATTGAGGAGTAAAGCAAAAAAGAACGTTGACACTAAAGCAAGTAAAGGAAGAAAAATAAGGTAATATAATTGACTCTAATCAAGTTAGATACTGAAAGGTATATAGTATTAATAAATATGTTATAAGTGCTGCAGTACTAAGCAGTAACTCAGAAACCGAGTAACTGAGCTACAAAACTTTTCCCCGATTACTATATCATTAATATCATTTCATCTTATACAGCAAACAGAGATAGTAATAATCCAAAATATTGTTTCATAGTGACAATACGGGGTTGAGTTTTGACGGCTCCCACTCAAGGCCGTTTTGGGGCTATGATGATAAGTAAAAAGATCACATAGTTCAGAGACTGATTTTAATTTTAAGTAGTATCTTTGCCAAATTAGTGGTAGCTAATTGTTTGTTCCCAACCTTGACAACAGTGATTTTCAATAAAAACTTATTCTTGTGAAATTCACTCCTATGCAAGGCTAGTAGTAGCGTCTGTCTATAAGGCACCAACTGACCACCATTTTTATGAGATTACCTACTGCAAAATATTGTATCAGCAAATTCACTAATCAGAAAATCAATGAACTACTATTTTCATTGCTTTTTTTTTTTTTTATCAAGGTACGAAATTCATCAAAAGTTGCAAAGTTTCATGGCACCAAATGATCATGCTGATTTTACTCATGAAGCAAGAAATCAATTGTTCGTATCATTATTTGGAAATATCCCACATGAAGTAACTTCACCTGAAATATAGATTTATCTTACAATATGTGTCACAATTCTGTTGATAGGGTTTCTTTACAGGTGCGTGAGTGATTTCTCTGAGCAAGACCCATACACAAGAAACTAAGCCAACAAACCTGGTTATTGTTATTGGAGAGACATGCCCCTGTGACCTGCCCATTATTCAAATTTTTTAAAAGGGTAGGATAGGATATCATTTTCATCTGGCGGGAGAGGAAAGCCGAGAATTCAGCTTAACCATATGGCAAACCACGACCTCTCTTGCAGACACCAGTTCCGAATCAGGGTGAAGGTTTTTGATTATCGTATTTCAACCTAGTATGGGAAACCGTTTTTGATTATCGTGTTTCTCATTTTTCCTGTTCATGGACTTGCAGATATTATCGTATTTCTCATTTTTCCTGTTCATGGACCTAGTTGGTGGGAGAAGCGTTTTTGATTATCGTATTTCTCATTTTTCCTGTTCATGGACCTAGTTGGTGGGAGAAGCGTTTTTGATTATCGTATTTCTCATTTTTCCTGTTTTTGATTATCGTATTTCTCATTTTTCCTGTTCATGGACCTAGTTGGTGGGAGAAGCGTTTTTAATTATCGTATTTCTCATTTTTCCTGTTCATGGACCTGGTTGGTGGGAGAAGCCGTAAGCGGCGATTACGTGAACCACCGTGCACCGACGGCGCGTCCCACAGACCTCTTACTTCGTTTTTCTTATCGCAAGTGCAAAAGTTTTCGACCTTTAGAAAAGACCACCATTCAGGCTGTAATTTGGACGGCTGTGAGGAAGCGCTAGTAGTTAATTGACTGCCATGGCGTGTTGTCTTGCACAGACTGACGCACAGGTTTTTTTCAATCAAATCAAACACATTCAATATGTTGCGAGTCGAAACACAGGATCTAAATTACTGTTTTCCCATGACCCCCGCCCTCCAATAAAAAAAATCTGCTGTTCAATTTCGGTCACAGTTGATTACCCACCTCCAGATATCTATGCCTTGTCCTGAAAACTGTCTTCCTCCAATGTGCATTTGGGGTGCATGATTATATGCCAGAGGCCTGCCTCACTGGTGTAGGGTGGTTCGCATAAGCACTGCGAAAATCCGTCAACAGCTTGCATTCTGTACGCCACAATCTGATTGAAGGATTTATTATTGACCATGACGATCAGAAATTTAAAAGTTTTACAGAAAAATCATTAAAGCCTGCGCCAAAAACACAAAACCAGAGATTTTTTCGAAATAATGATGACTGTTGCAATCAGCAGTATTAGACCCATGCATAAAATCATCGTGGTACGTGAAGTCCACGACAGAATATCATGAAAAAATTCAAAAGTGATGTCGACGGTTCGGACTTAACATTTGTTCAAGGTACTTCATCCGAAGGTTAGTTAGAAAGCATAGTGTTTCAGACAACGAGTTATTCCAGCGCCGAGCCTTGGATTTGGATACAAGTATTCTTCCTTTCCTGCGGAAGTATCTCGTCGATTCCCCAATAAAGCGTAATTTGTCATTAGCATTTTGGTCAAACGTCGAAAAGGAAGTGTCCAGAACTGTTTACTATAGTCGTGCGAATGATGTCTTGGCGGCCCACTTCCGTGGACTCGGAACGGAAGCTCAGTTGGAGTCGTCACTCCCCCCTTACGAAACGGGCTAGCTCCTCGAAATATTGAAACACTCCGTTTTTGCATGTAAATTTGAAAAAAAAAATCGTTTCCAATACTAATAACATATTGAATCAGATTTTGTTTAAAAGATCAAGCTTGCTTGACAGAGTGTTTTGTACCTCTTCGTCGTGTAAATAATGTTTCTCTTCACATTGATGTTATTTATATTGATTGTATCGTATTTCAGATTTTACGATTAACCAGATGTAGCATAAGATCTTATGTATTTATTTTTTAGCAGTACATATGCCTTGTAAGTTTTACTTTCCTCGCCTTGTCTTGTGGCAAATATAATACTCCGATTAAAAAATGTCTTTCTTTGTCATAATTGATCATCGAAGCATATTTGTAATGATTGCTGGTTGATCGCGCTTTCGCGCTGTGCTTAACAAATTAATTAAATTTTTAAATTAAATAATCGTTGGCTAGCCTAAGACGAATGCCTCAAGAAGTGTGCCATATTGAAGCGCTTCTATCCGATGTCGTAAACAAAAGCCTTTGTTTGATACATCAATTGGGAAAGTTTTCTTTTAATAATCGTTGACTGTCTATGAATCGTGCCAGTCGCGGTTCATCAGTAGGCTAGGATATCCTTTTTATCCTGCATGAGAGAAAAGCCAAGAATACAGCTTAATCATATGGAACCACAACCTCTCGCGCAGATACCAGTTCTAAATCGGGGTGAAGGTTTTTGGAACTACTATTTTTTTCATATTTCCTGTGCATTGACCTGGTACGATTCAATTTTCGTACCTGGTACGGTACGAAGTTCGATATTTATTTCGTACCGTACTCTCTTTTGTACCTTCGCATTACTCCACATTCCTCTCCTTTGAATTTAAAAATAAATTTCATTTAACATCAATGCCGTAGGTTAACAGGGCGTAGATAATATAGTTTGTGTCTATCGAAGGACATTTTAAACTAAAGGACAATTTTAAAATGCTTCAAATCGGCGGCAGGCACCTCAATAAAAATGCAACTGATTCAATTGATCTGATTCGATTAGCTATGTCGTATATCTTCTGTTTGACTGCCCTGAATTTTAAACTAGATAGCATAAAACTGTATTATTTTGATCTAAAACGTTGGTGATGTTTCTCGCGGGAGCCAGATTTTAGAAATAAGGTTGTTTTGGACATTGGCAGTTGGTTCGAAATTGCTGCCTAGCGAATCATACCTGTTTTCGTACTAGTACGAAATTTAGTACGACAAATGAAAAATATTAATCGAACTTATTTTCGTACTGGTAGGATGTACGGAAAAAATAATATCGTACAGTACGGCACCGAAAATTTTCGGATAGTGACATTTTAGTTGCATTCGTATTAGTGTAACGATTATTTGATAAAACTTTGGCCTTCTCCCAGTTGAGAGTTACATGCCAAGCGTTACCCCAATTAGATATTGTGACCAAATCACACTCGGGCTATTTTGCCAGAGATAAACGTTGTTCCGGAAGGGATTTTTTGTTGATGCAGGAAAAAAGAGGTTATCGTCAGCTTAATTTACCAAATCACATTGCAAATTATCGGGCAGGTCATTGATATATAAGAACAAAGTCGAACCAAGAATCAATCGCTGAGGGAATGAAATGGAATAAGTTTTGAGCGCTGACCGTCCAAAACAACGGTACCGGTAATCTTGTGATTGGATAAGAAAGATTCGACAATTGAAAATTTTCTGCAATAGAACTTGGTGCCAAACTCTGTCGAACGATTTGAAAAAGTCTAGGGCAACCGACTTTGCCTCTCCACAACGATCAAGAGCATGAAATATCCGTTCACTCATGACTGTCAGCAGTAGAGCGCGAGCGACGAAAACCATACTGCTTGTCAGTGAGTGAGGAGACCAAGCGACTCCAGGTATATAGTGAGGCGCTGCCTCTATAAATTCTATAGACCTTGCAGAAAGTTGCCTGCTATTACTGTGTTCTTTTTGGCGTCATTCATGGTCCGCCGACTCCGATGATTAAAAACGATTCAGATGTGAGCAATCCCGCTGTTGGCTCTACCAAAACTGTGCAAAAATCGGCGCGGAGCGGTCAGACCAGAAAACACCGTGTCTGGCCAGGAAGCGAACAAAACTTACAAAAAAAGGGAGAAAATGGGTGTTTTGGGGCGCAAAACCGGACAACAGCCGATATAGTTAAACATGTCCGCTATATGGGTCCCCCGCTTCTAAAAAATTACTGGGAAGGGGTTAAAAATGGGGACAATTCTGGGAGTGCGAATATATAACGGATATAAGATAGCAAAAATAGCAAAGTCAAAGTGAGAAAAAACATGTAACGTAAAGGAGAAGGGAAAAAAAACAAAATGTCTACAGGGAAAGACAAGTGCCGTCTTCCGATCAAGTAACGTCGATAGGTGTAAAGCGAAAAAAATACAATTGCAACGTTACGTTACGTACTAAAAGTACGGCGTTGACGTAAATGTATGAAAATTATAGTGATACTATTGTGCATTGCGATGCCATAAAAAACAGGATTTTCCCACGCATTTCGCAACTGTCGAATACGAAAATATTCGTTAGCCAACGATTAGTCGTTGTGATTGTAAAAAACTGAGTGCGCTGTGTTGTTACGTCATCGAATTTGACTTAACGACATTTTCGTGAAAAAACGAGCGTGTAAAATGAGTTAGCCATATTTGGCTTTCGAACTTGTGGTAAAGCGTTTTAATGAAAAAATAGGCCTCAAATAAGCAAAAATGGGCGGCGTATTAAGCGGAAGTGAAAATTTAAAAAACAAAGAAAATATACATTAAAACAAAAAGAGGACGCAGAAAATTCAAAAGAAAACGCGAAACTGTCAATATATATAATAAAATGACATATATATAAGTAACATGACTATATGAATTCAGTTAAGATAAAAATAAGTAGGCTGCTGAAAAGATATGATGCAAAATGGGCGAAAGGGTTTAATAATTAATTTGAAAAAATGCAGTGGCTGAAGTTTTGCAAGCATGCTTGTTGGACACTTTAGTGGTTTGTTTAGGCAAATTTTAGAAAACTGAGCGTCTCGAACAAAAAGCGAACAAAGCACACGAAAACGAAAAGAGTAATAATTGGCGCAAAAACGAACAAGAGCCAAAAATGGGGAGTTAAAATATATACGCGATATATCCAGAATTTATCTTTTCTTAATAGTTGATTCAAAAATTTTATTAGGCTGATTGGACGATACTTATTGGGATCAGTTCTTCAGTTTTTGAATGCCGACACGATCGTTACACATTTTCATGTATCGGGGTAGGTGCATTCTTTAAGACGTTTATTAAACAGTCTAGCGAAAATAGCGGACAACTCAGGTAAAAGAATCCAAGATGAAATGCAGTCGGGACCAGGAGATATAGTCGAATCGAGTTCGACAAGGAGCGAAGATGCTGACATATTTCTAATGTATTCACTTTGCCTTTTAGCACGAATGATAACAGTAGAAAATATACATTCTTATTTAAAAGGTCAGAGAGTATGCACAAAAGCGCATGGTCCTATGTAACTTCATTGCCATTCTGAAATTAGGTGAAGTGGTATAAGAGATCGGATCAACTTTTTTGCAGTTATTCCGACTCTATCTGTGAAGTTGCCTATTATCAAAGCTGGAATGTTGATAATAGCAGTGGAAGTAATGATTTCTCGCCGCTGTGCATTCTAGTGAAAACCTGGGGCAGAATGGGGCTTCACCCGAAATCTTCGATGACGTATAAATTCGTCGATCCAAGGTATCGTGATGACGATGGGCATTGCAATATGTCAGGCCTTGCAATATTGTCAGGCTTTCCGCCTAGAAGTTGGGAACTAGGATATGGTTCGGTCAAAACAACAGATTTAAACATCAAACGGTGAAATGGATTCCCACAGACTTCTCTAACAAACGATAACATTATTTTCTGTCTACTATCAAATTATGCTCACCACCACCACTCTACATCTCGTACAAAAAATAAACACGGTAACGATGTGTTATTTATATTAAATGATCGCTCATGCAAAGCGTACAATAAACACTAAAATCATGAAATATGAAGGCAGTTTATCCGAACATACATCACGAAGCTATTTACACAACAAGCACAATACCGAGACAATATACAAAGTGCTATAACAAACTGAAATACGACAGTTCCAAAACTAAAAAGATTCTAGTTATGTCTCTATCAGCATATTCAGTGTAAAATTTAAGAGGTTTCAAATTTAAAAAATGATATCTGTGAAATCTTGATCAGATTCCAGTCATTGTACTTTTTAAAACCAATATTAAAGGAGTCAGAAGTAAAATGATAAAAATCAATGATATTAAATAAAATAGAAATATGACCGGACTTCCTCATTAGAAATTCAATTAGTTCAACCAAAAGTTCATTATTACATAAGACTATTTCGACTACATTCTGAATTTAGGCAATTTTGTTTTGCCGGTTTTCTGTAAAGCATAAATAAAAAGAAAAAAAATACAGCAGCTATTTCGTTTTGGCGAAAAGAAATTCTCGTTTGAATCTGTAATAATTCAAGCACTATTCGCACTACAACGTAAAAAATCAAAAATGAGAAAACAACTTTAAAATTTCAATCTAAACCCACTTCAATTTGAATTTCTTTTCAATATGTTAAAATCCAAATGTAGAATTATTGAGCTTGTTTTGGGCATCCCTATGCACAGTCTGTCATGACTCAAGCTCACCGAATGGATTTTTCTCATATCAATCCAAAGGAAAAAGTATTTACTGTAAAAACTAAGTTTTGTTAAAAATTCATAGTAGTAAATCAAATCAAATCGCTCAAACTATGTCCCCCAAGAACTTGTTACAAAGTGTCTTGTAATGATATGCCATCAAAAGTATAGTGAATGCTTTGAATAATAAAGATGATTAAAAAAAGATGAGCATGAGCTTTAAAAAGATAGAGCAGTAGCATGCAAGGTGAATTCATTTAAAATTTGTGAAAATTCAATTCTTATCTTCTGAAATCATAGATTGCACTGCTGCGAACAGCTTTGTTCTGTTTAGCCTGATTATTTATGTCTTTGGCAAAATCATTATAGTGTGAAGGATCAGCTTCCAACAAAGGCGCAGATTTTGCAGATGAAGCAGTGCTTGATGAAACAACCGTTGTACTTAGCGATGTTTTCTGGGAGTTATTAGCCGGGGCACTCTTGATAGAGACAGCATCATCTTGCTTTTTTGGTGTCCTTGTACGAGGCACGCGTGACTTCTTCGTTGCACTAATAGGTGTGCGAAGTCTAGACATTGGAGGCTTACCTGAAAAAAGAATAAGATTTCATGCTAGTGAGTTACATTACAGAATAAAGAAAAACACATTCAACATTTCTCAAAGTAACAGAACCTATATAATCGTAGACAGGTTATGACAAAATAACAGGCTTGCAAAATCGTTGCAATTTGTGGAGGGAGCTTAATATAGATTAGGAAGAATTAACGCTGGATCACACAGAAAATAGGCAAAAGCAATCAATCTCTCATTCTTGAAATATTTTGAAAATTTATTACGACTTCATAAGGGTTTTTACAATAGTCTGTTCCGAGATTCTAGGAACCCATAATCCAGCAAGTTTACAATCTCGAAATAATGTGAGACATTAAACACAATTTGCCCTTCATGTTTAGCTGACCCTCAACTTGGTGCAACGCAGTTCATATGTTACCCCTGCATCACATAAAATAATTCCTCAGGGGAACGTATTGAAATCTGGTGAACAACGCATGTACCATGTGGTCTTGAAGAATTATCCTATAGTGTACTCAGATACCCTAATCAAACGACTGTTATTACAAAAAAAAATATCAAATAGGTGACAGTTTATTATGAAACTTTTGCCATGACGTTAAAATGTCTCTAAGTATCTGGTAGCAAACAAATGATAAAGAAAGGTTCAAAATCATCAATACCACAATGAGATGGCAGTGTTGATCAATTGAAGTCTGTTGTTCATCTGAGGAAAATAACATGAACATTTAGAGACTACAACTGCCAAAATGCTATTTTATGCAGTTTTTTGCAAATCAGCTATTCTTGGTCATTTTAAAGTGCTGATTCCAATCTTGTTTTGAGTGAATTTCAATCGAAAGAATAAATTGTGAGTACATGTATACCTGAAGGTGATAGGCAGGTTGCTGCAGTTCGATTTATGTTCATAGTATGACTAGTCAGGACGCTGCGGCATGTGCTGTCCAGTCCTCCTCTTCTTGCCTTTTTGGAACTATCAGTCGGTGTTTTCAATATCGTCGTTGTGCCAATAAATCTACGTTTCGTTGGTGTTTTAGGTGTACTGCCATAAACCATCTCAGATTCCATTTCCTGAATTAGAATTAACAATGTCACTCGTCACTCTTATTAAGTCAGTAATCAATGGCAACAAGTTATCGACAAAAATCATCATAGTTTTTTTTTATTTTTTGAAGGTGTCAACAGTGGTTTCCGTCTCTCATCTCGTCAAGAAGCTGTGATGAGCCATGAAGGTTCTGGCTTCCGTTGCAGATGGTCATACCATTGCACAGGGCAAATACCACTCACTGCACTTAATTATAGTGATTCAGTTCTTTTTGGTCAATATTTCCACTTGGATAGCATTTGCTGGAACTACATTTTGAACTAGCTCTTTGTCCTTTAAGTGGCCGTTAGTTGGTTCCTTTTAGTTGCTATTGGTCAGTCCCAGAAATTTAATAATTAAAAAAACTCAAACAAATGGGCAAAACCAAACCTCTACAACCTTTTTAAATATCTTTTAATTTACAACATAGTTTTAGTTGCTATTGGTCAGGCCTAGAACGAAATTTAATAATTAAAAAAAACTCAAACAAATGGGCAAAACTAAACCTCTACAACCTTTTTAAATACCGTTTAATTAACAACATAGTTATCTGCAGTTGAAATTTTTATTTATCACACCTGTTTTTTCTTGACCAATCTTTGATGTTTCTCATTTTCTTTTCGTTGCTCACAAGCTTCCCACTGAGAATGAACATATTCACGAAATGCTATGCCTTCAACTAGAAATTGACTTCCACACTCTTGTTCCCATCTTAATGTAGAATAAAATAATCTTTAGTTAAAATCTATACTACCTGTAAATACCAATAACTCAGTCAGGAATGGCTTATTCTTGAAAAAATTTAGTTTATGCAAGAAAAGCCATTATTCCATGATAGAAATACTCTTCTTGAATTATTTATTCTACTAAATCGAAATAAAAATTTGGGCACATATAAACATAGTAGGTACTGACTTGGCCAAAAAGTATTTCTGCTGCGCCATACCAGGTGACTTTCACTTGTGCAGAGTGCAGTTGCTAGCATATATTTTTTTAGTAGATCTTCGCCATATCAAGTGACTTTTTAGTTATTCCCTATTAGGTACTGTTTCTGGCCTTGCTTGAAGTGAATTTCAATAAAAAGACATAGATTTTTAATGTGAAATGAAACATAGTACTACTATTAGTATTTCTGCTGTGCCATAACAGGTGACTTTCACTTGTGCAGAATGCAGTTACTGGCATATATTTTTTAGTAGATCTTTGCCATATCAAGTGACTTTTTAGTTATTCCCTATTAGGTACCGTACATAGTACATTAGTAAGAGAGCTGTGATATTGGTGAATTTTGTTCAGTGGCAGGCCGCATCCAAGAAAAAAAACACAAAAGTTTATACATACACAGATAAAGAAACACTAAATATTTGATACAAAAGTGAATACTTATTTCAAGATGTGTTTGTTTGCATTAAACTTTGTTTATATGTTGAAGCATCTTAATGCTCTGTGAAAATCCTAAACTCCACTATTTTCATGATTGTGATTATTCATATTCCATATTGTTTGATTAACCTAATCCCAAATGTTCAAACAGTAACATGATTCAAACCACAATAATTTCAATTGCACCTGTCTATATCTTTGAAAAGTTCTTCTTCAATTTTAGGAAGTTGTTTATGAATCTTTTTTCTTTCCCTTTCTTCTTGCAATAAATTACCACCTCGATTAGCATACCTGAAGATAATTGGAATAAATGGTAATGACTATATATGGGAAATAAAATTTGTACTTTAATTTTGAAACTGATGGACATACATATATATAACATTGATACATACATATGAAATAATTAGCATGAGATCAGTTACTGGCATCTATTAACAGACTGATTTGTTGTTACTCCAGCATAAAATGCCATTCATGTGCTTAAGGGTATTAGTCATTTTCATTTGCAACAAGAAAACGTTATCGCACCGACAAAGTTACTTTGTGGATCATATTCAAAGACAACATGAACAATTACCGAGACATTAGGACATTGGCATGACATTTTTTAAAACTATTCATGCGCAGACGCATGGTTGGTTAATCAACAAATAATGCTCGAAATATTCTCATTTACCTGTTCACATCTCTTGCTTTCGATTCCAAATCCAACATTCTGTAGAAGAGCTGTTGCCATTTACCAACATTAGCGAACATTTCTTTGTGTTCTTCATAATACGCCTAAAAATATGCATTGATTAATAAATACAAGATTACCAGTTTGTTTCATTGCAATGGTTATAATTTAACTGCCAACAATGGAGCAGGGATGCTGTCACAATCTTTATGCAACTGAGGGATGAAGATAACTACCACAATGCACATACAGATGTCCTTACCTGAATAGGATATTATAGATTTCTACTTAAAATTTATTTTGCCTTTGCATTTCAAAAATACTCATTTTGCAGCGAGTTATGTTAGAAATTTTAAAACAATTGTAATTTTACAAACCGAGATGAATTTCTAATATTGTTGGTACAATATCTATTAGCATTCCCAAAATTAAATGCAGCATAGTACTTAAAGATTCATTGCTGCATTATATTCAATATTATTAATAAGTTGAGGTCATAGTAAAAAGAAAAAAAAATATAAAAGCTCAACCGATGCAGTCACATAGATATGTATCCTTTTATATTTCTACCTTTCAGATATGTTTTTTATTAGTCATATTGTTTTCTCACACCAGAATACTCTGTATCAAACAGATTTTACTTTATGGCAGGTTTAAAAACCTATTTCAATCAAAAAAGTTTTAACAATTCTTCTCTTTTGTTAATTACAATTGCACAGACTAACACACAGCAAAAATTCTGTCAAAGCATTTGTTTTCATTATTCTTTAAATTATATATAAATATATATTGCTATTTTATCTATCAACAGATATTGTTGCCATGATTACTCACGATAGAAAAATTCTTACATGTAGTCTTGCTAATTCTTCCTCATGCTGGTTCAATAATTCCTCAGTATAACTTTCCTCATATGCGGGAGAGAAAGCATGCCGTTGATCTTTACTGTAATAACTTTTTTCCCACAAAGTAGCGATCTCCGATCTACACCGTTCTGTCAATTTTTGTATACTAGCTCGTTTCAACTCCTCCAATTTGAACAATTCCTGAAATGAGAAGATATGAGTGTTGTCCTTATATCCTAGTTTAAATTTGATAGTGTTGAAAAACACTACATGAATAAAATAAAGTTTCAATATTTAAGACAACAAAATTGATATTTCACCCCATTTTGCAGCGAAGTCATGATTTATGTCAAATTTTATAACATAGTATCTGGGATATCATGATTTCCTTGAAAATCATTGAATTTAAAATATATTAGAGAAAGAAATTACTTAATCAAAAATCAAGAAAACCATGACTTTTCAAATAAGGTGATCTCCAGTTACTAAAGTATTTACTGAAAGACTGAAGCTGAGATGATAAAACTTTATATTTGAAAGTAAGATAAGCTAAGATATATTTGAAAGTAAGATACATGTTTAGTTTTGCCAGTTACCTTCCTTAATCCTTCAATATCACTTGGTTTTATGCCGCGATAACAATCTTTAACAGATTTTCTCTCTTTGTCTTCGATTTCTAAGCGATCCCATAGTTGCTGGATTTGAGACCACAAACCCTGAATAATCAACTCCATGGCTGCTTTCTTTTTATTTAATTCGTTGTGCAAATCGGCTAATTCTTCCATTTTATTTGTTGATAATGCGAAAGAATCCTCCATCTCTGTGATAAGATCCTGCAAATAATGTTTTCTAAATGTTCACAAAAGAATATTATATGACCAATTACAATTATATTAATTTGTGTGAACATGCACACTCGACTTTTTCAAAAAAATATCCCTTCATATGTAGCTCATATCTCTGTTACTAGAATGTGTAGTACAGTATAAGTAATTAGAAGTGTGAATCAAATCAAAGATAAGTTTGGTGCTTGAAAAATATTCAGCAGATGGTAATATGGCTGGAGTGCTGATATCAGTTTTGTATAGATTTGCAGGAACTTCGATAATAAATGCGATTGGATTAAATAAATTTAGTCGTAAAATGAACTCACTTCTATGCAAAGATGAGGTTAAATGTTTTCGTTGTTATGAAGAACTTGCATAGTTGAAATATAAATTTTCAAGTATTGGTTATTTTTGGACGACTTGATGTACCAATGGATGATGTCCATCAAATATGAATAGATTTTGAATCAATAATTTGGTTGATCTAAACCAGTAACTACCCAACCTGAGCAAAAGAAGTTTCCGGAACCATTTCCAACTCATCATAAAGACAAACAATTTCAGATTTTTTCGTCCTATAAACTTTCCACCTCCTCTTTTTCTCATCTTCTAGTGTTTTGATATGTTCCTAAAAAAGTTGCACATTAACACAGCTCTGTAGCCAAGGTAGTATTAAAATCTCTACAAGGGGTTTGAATATTCAGAATAAATCCCGATATTACCAGTAGTAATTTTGCATTACTGGGAATCAGTTTTCAACAAAATTTTCAAATATAGCAAAATTTGAATCCATACTTGAAACATTTAATTCAAACCCTGCTATAAAAGATTGCATATTTTCAAAAAAATTTCTAAACTATACCCGATTGACGATAATAAATATCATACTACGGTATATACATATAACAACAAACACCATAACAAATAATGATCTGCCCAATATGAGCTAATGACAGATCTAGTTGCGGAGAAATTCCTGCTAATGTATGATGAAGGGGAATATTTTAAACCAAAAAATGCACAGTATTTACAAAATGGCTTTTCTAGTGACCCTAAAAGTGATCAAGAAATGAAAAAAAAGTCAAAATAAAATGATACCTCTAATTCAGACAACTGCTCGCTACTCGGAATGGCATTTGACGGAATATAATAAGGTGTTGAACATAATTGATCACATAATTCTTGTTCTACTATTTGTAAATCTTTTAACACTTTTATTCTTTCATGTTTCAATTTTTTAAGTCTGTTCAGTTCAACTCTGTGAAAAAATATAAATTTACAAAAAGCTAGAGCATTGTTTACAAATCTTGTTATCGTTTTACTTTAGTCGCTTCAACCCTACTGCGTTTATTCCATTATTCAACCAATTAATATTGAAGTATAGCGATGGTCTCGGTCTCAACCGAGAGACTACAGAAAAGAATATCATTTTACATTAGTGGTAGGGCTGGATAATTTACTTTGAATAGATTCAAAGCACAAATTATTCAATTTTTACTTCTGATCAAAATTTTTTCTATCTTTAGAAATGGATTGTGAATAGGAGGTAAACTGCGTCTTGTTACAGTTTGTTTATATCATTTCTAGAAAATTCATATAGTTTTTTTAAATAACGTGGCTGTATAATTACTGATGAACAAGGCTCATTAGTTATTTAAATGTAATTAGCAATTAAAAAAAATGCACCAGATTCAATTTACAACAAATGATTCGATTGTGTAGCTGAGTGCAGATGCTGTACATAAATGTCCCCATTCTCGCTGCGAATTGCTTGTTTACTGTCATGGAAGTACCATATATGCAAATATATGTATTGATTGATTTGGCAAACTAACTTGGTAGTTCCCGCCGGCGCAACAATTTTGTGTTTTGACCTACAGACTTGAAAAATATGGCATCACATGCACAAGCCAATATACGAGCAGTTTAAGCATATTAATACGATATAAACCTTAATTCTTTTTCCTGTTGCATGATTGTTAAACCAACACCAGATTTGAAGTCAGGGAGGGATAATTTTTCACAAAGTTCTGAGATTTCGCATCGATATCTCTCAATACTTTCAAGCATCGTTTTCTTTAAATGTTTTTCCTCATTAACCATTCCGGCAAGTAGATTTTCAATGTGTAGTGCAACAGTGGATCCACGAATTTCAATCTACACAAAAATAAAAATAAATGCAATATTACAAAGAGTTAAAAACTTGAAATATTAAACCTATCAGTTGTAATTAAATTGTGTAAATTTGTTGTTAAAGCACCATTGATAGGACTGTCTGTCTGTGGAGTGACTTGTAAAAGAAATCCGATAGTCTGCCATTAGATATATACAGCAGAACCTACATAGTGATTTTTATGTTTTATGAATGTTTTTTGCCTGATGTAAATGTGCAGTTGTTGGGTATCTAAACCACAGATTATTTTTGTGTAAAAAAAAATCCCTGTATACTTCCTTACTTTTGACATAAAATATTAGAATCTTTAATTCTGGTGACATTATTACATGAACGTTGGAATAAGTGATTTTAAAATGGCACAGAACAAATTATTGTGCCCAAAAGATATTTATTTAATCTGAAATAGGTTAATACTTGCTCATCGGGAATACCAATTTCATCCCAAATTTCCCTCAATAAACTCATTGTTGTATTGAACTTTCGTTGCAGATCCATCTGCATGACCTCGCTTTTGCGCGGCATGCTGACTTATTTGATAAACAAGCCCAGTTTCTAACAGTTTTTTTCTATTCTGTCAAATCTAGTAAATAGAATATTATTGTTCATAATACATGACAGAAATTACTATAACATATTCGCAACCTCAGCAATGGCTTGCTTGTATTAGTAGATATTGGGATTATATGAAAAGGGCATATATATTATTCCGTAGTTGGCTAGGATGATTTGGAGATTTCCGCCCTCAAATGCAGAATGTGATGCTAAGTTAAGGTTAAGTCAAAACAGGAGAGGACTTTTTTTACTCTTATAAGAGAAGAAGCCATAGAGGAAGCTGCCGGGTGATCAGAGATGCGTAGTCAACCCTCAAGATAAAAGGAAATCCTATCCTGATTCATGACAACCTGTTATCCAGTATCACACAACCTGATAACATTTTGCCAGTTCAATTACCAGGTTACGCAAAACTTTGTTAATTAGGAATACAGCGCTCCCGGTAGCATAGGATAGCAAAACTCTTATTCATTTAGGTGATTTAGGATGAAAATATTCTGCCAGTTTTTATTTTGATCACATTCAGGAATATGGTGAGGCATGAGCAGATAGGTTACCGGGGGAAGGTTTATTTTTTCATCAACCACAAAAATATACATACAAACGCACAAAATAAACAACAATGCACGATTTTTAGTATTACGGTCATAGAAGTCAGCTCCCCCAAATTATACTGCTAACAATCAGTGGTGCTTTATCAAGCTAAAATCAAATTTCAGTGAAATCAAAATTCATAGCAACCGATGTGTTACTGCACCAAATTTATTTTCTTGAAAAGTGATATGTCAACCACAGATCATTCTCAATTTAGCAATAGCTTGTACTAACACAAACATGGGCCGTCTATGTATTTTACACAGCAAGAGCAATCATCAGTGTTATATATCCAGTAGCAGTCAAGAACAAGCATTATTTGCATCAGTAGAGGATTCTGTCTAGAGTTGATATTGTACAATTAAAACAATTTATCAAATTCTCCAGCTTCACCAGTAAAATCTGCACGACCAAGACAATAAGGCAAGAAATTTTCTTTTGATGCAGAAAGTGTTGCCAACAGACACACTCCTAGAAAATGACTTCCCCCAGTTATATATATCGTATATATCATTTTGGATATTAGAAGTATTAAAATTTTTTGTAACAAAACTCGTACACCAAAGGCGTGCAAAAATTGTTTCGCCCTTTTTGTTAAACAATACACCATATTTAATGTAAACACAAGCTAAGTTATAATATGTGATTTCATGCCGAAAACATCCAAAAATTTTGTCTATTTTTGAGAATTTTTAGTTAAAAATAACAAAATCTTTCTGGGAGGACTGTCCCCCCTTCCAAAACTTTGGGGGCCATGTCACCTCCTGCCCCCTAGTTCATCGCCACATACACTTTGAGCTTGTTTCATATTTCCCTTGAAATGGTTTTCCGGATAAAATTTCATGTATAAAGTATAATTTTGAATTCTTTTCTAGCAACAAATTCTATCAAAAATAGTGATAAGTTAACTATTTTTTATCTTAATCAAGATTCATCAAAAAACTGAAAGAGCCACTTTCACACATTTTTAAAGGCGAAAAACGCTCAGAACTCCCAAATACTTTGTTTATACAATATAAGCTTAAATTTTACATGATTTTTTTTGTTTGCAAAAAAATGAGGAAATATCTTCCAAAGTCGCCCAGTTTCACGGTACCGGTAATAAGTTAGACCTAATACTGTAGCTGTAAGTTATAAGTTATCTCTAAATTTTTCAGATCAGATATTATAAAACCAACAACTATTGCGGCACAACTTTGCAGTAAGTACGGTAAGCATCTACAGCACTGGGTGCCCGGTTAAGTTATAACTCAGGTCAATCGTAAAGGCGTTGGGAATACGCTTTGAGTTACGCAATTCTGATCGTCATGACGCCGGTTCAAATCCTGTCAGTGATGATGATTATATGGAGAGGTCTGCTGGACGCCTCGAGGGTGCACGGTGGTTCACGTAAGCGCTGCTTACGGCTTCCTCCACCAACAGGTTCATGCACAGAATAAATACGATAATTCAAAAACCTTCAACCCGATTGGGAACTGGTATCTGCACGAGAGGTCGTGGTTCGCCATATTGTTAAGCTGTATTCTCGACTTTCCTCCCCCACAGGATAAAAATGATACCGTATCCTATCCTTTTTCAGTTTTACGGCACCCAACATAGCCGGTGGCCTAACTCTGGATGGAAGCTTCAAAACAACAATCTTTCAAAACTCGCGCAGTGCGCAGCTCTGTGCGCAGTAGCCCGAAACGCATTGAAGCGTATACTAGATAGCTTGTTCCATTTCTGGATAATGGAGTAATAAATGGGATTGTGTTTTTTAATTTTTCTTTTCTTTTTCCATGTTCAGTATATGAATATGCTAATATATGAATGATATAAAAAGCATAGAGTTACAGAAGCCAAAAATGAAAATACTGATAGATAAATTGGTAACATTGTAAAACAATAACTTTCAATTATGTTATCACAATCCTACTCATCAATGTGATTAGTAAAACTCAAAACTTATTGATTGTCTGGAGAGGAAGGATGGCTGATGGGTGGTCCGTGGTTGCCAAAAAGATGTCAACTTCGAATCATTTCTACTTCGAATGATATATAGTTTTTAATACATTTAAGCATTGAAAATATTGTTATATTGTGTAATAAGGGGTTATGGCTTAGGTATAAGGTGTTTTGGTTTAATAAAAATGTGTGTGTGCTATAAACTATAAAAACATTTACAATGTAAGAAGTACCTGGATGAACTTAAGAAGCAAATAAAATCAATAAAATCAGCATAACTTATTTAAGAAAGAACAAAAACAGTATGCCAAATAATAGAGCATGAGCAATTCTTAAGTCATATGAATGAAGAATGGAAGAATAGTAGTGTTCAATTTAGAAAAATACTAAAAGAATAACAATAAAAATATTGCGACATAATTGTCAGAAGAAAAAAAAATTATAGGACAAATGCGATGCTCAATGGTTTATCCAAAATGTGAATCAATGTGTTCTGAGATCATCAAATTGAGAATATTTTCATGAATAATATAATGTATATGGCAAGCTAGTTATGACTTATGTCTAATCACGATGTATATAAACTATGACACCCAAATTTAGTGTGAAGTACCCAATGTTTGTAATGACCGACTATTCTGTCTTTTAGGCGTCTTTTTTCTCCAAAGTTGAGGTCCTTTACATCAGAAGATATCTGTGACCAGGTTTCAATTGAGGGACTTTTTTGTAATTTGTGTGGCAACTATAGGTGTGTAATATAGACAACTCTGTTTGAAGTGCTACGGCTATAATAGTTGTGAGCATCTGAAATTTTTGTAAGAAAAACTAGTCGGCGAAATCGGCAAAAACTAGTCCTTTTCAAATCTATACATGAACATATCTACCTCGCAGAAATAAATATCATTGAGTTGTAGCACTCCACTGATGATAAAGCCCAGATGTTAAAGCATTCTTAGACTCCGCCAACTAAAAAGCACCATTTAATTTTATTATGCAGTACATTTAATGGCTTTAGGGCAGAATTCCAGCTAAAGATTCAATAATGTAAATAAGTTAGACTTTGCTAAAGCTAGTAATGCTTCTCATCTTGTACGCGAATGCCAATGATCGTTTCAATTTAGGATAGGATTTCATTTTTGTTCTGCGGGAAAGGGAAGCCGAGAATCCAGCTAAGCTTAATCATATGGTGACCGCGGCCTCTCGTGCAGATGCCAGTTTCGAATTGGGGTGAAGGTTTTTTTTTGGCTCATATTTCTCATTTTTCCTGTGCACGGAAATTGAGATTGAGCTAACCGAGCACACTAATTTGCTACATATACAATCAATGTGAGATTTCCACGAGAGCTTGACATCCATTAAAACACTTGTCATCCATTATAACACTCTATTTTACTGTTCAATATATAGCTGAAAATCTTCATCATTTATATTTTGCTTGTTTTCGAATACCGTGAATTTTATTTTGATGATTTGAATGATTTAATGACAATTTATTACCTTTTACCATCGGTCAATCCTCCGACTTTTTGTTCATTGACAATTGTGATTCAGTGTAGCTATTCGCAAAGTCGAGTAGAGCAGTATCATGGGCAAATAACGTAGAATCTAATGAGGACAATAACGAAAAATCATTAATGTAAATTAGAAAAAGCAATGGGACAAGTTTCCTACCTTGAGGCACGCCACATGTTAAGAATTCAAATGAACAAAAATATCCGTTGGTCTCATTATATTGATGACGATTGCTTAAGTACGATTTTATTTAATTCGAATGGTTGTCCATGAATACCATACCGGAACAATTTTTGCAGCAAAATTTCATGATTAACTGTGTCAAACGTCTTGGCAAGATCTAGAAAAGACAGCACAGGAAATCTTTTTATTTGAACTTTTTATTAAGTTCAGTAATTTTTTCTTTCATTTTTGTAATTGCGAGATCAGTAGAATGATCATTCCTGAAACCAAACTGAAATGAGCTCGGTTAATGGAGATTGTTGAAAATCACGGAAGACCAGAAAAAATCGCCTTCTGAAATTGTTGGGATCCGATTAGAACCCTTCCTTTAAATCGGAAACACTTTTGCAATTTTCAGAACATCGGGGTACACTCCTTCAGCAAAACTTAAGTTAATAATATTAGATATTAGAAGGGACAAAACATGTTAAGCAATTTTAATTAACTTATCTGTGATATTATCTCCACCTACAGACTTTTGGATTTGGAGGTTGGAGATTTTTTAATACATTCGATTAAACATTCAAAATGCTTTTTATATGCCAAATATTTTTCATAAAAACCCAAATTCCCGTCATCAAAACATTTCCCATACATTCTGTTTAACAGTCCAGAGGTTATCCAAGGCTTCAATTTCATTTAGCTTCTTTTCTCGACAGAAGTTTTGAAGGTACGTGCTTATTAACAACCTTTTTAGCGACTAAATGAACATATAAAGTTTTTCATTGACATTTTGCACCGAGCCCACTTCATGATTAACTACGACAGCTAAGTGTTTGAGAAAGTTCTCTGATACAAAATTACAAAAGTCTGAAAATTTTCACCTGTTTTTTCTTACACGATAGCTGTAGTTTAACGATTAAGGGAAATGGTTATATTGTAGGTTGATACTTCAGATTGGATAGTATTATAATAGAGACCTTTAATCTTCCTCACAAATACACTTCCTTGTTAAGTATGTGCATACTTGTACCCGTTTTTCTTTTTGATTATTCTCACTTGGTAAAAAAGATCTCTTTGCAAATCACTTAAGTTTTCATTCATGAAAATATCATCACCAATATTAAACCTCGTTAAACTGCCTTTTTACGATAAAATTCTTTTTCTTATGTCCTGTCGACAGGAACGTACAATGATCACAGAGTACAACGATCCCAGAGTGGTGACATTCTATTTTGCACGTTTCCCTCAATGAATGCACAACGTAAGAAGCGTCGAGTAGACAAACAGACGATGGAAAATTGACATTGGCATTTGGTCATAAACTAATTTAATTTATGTGTGAAATAAAACTTTGGCCTACAGGCTACCATAGAGTCTAGTTCTAAGTCTAGGTATATCAGTCCTCATGAACATACCTTTGTCCCGTTTCCTTGATGAAAGCGGGCAATTTTAACCGAAACCGGAACAGCTCCCAAAGGAAATCAACTATTAGCCCAATCGCTGGTACAAAATATAGTACTGCAACTGCACACTAAGATGAAAACATCCTAAATGGAACTGAACCGCTATCGTAAATTGCAGTGAGTGGTCAGCGCCCTGGATGACGGTAAAACCATCTACGCCGTTGATAGCTATTTCCTGTCGACAAAAAATCTGCTTTCACTCAGCGGTTAATTCTTGCTCAATACTAATACTCTATGTCTCATGCGCTTATAAATAAAAAAAATTAACCGCTTGGGATGAGTTGTGATCGTTTTTACCTTAAAATGCGAGAATATCGTTGGCGAGAGAATTTGATAAGATTAGATATCAAATAGCTCATCACCATTTCTTGTATGAGCCAAAAAATTATTGCCTGCCGTCAGTGCACATTTTTGTTCCAAAAAATATTGATATTATTTTTATGTCATCCCAGCGGATTTAAACTGGTATGACTCCTAACGTCAGGCTATGTTGTTTAACGTTATGGGACGACTTCAAGATTATGAGCATCCATCTGAGATGTGGTGAATTGAAAAGTAAGTTGTAAAATATTATAAACTAAGATGGGGGAATTCAAAATATTTTCGTTTAAAAACGTCAGAGCTCGGAAAGTATTGAAAGTGAAATATTTTTTTATGAAAGTCCCCGCCTTTCTGATAATGGTCTGGGATGTTAGCGCAGTTTAACACAATATTATCCAAAATTCTTGAATATATTCGACATATTTGACGTTATAAGCATTGTAGTATACGGCCTTATTGTAGTAACAGGCTAATATTTGCACCTCCAGCCTAATATAATATTCGCACGTCCAGCCTTTTAGTGCTAAGCGGGGACAGAAGGCCGAAAAGGTACAGGCCCAAAGATAAATGAGAGTTCGTTGTGACACTCGAGATTCGCAGTCAAGTGACCCACACAGAATGGGTATATACATCCCCCCAACCTTTGACCCCTACAATGAATGAAGCATTATCGAGTTTTGCCGCGTAAATCCAGGCGAATCAGATACTAAACTAAAAATTGAAATGAAAAAATGACTTAGCGTTCCCCGCAGTATGTTATTTACGATTTACACCCACTCTATCCTGATGATCTACTGAAGATTATTTCCCCTGATTGTCCGCTATTTTAGTCAAACTGCCTAATAAATGTCTCAAAGAATGCACGTCCTCCAATACAAAAAATGTGGCGGTCGAACCCAATAAATACCGTCCAATTGGTCTCTTACCAAATATCGGCAAAAATATTGAATCGACTTTTGGATACCTAGACTGGCTTTGTTTCCTCACTGACAAGCAGTACGGTTTTCGTCGTTCGCTTTACTGATGGCTTGTTGACAGTAATAACAGAACAAATATTTCGTGCTTTGATCGTTGTGTGGAGGCAAAGTCGGTTGCTCTAGTCTAAACATTTCCAGCTACTTAATCCCCGTGCTCTTTTCATGTGTGAGATAAAACCTGGACTACAGTAAAGTCTAGTCCTAGGTCTATGCATGTCAGGCTTTGTGTACCTCTGTATTGCTTCCTTGTTAAAATTGGGCGAATTTTTTTGTTTGTTACAATTTACTCGGAGCAACGCCGGAAGCAGTGCCTGAAAGGAACCAAATAACGACCACTTACTCACTCGTAAGTACATAGTACTGAAACTGCACTCCAAGCTGAAAACATCACAAACGATATGGTGAGTTGCAATAAGTGGTATTCGCCTTGGCCGATGGGAGAAACTATCTACCCTTTCACATCTACACCTTCGATGGCTATTTCCTCATCTCCGGTCGTTTACCTTCAAAACTGAGGAAATGTGGCTTTTTTCCCACGATCTCGTTGGCGGGCGAATTTGATAAGATTAGATATCAAATAGTTCATCACCATTTTTTTATAGCATTTGTTGCATGATAAAAATTTAAAATTATTAAATAAGACTCCATATTTTATAGCTTCGATTAAACATGGAATTTGAAACATAAAACGAGGCCAAGGTGCTAATGGCGGCGCAACGAGGGGGCGGGGGACATGTCGTACAAGTTTTTTTGGTGGGGACCGTCCTCACTGCACGATTTCGAAATTTTAACAAAAATATTCCCCAAATAACAAAATTTTCGCGCACATTCGGCGTGCAATAACATATTCTATAGACTTATAGTGTTTGTCCACAAAATGGTAATTGTTTTGTAACAAAATTCCGAAAAAAATTTTCGCGCCCTTTTCTTGCGTGAGTTATGTAACAAAGAAACTTGTTCTGATGTCCTTTTTATGTCTCCTCCCTTAGATTTTACACCACTGATAAGAGAATCAAATCTATACTGATATGACTCCTAACGTTAAGCTATATTGTGTAACGTTATGAGACTTTAAGATAGTGAGCATCCGTCTGAAGTGTGCTGAATTGAAAAGGGAGTTATAAAATACGATTAACTGAAGTGAGCAAATTTTAACTATTTTCATTTCAGAAAAGTCAAATCACGAAAACCATACATAAAACATATTTGACGTTATAAACATTGCAGTATACGTTAACAGCCCAATATTTACACCACAAGCGCTAAAAGAGGATAAAAGGCCGAAAAAGCAAGGGCGCAAAGGAAAAAGAGAGTTTACGAGACTAGAGTTTTGCGGTCACGTGACCAACGCATTTTGGGGTAACACGTGTACTTATCCTTGTCTCGTAACGGTTAACTGGCCAGAGTTTTATAATATCTGTAAAAAACGAAGTGACGCAACATTGCGACGTGACAATCTTTGCAGTTGGGAAGACAGTTCAGGTTCAATCATCCATGTGTACTTGACACTCAACTCGGAGAAGACGAAAGTTCTATCTTATATTCGTTAAACTAATACGAATGGGACTTTCTATATTGAGCTCGACATTACTTCTCTCCCAAATCATTCTTTATTTACAAATCTTGTAATCTTTACTTGAATAAATCACTGATTCGAACCTGGATGGAGTATTTCTGTCACATTTGGGGCGGTGCCGCTACTGCAGTTCTGAGCATGCTCGAACATATTCAACTGCCTGTGAACAATATGATTTACCCTAAACTCTCTTTCGGGAATGCAAAACTTGTCACAGCGTCGCAATGTTGCGTCACTTTTTTTACAGATATTATGATGGGCTTTGTTCAGGAGATCTTTCTGCTCTCGTTCCTCCGAAAAAAATATTCAACCGGTCTACTCGATTGACTTCCAATTCGAATTTATTCACTGTGGAGGTTCCACAGTGTGTCACAAAAAGTTTTATGCAGGAGGCTTTTTCATAGAACCTCTAAACTTGAAAATTCTTTACCTTTCCGATCGTGTTGATCTATATGGCTTCGAAACTCGCGTCAATGGATATCTGTCAGTGATGGAGATTCCTTAGTTTCCACCCCTGCATTTAATATAGGTCTTTGGATTTTGCTACTTCCAGGAGACATTTCGAGCATTGTATGTAAATTGCAGCTTTGCTCTGAGCGAATTTTGTTGAAAAATTATAATTTGATTCGTTCCCATTTCACATGAGTCCATTCGTGGGTTAATCTGATGATAGTAAATTCGACAAAAAGCACAATCACTCCACATCAAGGTCCATGCCAACGTATGATTAATATACAATCGATAACATGCGGGAAATGTCGACGACACGAGCAATATTGATAAAACAGTAAAAAACACAGGATGTTCTCGGATTGGTATGGCAATAATTTTGTAAACAAGATTATTTTTGGGGTAAATTTTCCTCTGATGGGAACGTTTTCGGGACATGAAAAAATTTCACTCTGGTATATTCCCCCGGTGTTTAAGATCTTTGCCGCGCTGCCATATGCAACATGTACTCCCGAAAAATAGAAGATTCAATTGAAAACTGCCGAAACTGCTTAGATTGTTTTTTAATCATGGGCGCCGCTAGATTATTCAGATGCATAATCCAGTTTCCTAAGTTTTTTCTGAAATATCCAACACAAATTTCACGGAATTAATATGTAAAACCAATGATAAATACATACCAAAAGGACTCCAAGACCAAGACTCCAACTTGGATATACCGTATTTGAGGTTGCTAAATTCATGACAAATTATTTTTCTTACAATTAAAATGAACCACAGTTGCTTGTATCAAAGTCCGTTTCTAACGTTTTTACTGATTGATCTAACGGGGCAACCGGATCATGTGTGTTTACTTACATATCCATTATGTGAGTGCTCGCTCTTCCAAGCGAACATCCCGTGATTTAAAACTTGTCTGCAAGCCGATTCACGCAAAAAAACGTAAAGGAATAGTATAGGATTTCAGGCCCAAGTTTGGTTTCTATTGTTGAATAAATGGGCCACATTCAATTTCTCAATCCACTTTGTCTGTTACTTATGCACAGGAATCGTTTTTAGTTGCTCATACAAACATCGCCCATTTTTTCTTTCAATATCCACTATTTACCGATGCGATCTCTATTTTGCTTTTATTTTATTAGTCAATAAACACAAAACGTTTGGCGCAATTAACATTCGACAAAACAAATGAAATAATACATATCGCAACTTAAATCCACTGTATCACTGAAAATAAGACCATTTTATACAGTTAACAAGAGGCACAATTTGACATAGGTGTGCTACTTGCCAATCAACTCATAATTGACGATTAGAAAGATGCTTGCATTATTGAATGCTGGGTTTTTATATTAACGCTTACGTCCGTATTCTCAAGCACTGGCGAGTACTTTAATTACTTTGGTATAATTCGATATTCAGCAACAATGATTTTGGCTCAATATTTCACTGATTTTCTTGTGCATGAACATGGTTGATGGAGGAAGAAGTAAGCGGCGCTTACGTGAACAAGCGTACCTCTCGCATCGAATCACGACGTTAGTGATGCGTATTTCGAAGCGTATTCCCAACGCTATACCGATTGAGATAACCGGGCACTCTGCCGCATTAGATCAGCGCAGAGCCAATGGATGTAGCTTGCTTGACGTAAGCGTAGCGTGCTCGCAATAGCCATCAAAATTTTTATTTTCTCAAGAAATGCGCTGTGGACCGCAGAGACCAAGATGTACTTGTCTACAACTTTGTATACCTATATTTGAAAATAACGTTGTAGAAATTTCACGAGTATTAGCCATAAATGATCGCACTCCACTTTCCCACTGTAATTGCACAATAAACAACAGGAACTAATATGCAGACACTAGAATATTTGGATATAGCAACATCGGTAGGGCGGGTTCCATCTGTAGCGCACGCCTGACAAATAAAATTTTTGAATGGGTTGGACAAGAGGTCAGACCTTGAATATTTGGTGAAAATTTAAAAACTCGTAGCGTTGACGCTTTCAAAGGAGTCCCCTAAGCTTAATCGAGCATCGTTGCTGCAGCATGCATGAAGTGGTAATATGCTTGAAAAAGTGGCTTTATTTCTCGCAATTTACATCTGCAAATAAAGAAGCGAGTCGCCATTAAAAATTCAAGTTCGGAAAAACTTAAGCACCTTCAACGTAAAAAAACAACAGCGAGCGGGAACACTGTTGCGCAAGCCTGGTATGTAAGGTTTAAAAATAATAAAAAGGAATTGCAACATATGCTAATAACAAAAATGCCTGCCTCACCGGGTTAGAATATAATTTCATTTCGGGGGAGAAGGCCGCAAATATGATTAACCATAATGCAAACCACAACCTCAATTTTAGATAAAGTTTTGGGAACTTGATTAGGTGTTTAGTATTATTTTTAATTATTGAATGAAATATTTAATTAGATAAACAATAGCCTACATCAAACTACAAATTGGTGATCTGTTGCAAATTTTCTCATGGTACGAACCAGCCTGTTATTTCATTCAGGTAGGAATAGACTGCCAAAAACATACTGGTATGAACTGACGGCGAATCGGCTTCCAAACACACCAACACCTCTCAGGAAGACGGGTACAACGGTTATCATACGACTTGATACATAAAGCATGTCCATGAAATTGACATCCCGTGGTAAAAAGATTGGTAATACGCTTACTCTTGGTGCATTCCGATTGTCTTGGGTTCGAGCCAGTTGTCAATTGGATTATATTCAAACTTATAATTACCTCTCCCATGTGATAAAACTGAAATCCTAGCTTATTCATGGTGCAAAAATGTTCGAAAAACAAGTTCAGCTATATGCCATTTTTTCTCTACCGCAGGACAAAAATGATATCCTATTAATCTTATCAAAGAGTGTAATTTAATAGAAAAACAAAGTAAAGTACCACATCATACTGATCCGACTATTAATTTTAGACCACAATAGAATTGCTTACTTGCAGATATCTGCAGTTAGATAAAATTTGCAATTATAAAGCTGGGTTCAAATTACGCACCCAATTCGGATTTGAGTCAACTTGTAAATGTTTGGGAACAAAACCGCCAGTGGTGCATACGCATGTATTGTTGTAATAATTTCAGCATGGTACATGACAAATTTTGAGCAATGTTCCAATGAACATCAGAATACAGGATGTCTATAAAGTCCAAGATTATGTGCTATAAATAGCCAATCACAATTTTTCTTAGTCAGCAGAGAGTGACAGCTTGATCTGCCTTCAAAACCATTCGTCTGATAAACATACATATAAACAAAAGAAAATTACTCGATTGAAATTAATGAGAATCGCAATATGTTTACTTTTCAACCAAAATTCTCAACACTTGGAAAATCTTCGTCAGTATCAACAATTTCGCCATCACTGAGTTCTGTATTCTTAGAATTTTTAATGTTTTGGGTAAAGTCACTTGTGAGTACTTCAGAACTAACATTGACAAATTTGTTTGACTCAGTACAAACCATCGCATTTGTCTCATTCAAATCTGCATGGTTCAGTTGATCCAATCGTTTTTTGCTTTTAACGATCTTACGTTGCTCCCACTGTAATCTCTCTCTTTCAGATTCCATTCGAAATATATTCTGCAAAAAATTTGAATCTTTATTCTGATATCATGTGTAATGATAACAACATTTATCATCAGAACACTGGCACATTTAGGGAGTGCCATGCACTCTCCCCACCGACAAAAAATCTTAGGATGGCCCATTAAGTGCTTTTGAACGCCGGAAATCTCAAAATTCTACACATAAATAGCCAATTTCAAGCCACCAAAATCATTCCCCAGATTTGATGATATACAATAAAACTACAATAAAACCCCATTTTTAGGAATATTTCTTTGCCTACGATGTCAATTATTACATAATAATTTCAAGTTTTTCGAAAATTTGGCCCCACCCTTTTCAAGATTCTACATACCGGTACATCACTACAGCGGGATCACGGTGTCCGTACAACGTGGGGCTCATCAGCACATTTCAATGATCCACCCACTTGTACAAGGTGGTAGAAATTTTTTTGGTTCAGTATGGGATAATTTAGTTCATTTTGTGGTAATTCAAATTTCATCATTAACATTGGTATTATGTTATTGCGTTAAACATACAATTATTTTTTTTAACAATTGCTGTTATACCAGGACATTAATTTCTTAATAATAGTCTAAAACATTCTGTACAAGTATACGGCAATACTTACATTAATTGGTTCTTGATCTAGCTTATGATCATTTCTTATAAGATAAAGGAACGTTCCACCAGGAGTTCTTCTCCTCAGGCCCTGAAATGGTATCAAAGGTTATTGTATAAACTTGGCTTTTTGTCCTAATTTATAGTTTTATTCCAGAATTGGAGAACATATACCGGTAGCTACTCTTATCCAACCCAAAAAGTTCTATGCCAATTACTAGGCACAAGAAAAAACTTCTATCTTTTTCCGTTGATACAGCACAATGTAAATGAATTTCAGGACAAACTATCCATCAGTAACAGGCATTCTTATACTTCTCAACCTGTCACAAACCCCCATAATTTGCTCCTAACCTTATCCAAAGTTGCAGCTGTTTTAGGATACCAAAAGCCTAGGTACTATGCAGGAGACAGAGCACATCTCAAACCAGCTTCAAAATCCAGTTTGCTTCAACATTTTGTTTGAAAATTCACACAATAACAGGATCATGGCACTAGCAAGTTAAAGGGAATCCTGATTTAGAACAGGAACCGTCTGTGACCAGTACGTCAAGTACTATAATATGGTAATTACAATGAATACACATAATACAAACCGTCATAGTCAACAGTCCTCCATTTTTTTCAATACTTTCAGTCTTATTACAAAAATCTATGGTTGCTCTGACTCCTAGCGTCTTTGTCAAATGTCTTATTAAATCCTTCTTGCGTTCCCACAGCCTAAATGAATGGTATAGTGATCAAAGTGATAAACAATTGTAAATTCATGACATGTACGAAGATGCAATTACCGAAGTAACTATGTTTCAAAATGCTTATAAGTAGTGTTTTTTATATAAATTCAGTTTATACTTTATAAATTTTGGTTTTTTTAATCACATATACTGTAATCGTACATTCATCCGGAATGTCCAAAATGAATCGAGTATTCGAACATGGTAAGATTCTTTATTTTAGATATATTTCACTAATTTACTATCAAACACTTCAATAATACTCAATCCCCTGCTCGACTCATGTTATCTTCAAAGTAAAATCGCAGATGACATGCAGAGTTGATAATGTATCGATTGCTGATGCTCTACAACATCTCGCCAGATCTGTGCAAATGTCTTGCAGGCAATTCTTAGAAAAAATGACCGAAACATAAGGGATCAAATTTGATTCTTTATTTTATAACCATTGGACCTGAGGCAGCAACACTTCGCGAGACGTAAATTTGGTCAATCATATAAACAGTGAAAGACTTCAGCAACATATATATACAATAGTTAGTACTTGTTTGAACGATGTAAAAATTTATAACAAAGAAATCTGGAAGTAAAAATTAATTTGGTTTTATTTGTGGTTATAAGATTTTTTTGGTATGCTTGGCTTACAAGATTTCACAATGCTGTTTTTCCTTCCTTCAAATTGGGTCACTTTGAAAAAAGGTTGGAGCAAGTGCCCTAAAGGCTTTTGGCTCATCTAATATTTTATAAGTTATGCCGCAGTAGTTGGATTGCAAAAAATGTGAAAAATAAATGTATCAACCTGAAAGCAATTTCTTCTGCAACTTTATCAACAGGATCAGTGTCTGATAAATCACATCTTTTATTTAATCGGACTTCCTGACCAGGTTTGAATGTTGGAACATTTTTCTTATTGTGCGTTGCTTTTCGTTTACGACGATTCCCTCGTGAATTAGCACCTACAGGAATCAATATAAATAAATCCTACATTTAGGAAATGTTGATGTTCTTGAAGAGGGATCAAAATACACATGAACTATCAATATCATATTGCAAGATTTCAATCTTTATAGTACAAGATCTATGAAAGCAAAATCCATCAATATTACAGTTGTAATCAGATAAAAATCATTCGTATTTCGATCTCATCTTATTTTACTTGAATTTTAAAATGAGAAATTACCATTCTTCTTGTCAACAACAGATACTTTCTGTTCCTCCATTTCCATATTGACTTCAGGTATCTGATGTTCTTGTGTTTCATCAATTAACGAATCATCAGAATCCGATTCAACATCTTTTTTCTTATGACATAAATTTGCAGGAAGATCGAAAGATTCTGGACCTCTAGAATCAAACAATATATTTTGGAGTCCTAAGAAAGAATTTAGCGCGTAGTAAAGCGATCCTCATACTATCCATGTCCAAAGTATGCCTGCGTTGAGATTGTTTGAATCCCACATACATATATATATTTACTCCATATTTCAACATTTAACCAGAAGGATGCAGATGGTCCTGGCTGAAAAAATGTGCAATTCTGTCTTGAGCGATATAAAAGACAATTTTAAAAACAATTTCCATACTTCCATACATACGAGTACGATAGTTAAATGCAATTTCCTGCTACATGAAGGACACACAGTAAATGTTCTCAGCCTCATGAATTGTCATTCGTATAACTGAGCATCAACATCGAGTGACTGATCATTTAAGAATTGCGGAACAGTCATAATTTATTTTTATCAGAACATATTTTGCTAGATATGACTTGGCAGCCCCATTCATCTATGACTCAAGCTCAAAAAAAATTATGATAGGGTTAGGATGATTAAATGCCCATAAACTTTATGGCCTAGATTTAGCAGTGCAATTTGTGAAAGTGGTTCCGCAGTTTCGAATTACGCTTGGATAGTGTGTGTTTGACTCCAATTCCTGTCATCATATTTTATATGCTCATGACTCCATATAAAAAACATTGCCTTATGCTTTCATCGTAACTAATGTATTTACTATTTTGCAATTGAGATGTTAATTATTAAAATTACTTTTTTCTCAGTATAAATCCCTTTTGTATTCATAAAAAAGTTCGGCAGATATGTTTGACCAAAGACAATAAGCCATGTTATTTTTTTGCCAAATAATGGGTAAAAATAGAATAGTGACATTTTTTAAATTTGGTAATAATTTTATAATAATTATAATCTAGTAATAAGGTAACTGATTACCTTGAAATCAGGTGCTGCATACCAACAGCACCGAGATTAGCAGATATATCCTGAGAACTCTGCTCTGTCAATACAGAACCCCAAATATTTGCATTTTTACTTTTTTTTGCTTTAGCAAACAAATTAGTTCGAGTGGCTCCATTAGTTGCTGAGGAAATATTTATTTGAGGATTGATCGAAGCATTACAAAACTTTGTTCGCTTCTTTAAGTATGAAGGATTTTCAGCATCACTGTTTGAATCACTACCATCTATTTCCCCTTCATCAGATGAATTTTGTATTAAAGATGTGGTTCCAGTTCGATAACTCGTTGTCATTATATTTTGCTAGTTTACGGCTTGTAATAAAATATAAGTATTGCAATGAATTGAAAAATAGTTATTGGTGGACAAAAACAATATTTTTTAAAAGATGAAAATGATTGTAATAACATGGAAGATAATTAAAGATCAGTGGTACATCTAGAATTTTGTTTTGGTAGGGGCACAAAGTTTTTAAAATGCTGTTACACCTATCAAATTAACACCTGATTGACCAGCAATTGATTGTAAAAGACGACTAAAAAGAAGCAAAGCAATGGTAAATGGTTTTACCATTATCCCAGGCAAATACTACTCGCTGCCCTTTACCATAGTAGTTCAGTTCCGTTTGGAATGTTTTACAGGTCCTGGTAATACATCTTCGCTATTATATACTGGTAGCCTTAATTGGTTCCTTTTCGGTAACACTTGCGGCCTTGCTAGGAATGAATTTCAATAAAAAAAAAATGGAAAGGATTACCGGTCAACCAAAAAATTGAATGAAATTGACTTAAAAATCCAGAGTTACGAAAGAATTATTGTGAATACATATGACACACTAAATTTCATTTGTGGCCAATAGAACATTAGACGTGATTTTCAGAATTGTAGTTCTGATCTGATATGGACAGCTGGCAAAAGCAAAAAATTAGTAGTGAAATTATAATCAAAATGGATATACATAGATATAGTGTAAGCAAGCTAATGGAGGAAAGGGAAACACTCTAAAACAAATTAAAGAAAGGTGACAAATTAATATTCAAGTTCAAAAGTTCCTTTTTACCCTGTCCTGGAGAAGATTTTGTGAGGTGCGATGGCTTAGTGGTTAAACATGTTGGCATCGCAGGGTGAAGATCACGGGTTCGAGCCGTGGTGAGTCCGGCTCGCTTATCCATGCCCACCACTCAACCCAGAGTGTAATAACTTGGGTAGGCTAAGCCGAACACTCTAACTGCTTAGAAGTGGCTATAGAAAAAAAAGATTTTCTGAATAGAATTTTGAAAGTCGGCAAATTATTTATGTTTGCTTTCGCTAGATCTCTCGATATCAGCTCTGAACTATGAATCCACCTGGTGGCAACTATGCATCATTTTTAGGATCTTTTCTAACAAATTTGATGAAATATTCCACAGTGCAATACTCTGCTGTATTGTAGCCTGGGGGTTAGAGACCGGCTATAAATATTTGCATTTAAAATAACATACCTAATAACAAGGGGGTCTGATTAAGCTTAGTAACATATTTCTGATTATAATAAAAATTGGACAATTACCTAACATCTGCAAGTTTTGATTCGATTCTTTCAATGACATATTCTGGGGACACCATATATGAATTATTAAACATTGCTCTATGTAACAATCTCATATCTGAAACGGGACATATAATATGAAGATGTAGATGTTCAATAGATATGAAAGGTGGCCAATGAAAACCTATCTTTGTCTCATTTTCATTTATGCCATCATGTTTCATCAGGTAATCGGTACCAAAGGTAACCATTTCTTTTATCAAATCAATGTGTTCTTCTGTGTGAAGATTTTTAGGATTAGGTTGATGCTGCTTAGGAACAATGAGGTAGTGATGCTTTGCTGCCGGACGTATATCACTAAAAACTAACCAGGTTTTCATTTTCAGTCAGTATATTTTTGAAATCTGGGTGCTTTTTTTGGCATATTTTACAAAATATGCAGTTTTCTTCAGAACTTTTAGCATTTCCCATTATATAGCATTAACAAATCCTTCACTCTATCATGCGAAGGTGCGTTTTATCTCCTGTAGTTAGGAATAGCAGTGTACGGTACACTGTACAGTGTGTGCCAGGCATTCAGACTTTATTCTTAATAGGCTATACAGTCTTATAGTACAGAGTATAACAATATACGGTGTCTGCTTATATATATATATATACTGTATAGTGTTTATATGTTTAATAATATAAAACAGAGTTACGGTAAATAGACTAATAAAATTTCGTAAGATAAAGTTCATTAAGTTGGGCAATTTACATTACAAGCATAGCAGAAAGAAGGGGTACGGTAGTTAAGATTTGGCTATCAGGACCCTATGTCTGCTATGCCCCATACAGCATGCCGGTCTTTTACTTCCCCAGGCCTTTTAATTGAACTGCCTGTTTACATTCTGCACTGTACAGGTTCAGGGTGGTTAGATAGGTTGCCAATCAAATCATAGTTACCCATATTTTCGGTGGGTCAATTCGTACCAGAAAGAATAGCACATATGTCAGTTCAGAATTCCTACACTGATGAAATTTGCAATGGATTTCATATGAAAAGTTGGGTGTGGCTTATCTCTCCCATAGGATAAAATCCAATCCTAACGCGGATGATTACCGTAGGTTCCACGATACCTGACAATGCTGAAGAACATAAGGTATACCGTACCGTAGTTTCCGGATTTAACCTGATTTGTATGAATTCAGTGAATTAGTACAGAAAATGCTTGTTTTCCATCATAAACAGTAAAGGACAGACTGACAGCTGATGAATGATGATGGTGGTGACTACGGTACCAATCACCTGGTTATCATCTGCTAAATTGGCGAACATTAGCAATTCTGAATTTTAGTAGGGACCCAGAGCCAGAAGAATTTCCTCCTCTGACAAATGCTTATCTACCACATTCACAGCACACACACACACTTCGCCGCCCCAAAACACTGACAAAACAGAATAACCGACCCGCGCAGTCAACTAAAAATATTTGGTACCGGTAGGGTAAGATTCTTCTTCGAGATACGGCATTCAGACCAACGTTACTCGTCTCAGAACGGAAGTCATATACAACTCCACTCATTCAAATAGATCCATGTGTAGCCTATATTGTGTGACTTGGCGTCTCTAGACTCTAGAGCATTTGCTGACATTCAACTCCGAACTGCCTAATATATCACAATATCCTGATGTTTCTGTTGTGATAATATACTTCTAGGTGACAGGGTGCAAACAAAACGTAATAGTGTTGGCTTAGTTGCATAGTTGATCACAAACGAATCCAGGGGAAGGAGTGGAGTTTTTGTTTCCTTTTCATAAAATTTTTGCGAGCCAGGGGCGCGCAATTTCTTTTCCCTGATTAATTTTGTGTATTTCGTGACATTTTGTCCCTAAAGTAGGAGTTTTTATTCAATTTTAATTTTTACAAAAATTCCCCGCAAGCCATCGTCGCGCAAATACATTTTGCTGTCTGATAATGTTTATTTCGCTCTTAAAAATGTATTTTTTGTTTCGTTCTTCAAAAAAATTGCGAGCCTCCGGCGCCCCAATTTTTTTATATATAAATTTGAAAGCTTTGCCGTATTTTGAAAAAATATGCACTCTCCCAAAATTTTTTTCTGGATCGAACGATTCAGAATCGCGGAATACATCATGGGTTTTCTCATTATGAATTCTGCTTATCTCATCGATTTTGATTTGGCTATCACAATTTTCGTTATTATAGGTTAATACATGTAGATTATAACGTCATAAATCAGCGGTTTATATGTATGTTCCACAGTTCCAATCACAAAGTCCCAGTTACGCCACTGGCGAAAATGTGGAATCCGTTGTTGACTGCTCTGCAGACAGTATAGGAATAGTTAGTATACTAAGTAACTATTGTATAGGCTTTCCCATTAAAAATAAATAATCTTGAAAAAAGTAATATCGCCGCCTTCTTGATACCACTCACGGTGAAATTGTCGGTCAATAAATAGGAAACTACCATGGTCCCTAATTTTTTAGGGACTAGTATTAGAAACACAGACAAGAAGGTATCACACAAATGTGGAAAAGTCCGATTGTCTTATTATTCAATTCAAAAATGTCAGTAGTTCAAACGATTACATGAAATGTGTGCTTTTATGTGCAGGATTTTACTTGTACCGCAGTAAACTACGACAAACGAGACCTGAATTTTCAGAATTTTTATATATGTTAAAGAGTGTAATGAAAATGCTAAGTGTGATTTATATATTTTTTCTGAGATGTTTTTAATAAAATATAGAAAAAAAAATAACAATTACAGAAAAAATTTTAGACGAAGAAAGGAACACTCTGAACTTGTATTTGAACCAGATTTAGAATGTCCACATGCATTGAATATCGATTTCCGAATGAGCGAATTAGAAAGTGCTATATGTCGAAGAAACTCGTCTTGTCGTGGACATGATAAAGTGGATTATGAAATGATAACTAATTTACCGCAAAATTCCGAACGGACATTATTGAACCTCTGTGATTGTATCTGCAAAAAAATTCAATCGTATGGGATTTCTGGTTTAGTTTCTTCAATTCACGAATCTTTCTTATCCAATCTCAAGATTAATATTGTTTTGGACGGACTGCGTTCAGGAACTTATTCCATTTTTCTGGTGTCCCTCAGGGATTAAGTTAGCCCTTATCTTGAAGGTCCCCCCCCTATCACTGTACTATTTCCTACCTAATATTTACTGCAGACTTTCGGAAATATAAACTTCGCAAGTAGTGTCTCAAACTAAAAACTCTAGCATATTCCTGAGAATGTTTTCCGCCAGGAGTGCAACTGCCTATTTCACAGTTATACTATATAACTTAGTAGTTGCCGCTTGTTTGCTCCCATCATCTGCAGCTTCCAACCTTGATTCTTTGAACTTGACCTTTTGAAACCTGACTGGGTATTGATTCGAAAAGATGCTAATTGTATACAAAGATGTGTGTGCACAGAGACCAAACATCCAATGATTTGGATGCGCTATGCATAGTTGACCGTCTGGTAGATTCCGAATCCCTTGAGCGATTAGTATATATATACCTGCTGCTGGACGCCTTGGCAGTTTCCGTAAGTGCTGCTTGTAGGTTCCTCCACATGTGCAGTAAAAACGAGTTAAGCGTCAATCTGAAACCTTCTTCGATTCGGAACCGATATCTGCACGAAAGGTCTTGGTTCCCCATTGTTATATTCTCAGCTTTCCTCTCCCACGGGAGAATTGGTATATACGAAGGACACAACACAAATCAAAGTAATTACTGTAGAAAATTTATTGTGGCATACCGGCAATGATGTTTACGCAACAGAAAAGACATAGAACAATTCAATTTACTGTACAGCTAAAATATGAAAAAAAAATTGCATCAGAGTTTGTGTACAAATATTATAAACACCCAAGCCGGAAGAATGTTACGGAATAGACTGCCAAAAGATTCCAATCATTATCATTGATAGATTTAGAACAAAATTTTATCGAATTCGCTGCAAGACTAGTGCCTAAATAGATAAACTAATAACCACTAGCAAAGAGCTACTAAAACTTCAACACTGAGCCACATGTGATAAGCTACTAGGAGCTGTTTTCGTAAATTTATTTGTGTCAAGTACCAGATTAAGAACATAATCAGACATTACTTAAAAAATACACATAACAAGAAGGCGCTTTTCATTAATGAAAGCGCGAATCGGAAGCACTAGGAGAGGGAAGATTAGGTTGACCGCAAACGGCCAAACCTAAAAACAAGTACTAAATTTTTTTTCTAGTTTCAGACCTACTTTCATACAATAAAATATGATTGGCAATATGAGAAGATAATATCAAGTTCTCAAAATCACATTCATAAAATTGAGACTTGTTAGTAGTTCCAATGTTGTAGGTTATCACCCTACACTTTTGGGAAAAGACAAAAAGCATAAAAAAATCATTAGAAAAATCGAGACAAAATACAAAATGATTGAACCTTAACTCATCAACGACGTCGCCTTTTTTTTCTATAATAAGGTTGAGATGCATCTTTTGCAGCATTTTGTTTAGACAGAGCCAATAATGGGTGCAATTGACTGGAAGATGATTGTACAGCAGAGTTTGATACAGAACTCTTGATTTTCTCCATTTGACTTAATTTTGCTTCTATAGCACGAATCATTGCATGTGAAGAATTAGGGCAGGCATTTTTTATATGATCCTGTGCAGTGTCGGTGGTGTCTGATGGGAGTTTCAAAGTACTTTTTGGGTCTTGCTTCTCCTGTGCTTGATTATGAGCCCAACGCACCTGCAAACGTTTTGACATGACCTGCACGTTATTAAGTTTGAGAATTGTTCTGGCTGCATCTGATTCTTTTTCAAAGGTCACGAAACAAAACCCACGGGGCTGTCCTTGCAATGGGCCAGTTTTATGCACGAGGTAATCGAACTGTTTAATTGGTCCAAATTTTTTCAATATCTGTACCATAGTGTACTCTGTCACTTTGGTATCAATATTTCCGATCCATATTCTTTGAGCGAGTGAGGTACCTTGAAATTCCTCTTCAAGAGGAAGTGGTTCTGATGTCTTGTCATGTTGAGCGGTTGTAAAGCGATCGGTCATATCAGAATTAATACTAAATGAAAAGATTTCCAATATTGTACATTATCAAAATGTAACTGAAAATAAAAGCATAAAATTTGTATTAAAACAGTAGTTAGTTAAAATCAAAAAAAATTAAAACTTTATGTGCAAAAGGTTTCAAAAACCTTTGCGACAGGTGTCTAGTCCCAGTCATTCATCTCACACAAAATTGATTTCATAATATTTGAGGTAATGCAATTCCTATTTTATGAAGTAAGTTAGCAAAAAAATTTTGTACGATTTTAAGAACAAGTTTGACAACTATGAAGATGAAATTTCTTACTTATAAATACCAGATCAGGGTTGACAAAAACCGAATAGTTTACTACGGTAATTTGAATACATTCTGAAAGTAATTATTCTGTTTATGAAAAAATCGAACCATTTCAAACTCAGCCATGTTTTTGAAGCAAAACAGCATCACAACTATTCCAAGAGAAAATGTTAATTAGGAAAGCCCTGGTTTATAATTTCTTTGTCTCACTAGACAATATCAAATTTTCTGTTGAATTTGAACCAACTTATGCCATAAAAAAGTACACTTTCGTATGTCATTATTGCGAAATTTATCTAAAATTTGCTATAAGTTCATTTACGAATGTATTCGAATCTTCAATTCATTTTGGACATCCCTGTACCAGATTCAAATTGTCATGAGCAATTGAACTTCTTCTATTGGAGTCCGTATTCGTAGCCCTTTTTTGGACATATGTGTGACGACTTCAACAAGCAAATCTGGTTTCACCCATAAAATATCCAAATTAAGTTCTCGAGACCATGAACATGAATTTACAGCTCTTGTGTAAACCGATTGAATTCTATCGGAACCAAATTCAATTTCTACAGCCAAGTATGTCCGCCAGAGGACGAGCGAGCCCATGTTTGTTCCCACAGTTAGAGCATGTTCAAATAAATTTCGGATTCGAGTATCAATGTGAGATTTTGATTCTGCAGGTTCAAACATAACAGATTTCGATTCCGTTAGTATTTTTCTTCTTTTCATTTCGAAATTAATTGCACATAACCACGGCAAAACAGAATTTGTTTTACTGCAAACTTTCTTGAAATGTTTTCGAACATTTCTGCATAAATAAGAGGGCATATCAATTTCCCCAAGTTTTTCCGCAAAATACACATTACAGGGAAATTTTGTCGCAGCCTCATATATAAGTTTTCTTTGAATACTGCGAGCTGGGAACTGAAAATGTTTTAACGTAAAAATATGAAAATGATATAACTGTTCAAGATCAATTTTAGCTTGCGCACTACCTTCACTTTCCTTCAAATGTAAAAACTCATAAATATTTTCAAATTTACAAAGTGTTGACGATTTAGAATAGTGTAAAAAAATATATTGGCAAATGAAAATATTCAAATAGTCGCTTGAAAAATTATCCAATTTGGCACCATCCTCAAATTCATGTTGATCATACAATGACTGCGTTTCTTCGAGGAGCCTCACAAATCCCAAAGACGCCTTCATTATATTAGTAGGACGCAGTTCGGACACATTTTTACTAAAATATTCTGTAAATTTATAAGCGTCTCCTAACGCTACAAGTGTTTGTAAAACTACATCTTTTGAATCACAAGTTCCATTGTCTTCTTGTGATAGAAAACACGATTCGCAAGTGGAAAAATGAAGTATTACAAATGTTTTACATATGAAATGAATATCATGTAATAAGCTGCGTTTTTGCATTTTATCTGATGTCTGTGAAGATTTAATAGACATTGACAATGTTGTTTTAAATATTTTACAAGCTTCTGACCTTCTATTACATAACCATTCAATTGATGCTAGAATACACCATATACGGAGCATATCAGGGTGGGTACTCAGAAGCTTTTTGGCGACTTTTCTAGCTTCTTTTCCACTTTTTTGAAGTTCTTGTTGAGTGCCATCAATTAAGATGCTCAACACACGATTCTCATGGTACGTCATATATTCACAACAAAGCAATGCTTCCATGTGATCATCAGATGCTGAAGCAATAAGTTGGGAATATATCTCACAAACAAAAGCATGCTTACATGCACTAAGAACACCTGAAGACCTAAAAAACAGGTGCTTTATACCGATGCTTTGTGTATCTTGTTTAAATACTTGCTTACAATCGCTAAAAAAGAATATGTTTTGGTGAGTAAAGGGGTATGTTGTAGATGAATCATAATGGAGTGGTGAGCCCAGGAGACGAAAAAAGTTTCTGAGAACTGCAAGTTTCAGAATACTATCATCAACAATAAAAATCATATCCTTAATAGAAAAAAATGGCACTTTTCTTTCCGATTCATTGCATTCATCTCCTTCATATGATTGCCGCCATGGCAACCAGTACTTATCAAAACGAGACTTCTCGATATTCATCCAATTTTGAGTCAGAGTTAATGAAGGATCAGCGTCGTCATCCTCATCCTCTGCCTTTCCTGTACTGTCTGATGACATCACCCAACCCCCAGCTTTATTTTTCATAATCCAAGCAGCAAAACCCTGTGACCCCTTCTCACCTATCTTTTGCTCATTGCTCAAAAAATATTGACCAAGTTCTTCAAGACAATCTGGCCATGATGGTGTATCAGAAGGACCTCTGAAATTCAGCTCCAGCATACACTGGTATAAACCCACCCATTGTTCAGAATGTCCAGTAACTGACAAGAAATCGGTGTATTCGAAGAATACTTGAAGCAGTGTGTTTTCAATAGGGACATCAGAGGTAGTGTCTTGCTTATACATTCCATGTTGAATTGATCTTAAAATCTCCATACAATGAGCAAACGCCCTTCTAGTACGATTAAGGCTGAATGATGAAACACTGTTACAATTGATGAAATATATGTAACCCTTCCACACTTCTGTGTTATCAGGGAATCGAAATATTAGATTTTCCCATTCTTTGTCTAGAACTTTTATATCTGATGATACTTGAGATTGCAAATGCAACCGGATCAACTGTAATTTTGCATGCTTTGGGTTGGCTTTAATAGCATGATTCAAAATCTCTATCTTCTTCGCACAAACATCTTGAGATTTGCCTTGAGTATCTTGCATCTCATCTTGCCAAGATAATAGGTTAAACCAGGCATCAATGTCATGAGGATTCTCTCGGATATTGCGATTGAGTTTTTCTGTCACATCTCGTTCAAGTTTTTCATGCGGATCAGTATTGTTACTTTTAACCTCAGGTTCAGCATCTTTATTATCACAAATTTCAATATAGTTATCTACAGACAAGAAATTTGATGTGTGTTTTTTTGGGATTTTTGATAATTTCACATTAGCAATGGGCAATTTGGCATTAAAATAACGAACTTCTGAATCATCATTTTTGTACCTGCGTTTCCTTTTCTTTGATTCCTTAATTCTTAAATATTGCCATATCGGTGTTCCAACACAACATTTCAAATTTCTATAATATTTAGGATGATGAACATGGTAGAGTCTTCCAAAATGCACATTGTCCATGTCAGGGTTTCTGTCAGACTGAAATCCTATATCAGCAGGATTTAACTGATCAACCACCACTGACAACTTCCCATGTTTTGTTATACTGTCAGAAGTTGTTGAATAAATGTTAACTTTGGAATATTCAGATGAAGATAGTCTACGCTTATTTGTCTTTTTTCTTTTCTTCATCCGCTTATTCACTTTTACATCATCTCCACTTGATTCCGTACTAGTTTGACCATGACTAGAATTTTCATTGTGTAGCTCTATTAGTTTTGTTGCTTTGTGATGATTATAACTTTTATTTTTCAACCAGCCCTGATCCTTATCCTCTTCATAGTTTGTTTGGTTGCTTGTAGATGCTGCAGGGAAAAGACTCATCGCACAGTGAAATATTGTATTTATGACACCTACGTCATTAATTGCATCTTCAAAACAAAAGATAAAAATTAGCAAAAGAAAATATTGAACAATATTACATAAAAGTATCAGACTTATAAATATATCAAGAAGCCAATAGGAAAATCATTTTTCAACGGACAATAAATATCTACCAAATAGAGTGACATAATTAGTAAATTATTATAACTAAAATTACACAAGAATTCTATTTGACAAGTAGGAGCAACAACTGGACCTCGTCCATGCTTAGATGACACCCATCCATCCACCAGTTTTCATACCTGAGATGACATAATATATAATAATAATGGTCTATAGTAGCATTCGATTTCCTTCCCTTGGAAACGACAACTCACATCCAATTTTTCTAGTTAATTTTACCTTAAAGTTACATCCGAGATATCAAAGAAATTATTGGAGAGTTTGAGATGTCAGAGACAGAGAGTGCACTAAAATTATGTGATAATAGTTTGATCCTTTAAAAGGCTCCTTTCTTGGAAAGGTTTTCAAGACAATGGTTTGTGATTGCACCGAATTTCATCAGGTCTCAGCACAGAGCTTCTTCAGTGATCCATACTCGACAGATAAACTGATTCACAGAATTGATTGAATAATGAGTTGCTTCTAATGAGAAACACATTAGAATTGCCAAGCAAATTCATATTTATAGCACTGTCAAAAATGTTTTTGAGCATTAATGACGTGCTGATGAAGCATATTATTTCAAAAATGAATTTAAAAATATAAAACTGGGAGAGTTTTCCCTTGCTGGAAATACGTAAAACATTTTGATAACAATTTCCAATGAAGGTTAAGTATATCAAATTAATCCAATTAAGTATATCAGTCAGCAACATACTTGTCTCAATAGTTTATGTCGTGATAGCACCTTTTGACCTCAAATTGAATATCAAAATTCACACTTCTACTCCAATAGTTCAACTAATTAGTTTTGTTTCGCACTGAATCGCAAGTATTGCCCAGATTGCAGGTAAAAATTAAACCGAAGTGTAGTTCATGTTCATCTCCTCAAAGCTTTATATTCATTCATTTGTTCAGGATATACAGATGTCAGTTGTGAAAGAAGTTCTTGTTGAAATTTTTTATACATTTCTATTTTACCTTTAACAAGTTCATTCTTGGTTAAAGCTTTTTCAATACAATGCTTGGTATACAATTGAGGATTTTTTCCATCGTCTATATAATCAAACACTTCCAGAGGTATATACACTCCCTGTAAATTGGATTTGCATGCTTCGATATCTTTCAATCCTGTTATCATAGAATTGATTTTCTGATTGAGAACTCCTTGACCTTGTGGCTGAAAATCACTAACAATAATTCCAAGTTGCCGAACATTTTCTATGAATTGCTCTAAATTTTCCTCAAGCTGCTCAAATTTCTCTGCCATTTCATAGAGATTTAAAGAGGACAATAACATGTAGTAAACACAAATCTGTTTGAAAGATGAGGCAAATATTAAATGTGGACCTCTAACTTTGCAATGCATAAAATTTTTGAAACGAGCACATTATCATACAACATAACTCATGTCAAACTTATATTTACTGCTTATCATGATTTTGATAAAGCGCAAATTAATGCAGAAAAACGCCTGCAAAGAGAAATCGAAGATATCAAAACTTCACACATGCCTAAAAAATAGGAGACAGTAAAATGAAAGTATTCAATCAAGTTATAGCAAATGAATTATAGCAACACCGCACATTTACATACATAAAATAGGGCTGGTCATTTTGCCACCATATTGTATCAATTTTGTTGTCAAAACTATGTCGATTACATCGGACTGCGCTGCGAGCATGGTGAAATGAGATTTTCTATAGAGGCGGCATCTAAAGCAGTCTCACTTTACAGATTTTTTGTGTAACTTTGCAGAATAGTTGTAAGCTCATGTTTGCATTGTTGCCAACTCTATAGAATAGAGATGAGTAGAGTGGAAATTCAGAAAAAAAAATGATTTCAAAATTTACATGTATTAGAAAAAGCCCAACCCTAACACACTGGGCTGTGGAGATGGTCTGGAACTAGGAAAGGCTTATTACTTGGATTTCCCAGTGCAGCTAACATATCGTAATATTTATAACACCATCATGAAATCGAGAGAAGAACTACAGTACGGTAATTCCATTTTCAATATTTTCGGTTGAACAATAGTATAAGTTCAAAACGTTGGTGTACTCAAATTTGAGTTCTTCTTGTTCAAAATGAAGAGATCTTCAAATTTATCAAAACAGGAAGTAGTAAAAGTGAATTAACCCAGAAAAATAATGATAATAGTCATTCCGTCCTCGCAACAATTCAATACTGAATCAAATGTAATTTCATAATATCGAATGTTCATCACTTTGCAAGAGCAGACTTAATTCCCAGTTTACCGAGCTCATCAATTAGGTCACCACTTTGATGCATCTGAAGCAAAATATCACAACCACCAATAAATTCACCATCAAAATAAACTTGCGGGATTGTAGGCCAATCAGAATATTCCTTGATCCCTTGTCGTATTTCTTCATCTTCCAGAACATTATGAAAATCATAATCATCAATCCCATGCATTCGCAAAACTTGTACGACTGCGTTACTGAATCCACACATTGGCTGATCAGGAATTCCTTTCATGAAAATAACAATTTTTTTGCTTTTTACCATGTTCCCAATTCTCTGGTTTAATGGTGTAGAGTTTGTTTGTTCATTTTGTGTATAAAGTCGGGCATAAGCAGAAAATGAGCGATGAAGCTTTATATTCGAATGACTGAAACCTTGCTGCTTATAATCACAACATGTCAAAATACTTTTGGTTGAGTATCTGGCTGTAAACCTAGATGAAACTGGAATAACAGACCAATGCCGTAAAGCTATGCGTCTGAACATATACATTTTTCCCTGTGTCTTGTACTGGTACTTTAGTATAATTAGGTATTCAGCTGACAATTAAAAATACAGCAGTATTAACACGGCACGAAAAGGTTGCCTTGGTCAATTCGTACCAGTGCATTTTTGGTGGGTTCATTACTACTGAAAAAAGTAGCACATAAGTCAATTTTTACCCTGATGAAATTTGCAACGGGCAGTGAAAAGTCCAGATGTCTGATTTATAGTTGGATATATTGTTTTGATATTTAAATACCAGTAAATATTTTATGTACAAATTGAAGAATATTAGTGAAAAACTAATCAAGTTTGCAAAAACAAATTTATCTAAAAGTCGCTGAGTTTGAGGAAAATTTGCACTGATCATTGAAGATTAAACACCAATACACTTGATCAAAATCTCATTGTCTTTGTCACAGGTCGGATGAATACTCTTGAATCTAATAGTAATGATACAGCCGCACTATTTCTCTGACAGAGGAACATGCAATGATATTTAAGATCTATGTTCATAACAAAGAAGAACTCCAATGTCTAATGGCGTCACTGTAAAGAGTTAATGCCGCTTGATTTGTGATATAAAACAGGTTTTGTCGAGGGATGAAATTCTACAAAACAATTCAAGAATTATTTCAAAGTATATCAGCACTTTTTGTGAACTTGCGAATCAATTTCAACAAAAATCGAAGAATTCTCTTAAAAGTGCTAATACTGAATTGAACAGTTTTAAACTCTGACATTTTGGCCAACTCCACATTAGGAATGAATTGCTGAGTATATGGCACAATCAAAAAACTATAGTTCTGAGTTCATCAAAGCATAAGCCATCTGCAGGGTAACAACAGGAAGACAATGGACAATGGGAAGACGGTGTATTGGTATTTGAGATTGAAGCCAAAAAGCTTTTCTTGTAGTCCATTTAACCACAGTTTGTATGCACTTCTCAGTTTAACAATGCATAATGATATTGCCCACTAATGAATAATGTTACATCTCAATCTGTCCCTCGACATAAATATTTTAATGGATAAGCGGACCCTTCTGGGAAGATGGGCGGTTTTCTTAATACGAAACAGGCGAAGCCTATAAGTTACAATATTGGTCAACGCTTGATACCGGTATGTGATAAATCCTACAAATTGAAGAGTAAAATTAGTCAAAATGTTCCAATAACTAAAACTTATTAGGCGCCAACGGCTCAGGGTAGAGGGTATGGTGAAAATTGAATGGCTATATAAAAAAGAAATAAAACTGTAGAGCCTAAATATTGAAAACACAGAACAGGGGTCTAGTGAAGTTCAATACCATATTCCCGAATGTCAACAAAATAAAAACTGGGAGAATATTCTCATCTTAACTCTGAACTAGGGGGCGCCAATGCTGCAAGTATCTGGTATTGTCCCGCGGGTTAGGATGAGTCGTTTCCAACATGGGAAATTTTTATGATAATCGAATATATGGTACCGGTACTAAGCTTCATGAGACCCGAAAACAGCATGTTTCAAATAGGTACACAATGCAGTCTATTTTGGGAAGTACTAAAATGTCGTCGGAGGCGTCGAGGGCTAAGGGAAAGCGTCGGAGGCTAAGGGAAAGCGTCGGGGGCCAAGGGAAAGCGTCGGAGACTGAGGGAAAGCGTCGGAGGCTAAGGGAAAGCGTCGGGGTCTAAGGGAAAGCGTCGGAGGCTAAGGGAAAGCGTCGGGGGCTAAGGGAAAGCGTTGGGGGCTAAGGGGAAGCTTCGGGGGCTAAGGGAAAGCGTCGATGGCTAAGGGGAAGCGTCGATGGCTAAGGGGAAGCGTCGAGGGCTAAGGGGAAGCGTCGGGGGCTAAAGGAAAGCGTCGGGGGCTAAGGGAAAGCGTCGGAGGCTAAGGGAAAGCGTCGGGGGACAAGAGAAAGCGTCGACAGCTGAGAGCTTTTAACGTGGAGGGCTTTTAATGTTTATGTTGTGATCACGAAAAGAAATTAAAATATCCCGCCTAAGGCTAACTTGGATGGTCACAGAAAGTGTATAAAAGCGAGTGCATTTTCATCCATTAATAAGAGAAGATTAGATTGTATTGAGATTCTGGAATTATTCTTTTTGTTGAAGTATAATAAAGGATATCAAATTTGGTCTCTATCTCGTTCTTCTATCTTGACCCTCCAGGGTTAAGATATTATATAAGCCCTGGTAAACCCTTGGAAGTGGAAGATTGCCGTATCATTGAAGCACGGGAGTCAGGACAAAATTTCAAATAACAGTTAGGTAACGTTTTTCACGATTATATTAAATAGCGTATAGGGGCCATTGCTAACATTAATCTGTGTTCGTATTTTTTTCATTCAGCGTGTTCAACCTCAATTAAAGAATCGATGTTGTGCAGAGACAAAGAAGACAAGACGACGATGTTACTTTGAACAGAAGATCGTAGCAAAATTAACAACAAGAGCGGATGTGCATCAGAAAAAATGCAACAACGAATTTGCCTGTCGGACTGCGTCAATACGATTTCTAAAAAGTTTTAAAATGTACAGCACTAAAAGTTGATAAAAAAAAACGTTATTCAAAAAAAGTGAACAATCAAATTTATAAAAATGAAGACGTCGCTGATAAAAACTAAGAAATTATATTGCTTAGATGTCAGATTTTTTATAAATTGTGCTGCGTTTTTCTTTCTTGCCATTATAATCTTTATTTTGCGGTGAAAGAATTTTAAAATTTTCTTACTCTCCGAAAACCATTTCATGTATTTTCTCTCTTCTTTTATGGCGTTAAAATTCGGCTTATCAATTTCTTAAAGAAATTACTTAAATTGATATTTTAATCATGCATAATTTTTCTGATTAATTAATTGTGCGTCGGTGGTAATATCAGTAAATTTTCTTATTGGACCAAATTAATTGAGAGTGACAGATACAAACAAATAGTTTTTGTTGAATAGATTTTTACGTTGATAATGAAAAGTTGAGAATGTTTAATCATACTTTAAAAAAAACATCGCTGCAAAAAGCGATAAACGCGCCAGGATATATTCGCAAAAAGCGAGTATCAACCCCAAAACTCTTTTTTTTTTATACAAAGCCCAAAGATGGCAAAGACTAACACAACTACAAAGCCAAACGATGCCACATTTTTTATTTATAAAGCGCAAAAGCTATTCATTGTGTAACGAAATATATTGAATTCAAACATTGTTCTATCTTTCAAAAACAATTTGTAATTAAATAAAACGCCAACTCTACATCCCTCAAACCTACATTCTCTATATCTTTACTTTCTCTTACTACATTGTCACCTCTCTTGTTGGTATAAATTTTTGTTTTAGATGTGAATTTTACGTATGTATGCTCATTTTATTGTTATTTTCTTTTTATATCGTTATATATTTCCAGAAGCTGACCATTCATGTTGCCTAATCAAAGTCACTCCGTGTTTAGGGGGCCGATATATATGTAGCAACCATGGTCAAAATCATGACCACTAGGAGAATTTGGCATTCAATATATCAGGTTAATTAGGTTGGAGCACCATGCACTTGCTATGATAGTTCGAAAACAATGTTTATGTTGTGATCATGTCTGACGAAAAGAAATTAAAATATCCCGCCTAAGGCTAACTTGGATGGTCACAGAAAGTGTATAAAAGCGAGTACATTTTTATTCATTAATAAGAGAAGTTTAGATTGCATTGAGATTCTGAAATTATTCGTAATATTCGCCGTATTATCAGCTTTTCTCTCCCGCAAGATAAAAATGATATCCTATATATCGGGGTGACTGGATGTATCCCAAACAGAGTTACCACCAGTTTGCAGTTACGAATGGGCGTTATATTTAAATAATCTATTCATAGCTAACACACTGCAAAGTTTACCGTCACAATTCTCATATCAAAAAATTAATTTCAATTTACGCTAAATAAAAACCGTAATAAAATTGACACTATGTATATGCCACCAGTATAGAATATGAATACAATGGATGAGTGAATTAATCCATAACAGTGAACATGTATATGCCACGCATTTACCCCCTTATAGATTTATATTTCTCGAGGTTTATTTGCATAAGTGTCAAAAAAGATGTGACGTTTGTTTTATTTTGATTTAAAACTATGAAAAAAAAAAATGCATGAACTCGAACTCTTTTTGACTTCTGAGCTTGAACTAGAACTATTTAGAAATTTTCCTACTCAGTTCGCATCCCCGGTGGAAACCGTTGACACTACGCCATTTATAGCGTTTCAATTGGGAAGGACGGGATGTTTTCGCCTGTGCTACAATCGCTTCTTTTTCATTTCATGGGGTTCGTAGCATAATCAGTGGTATTTAGTAGATTCCTTCCAGATGCTGCTTCCAACTTTGCCTGATGCAGTTTTAATATTGGAGTAAGCCGGTTGAACCCATCCACTAATGGGTTAATAAGCCTTAGCGAATGCTTTTCAACCTTTCTAGCTGTAAATCGAGCCTTCTTTTAGCCCCCAACGCTTCCCCTTATCCCTTGACAATTTTCTTTAACTCACTACGCTTCTTCTAACAATACGACGTTTCGCTTTAGTCCCCGAAGCTCCCCTAAGGCGCCGAAGGCATGCTTTAGCCCCCAACGATTTCCCCTAGCATCTGACGCTTCCTGTTAGGCCCAACGCTTTCGTTTTAGTATTTGAGAGACAGCCATCGTAACATTGATTGATCATATAAAATATTTATAATGTGATACACTGGTTTGACAATACTTCAAATAATTCCAGGTGCTATTTTTCGCAATATTAAACCTAGGGATTTACTACTGTTGGAGAATTGGCGTGTTTTAAAGTGTAGATAGTATTTATTTCAAGCTAGTCTGATTTTTGAATGCTATTATGGACCGAATTTTACATATTTTATTAACATGGGGGATAGTAAAGATGGAAAACTATGTAATAGGCCAAATATATTTTTTTACATATGGGCCGGCAATATTTATTCAGCGGTGGTGAATTTATGTCATTGCAATAAAACTAAAATTCAGGACATCGTTTTGACTGACGGTATATAGTTCATAGATGTCGACGTTTATTTTACTATTTTACTCTGGAGATTGCAGCATCTGGTGAGGAAGAATCAGATTTTCTCGTCGGTACCTGCAAAACAACAAGGATAGGATATCAATTTTTCCTGGGGGAGAGGACAGCCGAGGATACAGCTTAACCATATGACAAACCACGACCTCTCGTGCAAATACCAGTATCGAATCGGAGTGAACGTTTTTGATTATCGTATTTCTCATTTTTCCTGTGCCTGGTTGGTGGAGGAAGTCGTGAGCGGCGCTTACGTGAACCGCCGTGCACCGGCGAGGCGTCCAGCAGACCTCTTGAATATAATCATCATCCATCACGGGATTCGAACCTGCGTCATGACGATCAGAGTTACGTAGCTCGATGGGTATTCCCAACGCTTTACCGATTGAGCGAACTGGGCACTCCACCCCAACAAAAAGCCTAGGCCGTCGCCTGTTTACCAAAAAAGTTTGGTTGGGAAAATTATGAAACGTAGAACATATTCATCCTATCATGTAGACTATAAATTACTTAAGGATCAATCAAAAAGCAATTTATGTCATCTTGAAGATTGCAGCATCTGAAATCTGAGATGTTCAGCTTAGGTTTTTATCCAAAATTATACCGAGAAATTCAGTTTCATGAATCCCCAGAACCTCCTGCTCTCTTATAAACGACTTTTCACCACATTCTATCCCCCCTCACCCTTCGTGGGGATGAAATATCATGATATGTGTCTTGTTTATATTCAGAGTCAGTATGTTTAATAAAGACCTTTCATCAACGATTGCCAAGTTTTCATTAGCCAATGTCATTAATTCATTAAGGTCTTTGCCAGTTGAAAACAGATTAATATCATCAGCAAACATAATGGATTCACAAGCTCTCAGGCAGTTGGGTAAATCGCCAAATACAGATCCCTGAAGGACGCCATGCGTCAAGAAACATGTGACGTTAGACGTTGCTTGCTTGATTTGGATATTTTGTTTTTTGGTCAGATAGCTTTGAAACCAAGTGTTTGGGAGACCCCTTATTCCACACTGCGCAAGTTTCTCAAGAAAAATATCGTAATTAACGATATCAAATGCTTCTGAAATGTCAAAAAAATTCCAATGGCATGTTGATTGCTTTCAGTGCATTTTGTTACTTTATCAACAAGATAATTAACTGCTAAGGCAGTTGAATATCTTTTACGGAAGCCAAATTTCCGAGGATGGGGAATTTTTTTGGTTAAGAAACAATTTTCGAGATTTGTGCTACCACATTCACTACCTACAAAAATCTTGAGAAAAACTCAAAAAAAATTGTGCACAAATCTTTCAGTCTAGCCATAACTACAGCCAGTTGGCGAAAGATTTCGGCAGAAAATTCCTACATTTTTGCCGTCAACGCAGCTGCAGATTCATTGAATTTTCTAATACATGCACAACCCTCGGTTCTAAAATCATGTAAAATTAACATTAAAACTGGAGACTATGAATGCCCAAATCAAGGCTGTAATGCAGAATGATTGTTGCAATGACTGATTGTTCTGGGGAACGAGGACTTATACGCATCCGCCCCTTCTGTTTTTGTGTTTGCGGATGTGTGCAGTAAATGTAAGGATACAACGGCAAGAGTAACTGGTTTATATACGGAATGGTCATTCACTTTTGTCTCAAGTTTTTATAGAAGCATTTCAACAATCTCTTTTATTGTAAAGCTTCACTGGCTTGGTTGTAGGGGATTTGGTCACTAAAAAAAGTTTTTCTCCAATTTAAATTTTATTTTCATAACATCATGCCTTCCAAGCAAAATCTGTGTTCAAAAATTATTTGAAAATCTGAAGTCTTGCAAAAGAAAGCTTTTTTGACCAATTTAAATTCAAGAAAGCGAAATAAATTCATTTTTAATATATATTGTTTGCATGTCGGTTTTAAATTTTGTTCAACTTACCCAACTTATGAGTTACTGTTACATACAATTTGGAAAGTTATTACAAAAATGAAAATTTTTGAATTGCGTTTCGTGTCGAAAGAGGTGTCGAAATTTATACGTCAATGGTATATCTCAATTCATGTTCATAATGGTAACCTCTTTTCCAAATTATATTGCACAGGATTAGCTCCTTAAATTTCTTTTAACTATATTATGGACATGTGGGGTTTTTCTTGAACATGTGGGAATAAAATTATTGATAAAAAATGTAAATTCGATGTAAGATTCATACAGCAAAACAATTTATTTGAAAAATTCCGTTGGGAATTTCATTGGGCAAAAAAGAGGTGTCGAAATAAACGTCGGACGTCGACGACAGAGGGCCGCGTCTTGTCCGCTCTGCAACATGGAGTGTGCCGAACGAAGGTGCTGTTTCTGTTCCAATGCAAAATGAATATGAGTCGGCTGATTACTTCAATAAGCATACCAGCTTCCTAACCAGTTATAAATATACGGATTTTGCTGGATAACTCTATAGGAACAAAACACCGTTTGCTAACTTATTTTTCGAATTGTTTTGAGAATGTGCAGTGGAACTAAGCCTATCAGAAAAAAGTGAGAGAAGAATGAGAAAAGCTTTCAAAACGACGTTGAAGTTTAGTCTTGTTGATTGAAGCTAACTCAACCATCCGGAATACAAACCACTTGATCAGTATTAAAACTCTGCAACATTTTGGATCAGAGGTCCAGGAATCATAAAATTCTACAAACAGATAGGGGTTGTAGCTAATAATGTTCTGTCATGTATGTGCCGGACATGATAAACATTGGTGGACGGTTCCATGTTATGTGCTTCACGAAACTAAATTTGACTGAGACAATTAGCGTTAATTTCCACTTCGCAATACGAGTACACAAGGAAATGCCTGGACACTATGTTCCTGTCCCCTTATTTAATATTTTCAAGTGTGAGTGTAGGTAGATTGATGCATTTACTATCTATGTTTTGCCGACCTTCCGATCGTTTTTACCTTTCGTTGGTGGGCTTGATCCTCTCAATGTTGGAGATCTACGGTCGCTGCTGGATGCAATGACATTTATTTCACGGTATGCATTTGGCAATGTTAACAACATTACCTGCCTACGAGATTTATCTTGCGTCTTGTTTCGTTATTTCATCCAGTGTGGAAACAATGAGGAACCGATAAGGTTATCCAGCATCGTCCCAAGGCTGTGGGTGGCCCGTGGCCCGCGCAGGAAATACATCAAGAAAATTCAAAATTACTTGAGTATAATTTCAAATCGATATAATAATTATAGAATGCAATATTTCAATTTGTATGCAATTAATACCGTTTACATCCTTATCGAGTAAGTGCATAAAATTACAGAACATTTAACAGAATATTTATACATTTCATATGACTAGAAGTATGATCAAAAATAAGTTTTATATCAATAATGCTGTGACGTGAACTTTTGTTTTTTAAGCTTCCTGGGAGACAACGTCAAAATACTCAGTCATTACTTTCTCAAGGTATGTTCTTGAATATGGATTGAAGCCTTCAAAATGACTGACATGTCCTCCTCCGTGAGTTACTACAAGTGCAATATTTTCTGTGTTGCAGATATCACTTTTTGGCAAAGCTGAAAAAAAAAATTTTCAAGTGATCATAAAGTACATTGAATGTTATAAAGCAGCTCAGTGTGAATGTACATATCGCTACAGTATACTTTATTACATTATTAGTATTAATGGTTGGCACATTTTCTTACCATGTTCCGGTGAAAAGGGATCATCGTTTGAATTCAAGCAAAGCACAGGGATCTTTATTTTTGACAGTCTCATAGTATCCAGGGACAAGTCAGAGTAATAATCATCCGCATTTTTGTAGCCGAATATGGGAGCACTGAAATGTTCGTCAAACTCACGGGTGTGTGATGATTGTACTATTTTCTGGTGATCAACGAGGCCCTCGAATATTTGGCTATTTTGTATGTATACTTCCTTCTGCTTTTGCGTCAGTGGCCCATTAAAAAATGTCTTATTTGTCCATATTTCCAACTCTCGAACGCAAGCCGCAGCGTTGAACGGGCAATTAACTAACATAGCTGCTTCGAGACAACTTTCGTGCTCTTTTTGACTCAAATATTTTCCTAGGGTCAGAGAACCAAGTGAGCAACCCACAGCAAATAGTTTTGAATCCGGAAAATATCGACGAAACAGTTGGATAGCTATGTCGATGTCCTGTGTGTCGGTGGGGCAGTATGGTTTCGGAGACTGAAATATAAATAATTATGTTGATTAGAATCTAAATTGATATGGATTTTCTTTAAGACTTTTAAGAATGTCAGCTGCGTAGACAACCGAGGAAAATCGCCATCACCAGAAGAAAATTTTGCAAATGTAATATTGGTATATTAACTGAATGAGTGAAGATCAAACGAATATTTTGGGTGTTACGGGCATAAAATAATACTCAAAAGGATTTTGCCCAGAGAATATAAACTTGGAACATTTGGACACCCGAGGCGAAAAAAGATTCTAGGGTCTAGGTCTAGGGTTGCAAAATTTTAGGAATTTTCATGGGAGGTTGTTTACCATCGGTAATTTTGACTAAAAACAGAAATTAATGGGAATTTTCGTGAACATTGTGAATTTCCAGAAACTTTCGATAACTTTTAAATTTTATGTTGATAAAGACAAATAGGATTTATTTTTTGTATTGTTGCGGTGGCCTGGCTTTTAATATTACACAACAAGTATACATCCTGGCTTTGCGCTATATTTTCTTGGTGCACAGAGGTTCCGAAAATAAAAATAAATTACTCATTGGTAAACAATAAAGTAGCACAGAGTTAAAAATTAGATTGAAACACTTACAGGATCGTTCTAGGTTCAAGCATATTTGGAGAAGATCTCCGTTGAAATAAAGGGCCAGGGTTTCAATTTCATCCTGCGGGAAAGGAAAGCTGGCGAACCACGGCCTCTCACGCAGATACCCGTTCTGATCATATTTCTCATTTTTCCTGTGCGTGGACTTGCTGTAGGTAGTGCTTACGTGAACCACCGTGTGCCGGCGGGGCGCCGATTAGATCTCTCGCACATAATGATCATCTTTCGCGGGATTCGAACTTGCAACTTGAAGATCAGAGATAGGTTGCTCGAAGCGTATTCCCAACGCTTTACCGATTGAGCTAACCGAGCACCCGGGATTGCATATACTCCGATGAGCGGATGACGACTTCATCGCTTGCTTCATTGATATCAACTCAAGTTGATTTGTCATTTGCCTGTTAACTGGTGATAAGGACTGGACAGAACTGAATCATTTGGAATTCTACTCGATGTGGATATTTTTTCGAATCTACACTTTTGTACAAATAATTAATGTACCATTTTTACTATTACAAATTGTCTCTATTATTAAATTCCAAAAATGTATAGTTATGAATCCCTAATATTTACATAAAGAATCGTGGGGGAAATGTATTTTCAATTCGTACTCGATGTCAAAGAGGAAAAAGTTCCATATTTGAACGACAGAATGCAATTGATTTTGTTTAACTTTGACGAAAGTTGATTTTGTATTAAAAGTTTTTGTTCCTATAAATGATTCATGATTAATTCGAATAATTTATGCTTCTTATCGATTCAAATCACCGAATCAAATCGCCAGCTGTACTTGTGATAAAGTTATCGGCGACTTGCTTAAGGTTGACTCACTGACACCAATTGCTGTCTAATTATGAGTTTTAGTTATATAAAGTGGTAACATATAAGGATGGATGGAAATATCTTTTAGCGTGAATGAAATCTACAAAAGCAATTATACGAAAATTCCCTGGCCCTTGAAAATTCCTGGAAACTTTCAACCCCTCTGCAACCCTAGTCAGGTCGCCTCCACCAATGACTAAACCCAATCAGAAATATTATTTTGACAGAATGAGCTAGACTGCTCCGCTGGAAATGCATCAAACAACCGTACCAACTGAATACGCCTGGTACCTTCAAACGAAGTGCACTGTAATTTTATATACAATTAGTAATAGGTAAAATCAAATCACCTTAACAGTCATTCCGTCTAATCCACGATTTACAATAACCATTATTCTGTATCCACTATGCTTCAAATTCGAAACCATGGATTTAATGTAAGATGCTTTGCTCGTCGATGTGACTCCAGGAAGAATAAAAACAGTCGGCCGTTTACTGGGATCCGGGAATCTTTTATTATCATGGTTGTCACACCAATCCAAATAGTAAAGTCCACCGTCTGCTACTTCAACAGCTTCCCGCCGATATTCGACATTTGACAAACATGGGAGTATGGTTCTCAAGATAATCTGGCACCATGAACCAGGACACCAATAAAGGGGCATATATCTCCGTTTAAACGTGTTCATTCTGCACCGAAGCATTTGATCCAATTTTGATCCCGGCTTAGATATAATGGTTGGTGTTTTCCCATAATTTTTTGCGTAAAAATAAACATAGATTGCAATAAAACTCTGAAAAATGACTCTTTTCTCTGATGAGGCTTCTTGCAATGCATGTGTTCCAATGACACCAAGTGACAAAATAAAACCCAAAGTTGATATGACATAAAACAACCTATTCATTCCAATATCTAACAATTTAATGACTCTCAGTAAGTTTGGTATAAGCAGCCCTGAAAAGGAAATCACCATTTATGCGGAAAAGACCTACAGAAAATAAAAAAAACTCGCAACCGCACCTCAAGCAAAAAACATTCTATACAGAACTGAACCGTTATAAGAGGGTGTCGTTGATGGTATCTCCCTTGCTCAATGCTAAAACTATTTACCAATTCTTCGTTTTCCTTTAGTCGCCACGCAGGGAATACGTTAGAGTAATTCCAAAGCCCGCGTCTCGAGTCCAGGATAAGAATTTCGCCCTATCGATATCTATCTTTCGCAGTCGAAAAGTTTATATTTCGGAATAAATTGATTTTTGTTCTTTAGCGAATGAAGGACAATTGGGTAACGTAACGCGTTCCTACAAAAATCCGAGTAGATGAAAAAAGCAGAATAGCAAAGAAGAGGAAACTGCCTGAAGGCTAATTTTTAAATGATTATTTCAAACAAAATGAAAAAAAAATCGCGCGGTTGTTTGACGCAACCAGTCTATGGTAAGTTACCGTAATTGATACAGATAACTTATTCAATAGCATAAAATATTCCTCAAGTTTGTCTATTTCCCCATTAATAGGCCAAAAATTATACGCGATCTCACGCCAACAGTGCTGTTCAATATATAAAAATGAAACAAATTATTTTGTTTTCAATTTTTATAGCCAATAACTTAGTTATCACGATATCACTAAGTTACTTTTGGCTACGAGCAAATGCATGTCTAGCCTATGCTGGCACTAATCCAAAAAGCCCTGTGATAGAAAAAGGACACCCATAACACAAAAATCTTCAAAAATACTTTTGGTATCCTAGGCTGAACCGAACATCGTCTGACTGAAATGAATGGACCGAAAACAACCATAAACACCCAACTAAATAAACTAACTAGCTTGGTAGTTTATGATATAGCCTGGCGCTCCGAAACTATGTAAGATCGTTTTAGGTTGCCAGACTTTTTGCTTAAAAAGCGCGAATAGGAAATTTATCGTGATATATTGCGACTTTTGGTATCCAAATTTGACTTGGTACCATTTTTACAAAAGCACCATAAAAAGTATTTTGCGCTAGTCACGCCGACTCACTCCTGTTGCAGTTGAAAACTCTGTTATAGTTACTATTTGCAAGAAGGGCGCAATACGGTAGGATTTTCACTATATTTTTAATTTTTTAGTTTAAATTACAACAATAAGAAAATAGTTGGAAATATTACGATCAACTGGGACTGCATAATAATAATAATAATGATAATACTAATAACTATTACAATCAACTGGAACTGTCAGGAAATTATTAATATCGTCATAAAATATAAACGTGGCAACCGTTGTCCATAACTTTTCAGTAATTTACTTCACTAACAAACGTCGCATTATCTTTATGTCGAAACAATGCAGCTGTCACACAATGCCTATTCCAATGTCCAAGCGAGCGGATACACAGCTAATAGCAGTAGCACACAACATCATTAGTAAAACCCGCATGCCAGCAGCTGATTGCGTGCGTACCGGCAACGGTACGTGAATCGTCTCCGGTACGTGTGCTAGTGCTGGCAATCAAGTTTTACTCACTTAAGGTATAAGTATAATTTTGGTTGAAAACTAGGTAGGCAATTGGCTGCATTAAAAGCATTTTGATGGATTTGAAGATTGAAATCACCGAACGGTCTATTGCGTTATTTTTTTTAAATAAAAATATAATTTACCTAATTGTTTATATAAGTAACCACGTTTTTGAACCATGCACCATATTTGCGATACAGGTAAATTAACTATTTCATCTAGGGAATATACTAGATAAAACTTGGAACAAAAAACTCGGTAAATCTGGTTAAATCATATATCCGTGCAATCTAGGCAAATCATATATATATATATTAGTATTTTCCAAGGATTGCCAACACTAACATCTTCCGTATTTTCAGCAGGAATCGATCTCGATTGCTCGTAAGGCTGTTTATACCGAAATTCAAGATGGCAAATAAAATACTTCAGGTTACTTCCGACCATTTATAATGCCTGTAGGCGCAGTATTCTTTATTTTCCTCATACGTTTCTTCTGTTCATGTTATAAATTGCGATTGTGTCATTTGTGCTGATCACACCGATTTATATTTGATTCTGTCTAATAAACCTATAGATGATAAATTTAAAGCTAGTGCTAAATCTGTAGCAGAGTGTTCACCTTATATAATAATATGGGGTATAGAAATAAGAACCATCCTGACCCAACGTGTTTTTCTGCGTTTGGAAATAATCGAATAAAGGAGAGCAAACAAGTGGTAGATATTTTCAACATCGGCCAGGGACGATCCTACTTACTCACTATACTATAACATTTCAATTGTTAAGTTTTTTGATTACAGTTTCACGTTTTCGAGTAGCTCTTTACCTTATCAACATAAATCCTAGAATAAATATATTTCTTCAAAGAAATTAAAAGCATCAGAATAACCAAACAAATATTTCAAGTTAAACCCTGGACTCGTATGCCTTTGTTCTTGTTGATTCTGAATGCAATCAAATTAGATAACGTAAAATTGCGATAACCTGAGTGTTCCAATTTACGGTATAATTTGCATACAAAAGTTCTTGTTCCAGCATTAAAATAATGTTAATAAACAAGATCCCCGGATAATTTTTGTGGAACAAGTGGGGAAGCTTCGAGGCTGTGACAATAAGATAGATATCCAAAGTTTCTAAAGCTAGTTAAAAGGCCTACATGTCAATTTCACCTATATCTTAACACAAACACGCTCCATCGAGAAGCAAACATCTTCATGAAGGGACGAAATAGAGAATCAAAATCTATATTCTCATATCAGGAGAAAGACAACGATATCACGATAAAATGTCCGAACTTTATTTGTTCCCTATCTATAATACACCGGACGAATAGACTGGTATTTTATTTAAATATTTCGTGTGGCAGATAATTGATAGATCCTTAGTTTTACTGGGGGTGCTGACCGATTGAAGACCGTATGGTCACTCCAGCCCTCCAATCTGTTATGTAAGTATTTGTCTATAGGTTTGATATAACTTTCGATGTACGTGCATAACTGATGAATAAATTAAACGTGTCTGTCTGTTTCAAGCATTGTCTTATGGGTTAGGATGGAATGAAAACTTTCGAACAGATCACCGGAAGCATTCCAAAATTTGAAATAAACTCATTTGGAAATATTGGGACTGTTTAACTGTTCACTCTTAAATGATCCTTGTTTGCAATAGAGACTGGATTATTGCAATGTGTTCAATATTGTAGCACAGCTAAATATTTTTTCATTTGGTCAGATATTTCACTGATCGCCCAATGCTGTATTGTAGAATATTAAGAAATGATTTATATGATATGACTAATGATTTCCTTTTACATAACAAGAAATATTTATTCGACATGTCATTGTTGGAACGTAAACACATACCGCATGTTCAAAAATATATTTTAAGGTTAGGGAACATTGATTATAAAAGAATATTTGAATTTGAGCGTGTTCATCTTATATAGTTATTATGTGTATATTTTATTATACACCGACATTTTAGCTTGTGTTGCTTGATGCTAATACGATGAGAGAGTGGAGAGAGTAGAAGACCGATGTTCTTTTTCAACTCTGATTACATAATAAAGAAATGAATTTTTGATTATTTTTGATCGAGTCCTGATAAAAAAATCAGCATATGAGAGTAAATAAGTTTGTGCCATTGATATGTAATGAATTAAATAATTTAAAAACGAGCAATTGCTCCAAATGCCGAGCACTTCATAAAGGTATGAACCGCTTTTATGTATAAAGTGCGGTGAGCTTCTTCTTAGACATTCGCAAGAATTATATTAGGGCCATTCTAGAACATTGCAGCTGTGATATTGCTGCACTCCTGTACTTGCTCCAAAAGCCAAGCACTTCATAAAGGTATGAACCGTTTTTATGTATAAAGTGCGGTGAGCTTCTTCTTAGTCATTTGCAAGAATTATATTAGGGCCATTCTAGAACATTGCAGTTGTGTTATTGCTGCACTCCTGTACAAATTAATGAACATTCGACAATTTTTTTTTTAAATGTTCAAATCATGATTTTGAACAGTGACTATTTTTAAAATCATGTTGATTTTTTGCAATGCATAAATCAAATCCCTATTCTTTCATCTCAATACGTTTTTCGGGTTTCAAGGGTTGTGTGAGATACGTTTTTGACTTGTTCTGGATATATCATATTGACATCGATTAAGTTTGTCACTTATACAGAGTTTATGTATTTTTATATCAGCGCTGCAATTATTAAAGTGAAATAAACCTCATATCTGCGGGCTTAATAAGGGCTTATGTCCAGATTTTTAAAAAATCATTTTATTTGATCAAACAGCCATTTATAATGTACGCCATTTTGTGTCTACTTGTCAGCCCTCTAAAATGTCTCGAACTACTCTTTTTGAATGTATAATAGGCTTATGTCCGTTGAAATCGAAAAATGTTGGAGTAAAACAGGCGCAAATCCTAATTCGCCATAAATGTCATTTGTGAATTGTTCCGAAATTGAGGTATTTTTGCTGAAATTGGGCTTTATCAACTAATTTTATTTGCCTATTTGCCGTATAACCAGATGCTTGGCTTCTGATTTTATGTGGGTATCGACGATCCTTTTGAACACTCTTGGGCGGAAGAGGAAATATTCAGAATATCAAACACCAGTTAAGCCAACTTATTCAGACTTGGACTCAATAGATGTAGATGTGAAAGCAATAAGTCTTCGCAAAAAAGCTCGACAAGTATGTAGTTCCAACATTATCGCAACAGATTTGATTCGTGGCAATGATGAGATTCGTGGGAATAGAAATATTTACTGTACTACCATGATTCAACATGCTTTAGTCCAGATGGAAAGAGCGGGAAGCAATATTACAATGAATCAATACATACACATATGGTAACGGATACAATTCATGCAACAATCGAAAAGCACAGGAAACCTTTACGTGGATCGAAAATAGAAGACCTTGATGGAAATACGCCACAGATATATCTGACACAAATCTAATTCAAGACAAACAAACTTAGTTTACACGATTTTTCAAGCACAAGGCGATTATTGTGATCAGCTGTCTAAAAAATTACAAGTGATAATAAATAATGAAGGAAAATAATTATGACAAGAGTATAGTGAAACGGTTTGTCGTTAGTTGGTGGGATAGTTTTTATTATATTTTGTCAAATAAGCAATTGTCCTAAATATTTCTGGGTGATGTTGATCTAGAAAATTAATTCGAAACCCGAATTGGCTTATATTCTTCTTATATGTTTTAAATACCAAGTTAAATGTTCACGTTACAGAATATATAGAATCTAGGATAGTGTGAATTGAAATGCCTTGGTTACAACACCTTTTTGATGACGATGTGATCAACTGCTGAATATTAAGCCGTGATGTAAACAATCATGCAGTGTTTTAAAGCGAAATTAAAAACTAGGTGCATTCTGCTTTCGCTTCTATCAATAGTTTTCATTTGTCATGTCATAGTGAAAAGAGCAGCGAAAGCGATAGATCGAGAAATCATCAGAGAGAAAAAATGATGTGGAAAAAAATAAAACTTTCATCGGGGTTGAATCACCTATTAAAGTTATTAGTGACGAATACAACAAAACGGATGTGAAAGAATACAACGAATTTAAACACCGAAGTGCACCGGCAGAGCAAGCCGAATGGAAAAATATATCGTACAGTTTTTATGAGAAAGTTTTTCGGCCTAGTGACAGCGAAATTAAGTTTTATAATCGACCTGAAGACGACCACGTTTTTAGGCAATCTCAGATAAATGAAAGTAGAGTTGGTGATGATAAGATTACAGAAGATCTTCCAATGACTCCTGAAGGTAATAATATACAAGGTACTTTAGTCCATGTTGGATAATTTGAGTTTAAACGTATAAAGTATCATTTTTGTCCCGAGAGAAAACCCGGGAATGCGGTATTTGTGCAATCACTTTGAATATGATAATCATTCGTTCCAGGCTAATAGTTTCACTGATATTTTTGTGCACAGACATAGTGCTTAACTGAACCACCGTATCCGTTTGAGGTGACCAACAACCCTCTCGCATAAGATCACCACCCACGGGATGGAACCTGCGTCTCTCACGTAGTACGATTGGAGTTTCGTAGCTGGAAGAGAGCATCTCTAACGAGCTGAAATATTATACTTTTTGTAGAAGCTATTCGGAAATTTGGAACTATGTTACCAAACTGGGAGAGGTATGAAATTCTCAACTATCCGAATGTTTATTATCTTGGACTTGGTGCCAATAAAACACAAGTTAATCATCACAGAAAACATAATTTTGGATTCGACTACGCGACGCGAGTAGAAGAAGAGTCTGAGGGAAATTATGATGTCACGGGGCATTACAAAACGGTGAGTGAGGGGCTTTTGTTCTCGGCGAGAAACATTTCAATGGAAAAAATGTACAATAGTCATTATTTCATCAACCGTGACGACAAAAACCCCTGGTATAAATTTCCAATGAAGAAACTCATGCGCAGTAGCGGACCTAAAAATTTTCGGATGATATAAGGATATAAGTCGTAAAATTCGTGAAGTCATAATTTGCGACGCATGCGAATAAAAAAACACAAAATCTTTCTGTCGAATAGTGTAAAAGAATATAGAAATCACGACGGTAATCGTGATAGGTTCGTTTGGTGATTTCAATACATTGTTAGACTTCCACGTGTTGTATAGGAGATGCATCCACCACCGCCGCACTTTTACCCCCCCCCCCCTTTTTTTTATCTTGATGATCTTGTCCTCACCAAACGTGCTTTTCAACAACGCACTTCTAGGATATTTGACTCATAAGATAGCTAGATATTCAGAGGTATAGATATACAAAAGCCAGGAGGTACTCCTAGTCTTACAAGTAAACTGCGTCACGCTACAATAATAAAGCATATAAAAACAACCAGTTTTTTATTCTCCCATACAGGTTCCCGGTGATCATATAGGTTACCGTTATGAAATAATCAAACATCTTGACAATGGCTATTATACTGATGTTATCTTGGCAAGAGATTGGTCCAACCCAACATCGAAGAATATTGCAATCAAGATTTTTCGCCATGATAGTTAGTGAGTATTTCATAGAAATGTATATTAGTCTTAGTGGAAAACGAGTCGACTTAGTGATATTTGTGAAGATACACACTAGATTTTACCAGAAACTTAATGGCGTTATATTCTAAAACTTGGCATTTTCGGATTGAAAGAATGAAAATTGGCCAAATTTCTAATAAAATTGGCCTATTGGGGTATTATAAACGCAGTTTATAGTTTACCCACTGCAAACGAATGATTATCATATTCGAAGTGATTGCACGAATAAGTATATCTGAGAAACGAATTTGAATTGTTTCAACAAATATAATTTCGTTTTTCAGCATGACCAGAGTTTACTGGCGGGAAGTGAGTATTTTGCAATACATAAATTCACACGCCACAAACCTTGATTATTTCACTCGATTATTATCAACTTTCAAATTTCGTAACCATTTCTGCATGGTTCTTGAGTTATTGGGGTGAGTTCCTAGGGGGTAAATATCACTGAGGTATTGGTGACTTGCAATCGCCAGGATGATTATGTTATATTTATTTTGTTGGTGGCGTGATTCATCTATGGGCCAAGTTTATCAAAACTAGCTTCATGACAGTAACCGACAATTCACGTCATTTTCTCCAGCTGATTTACTTTTTATGAATTTGTGTAATTGGATTTGAATGCTTTAAGCAAAGAGAATGGAGAAACTATTAGACACACAAGCTTCATGAACTTTTCTAGAGCTCTGGTGACGGAAATTGTGATGTCAAATTGTAGGGGACAAAAAATTAACAAAACTTTGGATTTTTATTGTTGCCAAAATGAACAAAACCCGAACGCGAGGCATTTTCTTTCCGCCCTCAGATTTGAGGCCAGCGTTTTAAACACATTCACAAAGTATTTTCCAAAGAGTGTATAGACTGTATAGAATTTTTTAATCAAATTACTTTTATTAAAAATACCTGTATGAAAAGTCTGATCTTGGTCAGATGAAACGTCATTGAAATAAATTGGTATAGTCTATGGGGTATGTGCTGGACGACTTCTGAAACCTATACTTATTCCATAAAAATATATTTCATATGCATACATATATGAACTTGAAATTTTCTTTAATATATTATTTTTGAAATCCAGACTTAACAATGATGTAACAGTGTGAAATTAATTTTAGCAAGAAGTCTATAGCTCGCCATAATAAAAGTTTTTTTTTTCACAAAAAGTTTGCCCGAGGACTCGAGGACCTTTTTAGCAAGATGAAGCGCTCTGAGCAGGTAGCAGAAACGCGAATCTAAACAACCAATCTAAAAAAAGAATATTTTTTCAAAAACATTGCTAGTTCAGCAGTGCTTCTTGAAGAGACCTGAAAACGCAAAAAATATTTAAAAATAACATTTTTTTCAAGACAATGTATTGATTTGAAATACATGAAACATCCAGTACGAGATATGAAATTGATGCAAAAGTTTGCCAATGATACATTGCATGGACTTCGGTATCTTCATGAAATCAATATGGTGCACGGGGATATTAAACCGGTGAGTTTTATTGTACTTTTGAACGCATATAAGTTAATTTTTGATATTGCATGAAACAGTTGAAGCAATTCTTAGTAGAAAACCTCTCATTGCATATCTTTTTTACAACGTTCGAATTCGGAACGACGTTGCCATCGAGTTGAAAATTTGTACTTTACATTTCGTTTTGCCAAAACGGATGATTGGTATTAATGCAACAGCTGTTGAAAGCAATGTATAAATGGCAAAAAGATTTAGTCTGTTCTTTAATTTTTATTACAGCATAACATTATGTATATCCACGGAAAAAACAGTAAAAGCGAAGGTCAATTACTAAAAATAGCTGACTTCGGAGGAAGTTGTATTCTTGGTCTTGAAGGTATGTGATCTAACGGATATAAAGGGATTTAAATATTCACCATGGTTGATATCACATGCTGCGCGTTTATATAATTGCTCGTCCCAGTTTGTTCGATGTCATTTTTATAGCCGACGATTCTGTAGAGAGGGGGGAATGAGAAAATATCTGATGGCAATTTTCTGTTAATTTCATTAAAAGACATAACTATCATGAGTGATGTTCACAGGGCTTTAGACCTATGTTTGGGTTTAAGAAGGTTGAGAACAAACCGAAATTTTGTTATCCGACTCACATTGTAAATCGTGGGTGCTATCTGAGAGGGCCGTAGATATTTACCATATTATAATGACTGGAGAACTAAATTTTGAATGACGCCGCAAGCTGCATATCATTACTGGCCACAAATATTCTAGCGGTAAAATATTGTTGGGAAGTATAACTGGGGGTTGACACTGTGGCAGTAATATATATCCTTAGTAAGCATGGTGAATTGATAAAATTAAATTTATTTCAAGATTTCAATACAGACACGAACAACTAATTTGAGAAAGTACACACAAAATAGCCTTTTGTGCTTGAACACAGATTAGGTCAGTTCCGGCGTTCAGATTTTTATTGAATATATTCCATACGTTGATTACTTTAAGGAATAGCATTACAAATTTCGAAGGCATTAAAAAGCATTATGATGTATGTTGAAAGTTTGATTTCATGCCTCCATATTGTCATGACAGTAAAAACACAGCGCTGAATCTGGCAGGCGCTTGCGTAAATCCTTATTTGGTCTTTCTGTCTCAGCAGCAAATTGTTTTTGCCCAGCATTGCCACCTGATCTCTTAGAGACTTTTTCGCTATTCCGACACAAGAATACCTCTGGGGGCCACGACAAGCCATGCGCTCCGGGTGAATGATTTTTTTAAAGGTAGGTCGATGATAACGTCAATTTTCAAACTGAATCGATTTTGTAGTGAAATGCTTAATTTCTATTGAACTTTAATTTGGTACTGGCAAAAAACACGTATATCATATATAATGTTATTGAACCTTCAATGCCTTAGAGTTAGTCTGTGATAATGCCATCGCGACCCCCGTGTTTCTACACTGCGACGAGTTCATATTTGATGAATGTATTTTTGTTCCCAAAGCAGCATTTTTGGATATCCTAAAGGTTTTTAATAATAATTTCATTACAGGTGAACATTGCTATTCGTCACATTTCGTTTACGGTACAAGGATATACAGATCTCCTGAAATCATTCTTCGTCTGCCGTATACAACTCAGTGTGACATGTTCAGTTTTGGGATTTCACTAGCGGAATTATATCTTGGACACCCTCCATTTTATGGTGAAGACGATGAATCTGAACATTTGGGGGCAATGATGGAAGTGCTGGGTCTTCCACCAACAAAAATGGTAGCGAAGTCTCATAAGAAATATCGTTTTTTCAGTGAGTTTTGATAATAATCGTAATCTTATGTACGTAAAAATACCGGATTTTTACTCGTGATATTAGAAAAATATGATCTCTTAATCGGACCCGAATCGATATCGAAATTGATCATATACTGTGTTGGATAAATTTGATGACGTTTTTTTACTTTGTTGATCGTGACCAAAGTATACGATGAAACAATTCAAATTCAATCACTTTATTTTAATCAGATGCTTTCCGATACAAGTCAAGTAGCAAAGAAAGCTATCGCGAACCGTACAGTCAACCCTTAGTGGAGGTTATGAAAGGCATTGAGCCAGTGTTTTTCGACTTGATATGCAGATGCCTGGAGTAAGTATACCAATCGCTATGCTACTACGACAAACTTTATTTATTTCCTGACTAAGCTCCACTCGGCTCGTTGTTTATTCCTGGACATTAAGCTTCGAATGTGCTTTTACTCAATATTTGGAAGTTATCAAGTTTGCGGAACTTTCCATGTGGAGGATTGTGGATTTTTATGTAAAAATATTTTTCAAATTAAACAAAAAACATTAAAAATTTTATCGTTTTTGCCCCTGAATTGCTGAATTCTATACAGAAATATTCTGTAGCAACTAAACTGCTTTGTACATTATTGAACATCTTACTCCTAAATTATTATTATTATTTCTCCATATATTACAACAACCAGATGGGATCCACAGCTACGCATTACACCAGAGGAAGCTCTTCAACATCCGTTTGTGACAACTATCCTTAACGATGATGACCTCAATGAAATTCCGCCGCTCATTAAAAGATTTATAGGGGAGTTGTAATGTCTAGCTACTAAATGATATGCAATATATATGCGATTTTTATTATTTATTCTGATTTTATTTATTTGTGTATATGAAAAGGTTTATGCCGTTAAACTACCACATGCGATTACATTTTTATCAAGACAACCTAAAGTATGGCTGGGCAAATCCGAATCGTTTGGAATCAGAATCCAATTCTAATATAGTTTTCAAATGGGTTCGAATCACTAATTCCATATAACTCAACCCACATCCTGTCTTTACCAATACCCATTCAACTATTGTCAAAAGCAACAAATCTGTAGCTATGAATACACTTCCAATAAAACAAAACAAACTGTAGGAACCGACGTACTTTCTACCCAAACTCATTCTCTAAATGCACAAATAAAAATTGAAAATATTTTGTTCCATTTTGCAGTTATTTTACATTCTTATGACTGATTCAAGTTTGATTCGAGTATATTGTGGCGACAGCGGAAGATCTCTGATATTGGGGAGACCGACTCGCTGACGAAAATAGTAAATTGAGAGTTTTCTACTAATAAAAATTCTACCGCGCAATAAATTTTAGAGTCTTTATGCAAAAAATGGCAAAATTTTGGCTGAAAAACATATATTCCAATGATAACATTTTGTCGTAAAACGCAGGAAAATGGAGAAAAAATTGCGATTTCGCTATTTCATCATAATTTTTGCGGATTTAGGTAGGGCATCGGATGTCCACAATATTTTGCACTGGGGGGAGAGGTCCGGACCAACAATATAGGCGTACTCTAAATTAGCCATATTTATTCATATATTCAATTTAAAAATAGCAAAACACTTGAATATACGTTTCGACGCATCTGTGAGAAAAATCTCAGCAACCTTTGTTTAGTCAACAAGACTGCGTGACAACACCCTTCGAATAGTAAAAACTGGTAATGCAGAAAAATCCCCGAACGGATGTCTGTGTGTGTAAAAGAAATTTGTCCAAACCACCTGAAAGCGATTAACCAATTACCAAACTTTATTATAAAAGATATAACAAATATTGGTGGTAATGGCGTTTGGCATCATATCTATCCTTCAATAAAGATTTCCCAGTTTATAAAATATGTCAAATTTGACGAACATTCGCATGCAAGCTTTTAAACAAAATTTTGTAATATACACTCGTATATGACATAGATCATAACGGTAATCAATATCACTTCTTACCGCATTTTTCGGTATTGTCTGCAAAAGCATATTCAGATTCTTGAAAAGGACGAGGGGCAAAATTTGAAAACATTTTATGACCAAATAATGACATCATAATGGGTGCAGTAGACTTTTTTTTTAAAATGATACATCGGTCTTAAAAGTAGCTAATTTTGGGAATTCCAACGCTTTAAAGCATCTAAAAGGCCATTTTGCAAATTTTTCGGCCGTCTAGCGGGAAGGCACATGTCACCAAGCCCACTAGTCTATTCAAAATGTGATAGTGCGGAATTGACTATAGTAGAGTTACTATATATGCATTATACAAACTCCCTCTATAGGCTGTAATATATATTTGAAAGTTCACAATTCCGATTAAAAAAATGATCGGTATGTCAGATTCATTATGAATGTAAATTACGTTATTTAAAAAATATGTAGTTTTGAGATATATTGGCCACTTATTTACTGAAATAAAACAACGTAAGGATAATATTTTACTTTTACTCAGTGGGAGAGAAAAGCCGAGAAGAGTTCGTTAGGGAAAGAATGTTTGAATAATATTCTTAAAAAAAGGAGACCGGTTTGAGACTATCAGTTGTCACCATAGTAACGTGGAACGGTTACACACACTGTGCACGGTAGGATAGGGCAGGATATCATTTTTATCCTGCGGGAGCTGGGAGAGGAAAGCTGAGAATACAGCGTAACCATGTGGCGAACCACCATCTCTCGTGCAGATACCAGTCCGAATGTGTGAAAGTTTTTGCATTATCCTATTTCTCATTTTTTCTGTGCAAGGACCTGGTTGGTGCAGGAAGCCGTACCGGTACCGGTACACTGTACAGTGTAAGCAGCGCCTTCGTGAACCACCGTGCACCTGCGAGGTGTCCAGCAGACCTCTCGCATATATTCATCATCCCTCACGGGATTCGAACCTGCGTCATGACGACTAGAGATGCGTAGCTCCAGGCGTATTCCGAACGCTTTACGGTACCAATTGAGATAACCGTGCAGTGGTACGGTACCGATACCGTACGGTTTGCCGTCTTGGTTGCCGTCTTTGCTGAGTGGCGGGATAAGGTATACCCATGGGCATGTTAGTGTATCTAGAGTTTAGGTTTAATTTGAAATGAAAAGATACGTAATTATTATTTTTCCAAATTACAATATAGTCGTGCTATGGAGTGAAGTGACCTTTAGGTACGAGCACTTCATTTCAAAAAGTGGTGTAATAAGGTTCGGTTATGTTACATTTATGCCCAGCCCAAGCCAGATGATTCAAAACTTAGCCTTAACTTATCGTTAGTTCTCATGGTTGATGCGTTCCTTAACAAAAAATCTTGCGGTTGTGTTTACTGCCGTGAAACAATGCGTTTTACGGGTCCATCTACGGGAAAAATGTTAACCAAAACCTTCACCAGTTCAACCTCCATTTAGAACTGGTGTATGCACAGGCACAAGAGATGATGGTTCGCCATACGGTTAAGCCGTACTGCGTATTCTTGACTTTCCTCTACCATGGGATAAAAAAGAAATCCTAATCTTGCCAAGAATGTTTTCCCTCTTGGTGGATTTCTGTTTATTACTGTAGCTTGACTGTTAATGTTATCTCATCAGCCCAAAGAGTTATTTTACCACTGCAGATATTGCAAAATGACTTGAACGGATTTCTTCTGTCTACTGAAACAACGAATCCCACTATGTTCTCATTGCTGAATTTTTATAGGCCATGGTATTATCTGCAACAGTGTGGTGAAATGCGGTACCGTAGCCCACTGGTAGTTATTACTGAATAATAAAAAGCCAAGAATGTTTTACACTTAACAGCTCAAGGATGTAAATTTTGAATCAAATCACTGTCAATCCAAATCAATTCTAATCTCTAAGAAAATAACTTGCGGGATTCTAATAGATTCTTTGCTTTGTTTGCGTACAGTTTTGTCTTTGGACCTTTATAGCAAACGTTTTAACGATTTTTTGGAAACTGGGAACAATAAGTGAGATTGGCAAAAAGTTACCATATTGTTGCAAATTTTTATTGTTCGAGTTTATTGTATTGAATTCCATTTCATGTATTTTTTTTGGTGAAATGCAACAGTTATGCAACAGTTATCTAAAGCACTCTTTCATGGATTCCAGTAAATTTTAGGAAATTTAATCTTTATGTGCGAAATATCGCAAATACTTTACGATTTTTATAGCCACTCCAGTAGTGGATCATTCGAACCAAGGCACTTATAGTATCCACTTTTAGACGGAGAGGTTTAGAGTTGTTGGAAAGATGTCTTTCCAGCTCGGCTCCGCCTACCCAAGTTATTACACCATTGTTGAGTGGTTGGCAACTTTTTCAGATGAAATTTGCCAAAAGCTTTGCCCCTGAGCAATTTATATACCATTCTCACACAACCGTGGTATTTTTTACTGTAACTAATATTGTTTATGATAAAATGATCAATTTAGCTAATGAATTTTTTTTCTCGTGATAACAACTATGACTTGAAATAACATGATAGCGTAAAGTTTTTTTGGCTCCCAGGGACTTAATAAAATATCAACTTTTCTGTATATTGTATGGTATGTCTGTTCTGTGTTATATATATTTTCATATGACAAGCCAGAATCTACATGATTTATAGGAGAGGAAAGCCAAGGATACAGTAGAATCACCTGCGCAAGCCATGAACTCTTGCGCAAATACCAGTTCCGAATCAGGTTTTTGGTTACCATATTTTTCCTGTGCATGAACCTGATTGGTGGAGGAAGCCATAAGCAGTGTCTACATGAACCGCCGTCTACTGGCGAGGCGTCCAGCAGGTCTCTTGCATATAATCATCAACATCCCCTACAGGATTCCAATCTGCATTATGACAATCAAAGATGCATAGTTCGAAGCTTATTCCCAATTGACTTTCCTTGTCTAACTAAAGCTGCACTATCACAATTTTTTCCTTGTTATAGGTACATATTATGCTGATAACTGTTGTTCCAAATATTTGCTTCCGGAATTGTATGATATCACAATGGCTTCTGCTGCATCTGCACCAGTGCTAACTCCGCATATGCGTCAAGCTTTATCAAATTTATCAAACAAACTTTTCACGCAAGGAGATGCCAAATATGAAAACTTCACATCACATCTACCAGGTGAACATTAGAATTTTTATCTGATAGTTTTTAAACATAACTAAACATTTCAAATATTTATCTATGTCAAAAACATTTATTGGATGTATTAAATAAAATTACATTACAGTCAATACACGTGTGAACAAACATGGTAAAGTATGTACATATACGTGAGACACCATTATGTATACTTTGATCATGTCTACTTTATGCAGTACGTTTAGTTAGCAGCAGCACTGAAACATGTCATCCAAAATTGTTTATTTTACAATAATCACTAGAAACCTGAAGTTAGGGGTCTAATTGTGTCTTTTTTTTAAATTATTTTTTTTTCACATTTGATTGAAAGGAAGAAATGCAATTTCAAAAGATTTATTTGTCAGTCTTATTCAGTTTACAGAAACCAGCATCACCTTAAAAATATTTAATCACCGATTTAGCTTTGGTGTTTTTCAGGCAGCAGACTGGCAGAATGTCAGCTTCTCTCACTGAGACACTAGAAAATAGGTTTCATCAAATGAAGATTCAGCAAATAGGCAAAATTTGTGATATATCTCTTGCTGGAAGATCTGGTAGCAATCTAAACTGTGCAAAGAGGTTCATAATCATTAATACCGCTATAAAATAGCAGTGTTCGTGGTTTTGAAGCTTTTTGTTCAATTGAAAAAACATTGACTGATTATTCCGGAAAACTGAAGAGAAAAAAGATTTAGCCACCATGCTTCACTGTTTTATTTACAGCCCTTTTTAATTACGATAAGTCACATGAACCTTGTATATTTTTGTGGCTTTATTCTATGTCTTTAATTAAAAAAATGTCGCATTTATTTTTAAAATATTAATTAGCTTAATATTTTTTTCTATCTTCTGACCAGGAAATGAAATTCTGACAAATCTGCCTCTTCAGATGACTATGTACTTCAATGTTTATTTATTTCCTTTCTGGTTTACTACATACTGTGTCATGCTAGCAGTGAAATATTCATATCTTGGTGGAACATTTAAAGTTATATTAATTGCGATGTTGATTCTCTATACATTGATTGAAGTAGCAAGATTATATCTGGGATATATTGGAAATCTGCAAGAAAAGGTTTGTAAATACTGGGTGGCATAGTCTTGATTTCCTTCATTTATTACTACTATTGGATATTTTGAATTGAAATTCTAAAGGAAATCCAACTGAATCTGAAAAACGCTGTTCGGTGTACTCACTGAGTTTACACATCCATTGAAGTTTAAATTTTCTCCAGCTTTTATGATTAGCATGAATTCTGCTTTAGAGCGTTCCTTACTGTTTTAGTTATATTGTATCATGTTCAAATAATTATATACTTCCATATCCACACGTGAAAAAAAATTCACAAAGGAGAATAGCGAGATCACACTTTCATTCAATTGAGTTTTTTGTTTTTCAGGTCCCGGAGTTAGCAGGATTTTTGTTACTGAGTGCTCCACAGATTGTTCTAATTATAATTCTACTTGCACATCCAGATGTTATATTGTTACCAATGGAGGGCGTAATGCATTCAATATTATTGCTAATGATAGTTGTGGAACTCATTAGTGGACTTTTAACACTCTCAGCAATGACGCGGCAACAAGCGACAAAGTTTCGATTACAACAATTTATTGACCTGGAAAATGTAAATTCACCCCTTGTAGAGCAACCAGATGCAATCGGAAGATATCAATAAAGGTGCTAAATACTTGAACACCAGTATTATCTATGTGACATAGGGCATACTCACTGAAGGCGCGGAACCGGGGAGTGCTCCAATGCCATTTATTGGGGTGTCCGACATCCTCCCCAATCAGACAAAAAATTATGAAAAAATCGAGAAAAATCCACAGGTTTTCCGAATAACATTTTGCCATTTTGTTGCAAAAATACTCTAAAAATTTTTCTTGTATCGATCGACATCCTCCCCAATCAGACAAAAAACTATGAAAAAATCGAGAAAAATCCACAGGTTTTCCGAATAACATTTTGCCATTTTGTTGCAAAAATACTCTAAAAATTTTTCTTGTATCGATCGACAACCTCCCCAATCAGACAAAAAACTATGAAAAAATCGAGACAAATCCACAGGTTTTCCGAATAACATTTTGCCATTTTGTTGCAAAAATACTCTAAAAATTTTTCTTGTATCGATGTATGTTTTTTGATGGCACAAAACCATCAATTTTCTTTTTTTTTCATTGGTGAGTCTGATCCCCCAGAGATGTCAGAGATTTGCTGCTAGGTATACCGTACTTGGAATTCCAAAAAAGTTCTCAACCTACTATATAATGCATACCTGAGTGTGTGCCATCTAGTCTCAGAACTTCTGATTAAATTTTTCTAAAGGTGCTTATTGCTGTGAAATACACAAACAGTTTGCCTAAATATAACTGCTTTTTTTCTAGATTTTTTTCTAGATAAAGCTCGAATTGGAAAGATTTTGTTATAGTTAATGCCAACCTATGTGCCAGTACTACGAGAACCTTTTGAGCCACTGTGATCTCCAGAGTTGGTTGTGTCTGAAATGGATGGCAGTGACTTCGTACCAGTATAAAACTCTTATTAAGAGCGATTGGTCAATTTGTACCCTAAAAAAATCACCATTGGTCAATTCGTACCCTCGCCGAATGTTCGCGGGAGCTTACCTGTTTCTGAATTTAGGTGTAACAACACAGGATCAAAAAAATTTTGCCAAAATACTACATTGCAAATTTCACCATGGTACGAATTAACCTATGGGCTATTATACATAATCGATCAGTTATATTTTAATATATTTTTATAATAACAAACACTAAATAAAAAAATACTCAGCTGCAAATATGTAGTCGAACGTACAATATGGTTGAAAAACAAGCTTTTATTTCGTTTGGTAGATTTTTCCTGTGCGTGGACTCGAAACAACGGTTCATTGAAACGTATTTTGGCATTGGACTGTTCACCCGTGCGAGGCCATATACAGAATGTCCAATGGTCTTGGTATTCAATATAGGAGTGCCCGTTGTTTCATCGTTAAAGATTTAACCACAGTTGCAAATATTGGGAGCACTAGCGTATTTAGGAAAGAACAAAATGCCATGCCGCAAAACGAACGTAGTTCGCCGCATGGTTAAGCTGTGTCCTCGGCTCTCCTCTCCCGCAGGATAGAAATTAAATCCTATCCATAGTGTCTGTCGGATTTACAAATGTTAGTGGCAGTTTTATATATTTTCCCAGCAAAATTAGTATGGAAACGGTCAAAAATAATAAATCCACAAATTGAGCCTCATAAGAAACTGACACAAGACCTGTGCAAAACAGTATTCTTATAAGGTTTGTACAATCTCAAACCTGCAAGTGTTAAACATATTTTGCATACTCACTGTAGACCAGTATATCGTTCTTGGAAATTTTACCATATTCGATATTTTCAGACTTACAGTTCAAGTATTAAGACTAAACGAACTAGTTAAATTTTTGCTTTTGGATTTAATATAGTAAAACTTGGCCTACTATATCAATTGAATCTATCTACATAATTAGTCAAGTAATAATATTATGGATATAAACGAACTGCAAAAGGCAATATTTATACCTCATTTCTTAGGGCAGCAATAAGTTTGACAAAATAAAAAAAAAACATATATGATTTTATTTTGCCGGTAAAATCTGACAATTCCACTTCATTGCGCAAGTTTTGTATGATCGACTTAAGGCTGATTCGAATATTATGTGCTTCGAATCACTGAATTTAACTTCCCGGTCCATCAACTGTTTCAATGTTCATTAATTTCCTCAGAATAGATCCTACGAAAATTTGCTTTATTTCTTTTTCATACATGACCAGTTATGAAAGGATGAAGCAGGGCTTGATCGGCCGTTATTCGTCTGTCCGGATCCCACCTGTAAAATAAAGATTTTGCTATATGATTTAAGGTGCGTGTGATATACCCATTTCTATGCAGGATTTGCTCGTGTATTTGTAAATAAAGCACAAATAGCAAAAACATTACCAAGAAGTACTGGCTGCAGGTAGGGCTGGGGAAACCGAATCATTCGGAATTCGGATTTAATCGAATAATTTTTTCGAATCACGAATTCGATGTAAAAAACAAATATCCAAATTTTTGCGATTACAAGTTGTATTGATTGTAAAAATCAAGAAATTTATACATCATTCAATTCACACTCAACGTCTAAAATCAATAATTTTCATATTTTAAATGAAGATAAGTCTATTTGGTAAGTATTTGTTCCTATGAACAATCTACGATTGATTCGAATATACCGTGCTTCGAATCACCGAATCGAATTGCCCAGTCCTAGCTGCAGGGGACTTTCGTCACACATGTCACTAGTTGTGAAAAAGGCTATACTTTTCTAGCATAGTCAGTTAAATACAAAATACGAGTTGATCTATTTGGGAAGACGATCACAATCTACTATAAATGGTGTGGGCGAAATTGCTATAGTGTTGCAATGAAGGATGCCAGATTTTGCATTCTGAAAATTACCCAGATATTTGAAAAAGTCACGTCAAATGAAATGAAGACGCATCAATTTGGAATTATTCAACTTTGTATTCAAAGGATTTCAGAAATATGGTTTGTTATCCCAAATTGATTTCTATATTTGCAAATCCTATATTACGCTCATGTAACAAATATTCGATAAGTTGTCTGCATTTTTTGAATGAAATTTACCCAGAGCAAGATTGAAGGTACAACCCTCTCACCTCATATGAAAGGAGATACGTAAAATGGAACAGCAGCAAATTTGTCCCAAGTGGCAAACATTTCATACAAGATTGCATCGCTATAGTAGAGTGGAATGAGTGGTATCGTAGAATAGAGTGGTATCTCTACTGGGCGATAACAAAACCACATGCCGCTTGTCCATTTAAAAAAATATTCTCGTTATGGCTTCATATTTTGAAGTCAAACCTTTTCCAAGATTCTAAATACGTCACTGATGATGTTATTTTTTAATTAAAAATCCGAATAGGTTAAGATACATGTTTGATTCGAACACCCATTTCAGTAATTTGAGATGATTCGAAATAATTTCAAGCAAAATTATACGAGTTATGTCGAATTTTGAGCATACTCAGAGAATTACTCAGAGAATTATCTCCAATATACTAAAAAAGGTTGCTCTGTAGTAAATTTTCCCATGAAATTTGAAGTAGATTTAGGATTCGGGAAGAGTCGATTACGAGGGATTTGATATTGGAGATTTGATATTGGATTCGAAAATAAATTGTAAACGTTTGTATATCTGAATGTGGCAACCATAGACCTGGCCCATTGTGAAATTTCATGATACGCATCAGCTTTTTATCTCCATAGAATCTGACAAAACCCTTTTTTTTTTATTATACTGACTCACTCGAGACATTTGCTTATCAAATCAAACAGTTTGGGTTCCATTCCATCAAGAACTTTTTCTAGAGGGCGGCTGTATGGCTCTCGATATTTTCGCCTGTGTGACACCTTCTTACGGATTGCCCCTGTTGAATAATAAAATTACATAGAACAAGCATGGAATACCCAGCCATTCATATTAGTTATTGCTTTAGTACAGCAGCATCAACGCCTTTCGCCCATCTCTTTGTGTCCATTGAAGGGCCCATTTGGTAACTTAGAATATAGTATTGATGTACTTTGAAATCGGGCTACGTGTACAATTTGACAATTTGTTTGTTGTTTTTAATCTTTTGACGCAATTTTTTTTATTTCAGTCGGCGACAAATGGATCTATCAAGAACGCGCAAGGAAGTCGCCGTATATGCTACATTCATATTTGCCATCTGCTGCAGCAAATTGCTTTGGATATACAGAATTAATTACAAAATGAATTTACCCAAAAATATTGATCTTTTGCTCGAGCTTGCAATCATATGAGTGGGCGGAAGACCTAGTACTTCCATCATGACTGCCAAATAACCAACTTCATGATTTTCACCGCCGAAAAGAGGAAAACCAAGATACAATTCTGCCAGTGAAACTCCAAAACTGAACATATCACACTGAGTTGTATAAGGCAAATTAAAAATGATCTCAGGAGCTCGATAATTTCGCGTCACGAAATAACTTTCATCACAAAATTCCCTCAAACCTGTTAGTATAAAGAGTAAAAGGGTCGAGGGTGACCTCTAAATCAGTTTGGTTATCTATTTGGTTTTCTATCTAAAAGCATGGATTTCTACTAATTATAGATTTTAACTTTCGCACTCGATATATAAATGATTAAAATTATTAAAAAAGTATGTAACGAACATAACTAGCTGCATGCTACCAGTGAATACATTTCGTCATCTCTTATACAGAATGCAAAAATTACCTTCGTCGCCAAGAACGCAGCTTCCACCAAAGTCAGCTATTTTTACCAATTGACCCTCACTTTGATTATTTTTTCCGTGAATATACATTACATTGTGCTACGCAAATAAGAGAAAGAAGTATAATTGAAAAGGAAATTTCCTTACGAGCCTACTGTATTAATTGATTATCTACTAAGATTCGGCCTTGGCTGTGATTACGCAGAATAAAAATTCAGAGCCTAATTTATATCAGATTCAGTGGCGGCGAGAGATCACCAATATTGAGGGGTCAGCACTCGCCGACGAAAAACGTAAACTGACAGTTTTATACAAAGAAAAATATGCGCGCCGAAGGCGTACAAGAAATTAAAGCGTCATTTTACAAGGAGAAGCAAACTATGAGCGGAAAAATTGTTCTGATGATTTAATTTAGTTGTAAAATGCGTGTTGAAGGCGCGCGAAAAATTATCGATATTTTTGTGCAATTTTCTTCTAATTTTCGCTAATTCAAGGGGGTCGGACCCTAATATTTGGCATTGAGGGGGACCGGACCCCGAGATTTAGAATTGATCTAATGTAAAGAAAAGAAATAGATACTGGGATTGACTGATGAGTTATAATTTATGCATTTTTTAATGTTGAAATTTACGACAGCTTACCGGTTTAAAGTCGCCATGCACGGTTTTTATTTCATGAAGGTAATGAAGACCATGCAAAATATCACTTGCAAACTTTCGAAGTAATTCAGAGTCACGTACAAAATGTCCCGTATATTTGGAATCGATACAGTCTCTGCATCACATTAAAAACATTTCTTTTATAATATGAATAATAGATAATATCATCGTTTTATTAAATCTTTATTATGAAGTTTAATCAAGGACTACATCGGTCGCACTATTTAAAAGCTGCACGTCGATCTTGTCTGTTTTACGCAAATAATTGTTTCTAAAACATATTCGTGGATGACGATTAGACAGGCGTATGTCACATTATTTATATTTCGAGATTTTAAATTTATTTTAAGATGAGGTTATAGGCAAAAAAAACTTTCGTCAAGCAAAAAGTTATTAAATCTTTCCATGGCAAGTACAAGAAAAATCCCCTTTTGTAATACATTAAATATTGGACATATTATATTTGATAAATCTTCAGAGCATAATAGGCGTACATCCGAACATGTATATTGAAAAATACTGAAGAAAAAGGACTCATTTTTGTCCATTATTGGGATATTTTGACGATTCTTATTCCTATATTTCAACTTTCTCCTCTTCCGACGCTATACTCGGGCGGATTTCGACAAATGATCAGAGTTTTATTCTCTAGTCGTGTACAGAAAGCTTAACCAGATGGGCTTACAAAAGGAAGCAATGAAATCAAATTTACAGATCTCTTAGAGCTGAGAAATCGTTGGACGGTATAGTTGGGCGGTCACCTCAAGTATACTTATTGTTTAATGTTGTTTGAATCATGATATATAATGTACATGTTGTGCCATTAACGAACAATTCGTGTTCTCATTCAATATCGTACAAAAGTTGACACCGGTGAGGACTTAACGAATGTTTTGTAAAAAGGAGACTATCAATTTTTGTCATGAAACTAACTGTTTGTTACAACTTTAGAATATTATTTTGCCTGTCTCAACCAGGCAGTATTAAATTAGTTCTAAGGTGCACATTAAGATGTAACCCTTTTTAGCTTAGCCATATGACTGTTCACACCGGCGTGCTGAAGTAACCACTTGGCTAAAAACACCAGTGAACATGACATACCCGAGTAACTCGAGAACCATGCAAAGATGGTTACGAAACTTGAATGTTGCTAATAATCGGGAAAAATAATCAATATTTCGAGCGTGGTCATTGATATATTGCAGTACCTTCACCTCTCTCCAGTAAAATTTTGCCAGCCTGGAATAAAACGTATGTTGTTGTAAATTGATTCTAGTGGGTGAGGTGGGTAGTGAAGCCTTGGTCAAAATAATTGTGACATATCATTATTGTTGGTCAAAACAGAAAAGAATTCTTTGACTGTTGAAATGACATGCAAAGATTATACGAATAGCAAAGTAACGCAATTGTGCAGTTATTATAGAACACACGTAAAAATATGTTCGAAATTATCAAATCCAAATAGCATCAACAATTTTAGTAAAAGAAGCACATTAGTAGTGACAGGAGATTATCATTTCAACCAATAATCGTTTAATAAGTGAACATGGATATAGGCATTATGTGAGATACGAGAATGAATATGATTGTCATATATAGCGCTAGAGATCTTGAGTTTGCCATCCGTAAAGTCATGTTGATGAATCGACTTGGGAGTGTAATGGCCTTAGTGGTCAAACTTTAGATATTTACAATATTAATATCAAATGTTTATAAAATTGTGTAACATGTTATTGTATCTTTTTGGGGTGCCTCAAGATGAAATCTGAGGTTTTGTTTACTTGTTTCCACGGCACGATAAAAATACTTACTCAAAGGTAACCCACATGATTTTAATTGCAACATTTTTTGAAGTTGGATTCGACCAATCTCGTGCTAAGATTACGTCGCAGTGACAACCAGAATCAATATATTTGATAACTTCATATCGATAGCCTATGTGATCTCCCGGTACCTGAAAATGGAAAGGTATCATTCATTAAGCCATTGCTACGTTGTTTCATTCATGAATAATTAATATAATTATTATCGCATATTGTTTTGAAAATATTTTCGAAATTCATAAGTATTTTCTCGAACTATTAAAATCGACCCAGCATGCTTGAAATCTCGTGGAAATATTTAGTGACATGCAAACAGTTTACCTCAGTCTCATATGTTAAACTGTATAGTGAAACCAAGCTATATGCCCTTTTGAATATTTTTTTGCTTTTGACTTTGGTGAAACGAGCATATCGTACTCCGGGTTTTTCAGCCTAGTAGGTACGGGCTTTAGAATTGTTCTGACATATTTCCTGCATGTCGTAAAAAGCGAATAAAATGAGACAAATAAGTGGTAGATGCTTTTACCATAGTCCAGTGCAGATACCCCTCACTGCATTTTACCATAGCAGTTCTCTTCCGTTTGGAATGTTTTCGGCTTAAACAGTAGTTTCTGGTACTAGATCTTGTTATAGCTCTTCAATATTAAGTGGCCATTAGTTGTTCCATTTAGGCACTGCTTCCGGTCTCAGAGTGAATATCCAACGAAAGTAGAGTTTAGAATTTCCAAAAGATTAATGATAATGTCACATTAATCAATTTTCAAGTTTTTTCAGGGCAAAAAAGAATCCGATTAACTTTCAATTTTAAAAGAATTCCCGATTCACTTTTATGTGTTTTACAGGTAATCTGCTACTTTTTTTCGGTTTTGTTGGTTGGAGAAGATCAAATTCACCAGGGTTGCTTTATGACCACAATACACGTGAAGTTGTCTTACCGATGCATTGAGTTGTGTTTCGGGTAGCAATATAAAAACGGCAATACACACCTTGCATTGCGTTAATCGTATCCACATGCCTACAAAGAACAAACGCATGCAAAGAAACGAGCACTATCCGTTAACTTGCATAGCAAACCGTTAAGCTGCGTTGGAAAACGTGAGGAACTGCATGCAGAGCATTGCGTCGTATCATACAAACGGATTTTTTAACATTGAACAAAACGCCGTGAGATTTAGCATATGATACATATGCTGACAACAACTTGTTCAGTCCTTTTGTAGATGGAGCCAGAATATAAATATCATCAGTATACATGACATGGTTAATTACTTTGTTGTATACAGAACAGCTAACAGTCAACATATCAAGAGTTTTCGACGGGTTAATTTAATAATCTAATTAAGATTATAAATGCAGTAAAAATTCTAAAGTCGGTACCGTGGGTATATTGAGTATATGGGTCTCTAAAATTTTAGAAAATGTTGTGACAATCGCGATAGGCCTGTAGATTTTTGGCTGTATATACTTGGCCACGATACCATTAGGTGTATAGCTATGCATAATGCACATATTCAATAATCAAGACAGAAGAATGAAAATCAGTGGATGAATGTGATCGAGATGGTTTTTGTAATTTTGTCTAGCCCCGCCGAAGTTGGATTTGAGGGAAGCAATTATAGCTTCTAACTCTTATGGACTCATCAGATAAGAATTGAATTCTTATATGATGATTCCCTAATTGATTTTTCAACAAACTCTTTATCAGAAGCACCTTTGACGCTGTTAAACAAGGATTCGTAATGTGATTTCCACGTACTACAGATATTGACTTCGCCCGAGTGTCCAGTGATAGCTGTGGGACGCGTAGACTCCCCAGACTCGTTAGAGAGTTTTCCGGACATGTTTCCAAAAATGACCTCTACCATACAACATCCTTGTGCACTTAATACAATATATTACCATTCTATAACCTCCCGCTTGGTTTTTCACTTTTTTGTCAGTATCGAAACCGAAGTTGGTTAAACCGTCATCACTCATTTTTGATTTCTCTGACCCAAGTCCTAAATAATATACTTCTGGGTAGAACAGAATTTCAAATCTCTCCCAATGTGGCAATTTGTTTCCGTATCGTCGGATTGCCTCTGAAATAAAAACATCAGTTTTAGTTATATGATATTTTTTGTCCTTACCAATTTTCATTTTCAGGAACACAATTCCACATTCTTTGCTAAAATAGGCAATATGTCACACAGTTAATGAAACGGGCTCTACAATAGTCCTAGCGTATCTCCTGCGTGTAGGAAGGGGCGACTAAAAGGAAGCAGGGAAGTGGTAGATGGTTTACCATTGTCCAGGGCCGATACCAACCGCTGTACTTTACCATGGCGGTTACGTTTGGGGTCTTATCCGTTCAGAGTGCAGTTGCTAGTTCTACATCTTTTAGTAGCTCTTTGCTTTTAAGTGACCGTTAGTTGGTTCCTTTTAGGCACTGCTGCCGACCTTGCTCAGAGTGAATTTTAATTAAAAAAATGCTTATACCATAACACGGGAATTTAATCTGATGAATGAATGTTTTTCCATACTACAAAGGTTCATATAAAAATAATAATACGGTACATTATCAACAATAATAAATAATATATACATTAGCATATTATATTTAAACAATTCTATTTACGACTTACGACTTTTATTTAAAAAAAAATGATTATACCATAACACGGGAATTTACTGATGAATAATGTTTTTTCCATACTACAAAGGTTCTAATTTACGACTGAGCAATTCAATTCGGTGATTCGAATCGATTGTAAGCACAAATTAATCTAATCAATTATAAATCGGTCTAAGTAACAAAAACTTGTCAAATGAACTGTCATATTTTGACGGCAACATATACAATCAAAATATTCTTGATTTCGTTCAAATTTTTTTTTATTCTTAGTTTCGATGTGCGATTTGGAAAATACATTTTGCAGCTTGCTTGATATAAGGTCGCAATACACGTTTGCGCTTGTTGTCTTTTTTAAGTTCGTTTACTTTCAACCTCACATTTCATGCGAGCCCAACGTTTTCCATAAGTTTTCAAACGTAATCAAACAGCTTACTGCGCAAGCTAATGGAGTGTGCTCGTTTCGTTGCGTACGTTTGTGCTTTATAAATATAATTAACGCTAAGCAATGCAGATGTTTCATCGCATAAGCATCGGTAAGACAACTTGTACTGTGGCCTTTAAATCTTTATTATTGTAAGCGATTCGATTCAAAAAATTATCGGAATCAGCATCGAACTCCAAAAAATTCGTTTGCCCAGCCATAATTACAATACAAGAAATGCGAAATAAATAAAATAGGACTAACGGATACTGTAATTGATCTAATAGATAATTAAAAGTTTACGACAAAACTCCAACTAAAATTACTATATTTTATTTGATTCTATTTGCTAGATAATGCTCACATACCTTCAGGAGTCATTGGAAAATCTTCTGTGATCTTTTCATCATCAACTCTACTTTCGTTTATTTGATATTGCCTGTGAACGCCGTTTTTATGTCTACTATAAAACTTAACATTGCTGTCACCGATTCTGAAAACTTCTTTATAAAACGATTCAACAGTAATGTTTAGTTTCCTCGCCTTTGTTAATATAGCTTCTTCCATTTCGAATGCAATGTATTCTTTTGATTTCTTAAGTTCGTGGTTTCCAAATGGAAGTTTCGTTTTTATGAGGATGATGATCGCGATCGTTGCCAAATAAAATGGCAGCAATTGTATTCCTCGAAGTTTGCCACGGAACATATTCGCCAGGCGAACCTAATTTACACGAATTAAATTGATTACATCTTCGTATTGTAGTATAGTTATCTATCATATGACATAAATTAATGATCTATTCATGAATTTGGTTTGGCAGACTTGAATTCAAGTCTTCTTGATAAAAAAGTTGCGATCTAAATTAGATCAACTTTTTGTGCTGCTGGTTCGTTTTACCTGTAGCGTGGGATATACCCATTCAGAAGTTATTTTGTGAAGCACTACTCACTGATGGACCGCGCCATGACAGCCATGACAAACGTTACATTTCTATTAAAGCATATTTACGGACGAGTGTCGGACACATGATCCTCGTTGACGTTCTGTCCTGAAAAGAGAAAATGGCAAACTTCGTTTTCATTCCCCATTGGCCACTACAATAACAACTCTGTTACTATCATTTTCATACCAGAACTAATTAACTTTTGAATATGTCTCAACTGTGGAGTAACGTGTTAAAACAGTCCAGAACCGTGTCGCAGTTGCGAACATTTTAATTATAAGAATTCTTATAATTATAAGATGCTTGCCAAATATTGAAACAGCTAATACGCTTACTAAATTCGTGATACCCACGTTTTAGGGTTTAAAAAGGCATTCTTTTATTATTTATTAGCTTAGGATTGAGCTACTGCGTCATTGCCTTCGAATACGCTTGCGAGTAGCACCATGATAAGATACTGAACAAGTAGCTTGTAACTTTCTAGCCCTAAAATATCTAATGTCATTAATTCCACTAGTAGTCGTTACGATAAAATTGCCTGAGGATACCCACCCTCTTGAAATTAGCGTCAACATAAAAAAAAAACGGTCGCGCTGTGCGCGTTGTCTGATGTATTCTCTATGTATATTCTATTTATAGTTCATTCCAGCAGACGGAACCACATTCTGTAGACAAGAGTGGCGCGCAATCAGAAGTGCCTACCCCCACCCTCCAAAATAAAACTCCTAAAAATGGTGACTCTTCGCTAGCAATATTCACTAGATAAGCATTCGATACCTTCTGTCGCCACTCCTAGGAAAAAGTGTGATTCGTGTACAAAATCGCCTCTACTATATCGATGTTATATATATTTGATTAGCATAATAATCCTGTCTCCTTTCCAAAACAAAATCCTCGTCACTGGGCGAGACGATACTAATATGGAGCGGGTATTATACGTAAGTCCAATTAAAAATCGTAGAATCCATCAATAAGCCGGAAATATTTTTACACAACAGAAAGAAATTTAAGCGCTGACCATAAAGAGGAAAAATGGTGAATGATCTAGTCTGCATGTTAGGCTGTCAATTCTGTTACATTGCATTAATGCTAACATCATAATCCTAAATGAAAATAACCACCTTCTTTCCCATCAAACATACCAAATATAGAATCATTTCATTGAGAATATAATCCGTGCTAAATATTCAGCAAAACGTTCAAATTCACAACAGTCAAAACTTTTGAAGAATCATGTCAGATAACAGATGTGAGTGTTCGAAGGAAAAATAATATGCATCGAATGTTGAAGCTAACGCTGATAACCTCGTTGAACGTATCACATTATTTCCCATAAGATGTCGTCCTGCTTACAGCTGGCAATTTTAGACGCAGCCTGTTTCAATGTTGGTGTACAGCGCTTGGTGTGTTGGGTTTGAGTGTTGGATGACCCCATGGTTGTTTAAGAGAGGTAAAAATAACATGGTATCTGATTCATGGAGATGGCATTAGATTCCTGTGTTGTGGTTCGTACGTGATCTACCACCTTTGACTGTGGCCCACTGCATTACGACAACTCAATGGACAGCCTCTCACGTTCTCATATATATTAGTCCCTCCTCTGACACAATATCTAATACTGACAGTGAATGTCGGCAAATGTGCCGCATACCGTTCTTTACGGCAGCGGATAAAAGTAACCAGTCAATGCCAGCCCATACAAGTTCGTATCAGGGAAATATGGCTGAATTTTATCATTGAAATTTGCTTGCCGACAAGTAAAAACATTGAAAATATGCTATGGATTTTAATTGACTCATAAATTCCGATTCCAACTTAATTATTATCCCCTTTTATTTACCAGAAACAATTAGGTAATCGTCTTGAAAACATGTCCGACTACATTACTTTATTTATTTATTATTTTTTAGTGTTTTAAGGTTATTTTGCAACACATTTTTTCTGTTATAATCATTTAATTTTTTCAGAAGGAACGCAAGAGTTCCCTCCTGAATCAAGGATACGGGGTCACGTGTTTTTACATATTAAGTTCTGACAATATAAAATGGGCCAAACTCGATATCGGCTGTGAAGTTCGCGGTGTTTCAAGAAGATTCTGCCTGGCGCGAATGACGACACAACTTTGACGACCTAAATCATCCCCCACGTCCACCAAAAATATTTATTAAGATATTTCCAACTCTACGATAGAGGGGTGTTTTCATTTGTTGATGAGTAATCTTAGTTGCTTGTCTGAGTCACTTTTTAGGGTGCCAGAATTGTCCAAATCAGCAGGGTTGTACTTCTTAAAATACACATTTCCAGTCGATCTATCCAAGCTCTACCATATCACAGTGGAATGGTATTTACACTCAAACTGTTGAGATATCTCAGTGGTGGGATAATGTTCAGAGCATCAGATTTCACAAAAGCAGAAATTGGGTCGCTTTAAAATATCAAATATGTAATATGCTTACTCAAAATCATCTTTAATAAGCGGAACGGTGCTTGCACTCAAAGTGTTGATATAACTTAAAAATTAAAAGTACAGAAAGGTCGGGATGTAAAATAGAAAAATACCGTTACACTCCGACATGTTATCTCTCTCCATGACAAGAAACCTAAAGTTCCTAAAGCTGCTCTTGCTCGACATAAAGATATTTTGGTTAGAATTTCGGCCGCTTGGTGATTAGAAGCAACTCGAAATAAAGTACCTTAACACCGTCTGAACGAAATTTAAAATGTTCAAAGTTTTAGTAATGTCTGTATTGAATAATCACAAACGGAGGAAACGTTCAGCAAAATCCGAATACTAAATAAGTCAGCGTCGTAAAGTTACAGTCTACCTCCGTTCTAAACAATTGATAAAATTTTCTATTAATGTGTTTATCTTTTTAGATTTATTGTACGATATTGTTGATTTAATTTGTGTGTTGAAATTATACAAATGCAAGATTTCTTTGTTTCAACCAGGCTGGATTCTGACTTTCATAAATTTGCACACCCTGTCTTGTGTGGCGTCTGTGACCAACTGCTAAGACGACTGCGAATCGACGCCATAAACAACAAATTTTGTATAAATATAGGAGCTCGGCAATCAATAACCTAATCAAAAATGGGTAAATCTGTACAAATGTTGTTGTAAATGAATATGTTAATAAATTGCTTCGAAAGACAAACGCAAAAAATGGTTACAGTTTTCCAGTCGTGTGTTCGGCCCGCGTCCTATATTTTCATTTCCCGCTAGTGACGTTGTGATCCAGCGGCGTATGATTGATTCGGTAAACGATTTCTTAAAGTTTTTGATGAATTGACTATGTGACGTTTGTTTCTGTGTTTTTTTTTCGGGAACGTTTTGTTGAAAAAGAGTTTGCGATATATAAATAAAACTCTAGTCATTTCTGCGTTGAAAATTCCCTGTTATTGGTTCTAAAAACGCCATTTGGTATTTTTTTCAATTTCGGGCTTTTTTACGTTTTAAAGCACTCAAAGTGTCATTTTGGGATTTTTTCAGTTAGCGAAAATACGATAATTCAGTATCGTCTAGCTCCGTATATTTGACTCTAGTCAGTTGATTTTCATTTAATGTGTATAACTTTGTAGCTTTATTGTACGATATTGATACGTCTGTTGAAATTGTACCAATCCTAAATTTTATTGTTCCACTCAGGCTAGACAAAGTTGCACATCCTGTTGTGTGCTTGTGTCTGGGACCAAGGCTACTCAAGATCAAGTGAATAATGAATGTTTTCAGCGCTGAAAGATGACTGATGTGACTTAGAAATTCCCACGCGCAATCAAACGTGGTGAAAACGTCTCTCTATTCATTTCGCAGAATGGACTTGGTTTGAAACAGCTTTCCGCTCTCGCCTCTGGTTACCCGCGTAATGTAGAAGTTTCATGTTGTCCCAAACAATTCTACGCATTAAGCTTCATACTGCTTTTCAGATCGTGTCGATGGTCAATGTCTTTTAGTGATGAAGATTCCCTGGCCTTCATTCCCATCCAATATTGGTATTTTTATAGTTGTAGATTTATTTATTCTCATTAAAACTCACTTTATGAACGGCTAGAAGCAGAACTTAAAAGAATACATTTTAGTGATGAAGATTCCCCGGCCTCCGATTCCGCGCAATATTGGTGTTTTATTTATAGTCGTAGATTTATTTACTCTCATTAAAATTCGCTTCGCGTAAAGCCAGAAGCAGAACCTAAAAGAAATTATGTATACATACTTATTTCGACAATCAATCCAAACACAAATGATGGAAAGTCAAGAATAAATGGCTATTATACTATTATTATTTACTATATGCGATAGGTATTTCCCCCGGACCCTTAAAATTGGATGTGATACACGAGCGATAGAAACCCTGGCGTATCTTATTTGAATATATATTATAAATAAATCGTGCGACACTTTATTCACTACGTAAATGTGAGATCACACTGTTGCTTTTCAAAATTTTTTGTTTTGGCTAGTGTTTTTATGAGAAGTGAAAAAACACAAACGGTCAGGAAAGCGTTAAACGTAGTATAGGATATAATTTTTACCCGGCTGGAGAGGATATAGCTTAAACATATGGTGAACCACGGCCTCTCATGCTGATAGCAGTTTCGAATCGGGGATTTGGATTAGCATATCTAAATATATTTTACCTGTGCATGAAGCTGGTTGGTGTAGGAAGTCGTAAGCAGCGCTTGTGTGACCCACCGTTCACTGACGATCAGAGATGCGTAGATCGAGCGTATTCCCACCTTGATTCCCAAATGAGCTAAGCGGACAACCGTAAACGAACAGGTTGCTTTTATCAAAGTTAACAAAAACTACAGAGATTAAATTCGACTGTTTGTGCGCAGCCAATGTTCGCGTAACGGTGGATGAATGGAATCACTAGAGTGAATTGTTGGTTACAGTGACTATATCCCAAAGTTAAAATAGTCTTGCCTAATTCGGTGCTTCACAGTTTATATTGATATCTATGACAGAGTTATTGTTCAAACTGATCTATAACTCTTGATATCTACACCCGTACACCGTAATCTGGTGATATTCAACGCTGGATGTGTATCCATGTGCTGAAGTTGCTGACCGGTCTGCCGGTCGTAAAAAACTAATTCCGTGAAAAATCAGAGCAAGAGTATTAGTAAAACTATGTGTGAGGCATACTTACGTTCACCTGAACACACAAATCAACAAAAAAGCTGCTCGGTGGGTTTCGGGCGTTACTTTAAACTAAATCGTTGCGCACTTGTATTAAAAAAGTTGAAAGATATGAGAAATGCTCCGGCATCTTGTTGTGTCCAATAATCCCGTCATAATTAACAACAAATTACTACACACTATGCGAGTAGTGCAGAATGCTGAAATAGATAGGTAAACAATACGATTTACACGATCCTGTGGCTATGTTGCCAAGTTCGCTCAATAAATGTTTGTTCAAACTGGAAGTTTATAAAATATGTCCGGAGGTGTCGAAAAACGAAAAGTGATCGTTCGCAATTGCTATATTGTTGGCTCTTACCTAAGTATTTTTTATTTGATCCAAAATTTTTCAGCCTTAGTGAACCGTCCGTGGTCAAGGTATGGCTGGTGGCTTATAATAATTAGAGAGAGAGTTTATTATATCGTCAACCAGAAAACATACATGAGCATTTGCATGAGAAACACCAACAACAACAAGAGTTTTCCGTTCAGACTGGATGGTGACGATACGACCAACTGGTCATCGAGTCAGTTACCACCCAATTTGCAAGTTCATAACAATCTGTAGGATACACAATCAATTGTGTCAATTCATTTCACACTCTAAATTTGAAAAGGAAGAAAATGGGAAAAAAATATTTAAAAAATGCATGACTTGTTGGAACTAAGAAGGTGGACTTGCCACGGAATGTATGCACGAGGAAATTCACCAGAAAAGCGTATTTCGTTATAACAGAATTCAATAGCATTTTGACCGGTTCAAGTCTCTGTTCATTTGAAGAACATGAAACAGAACTAGGCCTAGGCCATGGTTACAATAGAAGTGACAGGCTCACTCCATATAGGTTGGGGCAGCATTTTCCAAATATGATAAGATTCAAAGGCAGTTGGCAATAAATGATATACAGATGAATGATTAATATAAAATAAAACTGCATCGAAAAATAAATAGCAAAAAAACAGTGCATGCTATATTATTGTATGGACATGGTCGCACGGGTTGTCGAATCGTTATCTTTAAGATGATACACTTGCTAGTCCTATCGTGCACCAGGTATTCCAATTATTCCGCAGAAGAATCATGATATATACCAACCTCACATTGCTAAATCTAAATCACAACAAGGCAGCAAATGAACAAAACGGGGTTAATTAAATTTTAATTTTATGGATTAATGAGGCATTTAATTTAAGGAATTTTGAATTACGGCCCTGCAGTCGACATGAACAATTGTTTTTTTCATAGAAAATTTCACTCTGAGCAAGGCCGGAAGCAGTGCCTAAAAGAAACAAACTAACGGCCACTTAGGAGCTTCTAAAAGATGTAGTACCAGCAACCGCACTATGGACGAAGAACATCCCAATGAAACTAAACTGCCTGTTGAGGCGCACTGAGTGGTATCTGCCCTGGGCGATGGTAAAACCATCTACCGCTTCATTGCTTCATTTTACTCGCCTCTTACGACATGCAAGAAATATGACAACCAACATCACTAGACCATGCCTCCACCATGTAACAAATAAATGCAATACAAGTATGAGTGGTAAAGCATACTAATGAAATTGAGAATCTATCACAACATGGTTTATTGTTAAGACTATTCATGTTGAACTGATCGCAGTATAGAGAGTGATCATTAAAAGACACGATATGGAGTATATTATGAATTTGAGAAATAAGCAAGAAGAATTCTACCGGAAACATTTAATTTAAGTTGTATTCAGTTTCTTTAAAAGAAATTCTGTCATTAGGGAATCGACATGATTTTTCAAATTACCATTACCCATTATACAAAATTTTAGTTCTTTTTTTCAAGTGGACTGTTGCTGACGGAGAGTATTGCCATGGGAAACTAGAATAATACAACGAGTAGCAAACACAGAGTTTGCAAATGTAAGTTGTATTTTTATATTAGACAATAAACCAGACAGCTTACATGAGAAAGTAGACCAATATAAAAGCGGATCAACGGATCAATCATGATTTTCAGATACAGATACAGCACAATCATGAAATATATAATTGATAATACACAGTGTTTATATTCATACCTTACATGTCAAATTTAGAGTACCTGCTTAGATCAAGGAAATGTCTTCGATTTCAGGTACCGGTATTCAATAGGAAATGATTTTTGATAAGATACCAATGACTTGATTTTTTTTTAATTTCCCGGAATATCATTCCATATATTTGGACCAACAACCTTAATTGAAATTTGTGCGCCGTTGGAGTCTGTTAAAAAACGACCGCCACTGTTGCTGACGGAGAGTTATATTAGTGAATTCTGCTGTATCAGTAAAATAGGAATCAAACACTTCTGGCAGTATTACGTTTTTTAAATCTAAACATTGTTTTAGAGACTTCATATACATACATATATCTTGCAATTTGAGCAGATTTGGCGTGTTAAAGAAACGAAGTGGCGTTTTGAAGAAATATTATTTCGCCGTGTCTATTTTTAGTAGCAGAGCTTCATGCCACAATTCCATACTGAAGGTATGAATAAAATAAAGAGAAGTAAACAGTTTTCAAAACCTTTTTCGGAACATTTTTTTTCTTTGTAATAATTCCTACTGTTCTAGCTAGTTTTGATGCAAGATGAATGTGTCAAATGCTTTTTTTAATCTAGAAAGACACTGCATCCAATGAGTTTCTGATCAAGAATTTCATAATATTTGCTTGCAATATCAATGATTTCATGATTTGTTGAATGTGCATTTAGGAATCAGAATTGACTCGAGTTTAAGATTGAATTTTTATCCGAAAATTCTTTGAATCGCTTGTGTAAAAGTTCAGCCAGAATGGCTATATATGTCGATACAGAACCTCGACGGTGCAAACACCAGTTCAGAATCCGAGGAGAAGCTTTTGGCTTACCATTTATATTCACATGGATGGTGGACGAAGCCGTAAGCAGTTCTTACGTGAACCACCGTGCACCGACGAGGCGTCCAGCAGAACTATCGCGTTCAATCATCCCTCACGGGATTCGAACGCAGGATTTTGGTGATACGTAGGTCGAAGCGTATTCCCAACGCTTTAGCGATTGAGTTAAGCGTGCACCCCAAGACGCCGTTTGCAAGTGTCTTAGTGTTGATGCAGAGGTAAGGTGGAGCAATCTTGAAACAGAGTTCTTTGGTATTGAATGGACCAGTCGCTGTAAAGTAATACCTGATATATTAGTGGCGTCGTCAAATAGGGTACCCGGTACGTCTCAGCAAATCTTCTGGCAATTAAAACTTCCAAACATAACTACATAATTCTGCTAAACACCTCGCCAGAACATGGTCATTCACGTTGACTGTGCCCGCAATTTACCCGGCCAGCTACTACGGGAAAATGTTTATCAAATAAAATTGATTTTCTCACGAGAATGGGCGAGATTCATGGTTGATTAATATGTGACAGAATAAGTTTTTTGACTATTAATGTACATGTATTGTTTTATATTATTTTTTATATATCATGATCTTGCTTCAGGCGAATAACCACGCCTGTATTTGTGTATAAATAAGAGTTGATTTGGTGAATAAAAATACATATATGATGCGTAGTGATTAGGTTCAAATACGTCGTATTGTTTCGTTTCTTGGTTCGAGGGGAGGATCAGAAGATATTCATCATAGAACAGTGGGGTAGAGACTTACTCCCTGACTTCTATAATATTATGACACTGCATACAGAAAACGATATGCTATAGTCCGGTAGAGTGAATTCAGTATTTTGACTTTATTTCGCAAAATATAGCCAGACTATACCATATACCGCCCACCACAAAACAGAAACAGTGCTCGGAAACAAATACGGTACGATCCACAAAGCGCAGCTTCTGATGAAAATGGGTTATGCTCGTGTCATGCACCAGGTTATCTAACTGTAGCCAAACTGGCTACTAAAGAAACGTTTTTCCAATTGACCAAACCGCTATTTTCTAGGGCATCGTTCCTTCTGAAGTATTAAAACATCACCTCACTGATTCAAAGTTGCAAAGAATAATTGCGGCATTTTATCCGAAATCGAGGCACGAATGTGAAATACGCCCCATAACAAATTCATGGCATCGGTGTAAAGAGTCCGATGTCCCACCCATGTCCGCCTGTCAGCTTTATTTTCGATATTAAAACTGATTTCTCCTTTAGATTTAACTCTACATAACAATTGGTACAATATTCGACACTTCCATTCTAAGAAATGACTTGGATTAAGCATGTGCAATAAATGGTATCTGCCTTGGGCGATAATCACATTTACTATGTTTTTTTTCCTTTTATTTTTTCACTTATGACACACATGAAATACGTTAGGACAATTCTAAAGCCCATGTCAACAGGACTAGATTAAACATTTCTAGTCGCACAACTTCACAGTTGAAATTGATAAAAAGACCATGCATAATGCTATTCAAGCAGTCAAATATATTTCCCAACTATTTTGCGATGATGAATGAAATAAAGTAATCCTAACACATTTCACAAAACAAACAGTGACGAAGTAAAAATTCAATACTATAAATATTAGTCATGATGCACCATGTCTAACTACACTCGACTAAAAAATACATATTACAGCAAAAGCAGTTAAGGGAAATTTTTTGGAATGTTATGTGATAGCGTTATCAGAAAAATAATAGCATAAAATGGATTTTTCAATGAAATTTGGCTAATTTGACCCCAAACAAAACAGATGTGTCCAGTATAACCACACCCAGAAGTGAACATCAGTATCTGGTGTTCTTCGCCAGTTGAAAAAATATTCGATAAATATAATGAACATAGGAACATAATCTGACATTGCATGAACATGGTTGTTGGAGAAAGCTGTAACCAGAGGTTACATAACTTACCCTGAGCCAGCAAGAAAGGTGCCCAACAAATTACTCGCTCATAATAATGTCATGAAACACATTCTATATAAATTATTTACTTATTAAAGAAGTTAAAAGGAATGCCTAAGTACACTGTAAACATGATAAGATGGAAGTGTGAAAAGGAAAGAATTGCAACCACGATACCCTTTATAGAAAATAAAGTTAGAAAATCTAGATTATGAAAATCTTGTTTACCGAATAAAATGAAAACAAACATATAAGAAACACGCAAGCATGTATTGGAATTCACATAGCAGTTGTTCTATTGAATCTGGTCTAAAATCTAAAACCAATCTAAAAAACTTGCCATGTGAGATGCTGTTTGTGGGCACAAAGCAGAGTGACCGATAGGGTACTCATTGAAAGATGAATGCACAGGTATATATGCTTATGTGATGTTAATGCCAATACATGAGAAAAGGAAGAAAAGAAATAAAGATGTATGTGTATGTCAATATAAATGTTTGATGAGGGTGAAGACTATGATTGTGTCATGGTGCAAATACAGAAATTTTACAATTACGCTTGTGCTCAACAGACTATAGTATGTATGGATGCAATAGTCTTGTATAAGATAACTTCAATCTTGTTTTATGATGGTATTAGCAGCATCATATCATTATTGGCACTTGATTATTTTTGAAAATTCATCCAACTCTCATGCTCGACTGATATTTTGGAAAAATTCATGAAAACAAGTCCTTTTCTGCCACATCAACCAGGCTAATAGTGAGTGATACTTATAGCGATTCCCTAAGCGAAGTCAAAAATACTGATACACCAGAAAACTCTTAAATGAAAATACATCCAAAATACTCAAGAATGAATCGTTATGACAAGATATATGATAAATCTTTTTCACTCTAGAAAAATGACACAAATATGGCTCATCGCTCATCCTATCCTATTACCAGATAGATCTACTGACTAATAATGAAATTAAGGCATTTCTGGTGATAATTGCAAATAATTAAAGATATAAATACGGTAACCAATAAATTCATCATTTTCCTCTGCTTTTAGAAGCAGTGCCGCTAGATAGTATGTGCCATGAATTGAATTGTTGATCTTTATGCTTCAAGCAATTGAACCATTGTTTTAATGCCTCATCCTTGCTATTAATACTAAGTTCCACAGAACCTGAAACAGACAAATATCCATGAAAGGTTTGTGTGAACGAAATTCAAAAAATACTGTTGATCAAACTAGAATTTTCTTTAAATACTGAATATAATCGCTGCAAATGAAATTAATTTTTTATTTACCATTTTTGAATTAACTTTAATAGAATTACCTATGACCTCCTCATTTGTACATACCAATAACATTATGTCCTTTATTGATAACAGATATATTCAATGATCCACGTGCAAGCTCAGATTGCCCAGTCTCCGGTGAAACTTTAAATTTTAATTCTCTATCGAATACGGGATTATGGGATTTCTTCTTAACTTCAGTCTTTTGAGTGAATACTCTGCCATCATCAAGGGTCAATGTTCTGTAAAAATTATTAGTCAATAATAATTACTAGCTATTCGGCCCATGTGATGGTGCATTGGCACTAGTGACGTTTTCCTTAAAAAAAAACTCTGCTACTAATTAATCCCACTGCTATAACCCGACTCAACTGCATCAACCAAAACAGTATTAAGTTCACAGGTTAAATTTTTTTATACTTCTCGATCAGCCTAGCATGTGCAATTTCTTTGCGCAACAATAGTGCATAGAGTTTTTTTTATGTTATAATGCTGATTTATAAAGATCCACAGGTCAGACGCTGGAATTCAGTAGATGACTGTGTCACATGGAATGTCTTTGTATTACAAGAAGAGTTAAAACTAAGAATAAAACTACTTATCCATGTCAATTAAAAAATAAGTTATTTAGTTCGTCAAAAACCTGCCTTTTTGAAGCTAAAAGATTGCCTTATTGCGCCATCTTAAGAGTTGTTTTTGATGTGTTGTTGAGGGTGTTTCAAATCATAGGTTGCCAAAATTTATTACAAAAAATATTTACTCTCTGAATCAGAAAATACTAATGTAAAATCCCCAGTAAGAGTGAAGACATATAAAACTGGTTTCCATATCATTTCACTTTCTTTGAGGGCTGTGAACTTGGAAAGAAATACATTATCAACAAACGTTTTGCAAAGTCAAGTTGACGTAATGTAAGTTAATGAATATATTCCTTACATGATAGAGTAATCTGGCAGAATGTCAGCGAATCTGCTGCTCAGATACCCTAAGCAAATGACTTTCACCAGAAAGAAATTTATCAAATTTAACGATTTTGAAGAATTTTCGTCCATCCGAAGAAAATGCCATGAACATTTCAGACACCCGAAGAAGAACAAAATTTTGTCACCTTATGCGGATAATAAATAAAAACGAATTAAAAAACTAATACATAATGGATGTTCCTGGGTGAGGCAACGTTTTTCGCCAAATGAAATAAAAAAAACAAAAAGTTTCAGACAACTTACGCTTTGACGAAAGCATTAACATTGTCAGAGCTATTTTTCTTCAAAACAAGGCTGGTACATCTATGAATCCTTACAGACAGATAATGTTCATTAGTGAAATATCGAAGTCCAAGATAAAGCCTACCAGGATCAATTGAGGCTTTCTCTTCTTCTTTTAACTAAAAAAATAATGTCAGGAAATAATTTATTTGTACATATGATATAGCCCTCGCAATATATGAGGTTCAGAATAGTCCTAATGTACTTCTTGCGTGTCGTAAGAGGCGACTAAAAGGGAGTAAAGAGGTGACAAATGGTTTTAATATCACCCAGTGCAGATACCACTCACTGAACTCTACCATAACGGTTCAGTTCTGTTTGGGATGTTTTCCATTTAGAGTGCAGTTGCTGGTACTGCATCTTTTAGTAACTCTTTGCTATTGAGTGGCTGTTGGTTGGTTCCTATTGGGAGATGCTACCGGTCTTGCTTAGAGCGAAGTTCAATAAAAAATAAATTATTGCTGTGATAATGTCTTTGAAGTTTTCTGATCTAATAGTTACATGAAAGTTTCAGGTAGATTACTTGACGAAAACCAAGGTGCAAAGCTGGGGCAGCAATGCTTATTTTTTGTACTGGCATATCGCTGTCAAAATGCCGGTATGTTACTCTACTTTACGCTATTGTGTTGTTCCAAAGAGCTGAGTGCCACACATCCCAATTGGAAAAAAATTTGTTGCATATTATCAAGAAACAAGCTAAACATGGCCTGATTGTTATTTCATGATATTGCAAAAGTTCAAACAGGGCATATAAACCGGTACAAGTAGGCAAAAGAATTTATTCGTTATTTTGCCTGGTATTGCAAGTATTTTAGAAAACTCAATACCGATATATACAGTCATACCGAGATGTCACCCAGCAGTACTAAGATGTCGCCACAGTGAAGAAAAGCAAGCAGAAATCTTACTCACAGCATATGATGATCTCAGAGGTAATGAGAAAGTTTTTTTCTGAGTCGCAACGATACCTTTCAACGGTACAATGACTTCTCCAATAAAATCGTGACCAAATCTGAACAAGGTGTCACAAATTTTAATTTAAACAAATGAAGAAAAACTTGGAAAAAAAAAGGACAGAAAATCAAACATGCATTTCATAAAATAACCATATATCATACCTGTCCTCATCAAGTACTGACAACAGTAACTGTCTTGTAGTTAGTTCATGTTCCAATAATCCCAAGTATGATAATGTTTCATTAAATACAGGATTCAAAGTCTTGTTTTTGGTTTTGGTACGAAGCTTAGTGGCCTGTAGCACAAGTTGAAGGAAATTATTTTAATTTGAAAAACCTCACAAAATATGTGCGAAATGATAAAAGTTCAGCACAAAACACAAATTAAAATAAAAAATACTTGTTAAGACAATAGCAAAAATAGCACCAAATGTTTTGACAATGTCAATTTGCATGTCGTACTACTGGTACTTTATAATGATTATTATGTTAAGGTATTTTAAGTTCAAACTATAGCAAAACTGTAGATTTGAAATTTGAAATAAAGAAAGTTTAGAAAAAAAATTAAGTTCGCTTGAACAATCTTCCTGTTACTGATTTTCTTGCTTATTATTAAAGTTCATTTCAGGTTATATAAAAGCTTGTGCCATTTTATATATATCCCTATACCGTCAGAAAATTTTAATTAGTGAAGCATGAGTAAGGAATGGAAAAAATATGATTGGATAAATTTTTTCGGACTGGGTAGAGATAGTTGTATTTTTATTGCGGGAGCGAAATAAAATAAAACATACCAGTAATTATCAAAATTTATAATTTTCATTGACAATAGGCCTATATAAGGCATACCATATGATGCAAAGGATCATATTTTCATGTTGAGTCATTACTTTCAACCAGTTAATGAAACCACATTTTATCAGAATGAACAGTAAATTTTTATGAATGGTGACGAGCAGTCGGTGTAGTAAAAAGTTGCTGAAGCTCAAGAAAGCAAATAAACAAATGAGTCTAAAAATATGCTTTTTGCTTATTCAAATATTTAATAAAAGAATGTATAAACAATATTGCGCATATTTGTAAACCATCTGACCCATTCGGAAATTTAGTTTTGTCCAAGCATGTACCACAGATAGACCATGCCTCAGTGGCATGATCCATCAGTGGCCCATGCTCAACAAAAGATAATTGATCAAATTTTTCTGAATGGGGAAATCAAGGTGAGTCCCTCTTACTCACTTACATATAATAATGTTAAGAAAAAATAAAAAGTTAGAGATTGATAAAAAAGAATGATAATAGTGAGATTTCAAAAAAAAAAAAAATTAAGATCTTATATAATGAAATCCCATGCGAGTACGTCTGTTACTGGTTAAATTAGAATTTTGAATACTGGGTGTTCAATACCCGAGGTGCAATGATTATTGGTTAGTAAAGAATCTCAGAAGCTCAGTTTCAGTTATGATGGAGGTCATGTGTTGGAAATCCTCAGAAGATGTTCATTTAAGCAGGACTTGGAAAGGTAACAAATCAAAGAAAGATAAAAACTTCTATCCCAGACTTCAAACTGGAAAATGTCTAGAGGTCATGATTTGCCGTATGGTCTAATCGAATTATTGACTTCCCATTACCGCAGAATAAAATGATATTCTATATTAATAAAATGCTGTATGTTAAATAGGAACGAAATACCTAAACGATACTTGAAGTGAATGCATTAAAGTAGGATAATATTAGTGATGTGAATCATGAATCACTATAGATGTATATAATTGTGTGTAAATAATATACCCAATCTCTTTGATGGCTACAAAATGTTATTTAAAACAACACAAAAAAAAATTATAATTCATATTCTTGAGATTGATAGTTTGTATTCAACAATAGGCAAATCACTCAAGCATTGCATCAGTAGTTATAATATTTCAATAAACTGATGCTTTATTATTATTATGATTGTCACCAACTAGAACTATATTATTATGACAAGATCTCCTTGGTTGAAGATAATACTTACTGAAGCTTTAGAATCCTTGAGAAAATTATAGTAATATTTGTTAATTAGCTGTTTAGCTGTATGTCCCAACAAAAAGAAATGAGCATAATTGAATTTTTCTAACTTTCATAAATATTGTGTTCTTATTGCACAGGTCACACGTCTGAAGTTTTATTTTGCTAAGCATGAATCACAGTTGGCCTATGCCTAAGTGGCAATATCTTTCAGTGACTCATACTTCAAAAAAGATATTTGGGAGAATATTCCTGACTGGGGGTTATTCTGAGTCAAAAAGCAACAAAAAAGTTACAGTAAATTGATATTTTTTTTAAATAGAAAAAGCATATTTCTATGTGATTGTGTCGCAATTTGCATATGAGTGAAAGATTATAAGGCCACAAGGTGGACGATGGTAGATAATTTATCTTAGAACATCAGAGAGTCAGTCATTGAATTAGGTTTTCCAAAACATTCTGTATATTTAATTTCGATTATTAGGTTGTTTTAACTTGATTGTTGGTTAATTTTTGAAAACGGTCTTATTGAAACAGATTGAAAGTCTATATAGATTGAATGAGATTTCTAAATAACCACTATAGTTAAAATTTTCGTGAAATAAATGGTTCATTGAAGTTGGCGTACGAAGTGGTTTAAAATTTTTGCTCAGTAATAGTAATAAACCAATCGAACCAACCAACTAAGATCGATTCGTAAGTTGTTTTCCAATATAACAGCTAGGATTTGACAAAACAAATAAGATGAGCAAGTTCAGACAAAAAACCTTTTTTTTATCCAACATGATAATATTATATAAATGTTTAATCACATCATAGCTAAATTTGGTATGTATCCAAATCATGATTTAAATGTTGTAAGAATTAATTATTCAGAACAACATTGTCCTAATATGTTTTGCTAAGCCTGAGTCACCGATGGATCGTGCCAACAAGGCACGTATAAAATTTCTGATTGGAAAAGCATATGCAAATTTAGAAAAATGTACATGGGTCCTATCCTTATCAATATATACAGTAATATAAACATTCAATGCCTTGAAGTAATGTACAGGCAGTTTTTTTATGTATTTTTATCTGATTCCACTGATATGGAAAAACAAGGGATGTCGCATGAAAACATACGATGAACTAGAATTCATGACATTGAGAAGAATTTAGAAATTTTCCACATCCATGTTGCAAACAATAATAGGTATATTGATCAGGAACTCTGGCTAAATTTTTCAAACAATGCACATAAGCTACTTGCCAAGAACCTGAATTCCTAATATTTTTCAACATTGCAAAACTGCCAAAAAAATAATGATTTATATTCGTCTAGTCAAAATTTCAAATAAAATTATAATCGTAGCAAGTTTGCATCACAACTTTTACGCTTCTGAATTTTAAATATAAGAGAGTTAGGATTAGTAGCTCAAAACAATGTTTTTGGGGAATAACCAGATACTTTACCAATGCAGTACAAATTTGGAACTCAAGTCCATGTCGCTACAAAGTTTAAATTATAATATCTGAAATTTGTAGCTCGTCAACTATGAGCAAATAATATACCCACAGTGTTGCGACCTATTAACTATGGTTAATAAAACAAGATACTCTTACACTTTATATTTTTACGCTACATAAGTTAAAGTACACTTCACTTCTATTCGAAAATAGATGTCTCAACAAGGTGCTAAGGCATTTGACAATATCATTCTACCAATGTCAATAACGTACCCTGGTTGCTCCTGGTAAAAGGTGGAGTTTGACATAGGGATCAGAGAGTCCATTCGCATCCATTGCAACAAGATTCTGAAAAACAATGTTAAATTTTATATTAAAAATTATATCTAATGTTACTTTGAACAACAAACATGATTCCATGTATGCTACGGTATTTATTTACAATATTAATTACCGGTAGCAGTGATAATTCAGTGCTGGCGACTAACAGAATGTCAGCTACTCCTCTGCTCAGACATCAAAAAAATTGGGTCTAATCGGAAGAAACTTCACCTCAATAAATAATATGATAAAATAAAATGTCTCTGGTGCGATCAATCAGTGACTAATACTCGACGAAACACTTCAGGAAAAACATGTATCGATACCACAGATTCAACAAGCATTAGTGATAACTTACCTTGGCTCTGATAAGTTCTACATGGAGAGCACATTTCAGAGGATCATATAAAATCGAAAATTCGATATGTCCTCTGTTTTCTAAATAGAAGAAAGATTAGTTTCAAATCAGTTCGGACATGTTTGATTAAAATAAACTCCTGGCTCTTTTTGATATCATATTCAAAATACACAAAAACAGTAGAAAATAAAAAGTATCGATAATTTTGTGCAAAATCTAATATTGCACCAATTCTATTTCCAAGTTGAGTTTTACAGCAAAAAAGTTTATTTATAAAATGAAGTCAACTGTAATTTGAATCCAAAATATCGAAATGTTTGCTTTGTTTTAGAACAAATCCTTAAAAAATGATTGCCAAGCGAGAGTCACACAGATGGGTTCACCAATGTGGTGTCCAATCAGGAAAATATTGAATGAACAAGTCATGTTAGGATGAGTCGCAGATGAATCACTCCGATTAGGCATGGGCCATCTGTGACTCTACATAATAAAACAAAATTTCTGACCGGAATGGTTCACTTGTGATGCATGACCGCCAAAAAATGTCCGATTGGCAACACAGAGAGAGCTGAATAGCCAGTTAGCTAAGCAGGATTGGTATATATCAGTTGATACTAACTATCCTAGTCCAGATCCCGCTGTTCAAAAGTCAATAAAATGGATTTCACTCGAAGTTGTTAATGTTATTACACAAACACCAGAATAGATAAAAGCTGAAAGAAAAATTTCTAACCTTTTTCATTAGTTACAGAAATGGCATCATCGTTAGTTATAGAGCCACCATGCAATGTAGACATTTCAGTCATAAGTTTATCATCTGAAAATATGTATCAAAGAAAAATCGATAACATTCCAAAAGAATATTTTATGTAAACAAGCTATTGCATTTTGTACATATTTTCCTATATGATGGAAGAGTCATCAAAAAAGAGAAGTTGCTTCATAGATAGCAGCAAGTTTACTTGGTTAAGAATAGAAATAGTACGACTTATATGTCCTAGTTCTTATTCAAATATTGTAAAATTATGATGGAAAATTAATTTGGGTTTTTGTATATTCTAAATATATTCAAACTCGAGAATATGTTGCACAATTACAAAATATGTTTTGAAAGTGTCCATTTCAAATGTCTTATAATTTAAAACATGAAAGAATATTTCACGACCTGAATTGAACTTAGCATACCGTTCAAAACAAAATTTCTTTTTAAAGTTTTAGTCAAAATAAAAAAAGAGACATTGAAACACTACCAGTGATAAGAAAATGAGAACTTTGCCACTATAAAACAGTGTTATACAGATTCACACCAGCAATCCTACAAAAAATATTAATATCATGTCACCATAGAGGATGGCAAAACCTTGTTTTCTTTCCGGTGTAAAGAACTTCTTCATCAATGAAGCTTAGCAGTTTCGTCAATTTTTGACTTTTTTTGTATAAATATATTACTAGAAAAAAGGTCATTTCATTTTTCATATTTTATGACAATTTATAATGAAATAATATTGATCTTATGACAAATATTCATCTGAATTTGTCCCACTTAGCACATTCCGCTATTAGAAAAAATGTGTTTCTAACATTGATCCAATAATTCAGAATTTGTTCATGAACAAGCATGCAAACTTGATTGAAATTGTTGCCCAAATGTATTTAAAAAAATGCCTGTTCTACCCATGATGCACAATAGAATTAGTTGTAACAAAAGAGAAGAAGTTAAATGACCTTAAAATGAAAGTTAAACGACACCTTAAAAGATAGAACAGATAAATATATAAGAGGACTGAAAAATGGAAAAAAATAGATTTCATGAAGAACAAATACGGAATGGTTGGAAAAAAACCTCATAACACAAAGTGGGCGGATATGCAAACAAGACAGCAAAATGCCAATATTTTTTTTATAAATAAATGATTACTCATGATTGATTAAATTTAAGTTGTTTTCGGCTGTACTCAGTTATTACTCCGTTAGTGGCAGCTTAAATATTAGGAAATCGATCCTTGATAATGACTGTAATTGTATAAAATGACAGTGATGAAAACCCCTAATGTGTACGTGGTACAGATAATAAAGCATTATACTCATTACTGGTGTTTGCCAGTGCATAAACAAATAAAAAAAATTATCGACTTCTTTACCTTCCACAGATCTATCTGTCAATCCACTATCCATTGACACCGTGTCATATTCATCCGTCACTGTTACTTTGGGAAAATCTTGATGTTGTTTTTGAGGCCTTCCACGAAATGTTCTTCTACCAGACGATCGACGAGACGCTAATAATCAGTAAAACAGTTCACAATGCAAGAATTTTCTTCGGGTAGACAAAAAAGCTTCATCACCATCAATACTGCTATTTCATAGCCGTATTGATAATTTTGAACCCTTTTCTACATTTGGTTGTTACCAGACACTCAAAAAGTAACTTTAACACAAGAGCTATCACAAAATGCCCCCCTTTGCAGAACTTTCTTCTGATGAAATCCAATTTCTTCAGGTGTCTGAGTAGCAGAGTATTATGGTAGCTAACATTCTGCAAGTCTGGACTGTGGGATGAAAAATGTTGCAAGAAGTGATTCACTGACACATAACAAGTGGAAACATAGCCGACCCGGTCTTATGTAGACGTATAATAAATTTATGGTGACTGGTTGTATCACGAACTGTTTAGTCAAGAACTTATATCATTCACCAAGTAAAAGGATATTAAATGTTGTATTAAGATCTTCTGTCCTCTGCATTCTTAAATGTTTTTGCGAATTTCATAAGACTCTGATCGCAACCAGAGATCGACGCATTTAGCACATTATATTTTAAATTGATTTTTGATTAAATTTAAATAAGGGAAAACTTAAAAAAAAAAAGCCATCTAACTTTTCTAAAAAAATCACAGTGTAAGAAAATTGTGATTTTGAAATATAAATATAGCAGGAAAAATTAATGATGACAAGAAGAATCGATTGAATGGTATCATGGGTGTTCCATTCTATGTTAACCTGTAATCAGACATTGATTATTATACTGTACAATATATTATACTTTAATCCTTGTGGAATATCATTAATAATATATTAGTCTCGCGCGGACGGAAGCGATTTCCCCCTGCGGAATGAAAAGATTTTCAAAATTATGACATTGGAGAGATTAGATACCATGCTAATTATACGGTGATACATTGAAATAAGATCTAATCTGTAAATTTTGTCTTTATCCTACTGAAACAGAGAATATATCCCCTTTTTATATTTGCGAGAATTTTCTACGAATAGGAACCATACAAAATTCTATTTTATTTAGTCCAATTATTTTTATTCCGGAAAATCAAATTATAAATGAAAATCATTAAACAAATAATTAAAACAATTCTGAATGAATGGAGTATAACTTTACATGAAATATTGTTCAATATTTTCATAAAATCACTAATATGCAATATTTTTCTGGGATATCTTTTATATATATCTGGCAGTTCCCCTAGATATAATGAATAACATAAATGAAATGTTTATACCTGGACTCCCAGTGGATTGTTTTCCTGTGCTAGCTGCACTTGTGCTGCTAGTTAGACTGACTGTGTCACTACTCCCTAAAATAAAATATAAATGCATCAGAAAAAATTCACTGTGTTTGATTTCATATGATCACTTATTAGGGTGAAGGTTCGGTCCAGCCATGATCAACGAGAAAGCTTTGTCAGAAAATATATAGTTCAAGTCAATTCTAGCTCATTAAATGCCCTGAATTTGACCTGAAACAATCTTTTCTTCAAACTTGTCCAAGTGGCATAGTTATTGCAGCTCAGGTTTTAGTCTGAAAATCCTTTTCTGAATCGTTTCGCCAGCTTGAACCTTAATCCTACCACACCCAGCCCATGCCAACAAAAACTTTTGCCATCAATTTGCTCAAAACTGAATAATTAACGACATCATTATTGTGAGTTATCCCATGACAGACAGACATGAATATTTTATGTGAAATAGATCGGGCATGGGTGATATCCGAGACGGTTCAAGCTTTTTACATCAGTTTCACCCGAAAATGACACCGAATGTCGCAAGACAGACTGCTTAGAATATACATATTGCATGAAGAAAATTGTAAACTATTACTCTTCTTTCGAGTAAACTCATAAAATAAAATGGAGATAATAAATATCATCATAACTTGCAAAAATATTAATCTAAACCAGTGACACACCCATATATAAGTTCCAGGGAAACGAACTCCCATTTTTGCGAACCCAAAAATGTTTTGAACCTGGCCATTTCAATAAAAATTTAACGAAGCATTTGCAATTTAATCACTTCCATTAGAAGTTTGACTGCATTCATAAAGAAGATGAAATATACTTTTTATATCGTTCATTCATTTTATCAAATTTACTCCTTTTGTAATGAATGACGTTCAATCACATAGCAATAATACCTTGTTTATATTCAAGATTACAATCAATTGAATTTGGATTACTTGATTGCTCATTTCGTATTGAATTACATCAAAAGATTTTCCAAATCGATTATTTTTGAGCACATTTGATCCACTTATTGAACAAGAAAATTATGTTTCATATCAAAATTCATTACTAGAGTAAATTTGTATATTTTAAAATTTTAGAATATGTCGGGTGCTGTGCAATGAACTCTATAACCTTTGTTCCTCCCCTTCTTCACGGATCCGTGTGCGACAAGACCACAAGGATACTTGAACAAGACAAGGTCGAGAGTTGAATTACAAAAGATCACAATCCTATTCCACATATTGACAATATACGACAAAGCTAGACTATGCTCTAACAAAAACTTGGTACTGTAAATAAATCCTTTATAATGTGGAATAGGATTGTAATTCTTTGTTACGTAATTCTAAGAGTACACAACTATTCTGAAAAAGACATCACAGGTCAACTAAATAACAAAATGTTTAATTTTTTGGGTACTGGTAGCTGCGCTATCAGTATAATTTCTCTTAGCATATATGTTATTGATGCAGTGCATCGGATCATTTCATGGCACCTCAAAAAGTCAACATATTTGCTCAATCAAACTTCTTAAAATTGTCGGCACAAACTATATGTGGACCATGTACGATAAAACGTATTTAGGCTCAGGTTGGAAATATTTTTGTTAGGTCATTTGATGTAAATATTGAACCACATCACCTACAGAAATAAAAGAAATGAAAAAATGAACCTGATCGAATGTTGCTTTCTTTCTAATGATTCATTATTTCCTATAATTAGATGGATGTTGTTCCAGTTCATTATTGTTGTGCTTTGTTGAAATAGAATGCGTCACAACAATTGTAAGGTTTATTTAGAAATGTGTTGTCTGGTTGCAGATTGAGTCAAACACGCTTATATGAGCATGCTTAACTTAATCTACAGCCCCACCATATAATAAGGTCAGAATTATTTCACCAAGCATGATCTATGCATGATTTATTTAGAAATGTGTTGTCTGGTTGCAGATTGAGTCAAACATGCTTATATGAGCATGCTTAACCTAATCTACAGCCCGACCATATAATAAGGTCAGAATTATTTTACCAAGCATGATCTATGCATGATTTATTTAGAAATGTGTTGTCTGGTTGCAGATTGAGTCAAACATGCTTATATGAGCATGCTTAACCTAATCTACAGCCCGACCATATAATGAGGTCAGAATTATTTTACCAAATATGATCTATGTAAGATTTATTTAGAAATGTGTTGCCAGGTTGCAGAATGAGTCAAACATGCTTAAATGAGCATGCTAAACTTAATCTACATTCAGATCTTATAATAATGTCAAAAATATTTTACAAAGCATGATCCCTACATGATTTATTTAGAAATGTGTAGTCTGATCTATACATGGGCCACAGCCCGGTACATCATTTCTATCAGCGCCTCCTACTTCGCAAATAAAAAAATTTCACAATATTTACCCGATAAGTATCAGCAGAGTAGAAAATTTTGATATGGGAAATAGGAAACATCAATAACGAGTTTATATTAATCTACATTAATCCAAATTAGACTCACTTAATTGCATATTAGAAGGTTTGTTTGTTTTCCCCAAAGTAATTCCGTCATCATCAGATGAACTCTCTTCAAATTCTGAACTACTTGTCAAATGAATTTCTAAAATGAATAAAAGTAAAATATTGAAAAAATATATTGTTATAACTCCAACCACCAAAAAAGCTTTTTTTGCTAGATATATTGAAAATAATTCAGCTCTGTGTTTAAAATTTGAATCGCAACAGTTGAAGGGGAAATATAAATATATATATGCATTTTTCATAGAATTCAACCATCAACAATTTATTGAGTGAAAAGATGACAATAATTGCAAATTTAGACTTTCATACCAACTATATAAATTATGATTTATGGAAAGAAATAAAACAAAGTATTCAATACTAATTTGATAATTTTTATTACTTTCTTACATTTTGTACTATTTGTACAGAGCTGTCAAAATCCCATATATACAGTCACTCTCTGGAATGTTTTCAGCTCAAGATAAAACTGCTAACAAATCAAACCAATTTATAATTCAGGATGTTTCAGCTGTTTCTGGCAGCATCTTCCTTATTTTGAGATACTTTTTTTTGAATAAAAAATAAACAATTTCCCTATTTCAGTTGTGAGTTACATAACAAACAAAACTTAAAGTAAAGAAAAACTAATCTAATTAAAAGTTTTTAAATCAAATACAATTTTACTTGTTGGTTTGGTCCATTGAAATGATCCAGTCGAACCCGCTGAAACTGTCCTGCGATGACCTTTGCCCCCAACCACGGGTGAATCGGGAATTTCAAGAATGTCTTTTCGTTGAAATTTTGGTGAATCTATCGCATCAGCAACATAGGGTCGGCGGTGCGGCCTCATGTTCATGTGAGAAGCAGTATCGGCATGACGAAAATCCGGCAACCTGTACCTGTGAATATATCAATCTTATATAATAATGATAACTAGAGCTGGGCAATTTGATAACTCTGAGACTATATCTAGAAAGACAATCTATTCGTTAGTAATCCACTGAACTACTTTGTGCATTTCTTATCTCAGTCTTGATATCAAAAGGAAGAGCAAATAACTGTATGAGGGTGAGAGATTGAGGCCCCCAAGGTTTAATAACATTTAGATACCTAAAAATTACAAAGCTGCATTCGAGTGTGTAGTTGATCATACCAAGTTTTTAAAGAGGTCTGAATTTAGAAGGAATTTTTAAAACTCAATGTGAACTAGTCTTTAAGATCATCAAAATCACCAGTTTTTGAACATATGAGCCAGGAAAGTTTTTGATTTGATTGATTCGTAACATAAAAATTTTTCACCATATTTTTTAAACACCACAAAACGATTATTTTAAAACACTGCTATAGAAATTAGAAATTAATTTTTATTTACATGTCGTTGAATATGACTGAAAAGAAGCAAAATATTAGTAGATGATTATGATACGACAGATCTGCCCAACAACAGATACTGCTCAATGCATCCTATCGTATCGGAAGATTTTTACATGCAATGTTTTCTGTTAAATTAAAGTTGCTGGTTTACTATTTTCTAAAACAGTTTGACACGTTGTCAATCTGTTTTATTATTCCAATGCTATCATATTCAAGCATCTGTGTAGAGTTATCTACATATGGATCGATATCATAAAAAACGAGGAAAAGGGACCGACAGTTTACTGCATGTTATCTTTGATTACTATTTTCTGTTGCTCTTGTATTATCAGTAGTCAGTATCATTGCTTCATTTCACATACAATTCCAATCATATTTATATTAAATTCTAATTAAGAAAAATTATTCAAAATCAGCATCCTGATAAAACAATTAATAAATACATACGTTGGAAGTGATTGAAAGAACCATGCACCAGAACGTTTCCACAACTCACGATTTTCACTGCAGATTTTACACAACCAATTCGTTGGAATATTCTACAAACAAAAATAATAATATTTCCCCTTTACATTGCACATGCTCATAGTTTCAGACCAGACGGATAATTATACTTTGATTTGATGCCAAATATATCAAAATTCCACAATTCGATGTGATGAACTCATTATATGTGTTGTCAAAAACGACAGTACAGTACTGTCTTCTAGTACTGTAAACTAAAATTTTTTTAAAAAATTCTACCATTAATCCTGTGCCAATGTAGCTAGTTTATCAATTATTCCTAAATTGATTCTTTTTGCAGTGAAATATAGATATGCTGGTATATCAAGTTTTGTGTTGTAAAATTTAACATTTAAATAATACTAAAAATTGGCAAAATAATGGTCAAATAACAGCCATTCTGTTCATCTGAAATTTTGAAATATTCTATTATAACGAATTTCAAAAAAAGATGAGAAATGAAAAAACTTTGATGAATGACAACTTTAAAAGGAAGAGAAATGTGACACCGGCAGTTAAAATGAATCCCATGGGTCAGATCTTCTCGGAAGAAAAATCCATAATAATCAATTCTGATTTGAATAAAGAATTCATAATCAGTTGACCATAGTTTGGAATTAATCCAATTCTATTTCTAATTATTGATTTAATTTGGAAACAGAGCAGTAGGATCTTGTTTAAATTAATCAAAGATCTTTAAGCATTAACAATGCAACACATGAAACTTGTGCTTTTGAGGCTTTCAATTTCCTACATCAGAAACATAATGGAGAGACTGAATCGCAACATGGTGGTCAGAAAAGGTAAATGTGACTAGTTATGCCCAGACGATATAATTTTGGATAATGGTCATCCGTAATTGAGTTTGACCAAATTGAGTTTCATTTTCATTTTACATAAAAACATGATTTTCAAATTCTTTACATTTGAAGGGAAAGAGTGACTGTAAGAATGACTGATATTGGACCTAAAAATTCCGGATAACAATGGAATATACACAGTCTTTCACCAATATCAGCACAAACAAATTTTAATTGTTGGCAATTCAATACAAAATTACCTGGGCATTCTGCCTTTGTCCATTTATTTGTTGTTGTCCAGTATCGTAATCTACACAACATTTGCTACAGACTTTCTGTTGAAAAAAAAACAAACAGATAAAATCAAAACCTTCCTCATACTAAAATAATATAGGTAGTTTATTGAGGAATGGGAAAGTAGAAGTAGTCGATATTTGCAGACTTGGTGTTAGAACTATTTATTTATAATTTTCCGTCAATCAGAAAATATTTTACAAAATGTTACATTCACTCATTTGATTGAGCTTCTTCGAGCAAGATCCCATTCCTACTGCTGATAAAGTTTCAGTCACCATTAGAAAAATTTTTTGCATTATATATCCAAGGTATTCAAACATTGTTAAGATTCATCAATACATGATACTAAATAATTGTGACACATGCCAAATTTCAGGACACACAGTTTTAAAGGTGTATCATACAGTGCTAGACTGTAATTAAATGCATTTTAATGATAGATAACCACAAACACTTTGGGCAATAAATAAATTAAATTTATGTCAGATAGTAATAGATGATGTAAGAAGTAATAACTTTATACAAACAAAAAATTGTGTGCACATTATATTTTTTATACAATAAGTAATTCCCGCAATATTGAAAAATATGTATTGTAACAAAGACTAGACCAATGATTCCAGACCTAGTTCAAATATTCATTTAAAATTTTCAAGTGTAAGGACCATTTACTTTGAAAATGCTCTATGAACCTCAATATGCCTGAATTTGAGAACCGTTAGGTTAGGCATTTAGCTACTCCGTAAGGATGTTTCAGCTACTTGATCGAATGATCAAGTATTCTAGTTTTTAGAATTCTGAAAAGTAATACATTAATATTCATTGATTTTACTTAGAAATTAATTGAATTGCTGATTCTTGACAAATTTTTGCCCATTTTGGTGCGAAGTCACGAATTCAACAAAAATCCAATATGGTAGAAAAAGCATGATTTGAATTAATTTACTTTTCTTAATTGAATTGTAAAATTTACAAGAAAACAATCTTTACTCCACAATATCTTAATGTATTATTTATTGACAAAACAGCTTTAATAATAAATTAACATATCTTTTCTACAGTAGTATTATACCTTTTTACAATCCATGCATATGATCGGTGCATTTCTTGAAAATTTTCCAAATTGTTCGGCACAGAGAATACAAGTACCTTTACCATCTCCCATTGAATTTTGACGCATGATATTCAAGCGATGCACAAGGCAACTAAACAGGATACAAATTGTTAGAAAATGAAATTCATAATGAAAAGAGAATATTGTTTATAACACCTACAGTAAATATTAGTTTTGATAATAACCAATTACATGATAAATAAGCAATTTATTGCAAAACAAAAGATAAATATTTCATACCCGACCCTTTCCTGTTCCAATTCTTCCAACATCTTTGCTTTACTAATTACATTTCGTATTTTTTCCAACTCATCACCGGACAACGAATTAGAATCAGTTCTACCGAGTTGATTGGTTCTCACTGACCAACCAGATCTGTGAGAGACAAATTTTAATTAGAGTGTAAAATATTTAATTGAAGCGTTATTAAAGAGCCCAATTTGTTTTTCACGCAAACCTTCAAAGTCAGGTTACCATTTGTAATCCCATCCCTCTTTTTTGGAAAAATAATTAGTTTATTATCCAAATTGATCTTTCCGAAAGGCACAGACCATTGATACTTCAGATATTTCAAGTAGGTACATCATTTAGCAGTATCAAATCAATGTCATATTTAGTAAATATAAATAGATTATTTCGCATTCAATACAATATAATTGATTTAGAAATGGGGCAATTTTCTCCACTTGAAGTATTATATAATTTTAAACTTCATTAACTGAAGCTACAGATGTAATGGTACTTATCATCAACTACCAATAATTTCCACTTGAGCATTGATGACAAGGCTACTCCTTAGACGGCATAAAGTATAACAATATTTCTATGGAACAATGAATATTTCTTTCAATAAATCTTTGTCATATAAGTGGCTGTTAGTTGGTTCGAGTCAGATGTGGCTGCAACATTCCTTAGAGTGAATTTCAATAAAAAAGATGGGTACAATTGATCAATGTCAGAAAATTTATTTTCCGAGACGGATATGAATTAGTCAAGTATAATAACCAGACTGACAAAATGCCCATACTCGGCTACCCAGACACTCAAGGGAATAGAATATGAACATACGAAATTTCATTAGAGTCAGGCGGGGACAAGTTCACTTTGCCCTAAATGCAGAAAAAGTGATTTTTGGGAAAAGTGGACTTAACAGCAGTCTTTCTTGAACTAAAGAGGTGAACTAAAGGCTTTTTTATCAACTTGAAACTTTACCTCAATTTTGCCCTGAGTGCAAGATGCCGATCATTAGGACAAATCCATGCAGAGTTACTTGAATCATCATCATGCATATTTAGGGTTCTTATCTCATATTACTGTAACATGACATAACATAGAAAGCTAAAAAGAAAGTGAAATTATAAAAAAAAGTCATTCAAAGGAAATATAATACAACATAGAAATTTGGCAGTTCAAAAAATATGACGAAAACTAAAGAAGAAAAATTTAATAATACCAATCCCCAATGTTTCATTTAGCAACTACTTCTTCAAAATGGACTATGCAAACATATGCATTACTACCAGACGGATAGAGTAACTGGTAAGGGTTTGTTTACTAGGTTAACAAAGGCAGGTCAAACTACGATAATACATTTCTTATATGAAATAAATCCCAATTGGAGCCATGAAATAATCCCAATTGGAGCCAAACTGAAGTTATTAGCAAGATAATTTTTTTTTAAAAACCAAATTAATAAGATACCGGTATATGCTGTTTTTGACTTTAATACTATCTCGTTCAAGCATCTTTGAGACAAGAGTTATATACAGATCGGAGTTCAGAGGGACTTACGGTTCATTGTACGACCTCAAGAATTTTAATTTTTGAAATCACAAAAAATTCTCCTGTTTTATTGAAGCCCTTATTTCATTTTCACATACAGTCATACAAAACAAAGGATCAGAAAAAACATTCTTTTACTCATCATGATAGAAGTGGAATTTCCTCAATCATCAATTCCGATAGTAACTTAAATTTAGCTGTGAAAGTACTATTAGGCTTCAATATTGCTATGCACCAATAGTCCAAACTAGTCATTGTTCAAAATCATGTCAGTCAAGTTTCCAACTGGAAATAAACTATTAAACCGCAATATCAACAGCTCTGTAACTGCGAATGTCATTATATTTTTCTTTGACTTCTTTCAAATTAACTTCAAGCTTCTCACGTGACCGATACCAAGATGTTGTTTTCAGCTTATTCAATGCAATATCCAGTGATGATGTTGTTTGTGAGGAATATTCTTTCGTTTCAGACATTTTTAGTTTATTGTCTGCGGCACATTTTTGAATTTCCGACATTTTATATTCATTGAAATTTTGTATGAATTTTTTTATTGCATCAGGACATATCGCACGCATATGTGCAACAGCACACATTAATTTTTGCTCTATGTCATCTTCAGACTCTAAACTGCTGCTCTGGTCATACTCCATGTTTTTAAATTATGAATATACACTGTACAGTATACGGTAGCAAATCTTGAACAATGTGAAAAGAAGAGAAGTCAATTTATACCATAGCAAATTCGTTCCACGGTGGATCGATCAAAGCCTCAAAAATATAGCCCATAGGCCATTTGAAAGATTTTACTCATCAGAAAATTGCATTGGACTTGATGTGACAAGCCAGGTACCAAAACGACTGAAAAGTGCAGAAACGACCTTAAAAGAAACAGAAAATGTCACAAAACGGCCCAGCCTTTTTAAGGCGACTCTAACCATTCGGAAGCATGAAATTGGTTACCTATCATCAGAAGTCATCAATAGAGAGTTTCTATATCTATAACACAAAAAAATCTTCTGCGCCATCTATTGGACGAGGTCAGACCAAGTTATCTACATAATAACCATGTAGGTAACATTACTGAACATAATGGCCTTGGCATATGTCACAAATCATCTGATTAAATCCTTTCAGACATCCCAGTGGGTCTGTTCCTGTATAAAATAAGTCTTGTTTAGGTCCGCTCCTGTCGGGTCGGTACAGGAATCCGCATGAAATTATTAAATATAGTCCATACTGCATTACTGATTATATCATTATCGACACTGTTGTCAAAGTGACACTTCCTTGTACTTAATTATAGTTTGTTTGTAAATTCTATCCTGTCGATTGACTGCCGACCTCCATTCTCCGTGCATGGCTGGCGCTGTCCATTGTCGAGAGACTGAGTAGTTTCTCTTACGCTATGTAATGCTATCTAGGCTGTATGTTACTGGTACTATATTATACTAACTATTGTTATACGCAAATGGAAGGCCCATTATTTCTTTTTTTGGGAGGGGGAGGGGCTCTTTTTTTATTCGGCGTTATTTCAGTTTTGAATGTGTCAGGGCAAATCAGCACTCCATTCTGATGCTATGCCCCAAACCGCGCAGTTCAAACACAGATATTTATGCGAAAATGGCCGAGAATGAAGCTTAATTACTCATATATGGCGAGCCAGCACAACCTATCGTGCAGGGGTGCACGCGATATAATGCCGATTTTTGTTCGGAAAGTAAGATGGTTGGTTCATGGAAATGTGATTCATTTTTTTCATTTTTGCTGTTATGTACAGCAATTCTGGGAAATTGTAAACGCCTGGTTGTATGTGCCTCAATTTCAATCTTACTTGCAAAGATTTTACTTGTACCGATTCAGCTTACGACAAACAAGACCTCAATTCTCAGAATTTTTATACATGTTTAAAAGTGTAATGTACTGTGAAAAACATATTGCAGTCAAAAATGAAAAAGTAAGGACACACTTGAAAAAGTGGAAAATTATTCACAATTCTATTGATTAGAAACATGATTAAGTACAAATCTTAACTGTGATTTATATATTTTCTGAGATGTTTTTAATAAAATATACAAAAAAGATGGATGATTCGATATATAATATGATGTGGGATTTTATTTTGATAATGTAACATATTCAAATGCAACATAAATGTAATAAAGTATATTTAATGGCATCTATTAGTTATAAGCCAGATTTGAGTTTTCGTTAAGTGGAATGAATGATTTGATCTATTATTCAAAAACGAGACTTAATGCGACGTTGCTTCAGAATAATGTGCTGATTTGCCCTAACACATAGGGTGATGTGCAAAAAGTCCGATCAAGTTAGAGTCAAGCTAACTCGAGTTTATAGTTGGGAATTGGAGCGCAAAAAGTCGGATTAAAAGTTAAGCCACAGGTGTTTTTTAAAAACCATAATCTCGAGTTAACTGAGTTAAAGTCGAAGAAAGCGATTCTTCGCATTTTGGTGACTCGATGGTGCTTCCTAGTGTAACATTAATGGATTTATCGTGCGGTAGACAGTCTCTCCAGCTTGATTACAAACTTGTATTTATTTGATTTTTATTTCAGTTATTTCGAAATGGCGAGTTTGTGATTAGGATCGGCAGAATTGTATGTTATTGTACGCCGATGCTTTACTGGTTTAAACGAGCCCACTACATTTCGTACCGGCTCTTGTCTGCGAGATGTTTACTCCTCCACGTCCTAAGTCAAATGGACAATTAATAAGTAATTTTAATGAATATAGTAATATGTAAATTAGGCAAGAAAATAAAATACGAATATATGAAATAATTATCTTGCTGTTGGAATTCGACTTTCTGTTGCTGCGAGTTGTATAACCATTATGGAACGGCTGGTGGAACGTTTTGCATGTGTTTGCTGACGTTATCAGAATGGTTGTTCAATATTTCACCTGTCAGAGGTTGCATGATCGGTTCGACTGCGACATTATAACAATAGACAATATATAAATATAAATTTATGTAATGTCTTTTTTATGGTAGAAGCTTTGCTGTAATATCTCCGATTCCATTGTGTCTCAGAATCGGGAAACCTCCAATGGGGCTGGTTCCGTGAAAATTTTCACATGTGCAAAACTGTGGGACATTATTGAGTGACTAATTGTACTGCAAACACACTGCATCACGAAATCCCCCTTTATTCACGTATAAGCCGTATTCTTCCAGAGGGGAACCGACAGTCATGCCGAAGCTCGCTTTTGAGTAAGAAGTTTCATACACCGTTTCAACGAATGTGTAAGGTCTTGCTTCAACTTATCAGCCTCTTCATCATGTTTTTACGATTTTCAGTTTTCAATTTGTCCTTTCCTTGCTTCAAATCGTATTCGTCAGCACACAGGATATTATTTTGCTTCTTTAGCCTATAAACTCAACAAGGTGGGATGTAAGAGCCTTGCGCCAGTAAATAGCCAAGACTCCCCAATCCCGCAACAAAACCACATTATTAAACAATCAACAACACGCACATGGTGTGATGGACGCGCCACAATTAACCGTGTAATAACCAACACCACAAACGTTGCCAGAATTAACAACACTGGCGTTGAATGCTTGATATTCACCGTGTGATGATGCGAAAGGATCTAATATCCCGAGTCATCCTAGCCACCCTGTGAGGCTCAATAATTTTCGTTCTACTGGCGAGAGAGCAGGCCTGCCTCTCAACGCTGGAAGAAATATTGAAAGAATAACATCTGCAGAGATTTCAACATCTTGAATATTTGGTATCGTTCTTAGTAAGTAGGTCTATTTAATGGAGAATGCATGCACAAAAGCGGGGAACATACAGCATGAGGTTGCGTTACAGCAATTTTAGACAGATTTTGTAATTCTGCAATTAAGGTATTAAATTTTTTTGCTACAAAATCGACTGCACAAACGCCACAACTAAGAGGTGTTCTTAGGTGTTTCTTGCCGCGAGTTGTGATGTTCATATTTGTATTTTTGAAAATTTCTATAGCTTTTTTCAGGTTTGCCAATTAAAGCTGGTTTTGGTTGCATTTGAATGATATCCAAATTTCTGTCCCCAGTCTAAAATATCATCCCATCAAGTTCGGTAGTTTTTAAGTGTTGATGCAGCTGATGCATCATCCGCAAACCACGCCTGTATTACGTTCGGTTGCCTACCTTCTAGTATAATATTTATAAAAGGAGTGATATCCACAGAATATAAGTCCATTGCAAGTGGATCACCTCGTGTTGGACCTCCACCATTTCTCACTCTCCGGTTATAAACAACCTTACGCGTTCTTTATAGGTGTTATTTACAATGGTGGCTAGTCGCTGACACATTTCCCTAATATTATGAAGCGCTACAACGCGATTAAAAGCATTAACTGCGTCGACTAACATAATAGCTTCATTTTCTATTTCTTCATATATTTTTTTCCATTGCACGTATTGCTGCTTCGCATCCGCCCCGCTGACTAACACACAATTGAAATGGGTAACTGATTGTTGAATATCTGTGACAGTAATAGGCCTACTCAAAATTGCTTTGGAAATAATTCGTCTCGGGACCAGTCGCCAATGCCTGTAGGTCTGACATCCGAATTTTTGTTCAAATCCGTCGACATGCAGTGAAACCTTGAAGATTTTCTGCACTGACATCAGATGTGGCAATTCGCCGACCAACGTTTGCAAAAGCAGAGCATAAATTATCTGATGCGCGTGCTCTAAAAAGGGGAGGTTCTGTCGCTCCATGGGTGCGTAGAACTGCATTTCATGTGCGTTGTGCCGGTGCTGGGGAGTAATGCCCAGTTGTTTTCCAGTTCATTTTTTATTGTTTAAATCCAATTCGCCTACAGGCTAAAGTGTTGAAAGTGTCCAAAATGTTGAAAACCTACCTATGAAAGGTTATTTCTGTTATTCGTTGTATTCTTTTATATTCATTCTTGTTCAAATACAAATTGGATTGGACTAGGATTGCTCTTAACAAAACACCAAATGTGGTTGTTTAACTTTTTGCTCTAATTTATTACGTCTGTTAATGGTACACCATCCAAACATGGTTGAGCCTAGCAAAATAAGAGTTGTTAGCGTTCGCTTTGACCTAGCGGGTTATGTGATATAGAGCTGTAATTAATCTTTTTCATATGAGACCTGATTCTCCTATTATTAGAATATTACCTCAGAGTCAGGCATGGTACTGGCATGGTCAGAGTCATGGTACTGGATTGTTTGGCACGCGACCGTTTGTCGCAGTTTTGTGGCGACCACGCTCGGTCCTTGGCTGATGCTCCAGACGGTTTGGCCGTGTGAACACAATATACGATTGTTTTTTCTCAAGACAATTAAACTAGTGTGCTCTCGCAATTAATTAAAAATTAGCATACACGCCATCATGCAGTTGCGTCGTACGCGTTGCCAGTGGCGTTGTTGGCAAGGGGAACTGCGATATATCGACCAGAAAATATTATTATCGAAAAAGAATATATCAGAGACCTAATGAATGAATTGTGAAATCTGTCTACAAAGCTTGAAGATGTGTTCTACACCGTGGAAATAGATGTAAATAAAGACCACGAAGAGCAAAAACTTCGACTATTTTGGTTGAATTCTTGACTAACGATTTTTTTCGTCGTATTGTAACTTTTTGTGCTACCGTATCGGCCATGGTGCTCCTAATTGTTGACAAGCCCCATTTTTCTATTAAACATACATACATACATACTCACGCAGATTGGACGTAAAAAACCAAGAGTGTAATTCTCGTACGGGTATATCAATATTCATACGCTCTATCAAAGAATTTTTTGCAATTGTATATTTCATGCTTGCTGTTCAATTCAACTATTGCTAACTTATAACCAAGTTATAGGACATTTCTAGCACGTATTGTTTTCAATGTGTTCGTATTGTGTGTGCATTTCGAATTCAGAAGAATGGAGCCCTATAGACGCGGATCGCTTATTTCAGCTAAGAATTCAGGTCACCATCACTTCAATGGTTACTTCACAGTTCACACATTTATCTCAATATGTTAATATTGAAACTTCCAACTCAGAACTGGACGGAATAACTTGTAAGAGTTCCACAAGGAAATGTCCTTGGTCCTACTCTTTTTCTCGTCTTTATCAATGTATCCAACATATTAAATGCGACGGGGTGCCCAGTTAGCTTAATCGAAAAAGCGTTGGGAATGCGATTCGAGATAAGCATCTCTGATTTTCATGACGCGAATTCAAATCCCGTGAGGGATGGTGATTACATACGAGAGGCCTACTGAACTCCTCACCGGTACACGGCGGTTCAGGTAAGCACTGATTACGGCTTCCCCCACCAACCACGCTCGGAAAAATGAGAAATATGACGAGCAAAAAACCTTCACGTCGATCCGGAACTGGTATCTGCACGAAAGGTCGTGTATCGTCATATGATTAAGCTGAATTTTTTAGCTTCCCTCTCCCGCAGGATAAGAATGGAATCTCTATCCTATCCAGTCACATCCCTTTTGAAACTATTCGCTGATGACACCGTCATATGACTTTGATCGCCTTTTGCATCGAGGATCTCGAACAAAAAGTTGATGCCGATCTTAAAAATATTTTAAGTTGGATGCAGGCTAATTAAATTGTTGTGGAGAAGAACAAAAAAAAAAACAGTTATATTGTACAACAACCAACATTTACATTTTGTAGGCCCTTCCTAAATTCTATATCAATGATTTAATACTACAAAAAGCAAATTCCCTGAAATATCATGAAAGTCGTTTTTGGATGTCTACGAAGTTTATATTTCCCTGTTTCACTCTTATTTGCAATACGGGTTTATTGCCTGGGATTCAGCTACCAAATCAATTTGTACTCTTCAGAATAGATCTATTAGAATAGTGAGTGGTACGCCTCTCAGACAAAACCGAAAATGCGATTTTTCGTGACCTCCTTTTCGAAATACCACTCAGAACGGCCATCCTCAACTTAGATCTTTGGATTTTTTTTTAAATATATATTGTCAGTGTCTGAGTTTTAGTCTGTGGGCAGTGTAAGGAAGCTCTAAAAGATCTCCAATTCTAATGCCTTTTACTGTGATTCGACGAAAGCTTGAAACAAAAATATCACCGAAGATGTTGTCCAATTCAATATATATTTAAAACTTTTTTACCTTCGTATTGAAATTTCCAATTTTTTAATATAAGTTTTTATAGTCTTGCCAGATCTGCTAAGATTCGATCTGACAAGATATGATATGTGACTTGTTTTGAAAAAAGGCGTGCCTGAAAACGACGAAAAAAAGATTAACGGCACCTCTTCATATATATAATATGCAATCGAATCTAAACAGTTTTGTTGGGGCATACAATAACGGGAATTGATATTACTTGCTTTCTAAGCATAGTTTATTTTTTCCGTTCCACTGAGAAATTATCTGATTATACTCATGGCACATGGGTATAATAAAGCCCATATCTCAGTCCTCGCTGATATCTGTGAAATATGTTATCATCTGAATTAACGCAGGTAAAACGTCTTTTAAATTTTGACAGTCTCAAAAACCGTGTTCGCATATATTCTACTGCTCAGTAGCCTAATCATAGGGGGAAGTGAGGTACAATGGAACGGAAAAATTTTAAGTCTGTGTATATTTACTTGTCCAAGTTCAAGATCACTAAACTTCGGTCATGAGTAGCCTATACTCTTTGATTTATATGACAGTACTTACAACGTCAAATGAACGGTCGAATTTTATTCAAGAAAATATAACACATGGTCAGATGTACCAATGTGCCCCAGAGGTGCGGCACACTGAAACATGACCCGAATCAAAACGAAACAAGATACCCGAAGATATTCAAGTTTCCTGCCATTCTGCTTTAGATGACACCATTTGAGTCCTTGAATATGACTGAAAGATTTCAAATTATAGAAATATTCCCTCTTCTACAAAATCCTGGGGGAACACATCCCACAGCTACCTCGTTCAGTCGCCATAACTCAGAACTGATAATATGCACCTTGACCCGGATTTATATTTTCATTAAGATGGTTTTCAAGATTAAACTTTTCTGTTGAGTGAACCAAAAATTATGGTGGGTATTTTAACAATTTTAAATTCATGCAACAAATACTATGATACTATGATAAACATTTTGGTATCTATCTAATCTTTTCAAAGTCGCTCGCCAACGAGTCCACCGAAAGAGCCACAGCCCACAGTCCCACATTTTTGAAGGTGAAAAGCGCTCGCACAATCATTTTTTGTTTACAGTTTACGAGCGCACTGGACAGGAGTATTCGTATTCTGTATTGGAAGTGAAGAAATAGCTACTCTGTATTAAAGTACCTAACTTATATTTGATGGTACCGGTGCCGTACTTTAGGACAGACAAAAGGGATTTCATTTCCCGGTTTTTATCCCATATCTCATTTGCACCCGTTCACTAGCAGTTAGGGTGTGAATAATCTGCCAGTTTAATTTTGACAGTTTGATGATATTCTCTGATTCTGGTTCACATTACTAGCACAGGCAAACCAAGTAACCAAACGGTTCAAAGATTTTGACAAAATTACATGAAAAAATGGCAGAAAAAGAAGATTCTATCTCATCAAATACTTTCACTGAAGAAGAGCAACGTTCTGCCAGTGATGCCTATAACGCTTTTCTGCAAGGACAATATGATTCGTGTCTGTCTGGCCTAAAAAAGATTCAAAAAAATCATCCAGGTGATTGCAAACTTATGCATAATCGTGCCATAGCTGAGTTTTACAAATCTGGATTGACGAAAACAGCCGACCTCAAGAAAGCCTTATCTAAGGTAACGTAAATGATAAATTTATAACTTTCACAGATCATCTGAAATTGAGAAACGTGGTCAGGCCTAACAAGTGCCTGGTCAGTGGTTAGCTCAGTCCGTAAAGCAGAAAGCAAGTTAGAATGAAGTAGGTCTTGGCATTGTAGAATGCCTTTTTGGCTGAATTCTGAATAGTAAACTTCAAATCCAAAACTGAAAATGTCACTTTCATAAGATTCGATTCTAATCTGTAATGCAGAATGTCACAATGTTGTCAAATAATGAAGGACACATAAGCTTCACTCTTGCTTTATCAAACATTTCTCATAAACACAGTACAGTACTGAGTATATGACTAATTAAATTTAAATTTTTCATTGAGAACTACCCTATTTGCTTTTTATGTTAAAGACTTAATTCTTCAATCCTCTGCTATTCACGTGCGTGATGGGTCTTGTTTCATTGTGCATAGAGGAATTTAGAAATAGGACTCGATATTCTGAATTCGACTGTAGTATTCTAGAATATTGAAGTACCGGTGTTCTGAATTGCCCTACTGAATCTGTAGAAGGAAGTGTTTCTTTCCTTCATATAGTCTATAGTGACAAAAACTGTGATTTTGTAAGTAGCCTACTGTGGAGTATGGTAATTGGTTAAAATACAATACTAACAGGAACTTTTATTCTATTTTTTCCTGGATAAATAAAAACAATAAAAATCTATACACAGTAAACATGATCAATATATCAAAGATTTTCACACAAACTTTTCTAATCTCGAGGGAACTTCATTATCTTTCAAAACTTGTAGAAAAAAACCATGTTTCTTCTCATTCTCCACCAGCATTTAACAAACGATATAAATGTATGTGTATAGAAAAAAAAACTTCATCATTTCATACTACTGAGCAATGCTCAGTAGGCATGTATCCATCCATTTTTTCTACTTCAGGTGCATAAAGTCACACAACAATCACATCAAGAAGAAGATGAATTATCTGAAGAATTAACTAATAATGAATATTCAGTTTTACATTTCAATCAAGCATTACTTTATTATCTCTTACATCAATATATGTAAGCGTGTATGCACTTTTCCATAATCTCAGTTCTTTATTAAAATATTTAAATTGTGCTACTTCTTGCATGCCCACTGTCCAATCTGAAAAAAGTTTGCTCAAGTAATGTTTTGTTAAGTATATGGGCGATTATACTCGGTTTGGTGTATCTAAGGTTGATGCCTGACAACCTATAGTATTTGACTAAGTTTGAATATATTGTCTTACAGACAATATTATTCATTACCTAGATATTGACCAGAAAAATTTGAAAGACAATAATAAAATTTTATTATCAAGGTGAATCTGCTCTTTTTCTTATACTCCTATATTTGGTTGGTGCTTTTACAAAATTGCCCGGAAAAATAACACAAGTAGGCTATGTTATTTTAAATCTATTGGTATCCACAAGTTTTTAACTAATACATTTAAATCTCTGCACCATTCATAAGCATTCAATTGTTCTATTATATCAATGTATTATTTTACATCATGTTTCAGGGAGGCGCAAAATTTGCTTCAAACGTTGGCAGAAAATCCGGAGTTGACACTAAACGCCAAAGAAATATGTTTGTTACTTGTGGAAGTTTATCTTACTAATTATGAGCCTGATAAAGCAGGTAGGATGACAACTTTATAATTTGGTTGTTCATAATTTGTGTCAGGAAGCACTGATTTAACAAACTACATTCATATCTTATAAAGGATACCAAAATGTCAGTCTTTGTCACTATGCCACATATGTACCTCTGAGGTAATACACATCAGTGACTCATGATCGACAAAAAATGTTTGGATAATTTTTCTCACTGGTTGTTTAAAAATGTTTTATCAATAGTTTTTAATTATCTTAGAGAACGATTAATGGGACATCATCTTTGTTTCAATAGTTCGTCTCATCGGTAAAATTGAAGAAGCTTTCCTCAAACCAGTTTCACCCCAACAGTCTAAACAAGGAAATTCTAATGATGGAAAAGATAAAGGTACTGTTGTTATTGAAGTGAAGAAAAGCAACTGTGAAATAGCATTTACGGTAGACGTCAAATTTTGAAATATATTTCCTTGTTAAATTGATAACACAGATTTATGGAACTTATTTCTATGTCATTCTCATTTATTCTTACATCAAACTACTTTATTTCATTATTTTTTAATTTTTTCTCCAGGAAAGCCACAAAAAGCTCAAATGAAGGAGATAAAAAATTTCCTACCATTATTAAAAACAAGGTGTTGTCTTCAACTAAAATCTATGAAGGTAGATAATTGTTATAGTTTATTAGCGATGATGTTTCCACCATATTTTCTGAATGTAAATTCATATTGACCTATTTTTACTGGTCAATCTTCTGCATTGGATTAATATCAATTTACCTTGTGGGACAGATAAGAACAGTGCAGTTAACAGAGCTGCAAGCCCTTTAAAATTTAGATATTCAACTTAATTGTAACCAATAACCAATAACGACAGCGAGAGAAGAATAAATTTGAAATAATGTTAAAATCAATTTTAGCCAGTCTCTGAATTCTGACTAAAAGTAATTTAGTTTCTCGTTTAAATGTAAATTATTTATTTTGCGTTGAAATCATATTATATGTCAATTTTTTGTTGTACAATTTTTTTTTATCGTTTCACGACAATAAAATAAATGTTTCCTATTACAGGCTTGTAAACGAGAACTGAAGGCCTTTACTAATCTGGAGAGTAATTCTGATTTCACTGCACAGGCTGTACAAATCATCTCAGTATTTTTAAAAAGTAATTTTGAATTCCAAGTAAGTATTGTCTAAGGTTTCATTTCACCCAGGACAGATACCGCTCACTGCACTTATTATAGTGGCTCAGTCCTCTTAGAGAATTTTTTACTTTAAGTGCAATTGTTGGTATTATAATTTGCAGTAGCACTTTGCCATAAGCGTGATTATTGCACTGTAACAAAAAATGCAACAAAATCACTGGTCTTTGACAGTAATTTCACTTGGCGGTATTGGAAAAATTCAAAATAGACTTTTCAACATGGCGTTTTTCAACTTTGGAAATATGCAATTCCTGCAAATTCACTGTTAAAGTGTAGTTAGTTCTTTTCAAGAATTGCTCCGGATCTTGCATAGAACAAAAATGTGTTAAACAGAAAATGGCTAATATATGATAAAATAAATAAACATGATTTTGTGTTATTCCATTTGGTTTATATTTTTGTGCTAATGTTTTGTTATTCGCTTTTGAAATGTATTTTCTACAAATATTGTGAAATTAGTAGTGTTCCAATTTTAACATTTTTATCAATAAAATGCAACTTGGCCAATGATCACTTTGCTTGTTCCGCTTTATGTCAAATTATATTCAGTGCATTGTGATAAGAGGGTTAATTTTATTCATATTTGGCGATTTTGTTGTGCCGAGCTCGCAGAATCTTGATAAGAGAATGGAATCTCTCGAGAAAACTCCTGTCATTTAAAATTTGCTTGTATTGCTTATCGCCACTTTTTTTCTTTTTTACCAGCGTGGAAATTATCACAAAGCGTATAAATTGTTGGGTAGTTCTCCCCCTTCTCCCGCTAATAATACATCATGGTTGCAAAATGGAGAATCATTATCTACTATGTTTTATAATAATCTGGGTGAGTGTGTATCTAGGATTATATACAACCACAACATATTTTAAATTTTACTGTCAAAATAGATTTTACTTCTTCTCTAATCTTATTTTTTATGAGAGTTTGACACTACCTACACCACCTATAGGTAAATAGGAACAGTGTTTATGAAAAGTCTTGTGCTTTCTATTACGTGAAAGTCTCCCAAAACTTTTTGTACACTCAGGATTGACCCAAACACATTCGGCTCGTATCTGACAAAGTGTCTATTAAAGAATGCTTTGTATGGCATGGTGGTTAATGATCTTATCACTGTGGTATTTCTGAACCATTTCAATGTGCAGCAACATAATTCATGCAAAATTTCATAAAATCATGATTGAGCTACTAATCTCCACGATAATGCCATTATTACCGTAGTATATAATGATATTAAATCACATTCACTGCCGGTTTATTTCAGGCAGTACCCAAATTCTATCGCAGTTTTCCTATGAATTGTCATTTCAGACTGAGTTTTCAAGCTTCCTGCATAAGAAGTGGTAGATGGTCTTACCATTGCCCTGGGCAGCTGCCCCTCACTGCATTTTATCATAACGGTTCAGTTCCTTTGGGATATTTCCCGCCTAAGAGTGCAATTGCTGGTATTTCATCTCGTAGTAGCTCTTTGTTATGTAGTGTCCTCCAGTTGGTTTCCTTAAGGCACTGCTTCCCGCTTTCCTCAGAGTGAATTTCAATAAAAAAAAAATTAATGCAGTAAGATTGTGACATGTTGGGATTATTTTCTGGAGTTAGATTGTTGGATACATATAAAAATGTTGTTTACAGGTGTTATACATTTTCATACTTCCAAGCATAGTCTTGGTACATTCTATCTGTCAAAAGCAATCGAGGAAAATGATAAAGCAATCAGTACAAATACATCAATAACAACATCTAGTAAGAAGGGAGACAGTAAGCAACAACAATCAGGATCTAGTAATACGAAAACGTTGCAGATGCTAAATATGAATAAAAAGTATGTTCCATATTATTGTAATGTGTTGTAAGCTTATTTTTCTATGTTGAACCCGAAATGTACAAGTCCAAAAGCAATTAAACGTCAACTTCATAGCAGTGGTATAATTTTATCGCCGACTCTTGATGATTTAATATTCCTACATATAATATATTGTAAAATATTGATGTTAATGTAATTGTGTGTATGTGACAGCCCATCATCTACTGTAAGTTGAAGGACTTTGGTTTGAATCATAGTTAATCCATGTGATGTCCACCCTCCAAGTGTAATACTTACTCAGATAATATTACCATATACCATACAATCTGATAAATGGACGGGACACTATAAATTGTCTCAGTATTTTTATGCGTACGACCGTCATTGCGGGATTAGCGTTTTTATTAATCTTTGATTTATATCTTCAAACCAGATTTGAGTTGCTTTACAATATGGGAATTCAATTGTTGTTTTCTGGCAAACCATCAGCGGCGTTTGATTGTCTCATTGCAGCAGTTCCTGTGTTTTATTCGAATCCTAGATTATGGTTGAGAATTGCTGAGTGTTGTATTCAGTCTTGTTGTTCTCCAGATAAATCTGAAGGTATTTGGTATTTGTCATTTTGAATCCATCTAAACTATATGGGACTGTTTCTGGTAAACAGAAAACTACTACATAAAAACAGTTAGTCATATATGAATCTCTCTTGGATAGTGCCACCAAGTCAAGGTCTATGAGGGATTCATGTTTGACAAAATATTTTGTTTTTATTTTTTACATGTACAAAAATAAGTTAAAGACGTTTGTAGTTTTTACTCCCCATACGGAAATTACTTTTGTTACCAATCAGTTATTGATAGACTGCTCCTTAATGCAGCGATTTATACACTTTTCAATATCCTGTTGAACATAAAGCTCTGGTGGCTCATTCCACTAGGGTGTATGTCCATGACTTATATTTGATAGAGCAGTATTTTATGGCCGTTTCAGAGATGAATAAATGAAGCAAAGCGAATAAACCACGGAAATTTGTTTGTACAATGTTTTGAATTATATTTTGCCAATTATTTGAAATACGAATAAGTTTCGAAAAAACTAATTATTAAAATAAAAATAATTCTGTTTCTTCTTAAATACAGCCAACACTCCAAGCTCACCAAGTAGAAAGTACAACAAACATTTAACAGGACCATTACCATATACTCTCATTGGATCAGGAATTCACCAGAAATTAATCTTACATCCAATAACACAAACATGGAATGGTGAGCTACTCAGATATTCTGGCAAATTAAGATTTTTACTGGTTTTGCATCTCGTCTAGCAGTGTACAATGGTTCGATTCTAGTCTTTGTTTTCATACATAAATGTTAATTGTTTCAATATATGAGTTGAATGAAACAATTAAGATTATGATTTTATCAAGCTCTCTTTTGTTCGCACGCTTGTGCAGTCAGATAATGTTTGTTTCATCATCCACTAATAGAAGTAACAAAGTCAATAATTTTAACAAATATTATAACTCTTGACAAATGAAGCAAGTCAGTAAAGGATTGCAAGGTCATGAGGTCGTCCAAGATCATTCAAACGTTCAAATATATCTTGCCTGTGGGATATTACTGACAATATCGGTAATTGACTGGCATACTTCATCTGCAGCTAGTGTTATCCTTATTGTTTATTTTAAAGGTATTTGAAATTCAGTATGTATATAGAATATAGTTTCCATATGGCCGGTTAGCTCAATCGGTATAGTGCTGGGAATACGATGTAAGCTTCTCATCACTGACATCCTGGGTTTGAGTCTCGCGAGTGATGATTATGTATGAGAGAGGTCCAATAAACGGCATGCCAGTGCATGGTGGTTCACATAAGCGCCATTACGGCTTCCTCCACCAACCAGGTCAATGCATAGAAAAAATGAGAAAACACATTGAACCAAAAACCTTCATCCCTGATTTGGAACTGGTATCTGCACGAGAGGTCGTGGTTCGCCATATGGTTAAGCCGCATTCTAGGCTTTCCTCTCCCGCAGGAGAATGGAATCCTATTCTATATTCCAGATAGGATATTTGGGGCAAAGTCATGTTTTAATTAGAATTTTATAATACCCTGCTATTTGAGTAAGGACTTTCCATCTGCAGCATAATGAGAAATTATGTGCTTATCTATGACAACACATTGTTTAATTCTCTGTTTATCAGCTGTATGGCAAAATATGGTCATTCAGGATGTTTGTTAGCGGATTTAAAATAGCAAGTCTATCTAGATTAGGTTTTTTAGACAATAAACTCAATTAGTTAAACTATGTTTATATCTGGATTTTGTTAAGCAGCGCTACATTATATATATATATGTTATATTTCAGGGTCTGGTAATTCAGTGATGCCAGGACCAACATTAGAATTTGCTTCTGTTTGTTTACAAAATGCGTTAACAATACTAGCCGAATCGGGCGTGACCGGTGTTGAATCAAAGGAAAGTAAAAAGAATTCGAAAAATGAGGTATGTGGTTGATAAATTGTATGTAGTGGTAGTTATGCCACATATCAAGAACTTCACATTGTAAAGCATGAGCCACAGATGAATCGAACTGTGGCACGATCCGTTAGTGACTCGTACTTAACAAAAATTTTTGATTAAAATATTCCTGACTGAGATGATAAACTGCAATATTTTGGAAATGCACAATAAAATGGTAATTTTTGTTACATTCATTTTACTATTTATATATCTATTGACAGATCAACAAGAAACCAGTGATTTCAATTCCTTGTTTTCCTGGAAATTCTTTATCGGGTCAAGAATTAGGGAATGTTCATGCATCGATACTTGTAAACAGTGCTTTCGTGGCTCTCAGCCTCGGAAACAATTTGATGGCGCATGAATATTCTAAAGTTCTTTTGCAACTTCCTAATCTCTCCGGACGACATAAATATCTCGGTAGAATGTATTCTGCAGAAGCCTTAGTTTCCCTGGATAGAATATCTGATGCCATTCAACATCTTTCTGGAGATCCTGTATCTGATATTAGTGATGGATCAGGTAGCGTAGTTTTACTTTTTAGTTCAAAATTATTGTGCCGTGGCAAAACAAAATTTAGAAATTGTAATTCCAACTTTTTGAAAAACATGAAGCTTGTTGTATGAACCGTAACTGATGACATGAATCGTTACAAAGCAAAACTTAAATGTTTTATCAATCTGGATCTGCTAAAAATTTGAAATTTGCATTTTTAGATGCAACAAAAAAATTCCTATTTAGAAATTTGTTGTTTGCAGGTGATGCAGCAACTCGATCTCAATCACATTCTGATGATTTACCAAATCAAGTTGTTCATAAACCAACTGGACCGAAGACAACTCAGCCTTGTTTCAAGTGAGTTTACATTCCTATCTTAATATATGCTACATATCATTGCATTTTCTATGATATCCATAAATTAAACTATTTGTAATTTAATCCCTATATCATCAATGCATAAATAAACATAAATGTTTGTTGTACTTTCTACTTGGTGAGCTTGGAGTGTTGGCTGTATTTAAGAAGAAACAGAATTATTTTTATGGTATCAATGCATGTACCTAGCTTGGTGTTGGCGTGTAAAATTGTGTTCGGAAATTTTGCCCAGATTGCCAAACTGTTGTAATTTTTTTTTCATTGAAATTCGCTATGAAAAAAGCCGGAAACAGTGCTTAAAAATACTGACTAAAGGCCACTTAGTAGAAAAGAACTACCAAAAGATGTAGTACGAGCAACTATACTCTAAATGGAAAAAATCCCAGACTCAACTTATGGTAAACTGTAGTGGGTGTTATCTGCCCTGGGCCACCGAGATATAATGTTATTCATCATTATTTTTGTACCAGGTCTGTGCAAAATGCTCAAGCTTGTATGATACTCAATTTAGCTGTTGCTCATACACTGAGAAGTGAATTCGAGAAAGCACAAAAACTACTCAACCAGTTTGCTTCTCTCGTATCTCCTCATGATGTTCCTCCTAATGCTATATTGTTGGCAGTTTATATCAACATTCATATGGAAGGTGGATTGCCAACAGCTATTAAGGTCAGTCTCCCTACTTCTGCATGACCACACTGGTTTTTGTTTTTCGGTAACACAAACCCCAGTTTTTTGAATCGTCAGTATTTTCATTAGTCAACTCTGTTGCATCATTGACTACCTTGTAGAATCCAGAAAGTTGATTGATTGAAAGCAATTACAGAATTATGTGAGAGGCATTTTTATTGAAATAAAAAGTTCCAATTTAATGTGAGAGCCCCTCATGGTCTCTGGCCTCCACTCTAATATCACTGCTACAGACAGTGGTGGCCAAGGTATTCAATCAGAAAATGGTTCGTTTTAAACTGGTAATTGGTTATGTTTTGAAAAATGACCTGAATCACTTGACATAGATCACTTATTGACCTTGCATATTCATGAACTCAGATTCTACAACATAACTCATTACCATCACACATAATTCCATCAACTGTTGGGAATCTTCCAATGTACTCCAGACCTCAACAACAACCGGTCGTTGGAGCTCCAGGTATTCTACTTTTTGTAAATCTTTTTACTACCCAAATTGGTAGTACACTTCAACTGGCAACTACACTTTAATCGGAAAACATCTTAGTAGAAGTGAACCAAAGACAGGCTAGCTTAAGTTTAGCCTTTTATATATATTTTATATAGCCTTTTTCCACTATTCACTTAGGTCGTGCATGTTTGATTTTCCTGCAAAGTTATCAGATGTTTTTATCTTTAGAGACCTGATACATCATTGACTTACTTTATTCACATCACATTATCTTCAACCATACACCTCTTTTGGACAGGTGTGAAACAACTTTCGACCATCGCTGCACACTCACCAAATGGTGGAATGAATAGTAATGGATCTATTAATAGTGGAAGCAGTGGATCTAGGTCCAAATCATCAACACCACAACCCCATTATAGTAATCTATCATCAGGATCTATAACCCCTGAGAGAGTTGTCAAAGGTTCGCAGCAATCAGTAAAGTCTGATAGTGGGAATACTAAAACAAAGAGGGGAAGACGTTAGTTTATGAGATGAAGAATAATTTGTAGTTTGGTGTTTAATAATGAATTATGGATGTGAAACGAGACAATGTTCTCGAAATTGTGTAGTAGGGAATAATCAAGATTTTATCATGTTTTAATAACTTGATACTTCCGATTTTCATTGGTGTCTCACTGATGCCCCAGTCATGATCGGTGGATCAGCAAAGTTCTCTTTTACAACCAAAAGCGTTGCACTATCTGTGACATATAGATCTGTTGAAAGAAGTATCAAATCTATTAATAAAACATCTTACTAATATTTTATAAAACAATTTAATTAGGAAATGTATTCTGTGCTTAACGTAAATCAGATTCATATTGTTCTATATATGGAAGGTTATCAATGATCAAAAGCCTCTGAAATTGACCAAAATATGATAAATAATAACAATAATCTATTGTGAATCCTTGCTATGACTTCTCAAATTTCTTCACATGTTGGGTTGGGAGAGCTAATTAAAGAATACGGCTGAATTTTTAAATTTCGGCTGGGAGGAGTTTGTTATACGAATAGTTGGAAAATGGCTATCTGAAGATGGTTCGGTTCGGGATAGCAGAATCTTGTTTCTCTTCAGGTGCCTGAAATGTACCAGTGATTTGTTCTCTGCTAGCCCTAACAATTCTTCCTTAAAAGTGTAGGCAACCGTCGCAGCCTCTCATGATAGCATTGAAACACTGGAAACTATCGTTAATAGTGATGGACGTGGCTCCAAATTTCGTTTATTTGATTCGAATATGAAAAAATGATCAGTGCGTTGTTCCAAGAAGAATCATGGAGCAGTCCAACGCATCACGAAATATGTGACAAAAGAATTTTTCTCTGTTGATTTTCCTACGGATTCGCCGTTTTTTTTCAAGCCGATCTCTAATTGTGGCTGCATGCTGGATAAGTATGTTCTCTGGAATGAAATTGTATCACGACTTAGTGAATAATATAAAATATGTCTATTTATTCTGTGACAACGATGCCATTTGTAGGTTCACCAGCCTGTCTTTCGACCGTCTTAAGGATCGGTAAGTGTAACGCACATTGTACATCATGTAGGTGAAGGGTTCTAGATTGTTTAGGTTCGGTCAGAGGAAGCAAGTGGCATATGATGGGAGGCCGAAGGCAGGTAGTGGATGTACTCCATTACATGATCGTCAACTGGGGCACTATGGATGTGCATGTTGAATTATGAACACGTTTATCACACGAATATCTTCAAAAGCTCTTAAACCGAAAGTTTAAGTGACATTACTTGATGTAACTAAAAGTATAATCTAAATATTGAGCGTTTGCCAATCCTTACATTTTATTTCAGGAAGCACGTAATTTGATATAATGCATTTCAGACTCCAAAAAATGTCCATATCTTTTGTTGAGTGTCCTTATATACGTAGAGTTGATTAGGTTTTCCATAATCGTCTCATTTTGTCTTGAAAATTGGCCCGTAATAAGTTTTACTCTGTACGATAGGCATGATGCATTGCTTTGATCTGATAAAATTGAAATACCATTGAACTAAATATACTCCATTATATAATCATATATATGACTATAGTTTGTATGACTAGCCACCCTGATTGATGGATACAAGATTGCATTTAGCTATTTTAAGACTATTATCTACGGTAGATGTGAGTTTTTCACTCTTAACAGAGTCTTACTCTAATCTGACTTGAAGACAAAAAACATAAAATTAAATACCTAATTTACTGCTCATAAAAAGTATTGATAGTATTTAGTTGAGCTACTATTTTTTCTTGAACTACTATAGTTAAACAGCTATGTTGTTCCTCTCTGTTTATACTATTTTATTATATTGTCTCGATTACCCTTTTTTGTTCTCTTTCGCAAGTTTACAAAGTATTCTTCCGGGCATGTTGGTGTCTGTTTTGAATTTTCGAATACGAACACCAATGTGCTTGAATGCTATGTGGTAAATGAGAGTGTTAAAGTAATTTTTTGAAAAGTGTCATCATTTGTAAGTGCAAAGATAATTATAGTTCATTGCAACTTTTTTTTATATATATTTGGCAAGAATGGGTGATGGTAGACTTTGGGGACCAACTGGCCGTATCGCCATTTCTCAGTCTATACCGAAATACATATGCTGTGTACCTACATACAATTTGGTGTATTGCATTTCTGGTTTAGAAAATAATAAATTCTTTCTCTCTCTCTTTATTAGCTGAATGAAACTATTCCAAGTAGTCTAGCTCGCAACCAGACGTTTAATTTTTTACTTGACTCTGATCTCGTTCAGACGATCTACCCTGTGTACAAACCCGTGATCTGTTTATTTTAAAATGAAATATATCTATTGAAAGTTCGCACACGTTTTAAAAGCCATGCTTTCGTAAACATGACATTTGCATAAATCAACGCCCTCTCGTTCACACCTCAAAAAGTAAACAAAATTGAGTTTGTGAAAACGTGCCTTTTTACAAATAATGGGTCCAAAATTTGCATGTAATAAACGTAATAGTGGTGAAAGTGTTGCAAACAATATCGATCTGCTTTGGAGTTCTCAATCAAACGAATTCTTGTTAATAATTATTTAGTCATTCCTCGGCAGTAGTCAAAACACGGGGATATTTTCCTAATCAATGAACCGCTCAAACCTGTCGCATCAAACAACAACAGTTCAATCAGAACCGAAAAACTACATTATCTTAGCTTGATGTATCGGACGTTCTATTATGGCAAACCATCATGTGTTTGTTCCCAATCTGCTCAAGAGCCAGACGATTTTTGTGTCGAGGGTAAACTATTGTATGAATTGTCATTTCAATATAGGCCACTCCCTTTATAAGAACCATCTATGTCCAAATTTATTCTTCCTCGTGTTTTTTTTTTGTTTTCCGAATATATTAGTAGCCTAGTAAGTAAAAGTAGATGATCAAAATAGGTGGGGTACCTGTGGAACTTGACAGAAATGCATTATTTGTTTTATTCATTAATCATAAGCCCCCAAGGATCTTTGCCTTGAAGCCTGCACTTTGTTTTGTTTTTCTGATTCCAGCGCCAAACAATGGAAATAGAACAGCAGATGTTATCTGAAAGGTTTGTTTACAATCACATCGCACGACTTGTGTTACGGTGAGTGCGCCGCGGTTTTTGTATCTGAAAAAATCGTCCTGCAATGGCTTCATTCCACGGGGAATACGACTGATCCCCGGGTAGATCGGTTTACTTGCCTAAAAACGGACGGTTTGACAACTGACTGAACAAGGTCGACACTGTTCTTGATCCACAGTGGAAAAAATCTAATACCAATGCTGTTTTCCAATTCCCGGAAAATTTGTCACTGACAATAAGAACTTACGCTACTATAAAGGTACCCTAAACCACTTACTTATAATACTTCGTCAACATTTAAACTTGGGTGAAAAATAATGTAAACAAATTTGGACATCGCAATTCTCAGTATAATATCCGTTGTTAATTTCCTTTCCTTCCTTTATAATAAAAAATGAGCAACAGCTGTCATTGTATTTCCGCTTTTTTATGTGGCTGAATCCGAAATCAAGTTTACACAAAATCTGATTATGGCAAAATTCCAAACTCAATCGTGGCCCATTTCAATTAAAGGCAAATTGTTTTGTGAGAATGCTTTTTGCCGAAATGAGCTTACTTCATGACAAAATGACAAGCTCTGTAAGGGGTAGTTGGTAGCCAGTGGCGTTATTTGTCATTTTTATGGAATTTCAATAATCAATTTTGAATCGATATTTCCGAGTATAAACACGCTTGCATAACGGACATTACCCTAACATGGAAGGTGGTTAAATCTTTATAAATTGATACGTCGATACTTTAGACTATTTTTTCACGAATTAGTATTTTGGATGGTACCGGTAGAGTATCAGCATCTGTATTTAACTTTTGTAGACAATTGAGTCGCAGCAGCAAAGTTCGAAGGTGACGTATCTTGCATCCTATACGCGTCGAGAAGGACATGAGTCATTTTCTTTGAAGATAATTTCGCATCTCTGGAGAGATGAAATGTGTGAGACAAGTCGGTCTCTATGGAATAACATAATGCTTTTAGGCGACACTTGGAAGTTAAGTAGTCATTGTTTCATAATTAAAATCAAAATTTCTATTCCTGTTCATTTATTGCGTTTAGTATACTAGTATTTATAGGTAACTTCAATTCATTGGAAAAGGGTTATTCGTAGAACAAGCTTAGAAATAATTAGACCGTGTCACTGTGGCGCGATCCATCTATTCTCGCATGTTTCGAGAACATTTTTTTCAATCTCGTTCAGTCGTCATAATCGTACTAAATGATAAGTTTTGCGGCGTTCGTTTTCAACAATGCTTAATTAATGCCAATAAAGTAGACACTGTTATAAATTACATCCCAAGTGAATGGAGATTGCTTTTCATAAGCATTGATGATGTGCGATAATATACCGATAATAACCTATACGAGTGTGGAGAAAAGTAGTATTGGATTACTGATGATATTAAAACAGGTCGAGTCATAAATATAGTATTACATTTAGATGTTCATTGTCTAATTAGATCACAACCGCCGTGACGATAATTGAGACTTCGAGGGAGGTTAGCTCAGGAAGATAAGTAAGCTGATTTTCGTATTTTTTTATTAATATTCATACGTTATTCAGCATAATATTCACTCCAATAGCACCTAACCGATTAGCGACCACTAACTTAGACCGCAGTATCAGCAACTTCACTCGGAAAACATCCCAAGCTGGATTCAAACGTTCAGTGAGTGGTACCAGGGCTATGATAATGGGCACACGATAAAAACATCCATCGCTTCCGTTTATATATACACATGGACATATCTTAAATTATAAGATCATAATGGATGATGAAGACTAAAAATGTTTGCTGAAAATAGCAATTGTATTGCATATTAAAATAAAGCAAGGTTAAAATATACACCAGCGACGCGGAAATTTCTGGAAAAATGGTTCCCAGGGCTTGAAATATGCTAGTTATTCAAAGTAATCAATGCGTGCCGAGGAAACGCGAAAATTATTGCAATTTCCTATGTTTTAATACACATAAAAGTCAGAATATCAGAGTTTCAACAACTTTTCGACTTTTTAAGGTCTGAAAAGACCATAAAGTTTCTGATGAGCACGAAAATTATTTGAATAAATGTTAGTTGGTTATTTTTAGGTGCTGCCCCCAACCTTTCTTAGAGTGTTAATCAGTAGAATAGTTTTTGTCGAGCTCTCACCATTTAAAAATTCTGTGGGCCTTTAAAGAAATTTTAGACATAAATATATTATTTTACTTTCATTCGTGTCCATATTGTACATGACACTTTTGAAGTTAAAATTTTTCACAGAATTACTTCCAATATCTTTTCGCTATTAACGACGTATATACAATATCAAAATAGTTTTCATTCAATTATTGGCGGTTCCGTTGCGAACATCAGACATGTGTAGAACGTCCGATAAGAAATTCCGGTAATCCCATAGTGAATAAAATAAATCTTTTCATCTTGAGTTTACCATCTCAAACGCGCCGTGACATTGAAAATATTTGCGCTAAGCATATGTTGTCAAATATTTCTTAAATTTACCGTGAAGGATAAACTTGTGCCATTTGTTATTTACGCCGAATCGGTGGTCAAGTCAACAAGATTTTTGTCAAAATCATGACACTCGACATATGGATAAAATAGAATTTATTGGTTACAAAACAGTCTGTGTTTCCCTTTATTCTTCAGTATAAATACTATATTAATTGATGTAGTATAGAAATGAAAAAATGAAGCATTTGACGGGAACCAGTATTTCAATTCATAGAAAAAATCGTGGCTTTGAATATCTGCAATCATTCGAGTAAGTGGAGAAACCAAGCTAAAATTTTTCCATTCGCGGACAGGAGAAACAGTAGATGTATAAGTCAGATATTGAGTCACATTAAAAATATAGTGAATGGTCGTCGTCCCACGAAAAAAATTTCAAAATGTTTTTGGTATTCAATATTGGTATATTAAGTCGTGAAATTACAATTTTGTAGATGTAGTGATGTGCTGAAATTGAAAGCAGGGTAACTAGGCTAGCATCATTGTTCAGAAAAATTGCTTTCAATTTCCAGAGACATTAATGGTTTGGGTTGTGCCCTCAGGTTGACCTTCAGCGTGAATATTACGCACGTTGGACGCGTGACCTCGTGATTCACGTTGTCTCTGTGCGGTGACATGTACAAGTTATACGCCCTCTGGAGTTGAAGCTTTGGCTCCAAGAAGCACGCCAAAGGTATTTTTTTAAATTGGAGGTGGAAATTTGAAAATCTGTATGTCGAACATAAGCTTGATCCTCTCTGACAACATAGGAACGAAACAAGAGTTTGTAATTATTGTGCTTACAAATACTACCAATTGTGAATTGTCATGTTTTGAATCCATAAAAAAAACATTTGTACCGCAGTTGAAAAAGATTATTTCAATATCATTTACGAAAATATTCGTGACAAAAAATTCTTACGAAATGATACTTTGAAGTGACAAACGAAAAAGGATGTATAGGCATAGGTTATAATCATTCTTAAAATCTTTATGTTAAAAGGTGCATATCACTTTTGTAAAATTGCATGCCAAACAAGTTTATTTTCAAATATTACAATTCATAACAGTTTTATCCGCTATTATTCACAAATAGGACGGGTCTCTCAGTTCGGGCAAAATTTCTGATCGAATAATGTCATCGTCAGAAAACCAAGTTTACATTTTCCTGTTTATTCCATAATTCAAACTTTAGATTAAGGCAGCGAGTGTAATACGAGATTTTTGATTTCCTGGTATGACGTCGTCAAAGGCGACGCTCGAAAAGTTTGTTTACAAACAACAAAAATTTTAATAATGAAATGTTACTTGATGTTTTGTTTTGCGATGCTTACATTTATAAATGTATGGGATTTATATTTTTTTGTGTTGCCAATCTGAAAAAGTATATTGTCTAAAGTCCCAAAGAAGTTGTTTATGATGTAATAATCCCTTCAAAATCAAGGTATGTATGAAATACGTCATGTCATGGCTCGACGGCGCGATCAATTACATTTTGTTACTGAAATTTGCTCTGTGGAAATCAACTCTATATGCAGATAACACATCATACAAAACTGGTCGTTCAGGCCTTTCACCTGCATTTCGATTTTTGTGAAATACCAACTCGGCATTACCAAATATGTTTTGACAAAAAAAAATTGGTGGAAATAATAGTTTTGCATAAAAGATATCTCCGAGTGACGTTTTTGAACTAAAATATTTTTGCTTCACCTTTCTAAAATAAATCTATGAGATTTACAGCTACATTAGAAATGATGTAATATAAGAAATCGGAAAAGAGAATTTCCTATGTGTTATCACGACTGGAATTTTATTCCTGGAATATCAATTTGTCACAGAGCTTCATAAAGTGTTAATTATTATTCTGGTTAGTTCGTTGTATTAACTTTAATTTTACTAATATTCGATCATACGGAATATAAAATTTGTCAAGAATGAGCGATCGGAACCCTCGTTTTGTCGGTGCGTTTCATCAAAGGCACAGGTTTGGCAAATTTCACCATCTCAGTCAGACTTTATTTATTTCAAAGTACAACACCTTTTGTCATGCATGAGTGAGTCACTGATGAATCGCGCCGACGAGGCGCGATCCATCCGTGGTTCATGATTGACAAAAAAAATATCTGATAGAATAACAATAAACCAGTTAGTCATCTGTAAAAAATGTTTTGGTTGAGAATAAGTCCAAAATGATTGGTCCATCTATGTAACATGCTTGGAAAAAATAATATTTCGAAATGGGAAGACGATACCACGTTGGTAGATCGCTTGAATGACTCGACTGAAAATAGAATAGAAATTTCCTATAAATCTTCGATTTATAATTGTAGGGTAGGATAATAAGCTGCATTAAATACATGTAATAGTACATCAACTAAGTTATATTTAACCATATGTTAAAATGAGTGTTACGTAAAAAAATATAAAGCTTTCGTTACTTTGACCTGATCAAAAATGTTGTCAATGATTTTGTCAAACTTGAGTCACGACGCGGACAATCTGTAGCTCATATTCTACAAATCCTATTCGAACAAAATGTTTGTGACTTGGAAGGGATAAATATTATGAAAGTTGAACAAGATAGAGGCGTGGTCTATCAGTGGCTGATACTTGAAAAAAAATTGTGGCGTTGGTTCATCAGTGGCTCATGCTTGCCCAGCCCACAAAATTTTGGGGTTTACGCGTCCATATTGTGTCACACCATTTCTGTCTGCAAATATTTTAAAATGCCAAAGTTCCGGTTTTAAGCAGTGACCCTAAAATCAATTTTAACGTTGCTTTGAAATTTCGATATTCTGTGGGAAAATTCAATATTTAGGATTTACCGTAGCCAGACCACACCCTATTATTAAAATATTAATAACATTTAACAACAATAAGGTTATTACGACTTATTAGCAATTTTGGCTTAATTAGCATCATTAAAAATATTCTCGTAAAATGGAAATTTCTTGAAAAAATTTAATTTGACCTTTTGTTACTCGGATTTTTAATAATACGTTAGAGATAATGACTGCATGAAGTCAATCCACAATTGCGTTAATGACTTATACATTGGCAAAACTCCAGCCTCGCCAGACGTCTGCAATGTGCTGTGATATAATATTGAAATATATTTGTTTTGCGTCATTTAGAAATCAATTGTATTAATAATTTGTTTTGCTTTTTTATTTTATACGCAATATAAAGAATAGATGTCGCTTGGATTTGTGTCGCTTGTGCGAAGATCAAATAACGCTATGTCGAACATGGGTCTTTAGTGAACGGCATTGTCTTGGGCAAATCCAAAATACGTGAAATACAAGAGAAAGTTTCTCAGGGTTAATCCCTCAGTAAGAAATTTTATTTTGTCAAGCCTGAGCGACAGATGGACCGCGCCTCGACGGCGCGATCCACCTGTGACCCACGATTGACATTATATGTTTGGTCAATATTTTTCTGACCTATCTGAAATATTCGGACAAGAAAAGAATTTAAACACTATTATGATGGTAACTTGGCCTCCAAGCCAGTATATTTTAGTTTTTTCAAAGTATGCTTTGTGTGACTTGAGCTTTTCAAGATTAGTCATGTTGAATTTATATTAAATTTTCGAATGTTCAAAAACCCAATACTATTTACTAAATATATTATAAACATTAATCTGTTTTTCAATTATATCTTGGACTACGATGTAAAAATAACACCCACTAATATGTTAAAGGTTGAGAGACAATTTATTCGGAAAAAAAAGTTGGAGGGATCAACTTTCCATTAATAATAATTTAATATTTGACGTGAAGCATTTTACTGTTAATAAAAATATAATAATCGATCAATCAAAGCACCGGTTGAACGTTTTTCTTCAGGTTAAAAATAATATTCTAATAAACCATATTTTATATCACAAAAACGAGAGATATCTCTCCATACCAAATATATGTTTTAATCATTTAAAGTTGGAGGTCAGGCAGAAATGGAAGCTTGGATTTTTTTCAGTATCAGGAACGCTTCAGAGATGCCGTTTATTGAGGCTGTGTCAGTCGTAACATTGTGCTAGAATTGTAGTTAATTGTTAAAACATGCAGAAGATTTAGGTTTGACTTCATATTGATTAAATGTCTGAGATTTATTGGCAAAAAGGCGGTTGAAAGTCTGTGATGCAAATATTAGGAAAGATAGCGTTATAACATAAAATACACTAAAAAATATTATAAAATTTCTGATAATTCGTCTTCCCAGTCAGAAAATGAACCAAGCCAGAAATATTTTGTGTGCACATGTTTTGCTAAGCTTGAGTCACTTATGGACCGCCTAGGCGCGACCCATCTGTTATTCATGCTAGACAAAATAAAATTTGTGATTGGGTAAACGAACAAAATATGGCTTTGGTGTCCGACAAGATTTAATCTAGACTATATATTTATATATATGTTTATTAAAAAAAAACTTGAATGAAGCCAATGTTTTCCCAATTACTCTGTTTTCCAAATTAGCGCAAAAAATATTGCGAGCAAAGCATTGTGCAACACACTAGAAAATTAAGACTTTTTGCCATTGGAAACAATACCGGAATTGCACGTTCTAAAGTGTTTGTCGACATCTGCATGCACTTGATTTGAACTATGTTTTATATTTTTATTTAAATATTCATTTTTTATCTTACACAACACAGACATTGGCCCAGAACAAACAAACATGAAGCCAATTTCTTGACCAGCAATATATGAAAATATTAATCAAGATGGCATTTACTAAGTTTTCGTTTTTGTAGATCAAACTAAATGAGAATTTTCATTTTCTCAAACATGAACCAATAATTGAATGGGTGTTGCCAGCATGTGGCATGCATGTGAAACGCTCCCATGATATAATTTCATAGCCGTATTTGAGGAACCTAGTCGGGGAAATTTGTGCTGATTTGTGTTTTTACCAAGTATGATGCACTGATGGATTGCATCGGTAACGCGAGGTCCGTTAATGACTCATACTTGATAAAACAAAAACAACTGATTCGGATTGGTCGTGATAGCAAATTACTTATCGTTCCTCCAAAATCGTATAATCAATTTTACAGGATTTCTCGGCCGATTAAAATAAGTCTGGCGATGAAATAGAACTTGTATTGAGAACGATGGTAAATTTTGCTTTTAGTCGTAGTTCGAACAGACACAATTGATTTAGTACACAAAAATATCCTCCTTTACCCTTACTAGTTCACTCAAAATGTTTGATGCGCGGTCATTATTTTCTCCTTCTCTTCAGTTTTACAAGACCATTTCCTTTTTCTTGGGAAATGAGAAGCAGCTGGAACGACAAAATAAACTTAAGTTTTGCACTTACACTCATAACATCAACCTGATATTTTGGGTCATTTATTCTAATTGGCTAATCTTGTGACGTCATATTGTAATTAAATTATTCTTAAATATTGGTTTTGGTATTGTTGGATGGTAATTTATTCAAATTGGAATTTTCCCTTGGCTGCATTCCACTGAACGATTCAACGTTTAGGTCTGATGTGTATAGACGAAGTCACGAAATTAATTTTTTGTCAATAATAAAATTGTTTGAGGAAATTGATGCGCGAAATTGGACGAGGTGGTGATAGTTGTTAATACTTTAGAACGTGATACACGGTGAATTTTCCCAGCATGTGTTCTGAACAGAATCAGACACTCAACAAAACAAAAGTTAGCGTATAACATTAGCAACCCAGTCAAAAATACCCAGGCCAAAATTGTTTTATTAAGTGTGAGTCACCTATGGATCGCGCCGCCGAGGCGCGGTCCATCTGTGGCTCATGCTTAACAAACTAAAATTTCTAATTGGGAATATGAAAAATATTGCTACCCAGCTGCAGTTGGAATCAGTTTATTGTTTTATTTTAGCAAGGCTTCGTGTAAATCTCAAACCCACGTTTTTTTCAAAAAAGTAAATATTATTTATTATTTATATTGGGTTAAACGCGATTCATGGAACTATATTCTATATTATTACGATCTGCTATTTTCTTTAATTCAAACTTGAAATTAAATACTGTGAAACGACATAAAGTTATGGTCTTCACTATCTTCAATATGTTTGAATTGAAATATTCTAATTCGACATTGGGTTTGAACGACGTATTTAAACTTGCTTCCGAGTTGCAGTTTTAGTGTGTGCAAAATTCGAGTACATTTAGTGATATTCTTAGTAGCTCGTGCTTAAAAGTCATGCTTAGAGCTTGTTTTAGACTTTAACGTAAAATTATTCACAATTGATAAACAAAACATAATGAAAAAAATATTGGAATCAATTCAGGATTGTTATTTGTTAAGTGCTTTAAGTGTTTCTGTCGCAACATAATTATCATTATACTAATGTTGTTTTCGTAATGGCAGGATATTACGGAACTCGATTCGTTATTGTTAATATTTTATGTATAATGCATTATCTAGGATAATCGACACAGCGATCCAAAAAGATTTCTGAGAATATGTACAGAAATAGAATTTTTCAATCAAGTCAGATTTGAATTGTTGCAAGAAAATCATTATCGTTGCATAGTTGCATGGTTTTAACCAATCAACAATTTTAATCTGTTAGGCATGATCCACAAAGCGTTAGCGCGGACGCAATCTATCAGTGACGCGTTGTAAAAACCCGAGAATTTCACTTTATAATAAATTTTGCAGAGGTTTTTAGAATTTTCAGAAAGGACATGTCAGATGAGAGAATTCGAGTCAGAAATCAGAAACTTAAAATTGATCTTTGTTTTAAGCGCACCATAATTTGGCAATTACGCCCATAGTCTATAACGCATATATCACCTGCAGCCGTATGAATTATATCGTGCAGTTAGCAATATTTTGTAAATCATCGTACAGGAAGCCCTGGTTCCGATACCTCAGGTCGCCTGAGAACAACTAATATGATGTTTTATTAACGTAACTTCCCGATTTGTACCTTCATAGTGGGATGTTTAGAAAGTATTCGAACTAATTTTGAAGCAGAAAAAGTTCGACAACGATATTTGTATTTTTGGTACATTTGATGAAAAATATTACTTTAAATCTTCGTATATCTAATTTGTTAGCATATGATTATATTATTCATTTGATTCATATTTTAACAGCTGAAATAAAATGTGTGTTTTGTAGCGCAAAAGTCACAAATGACCCAGGCGCGATCTATCAGTGGTTTATGTACAGCAAAGCGTATTGGCAAACTTTTCGTACCGAATTCCACAAATAAGAGATTCGAACTTATACTTTTGATATCGCATAAATGAAAATAAATACGTGTGTTTACACATCGCATGCTAATATACGCAAGCTCTTGCCATGTTCCTCTAAAATGGGAAACTATTTTGAACCACGTTTAAGACCATGGTTTCATCGTGCAGTCAAGAATTTTCCGTATTTCAATTTATAAATATCTCTAAGACGAGAAACGGAATAAGTTTGAGTTAACACACATTTATTTGTAAATAAATTTGTGTAGTAGTTGATGTAAATTAGTCATATTTCCAGTTAAGACTTATATGTTTTGAATTTGAACATAAAGTTTAGTTGGAATTGTCGTGAATATTTTTGGAATGCTTTATATTATACTTTATGTATAGTATATAATTTAGATTTTCAATGTTATGTAATATTTGCGTGAAGGAACTTTAGCAAAACAGCTATTTAGATTCCGATGCGTTGGCGGTTGTGCTGTACAGCAGGACGGAAAATCAAGAAAAAATTCAATCAATTTATGTGCGAGATGTTTTAGTAGAGATTATGAGTGTGACAGTAGTCGCCTGCTCCTACTTGTCAGTAAGCATTGACATTCTATAATATTAAAGCTCATGAGATCGTTTGGGTGTATGAGAAATTAATACGTAAAAATAATTGTGAAACCAATATGACCTTATACATCATTTCCGTTTCTGGCGTGTCATATTTTTGAATAAAGAAGAATATATCCTGTGAATAAATATAGCTATATATTTTAAGAATAATGAAAACACAGATAGACAGCTAAAAAAGTTGGATTTACCCACTCTAACTGGAATAGTCACAAAAGTCAATGAAAGCGAGAAAATTTATTTTCAGGTGACAACAAACAACGTGATGGTGTTTTCTAGATTGATTTGGTTTGGATTGATTTGAATTGTCAGAGCATCACTCTTTGATCAGTTTATTCTCACCTATTATAAAACCTAAACCGCAAAAATATGCTTCGAGCTGCGCTCCGTAGTGTACGCATTAATGTGGAGAATGAAAAAAGTGGGAGTGCCGGTCTGTAAGATATCATATATCGCTGGTCTAAACTTTTCATCGCCTCGGACTTGAAAATGATATCTGATAGAAAGATGTGAGTTCCGTATGATTAAGTCATATTTATCAGGTACAATGAATGTCATCTGAAGAACACATACCTCTCAACCAAAGAATATTAACAATGATAACTAACCAAGGTGGATTATAATTTTTGCAATTTTTTTGATAAATATTTAAGACATTACTCTTCGTTTCGTGCTAATTGGGGTCACGTTGACGCTGCGTCACTTATCTTGATACGCCAGATGACGTTTACGCTCGATTATAATTCATGCCGTGATAAATTCTAGCACTTTTTACGATAAATTCTCCAAAGTTTTACGTAATACTAGTTTGAATATTATATACTCATCATTTTTAGTAAAGTAATCCTCGACATTCAATAAATTTCGTTTAATAGATGACGTTTTTCTAAAAATGGACACGTTTGTACAAAACAAAGCGAGAGGAATTTCGGTTCAGAGAGAATAATGAAGTGATTGAATTATCTCAGCTGCCAGTCCGACGAAGCAAAAATATTTGTCCGTTAGTCGGTATATAAAAGATATATCATTGAAACGAGGGTAGAGTTACAGAGTTTTGAATATTTTCTGTGTGGGATGTATATAAAACAGTTAAAGTTACAAAACTTATACAAACTAAGGTGTGAAATAGTCGAGCAAGGGCAATCCAGCCCAAAATCATGTCTAAACATGTTTTATGCGCTGACAAGGCGCGGTCCATCTGTGACTCATGCTTGTGAAAAAGAATGTTCTGATGAGAAATGAAGGAATATGTAAGAATTTTGCCTCGTAAATGAGTCTACATCGCACTATTGGGGTATATTATTTGTGCGATATAAACTAGTGAGATGCAGTGTAAAATTGAAAACAAAATAAAAAATAATTTAGTTAGTTATAAATCAAAAAGAAATTGTAAATGACGTAAAAGGTGACGAAACAAAAATGTGCTAGCCAATCAAAACAATTTTTAGTCATACCATTGAAATATTATTTGCCACGGATATTCTGTGGCCTAGTGGCCCACCGAGAGTCAAAAGTTTCGTATATCGAATTGTCTTTAAGAAAAAAAATATCCTATTTCCCCGCATGCTTACGCTGAACTGCCGTGTACGAGAAAGCGTAAAATTGTGAGTATGAGCTCATCCATCTCCTTTGCATGATGGGTGTATTATGATTTTAACCTAAGTCAAACTCTCGCTGTCGCAACGAATGCAGTTACTTCAACCGACATTTTAGCGTTATTTCACTTCATTTCATTCACTTTCACTTCACACACTAAACTGTCCTATTTTGCACTGAACAACATTTGGGGTAAGTATGGACAACTGATTTATCATGTATCATCCCCAGCCCTGGAAATGTATGTAAACGTAGCAAAATATTTATTCATATTAACGTTTTGCGCATTTTTAATAGTCATGGCATAGTACGAGTGGTGACTATATACGACATTATGATATCACCCCGGAGAATTTGTAACCTACATTATATTTCGACGTTAGATTTTCTTATATCTATGAAGTTATTTTTATTTAAAAGCTTAACCTATATATCGAGAGGACGCGAGTTCGATTGCGCAGTGCAACTGTCGTTTCCTGCGTTACCTCATAGGAATAAGAAGATTGCTTCGTACAGAAAGAATCAGCGTTCACACTAATAGAACATATGGAATGAGTTATATATTTCTTTGCAGATTGAGATATCCGAATATGTTTCAATATTTGTATGGCCAGGTTAGAGGTGAATCAAATCGATAATTTTAAATTTTTCAAAAATTCAAAATTCTTTCGAAACTGATTTATTTTTAATAATACAGGGGCTGGCGACATCCTTTGAGCTGGGTCATTTCTTCTGCGCACGAATTTTTACGTTAACGTCTCGCGCCGCAATAAATCTACCATAATATTTTCTATAGGCGCTACTTCCGGCAGTGTTTAGTAGGAATTTTAAAGTTATACTCTTGAAAAACTTGAAATTCGAACGTCCTTTTTAACCCCTAGGAAACCAAGTTGAATTCGTCGTCTTTTATTGACTAAATTTAAATTTAGTCAAGACTAAAAGACTATTTTGAAAGACTAATTTTAAATTTAGTCAATAGAAGACGCCGAATTCAACTTGGTTTCCTAGGGGTTAAGAAAGAAGTTCGAATTTCAATTTATTGAGATGTGAGCCGGTGTTATAGGCATGACTCAATTTAAATATTTATTTTTATTTTTGCTACATTGCTTATTTACCCCCTTAAAATTTGCTCAGATGTTTTTACTGACTATACGTCCCTGATGCAAATTAGAATTTTCTACCGACGCGTGGCATATCTGCATACCTTGCTATATAAAAAAGCTTATGATAAGAATAAAGGTTAGAATTTATTATATGAGCAAAGCGAGAACGATAATTTGCACTTTGCGGTTATGATCCTCTTTATAATATCTTTAATAATTATTTTGCAGTATAGTAGTATTCACCTATACTATTCTCATATTGTTTGAAAATATCGCAGACAATACCCATAATGTCTGGAAATATGTCTTCAGTTGCAAATAACGAGTACAAACCACCTGATAATGATTCAAATCATGTGGAAGAAAGGGGCAAGTTCACCGGTAAAGTCTGGGAACAAGAATACTGGATACAATGTGAAATCGTTTTATCATTATTAACGTTGTTTGGTGTATATGCATTCATATGTATTTTACGATACACGACCATGAAGAAGTCAACTCCATCAAGAGACACGAGTGGAAAACAAGGGCGAAGACTGTATATTATGTTGGTTATGGCATCCGCATTTACTGTACTTCGATTGGTAAGTGATCACGTGGTCGCTTTTACCTCATCTATTGACGACACGTATTGTTTCACAACGATCGTTGTCAGTACTGTTATGTACGCTCTCGGGTTGCTGTTCATTTATATTTTCTTGTGGATGCGACAAAGTATTTTTTATGCGAATCCTGTGTTGTCCAAAGTATTGAACAAATGGGTGACGATTGTCAGTTGGTCGACTTTAATTGTGATGATTTCGTGTGGAGTCTGTATGCTTGTGCTCTACAATTTACCGGAGATCAACGGGTGGATCTATAAAGTAACCGAGGATGGATGCAAAGGTCTTTTGATTGGTGATGACGAAATAGTGGCTGCGGTTGCAACAGCACTCACAGTTTACTTTCAAATATCTCTATTAGCTCTGTTTCTATATCCTTTACTCAGTCGTAAAACACAAAAATATCGCTCTGCTGGCTCGCAAAATAACGAGGTGACAAAAGGAAACGGATCTATGAGTAATACCGACGACAATCTGACGGATGGTGACGCTTCATCTTCTGTTCGCAGCGGAAGATTCAAAATTCCCACCACGAAAAAGAAGGATTCGGATAATTTACCTCTCAGTGAAAATGAAAGTGGGATTGATATACGTGGGGACAGTGGAAATTTTTCAAAATCATCATCGCGTGGCGATGTGAGTGCTCCAGAAAACATCCCAAAAGAATCTGAAAGCCAAGAACAAAGTCCTGAAATTGTGGCAGATAAAGCGACGGAAAAGACCAAACTGTCAGAAAAGCAAAAACGACCAAGCTTGATGTTCACACCAAAATTTTTAAAGAGCGGGAACCTCTTCTATCGAAGAAATCAAGCACGAAATGGCACGGACGTGCCACAAAGTCCAACGGCTAAGCGATCTCGAGCCAAAACTCTGTCCAGCAGTGCTTCCACAGAAAATGGAAGTGAAAGAAACACAAGTGTGGGATCACAGAGCAAGAAGATGAAAAGGAAACAACGAAAGGCAAAGTGAGTAACAAAATAAACTCGTTTTCCGCTAATACTCTGGATGGTCGTGACTTCAATCCCTGTCAAAAAATTTGCGCAAACATATGTTGGGGTTGGAGTCACTGATGCGTCATTAAGGATTAGCCCATCTATGGCTCATGCTTGACAAAATAAAATTTCTGATTGGGATTTGAAAGAATTGAATGCGATGCCTCTCCTATCAAAAAAGTAACATCGAAATCCGAGAAAACAGCTAAATTTAAAACGGTTCAAGATGCCTTTGGCTTTCTTTAATCATACAGTTTTTTTGTACATCTATATGTAGTTTCTGTGGTATTTTTTACGTTCGATGGCGGTTTGCAAAGTGTATACATTTTTCTGCTGAGAAACAAGTTCTGTTCAAAGTTTTGGCAACATTGCGACATCGATGGATTATCGAACAAATGGAAAAAGTTTCTAATCGTGCGATGTGCTTAAGTTGAAATATACGGATTTGGCCGTCAGCAAAAATTATTATTATCAAAAAACTCACTTCTAATGATTTTTTGAAGGTCCTTGTTAATGTTTTGCACAGTGAGAAATCAATTATCTTTTTTTTGTTGCTAAATACCTACAAATCATTTACCAATCTTTGTCATCAAAGTTTTAAGAAATTTCCGCGATTTCGTCATTGCATACTTATGCAATTTAAGGTGCTGCTTAATTTTTTGTTTTAGAGATCCTTTTTTGATTAAAAAGTGCATTTTGTCGATTAAACTTCCAAATGAATATTTCGAAGTAAACACAAAAAAGATTGCCATAGCCGAAGCGGGGCAAATCTTCTCTGTTCTCTTTTCTTATATCATTAAAAATACAATTTATCCATTTCATAGGAGAACCCAACAGGGCCGCCGCATGATGGCGTACCTGAGGAAGTCATTCTACATAATGATGGTATGCGTCATCACCGATATTGTATGTACCGTAATACAAGCAAGAGTTAATGTTCCTGAACTGGTGTACCTAGTCATTTTTGATTTAAACTTAATCATCAATCTGATCTCAATTGTGATGTCCTTCAGAGATTGGGATTTAATTTTGTTTCCGTTCTGTGCAAGGTGTGTATATTTTTTATTTATTCTTATTCTCTAATCATTTGACAACTGAAATATCACTCATTTTTAGTAAAAATAAATTTGATTTATTCGCATCGCTGTGCAGTAAAGATATGCTCAATGCAAAGAGGAAACATGGGCAATGGCTGCTAAAATTTGAGCATAATAAAAAATATGATGTACTCAGTTTTTCCAGTTGCATATAGAATATTTCAGTCATGGAGTCACGAAAAATTCATCACGATATCACATGTGCATAATTGTCTGTTTACTAACGATATATAGTCACGCATTAATAATTATTTTGTCTGCCCCTGTTCATAAGGTCGCTGTCTCACAATTTTGCTAGCTAATTTTAGAGAACAAATGGAATTTATATTCAAATTAAATAATTAAAAATCCAAAGCATACTGACGGCAAAAAGCTAGACATATTAACAAAATTTAAATGATAAATTCAATCGACCATTCCAGTTTTATCGTCGCTAAATATTGATTTATATGGTTCTGTCTCATCACCATGCATTAATAAAGTAAAGTTGAGACAGCTCAAGTTATATTGTTAATTCCCTTCATTAAGTTTTTCGCAAATAAAGGTAAACAATATTTAATATAACCGCGTAACTTGTGTCGTCGAACACACGAGACACGGTGCATCGCTGATGTTCGATTTGACCAGTTTTGGTAAACGCCGACCTTGTGAATTAACCATTTTATTTTACACATAAAATGTGTTGCTCAATTTTAAATAGAAAATAATTGTTTCCAGATCGTCATCCAAGAGACATAGCAGCAGTATGATCGGATCTACAAAAGCTACTCCAGACCATGCAGCCTCTAAGCGTCGAGTGGAGGCCTTGAAATCATCTAACTTAAACGGGTGTTCTTCGCCTGGGTTGAATTCACCCAGGTTGCCAGCGAAATCTGACAGCGCATTTTCCTATGACGCCACAGAAGCAAAATCGCAAGATGGGGCTAATGTGAAACGCGGACATGTAAATCTTAACGGAAAGACATGAAACGCATACAATAAAAGTATTCAAAAACCTGAAAGTGTCTGAAAGAGCGAAAACTCGAGAAGCGCCAAAATGAGCGCAATAAGCATGTCGGAAAAAGCTTCACCTTATGGACCGATGATAACTGGATCATCTAGATATATTGATTTGGTGAACATGAGCCATAGATGAAGTGACGCATGGCCACATTTTTTTCGAGGAAATTTCAATTCATGCAAAGCAAGGTGCAAGTATTTATCTTCAGGCAGGAACACTTTATTTTAAAATATAGATAGAACGTTTCTTCAAAACAATGCGCTGCTGCATATTAATGTTCCTACGTTTTTCGTACTGGATTGAAGTCGTGAAAAAAAAGACATTTAATCCATTAGAAGTATGCTGCATTTTCTTCACGTGCCTTACAGAATTCTCTGATTTTTCCGATTCGTCAACGAAATAATTTGTATGACATATTTTATGAATAAAATATTTCGCGCGGCAATTTTAATTTTGAATTTTGGATAATTTTTTTCTTAACAAAACCACAGTATGCTAGAAGACTTTATTCCATTGAATCCGACAATTTTTTTTTTTCATTTCTGTAATTATTTTTTCCTTTTAATACCGAATTACAACCGTACTGCTCATATTAAGTCGTTATGTAAAGAGAATGAACAACAACATACAGCAAGCTCATCGCACAAGGAATGTGTAGACAACACATATTTGGTCAAGGATGAACCACTGATACATCGTTTGTTGTTCACATGACTGACAAAATACCTTTTGTCGATTCGGATACAACAAATACAGTCCAATCGGTAGCCTTATAGAGCGCCATTTTTACTCAATACACTGTAACTAAAGTGCAGTAAATTTACTGGTCATTTGCTGTACTTGTATATTTTCACAGTTAAAAACGCCGTGTGGATGAGATTTATCTCAATTATGAGTTGTTGATGAAAGCACTTCGAAGGTACCCCATATTTGGCCAAAAAAGTCAATTTTGAATGTTTTAAGTATCGCCAAGTGAAACTACTGCTAAAGACCAGTGATTTTGTTGCATTTTTGTTACAGTGTAAATGTGAGCAAGAAGCGTCTCTAATTTAATTAAGATTGAGATAAAAGGTGGCGTGGTTAAAGACTGGTACTAACTTCGACAGAGAAAAAATGCTTTCATTTTTAATGATTCTGCTGATTACCGGTGACATAGACGACAAGAGTCTAATATAGCAACAAAAATGGCGACACATATGCTTCGGTACATCCCTCATAAAATAATACGTCTGATTCTGGTCAGAGTTTGTTGGTTTAAATATTTTTGTCAAGTTTGGGTCACTGATGGATCACACATGACAAAATACAATTACTGGTTGGGGTTAGGATTCGAAGATAAAAATTTATTTAGACGATCATTTTTAGAAATAATTAACAATATATTTATACTATTGGATGAACCAAAATTTAAACTATAATCCAATCATAGCTTATAAACATTTGAGCTCGGAAAATTGTAATGTAATTGGCTATTCTTAATAAATTTGCATGCTGTTATGAGTTTCCGTCCAATACTAATATTTTATTTTTTGTGTGAGTAATTTATATTATTTGTGTACTTTTCGTAATTTTTTGCAATAAAAGTATTTTGCTCAAAACAATTTATAGATAGCAGATAATTTTGCCGAGTAAGTACTCAATGGCACAAAGCATAAAATGCACTAGATCCGCGAAAAAATAGGTATATTTATATATATATATCCATAATATATATATTTAAGTTTTGAAAAATTTGGTGTACCAACGATGATACGCCACACGAATAAATAATCAGGATGTTTAATCCTTAAAAGATTTATGCTGGAATAAAATACATTTCATAATGTATGAAGGGAAAGCCGACAATATGGCATAACCATAGTACATTTTAGATCACTTCTGAGCCATAGAGGCTGTTACTTATATTGTCTAGTTCAAGTACATGGACATTGATCGAGGAAGTCCTAGATCTTATGCCAGAAAGGTGCGGAGGTTACCACGAAACTTCACAAGTGGCCGGATTAAAAAACTGTCAAACAAATAAAAGTTTACTGCTTAACCAAGTTCGATATTTTTTATGTTTGTAAACTGTAAAAATACACATCCATCGAAGCGAATTATAAAACAAAAAGTTTACAGGCTTGTATTCCAACCCTACGCTTTACCAAAACCTTTTTTGTTAATATCCATCCGAACTATTTACATAGAACAGTCTGTATGATTTGGTCCGTTCGTCACAGACCGCCAAATGAAAAAAAAGTGTCCATTATTTTATATTTCCAATCTCTCATTGCCATAATGTAATACTGCATAGTACAGCCGCAATCTAGAGTTTTAAATCATATTTTTAAATAAACAACGAGCAAGTCAGTTAAACCCTAATTTTACAGTATTCCGCGTCAAACAACGATTGAGATCAACTGCGAATATGTAATTTTGATTCCAGGGATCACTGAGCATTTAGTTGTACTTCTACATGTCATTTTGGAATCGATACAACAAAACATACCAACAACTCGATCCTATTAGGTCGGATTGGTCTCAAGAAGCGTGTCGATATCAATACCGTACAAAAACACCGATAATAATGCATATATATAATATACTCATACCAAGTAATATCAGATGTAATTCCTCGGTAATGAAGCCACCTCACATTTATTATCATTGTAGGTATACATGATAGGTCAATCGCGGAAGTAGATTGTCATAATCTTAGAAGAAAAAGGTGCGTTGATGGTATATTGTTATTAATGTGTGGGATAGAAATATGACGTCAATCGCCCACAAGAATGGTTTTCTTCAGCAGTTGATTGTTTTAAAGTTGACGCGATCGCAACACAGGTATTACGCATCATAATATGACATGATCTGCTAGTCAGAGTGTGACTTAAACGATATACTTCGACTCTGCAATTGTGTGAATAGAAATTGATTTCTCAAGGTTTATTTTTTATATTTTTACGCGAAGAATTAGCCATAGATGCCTATGTTAAAAAGCATCATTCATTTCAGATTTCACAAAAGTATGTTAACATTTCAAGGTTTAAGGAAAAAATTGATAACACTGCTTATTTTTATATTTCACCTAATTTTTTACTCGTGAGATGAGTACTTCTCTGACTAAGCTTATCATGCGTGATCTAATGACAAAAGAACTATTCGAAACACTTGTCTTGAGAGACGGAAGTTATACACTTCTTACATTAATATAAATGGAATCAGGTTTGAAAAATCTTGGTCCAATGATGTTCTATAATGTCCACCAAACGATTAGTTTATTGTGACGAATATTGCATCAAAACCAGTCTAACGCCTCGTCATGAGAATTTTGACGAGAGTCGCAATCACAAAACAATAAAATGGAATGTCTTTAAAAAATTATTTTCATTTCAGTTCATATGTTTATAGAAGCCACAAGAACTCAGATCAGTGAAGAATATTCAATGAAAATATGACAGATTTTAGTGACCTGAGCAATTCCACATATAAATCGCCGCAAGAGCCATATTTTGAAAAATATTGGCTATTTTGCGAATCGGTTTTAGTTTTATTGGCCATTTCGACTTCATACTTGTTAGTATGTTTGGTAAAACATGCCGTGCAACAGAAGAGGTCGAGCGGAAATGGAAAAATTATTTGGCAAAAGAAATGGTTGTCATGGTTACCTGTTGTAAGCTCAGTTTTTCTATTACTACGCATATGCAGCGATCATGTATCGGCTTATTACGGATGGAGAGATGACGAGCTCTGTTTGATTACCGTTACCATTAGCACGGTGTTGTTTGCTCTGGCTCTTTACCCCGTGTATATATTTCTCTGGGTTCGTCAGAGCATATTTTATGCAGATCCTCTAATGAAAGAAATTATAAAACCGTTGGTAACATACGTCAGTTGGTTCACTCTGGGATTCATGCTGCTGTCTGGTATGGCCCTGAGCATTTTGTACAACCTTCCACAAGCTACACAGTGGATTTATAAAGCAACGCAAGAAGGATGCAAAGAAGTTTCTGTAGATTCGCCAGAAATTATACCAGGAATTGTTGCCGCAGCTACAATTTTATTCCAGGTAACTCTTCTGGCTCTGTTCATATATCCATTGCTTAGCAGAGAAACTGCTCGATTCCGCTCTGGAACCAACGGGGGAAATGATCAGCCATCTACTTCCTTAAGTCATTCAGACGAACACAAGCAACAAAACAAGGAGGAAGTTATTGTTTTTCACGCATCTCCAGACGCATCACCTCCATCACATCGGCCCCAAAGTCCCTTAGTAAAATCTACGAAACCGATATCCCCCCTTGTAACTACAGAGACAACTGCATTCGTTTTTACCCCGAGAGGAAAAATAAATTCAATTGACACTGATAATGAAAGTGTGGTTGGCTTAGTAAAAGACGACAATGATAGTGTTTGGGAGGGAACGAGTCCGACAATAAAGCGAGGAAGTACAATGCCAGTTTACCCCGGTAGAGCCCCAAAGCGAAAAACAATAATGGAACGTGTAAAATCCGTTAAACCTGGAAGCATCTTTTACCGAAGAGACAAGTCGAACTCTGTGTCCTCCGAAAATATGGAAAGTCCTGCAGGAAGCGATACTGAATCACGGCATACAAGACGAGGTGGAACGCTGAAAAGAAAGACGAAAAAGTAACTATATTTAATATTTGGCACATTTTTCTCATCGGTTTAAAATTCAAGTTTTTAGGCACGATTTTTACTTATTGATGTATTTTTATGAAGGCTATACAATGGAACTATTATTTTACAATTTAAGTAACTACATCTTCTTTAGCCTAGGCTATAGCAGATCCTTATTTAATTTAATAGCTTAAATTGCTTTAATAATATTAGGCATTTCCAGGACATTATCGAGACATTACATTAAGCAAACATACATATTTTTTAACACAAGAAATCCATTTTAAGTCGTAGATATTATCTGCATTCGATAATTTTTCCGCCTTATTATAATTATTACGACATACCGGTTAATAACGGTCGGTCAAAAATAATATTAGAATACCCTTTTGGTGGTGGCCCTTAAAAACCCGTTTTATTTAGTTTTCATATTTTTGTACGACTTTGTCGCACAAGCAAAACTTAATCATAACAACTATCACCCGCCAGCAAATTCTATCAATTGGAATAGCACAGAAAGAAGTGAGCAGCTATGAATAAAGTGAAACTGCATGGAGTGGTTTTTGGTGTGGGCAATATTGGATATACCTACCACTTTTTTTCTTTTGGTCGCCTTTTACGACAGGCAGGAAATATGCTAGAGTTGCTAGCTGCACAGGGCCAGTGGCGGCAGAAGAAATCCGACCGTATGGTGTTTGAATCGCCTACGACAAAGTTAAATCAACAAATTTGAACAAAGGGAAATGCGCCGCGGAGACGCTCTATAAAATTTTAATTATTATTTTAATTAGGCAAAGAACGGATAAATATTAGCCAAAAACACAATACTGGATTCGATAATATTCTTGTAAACAGTTGATATTTGAATCTAAAATAATGATGCCGCTCAGACTTTTCAGGTTCCTCGTTCCAATCCTAGGCGTTTTGGTTTGGTACAAACATCAGTGCTCTGCGATTTTTCCTATTCGCGCACTTATTTTCATTAACTTCTTACTTTTTCTATTCCAATTTTTGTTGTACAGAGATAACGAACGTGGGAGAAACCTTGTGACAATGATGAAGAAATATGCGATTCTCATGCTGATTTGCGTCGTCACAGATCTTGTGTCTGCTGTCATACAAATCATATTCGTTCTACCCGAATTGATATATCTCGTCATATTCGACGTAAATCTTCTGATCAATCTACTATGCGTGGCTATGACGTTTCCAGAATGGCAGAGAATATTATTACCTTGTGTACCAACGGAGTAAGTTTATCTAAAATCACCAATGTTATCAAAATGTTGAAAAGGTTTCACATTGTAAAGATATTTTTTCATTTTTTTTATTCATTATGTTTATATCTCTAATTAAATCCCAACGTTTTTTCAAGTCATGCCTGAACGATATTCTTACCAAAAACCCTAAAACAGCTCTCTCTCTCTCGCTCGGTAACAAGAGAATTAAGATAACAAAAAGAATTCAAAAAAGCATCCATCAATAATGGAAACTCTGATAGTTCAAGTATTGGTATCGGATTGATGGACTGCATAAATCGCTAGGTCGAAACCAAAATTTTCTGATACCGAGTGTTAAAGGCATTTTTGTATCCACATACTTATGCCCTCGGTATAGTTAACCGGCTCTGCGTGCGCCTACGTAGATTTGCACCTTTTTGCTCTGTTGTAATAAATCGCCACTAATAGCTAACTAAGACTTCCCACTGTATCGATATCGGTGATGAAAATTTGCCGATACTAGTACCGATATTCGTCGATACCGATACACTGGCCCATCTCTAGTTTTGACGACTCCATTCTTACATTATTTTGTATAGATCCGAATCTTCGAATGGAGTGAACGTGCGGAGGCTGAGAAGACATCCGACGCCACTAAAACGAAGAAAAACTCAAGACCGGGTTGTTGCTTTGAAAGAAGAGGGAAGAAAACTGGAATTACGACGAAATTCATCAAGAAGATCGAGTGGAAGTGGATACGATTCAGATTCAATCATCAGCCATCCACATATTTATAAACATAGGCATGAAACTAAGTCTTTGTTAAAGACCAGCAAAGTTTAACTTTTCAAATCTATTTGAGAAGCAGGCATAAAACGATAATCCTAGAGATTAAAACGACCTGATGAAGACTGATATCATACGAAAACTGATAGTGGACATAGGACGTTTAAATACTACAATCGGAGAACATGCTGCGGCTGTAGTGACATGTACTGTGAAATACTTCCTTCGTCAGGAGAAACGTAAATTGGGAAATACTAATACCCGTCTGTTTTTTAACGTCCGTTAACTTGCTTTTTCTTTAAAACCGTACCGTTATAGTGACCTACACAGAGCTAAATATAGGGCGCCGATATCCGACAAGAGGTGATGCCCTGTCAAAAAATTTCGCGCGCAGTCAATTGTTACGCTTATATAGCCGATTTTGGGCTCAGAAATCTCATTAATTTACGATTTTTTGTGCCTTTGGTGCGATTTTAGAGCTGCTGTGATGTCATGATCAACAAAACACTATTTTCAGTAGAACTTTTTGCTTGTATATTTCATTATTGCCCATTTGCTGTGGCGCAGATTGACTAAGTCACAGTTTTCGGGATCAAAAATTCTCGTTTCGTTCTCTTCTAACGAATGAAGGGCGTCGAAATCGCCGAGACTGCTGATTTCTAACGGTGTCGATTATTTTGAACCTTTTTTTCTATAGTTTGATTGCTCATTGAGTCATTTTGTCTTCTGACGAGAAATATCTTATGAGATTTTTTCCATTTTCTAATTTTTTATTGCTGCATTATACACGATGAATGGCGGTTTTAGGCCTTGATATATTGATCGTATTCAAAATTCTATTTCCTTAAGTGTAGTACTGAAATTGAGCCATCAATCTGGTAATAAGTTAGTTAGTACGTTCCGTGTTCCTAAAAATTTATTTTGTGCAATTGTCTTTTTCATGCTTTCTTTCTTATGAACATGGTGTAGTAGACATAAGAACCTTTGCTGTTTTTTTTCAAGGCAGAAGTTAATTTCGCAGAATTTTGACCAATGCAATTATTATTAATGATTCTATATTATTATTTGTGAAGTTATGGTTATTGCTCGATTTCTTTTGGTGTATGGCGAATAAAACATTGAGTATTCTACGGCCCATCACGGCTTCATAACTTCATCGCGGAAATTTTGGCCCTTCTTCAAGGCTCTAAATACGTCACTGTCACGCGATTTTTGAAATAGTATTCAATTCAAGCCATTTTGTGAACCAGGATATTTGTAGGAGGATGCTGAAGGAAATAAAATCGATGAGAATGAGGTCTTTTTGTCTATCAAATCACCAAAACAGTTTTCATTCTTTGTTTGTATATTCGCCCGGTTCCCAATTTTAGTTGTCAAAATAACAAAATACCTGTCTACATTATGACTCCCGAAGTCCCTGAAGTCCACATAAAAATATTATGAATTAAGCTATTGTTCAAATATAGAACATTCTCGCATTGTAAACACGTGAGAGCAGACATTCAATTCAATGAACAAAATTCATAAGCGTTGCAACAATATATTCTGTGTGCACCATCCGTGATATCATCTCCTGGATGGGGTGCAATAGAAGCTCACTTTTTATAAAATTCGCTCGAAGCAATGACGCAGGTTCTAATTCCGTGAGCGATGATGACTGCATGTTAGAGATTTGCTGGACGCTTCGATGGTGTTTCACGTAAGCGTTGCTTACGGCTCCCTCCACCAACCAGGTCCATGCACGGAAAAGGAGAAATATGATAAGCCAAAAACATTCACCATTATTCGGAATTGGAAACTACACCAGAGGTCGTGGTTCACATATGATAAAGCTATATTCTCGGCTTTCCACTCCTGCAGCATAACGACAGCAACTGCCACTGTGGAAAACGTTTCAGAGAACTGAGCCACAAAGGTATACTGCAGATATCTGGCCCCCTCAAACTCCACGGCAATAGCATTCGAGAAATTCCTCATTTACAGTTCGCAACAACCTATTCAGACTAGCCCCCTTTTCACAGTAAGAAAAAACAGGGTGAATTGCAACATCTTTATGTGCAAAAGCTACACAGTGTAATTAAACAGTATTACAAAAAAACCAAGGGGCAAAATATATAAATTATGAAATACAAATATCTACAACTCCAAACAAAATATCAATGACTCAGTAGTCAAATTCAAGTACCATATCCAGAGATGAAGCACTTAATTTATTAAATCCCAATGCCTTAATTTCATCAGCACCAGAGACTTCAAAGGTATTTGAAAAAATCTTATCAGAAGAAAAAATATAATTCTACAGTCACAATGATAGCTTTCATTAACCAGGCTAAAAAAAGCTAGCAATTGACATCAGATGTAATTTTTTCAAAGATCTAGTTAATGTCAGACACGTCCCAAATAAGCCAAGTCAAAAATATGGTAATTTATCACATCACATATTCAAGTTGTTGAAAATTGATCAATTAAATCAATCTGTTCGGCTTCTTGTTTTTGAAGAGCTTCATGTTGCATACGCAGCCTAAAAAGTTTTACAATACAGAAATTTTTGAAGTACTGGTATTGAAAAATTTCCATCGCTGATACCACCTATACCAGAACCGATACCGGGTACGTCTTATACAGTTTTTACAACGCAGCATACAAATATGCTTTATTTATGTGATAGTAAACGGAAAAGCAACTGTTTTATTATGCAACATTGAAACTCTTTAGAAATTTTCTACTTTCTCATACTTGTTCAGTCCAGATCTATGTCGACCTCGCATCCAACTGCTCTGAAAAGGGTGGGCAGGCCTCGCGCGAACAATTTTATTTATTTATTTACACTTTGGATTTGCTAAATAAAATCAATAGTTCCACTGTCATTATTTTTGACTATATGCTATTTTTGATGTAGAAAAAAGGTGTTAGGTGTCCCGTTAATAGCGTATCCACAAACATTTACCCCGTCCATTTGCACACAATCTCTGAACCCAGATATGCTTGAACGCAGCATCAATCAGTATATTTGTATCCATAAAAGTATGCACTCAAATGGATGCAAGAGTACAAGGGTGCAAACGTCTGTATGCGCAAATATACGTGGGTGCAACTACACCGACGGTATAAGTACAGAGTATGTGGATACAAAAACGCCTTCAACATATTTAAAAAAGTATTCAGTATTGGTGGTATCGTAAGTTGTATCGGTATCGGCAAAAATTTTGGTTATCAGCCAATCTCTCAAATTGATTGAACCCATTAACATCAGCCTAGTATTTAAAAAAGTATTCAGTATTGGTGGTATCGGCAGTTGTATCGGTATCGGCAAATATTTTGGTTACCAGCCAATCTCTAAAATTGATTGAACCCATTAACATCAGCCTAGTACCAGCAGGAATTTGTTGCATCACTCTGGCCAGGGTTGTACTCATAATTTAGTTTAAATGGTATTCAAAATTCATTATATAGGATTTCATTTTTATTCTATGGGAGAGGAAAGCTGAGAATACGGCTTCACCGTACGGCAAATCACAATCTCTTGAGCATATAGATAGAATAACATTTCAAAATTTTAGATAAACATAATTGTTGATATTCAACCTTATTTATATAAGGCACACATTTATATATTATCATCACCTGTTTCACTTTTATAGCCCAAAATATTTTCGCCAAATTTCTATGACTTACTTTATGTCATAATAGATCGCCTGATCAGAGGCATTTCATCAGGATATCATAAAAACAAAATATAGCGGGTCAGGTCAGTGGGAAAGGCGGTGCAAATACTCTTTTGAGGAAAAATCTGTAAATGGTTAGGCAAAAGAAACTCATTACTGAATTGGAAATGGTATCTGCATGAGAAGTCGCGGTTCAGCATGTGGTTAAGCCATATTCTCAGCTTCCCTTTCCCCCTTACATTGAGCCAAATTTTATAAAAAAAATAGCACCAATAGACAAGGCATTTTAGCTGTGCAGATTATTTTTGTCCTGCATCTTGTCTAAATTTACCAATCATGAATTTTGAGAATTAACTATAAACTTCTCAATGCTTCATTTTTATTATATCTATATTTTGAAGACAAACCTTTCCAATTGTGTTTTCTTTTCAACAATAAGGGCTTGAAGTTGTTGTTGTTGGGCTTCTCTTTGTTTTGCAATAGATTTTAATAAATTTCTTGAACCAATTGCCTGAAAAAGTAAAAAAGGCCATTTAGTGAAGTGGACCATTTTTCTTTTCACAGTAATTCCATATATAAAAAGATGAAAAGTAAATAAACTGAAGTATAATGTTGAAGAACGATACTTTTCCTAATTGAGAAGTACCACAGTACGATTTCACACTTATTCACAAATGCATTATTGCCATCTGAATTAAGCTTCCAATCAAATTACTGAAGTGTCTACGGTATCTATTCAGCAATGTGTTAATTTGAGTTTTACAATTACCTTCATTTTTTCTTTTTCCACATCTTTAGATAGATTATCCGTGATGTCAATAAAACTTCCAACAAGTTTCTGGAATTCTGCAATTTCTAAAATAATATTGTGCACAATATGAGAAGAGGATTTTTCGCCAAAAAAGCAAAAAATAATACAGTTTGTGAAAGTTTGAAGCAAGCTTTGTGCTGGTGTAATCAAGAAAAGATGAGAATTAAAAAAGCAATGGACTTTTTTTATCGAAATTCACTTAAAAGGCCGGAAGCAGCCCCCTCAATGAAAACAACTAATGGCAACTTATAGAGGCGAACCGCTTATTAGACTGCGGCAAGTACTATTTGCAATGGTGGAATCAATTGTTACTTCTTCATTTATAATAAATCACTTTTTGAGCAGGAAATATCTTTTGGCAATTCTAAAGTCTGCTCCTATAGAGGATATCTTTCGAATCAAAGCCCTGAACAAAAGAGTGTTGAGGTCCTATAGATATCGTCATATAACCAACATAAATTGACACTCTAATGTTAGTGAAGTCATTAGACTGATAAAGAACTAAAGAAACAGTATTCAACCTTTATTTGAATTCTTTTAAAAAAATGGCTAGACATAAAAACAATTTTTTTCAACTTTATGTACATTTACGTGTTATTTTAAATAAGATTTGACCGCAGCAATTACTTTCTGAAAACAGCTTGAACTTCAGGAGTGAAATTTTCTTAAACTATTGCAGCTTTAAGGATGATGAAAAACATTGAACTCCTGAAACAGTCCAGTTCCTTTCCATTTAAAGGGAAATTAATTTCAATTAATTTAGCTTGATAATCTTGTTTGAATTCAAATGCCAACATAATATGTCTGTATCAATAATCAGTAATTGCATGCAATACTTTCATCAGACAACATGATTGAATTATACTATATGGAAATAATATCATAATACTTCTCTTATTATACCAAAGTCTGAAGTAAAACTTCAATAAATTTTATGTGGAAAATGACTATTAAAACTGATCTGTCTACTAACCCTGCTGCGATTGCAGATGGTGCCGGTAATAGTTGTTGACAGACCTTTGACTATACTGTATATTTTATCATTTCTTTCAAAGAACTTTATTTTATTAACTTATTTAAAAACATAACTAATCATTGGCAGAGTTATGTGTGTGGAGGATAATATTGTATTTATGTAGCATTTTATTAGTATTGAAGCATATTATTATAATAGAAGTCTGGAGAATATTACGGACCCCTCAATTCAGCCTCCTCAAGCTCCCACTCCTTGACTCAGACTCCACTTATTTGAAGTATGGGCCATTAATTTATTCATTAAAGTATTGTTTTACCTGATTATCGTGTGAAGCAAACTGAAATTAATAAATTCTTACTTGAGACAAACTCTCGACATTCGTCTTTTAACTCAACAGTTTGTTGCGCAGCATCAGGATCTAACACTCTTAATTTATTCAAATCATCAAAATGTAATCCAGATCTGCTCAAAGCATCCTCAGCTGACATCTTCATTTCTAATCCCGAATTATTGAACAAACTTCCCAATCTAATTCGTTTGTCCTTGATCTTACTGTAGGTCTAGTCTACTAGTAGTCTATGTGGTAATGAAAATGGAATCATTGTAATTGTTTTATAATTAATTGCTACCAGCTATTCTGTATTTTGGGTCTTTGAATGACTGGTGTTTCAGGTGGCATGCTATGCTTGTTCCTAATGAAGAAGTTTACAAACATTTACAATATAATTATGTATTAAAATAAACATAAAAAAGGGGATTAAATAGAGACTTGTTCTGTGTGTTATCTGCTGATTCAAATAATTAGTCTAAGCTGCAGGCTTATTTGTTTCAAGTTCAAGATAAGTGTTTCAAATTGCCTGACAAAATTTGGTTCTCTTCCATTTCTTTTCAAATTCTTCTTTAAGGCCATGACTTACATGTTTTGATTTGTTTAATTAGGCTACTGAGTGTAAGATACCAGGTACTTTTAGACTATTTTGGAAGAAAGCATGCCGTTAGTAGTGCTTACTCTGTACTGCTCATTCAGACATTATTAATAAGTTAGTTAGCCTTAATCAGTAGGTAATGAGAGAGAGAGAATTTATTATTTTGTCAACCAGAAATACAACACATAATACATTAAATTGTATGTAGATACACAGCATATGTATTTCGGTACAGACTGGGGAATGGCGATACGACCAGTTGGTCATCAAAGTCTGCCATCACCCATTCCTGCCAAATATATATAAAGAAAAATTTGCAATAAACTATAATAATCTTTGCACTTACAAATGATGACACTTTTCAAGAAAATATTTTAACACTCTCATTTTCCACATAGCATTCAAGCACATTGGTGTTCGTATTCTAAAATTCAACACAGACACCAAGAATGCCCGAAACAATACCTGGCAAATTTGCGAAAGAGAACAAGAAAGAGGTAATCGAGGCAATATAATAAATAAACAGAGGGGAACACTATAGCTGCTTAACTATAGTGGTTCAATAAAAAAAAAAAAAAAATAGTAACTCAGCTAAATATTCAGTCCAATGGTATTTCAAAGGCAATGTATCACGCCCATCGTGTAGAGTGAAACTTTATACAAGAAGACAAAATGAGACGGTTATAGGAATCCTAACTAACTATATGTATATAGCATATGTAAATAAGGATACCTCAGTACCGATGATCACCTATAAATGACAAAAAAAGACATAACTAGTAAAACATTTACAATGTCTTGTAATCACTGCAAGAATTATCATGATTTAATATAAGACACATGAGAACACAATATCAGTAATCACTGCATGAATTATCATGATTTAATATAAGACACATCAGAACACAATATCAGTAATCACTAATTAAAAAGCACAAGTATTTTTTTTTAAATAGAGAATATGTGGATTTCTTGATATTCTCAGGAATGCTGTTCCATATTTTAACCCCAGTAACTTTAATGGATTTTTGCAGGACTTTGTTATCGGCTCTGGGAACATAATAGGACTGTTTTGAAGAAAATCGAGTATTGTAGGAATGTACACTACTGCATGCTGAAAAATATAGAGCAAAAGATTCCGGAAGAGTGCCAGAGTTATATTTATACATTATTTTGCCCACCTCGTATCGGTACAAGTGATCTAGTTTCAAAATATTTAGTTTCTTATAAAGAGGACTCAATGTTGTTCGTAATGGAACTTTGGAAATAACCCTTATAGCTCTGTTTTGGAGTACTTTGAGGGGATTCAATTGCGTTTGTGCAGCTACTCCCCACAAGACTATACCATATTGTAACACAGAGTGAAAAATAGAAAAATAAACAGTACGTAAAATATTTTTAGGAACATAATACTTGAGCTTTGTTAAGACCCCGACGGCTCTTGACAATTTGCTGACTAAGTGATTAATATGGGTAGATTTATTTATTTATTTAACCAGCATGTGAAAAATAAACGGCAGAAAAAAAATATAGTTAACAAGCAATAATTTACTAAACATCACATGTGGAGGGCATCACAGAGAACCCTTTGTGGGTTTTCGAGCTGTGAAACCAGAGTGCTCAAGGTAGATTGATTAAATATAATTCGAGAGGAACGGGAGTTAGAAATAAACGGGGTTGGAAAAAAAAAAAAAAAAGTTGGTGCAATGGACGGAAGTAACTTATTCTGTAAATAAATAACAGTAATTCAAAACAAAAAAGGATAATGATTCAAGTACAGAGCCGAACTGAAATAAGTATGACAATCATGCTTTTTTATTTTTTATTTTTTAGGAATCGAGTATCAAACTGTACGAATTGCTGATGGACAGAAGAAGATTGCTTTTTTAAAGTGATTCTTTCGATAAGAAGAATATTGACACTAAAACAAATTTAATCGGATTCAGCGTTGCATATAAATTTTTCGTACAATAATTATTGCAAAAATGCAAGAATACAATGCTGCTACTGTGGAAATATTGATACTGTAATATTGAAATACTGTGGAGATATTTGAAAAAAAATATTAAATTCAATTTAGTTTACCGTTTATTTTATTGCATTTTCAGTCAGTTTATTAATGTATCAAATAAGTAGTACTGGTGGTTCAGCCAAAAGTCAAAGAGGAAAAGCTTTTCATAGTCGTATATTTAGAGTACTAATAATTTGGATGACATTCCTAGCTGCAACTAAGCAGCTAGGATTTAGCTATACCAAACAGAGACTATCAGCTCAAATTGATAACATAGGTAACTTAGCTTTACATGCCCACACACAATAACATACATAGTTAAAAAATAGGCATGTAATTGCAGTTGAAACCATAAGTTTGTGCATTAATAAGCCAATATAAAAAATATGAAATCAAGTCAGGATTCCCGACTAAAACGGTTTGATTCCAATTCTCCTACCACATAATAAAATTCATATTATAGGTATACACTAACCTAAAATTTCATCATTGCTCATAGCCATCAAGAATATGTTTTTTTAAAAGTCGATTAAATTAATGTAGCAGGAGAGCTATCCTTCAAATCATGTGGAATTTTTTCCCACACCTCAATGCCCTCAAATTTCAAAGATCTTTTGGAAATTAATGAAGTGCATTGAGGTGTAAAATAAACTCTCCTTGCCACACTACGTGTGGAATGAGTATGAACATCTGAAAGTTTAAGGAAATAATTATGAAAAATTGGCGGTAGTAGATTGTTTTCAAATCTAAACATAAATTTCGCAACTTCACATAGATAAATGTCATTCAATTTAAGCAAATTACTCTGAAGGTAAAGAGAATTAATGCAAAGGCGTTTTGATTCTACAGATAATAAACATCTGAGAATTTTGTTGTGCAGTATATTCAAAGGATAAAGAGTTGTTTCATTCGCACAACCCCATGCGAGTATTCCATATTTCAATCGAGAGTAAATCAGACTATGATAGAGCATTTTAAGAGTATGAAAATCAACAATATGTCTAAGTTTATAAAGAATACCCAGAGACTGTGACAATTTGCTTGAAATATGATCAACATGACACTTCCACGATAAATTTTCATCTATTAATACACCAAGATATTTTATGGATTTAGTCCTTTCTATTTTTATTTGTCCAATTTTTAGATGGAAATCAAAGCCATCAATCTGTTGCCTAGATCCAAACAACATGAACTTGGTTTTTGAGTGGTTCAAAGACAGTCTGTTCGATTTTAACCATTGATCAATTTTATCAATTTGTTTATTCATCGATAATTGCAATTCAGTGATGTTAAATGCAGAATCTAAAAGGGCTGTGTCATCAGCAAATAAAGTTGAATCTAGAGAAGATAGAGACGGTAAATCATTTATATATATAAGGAACAGCAATGGGCCAAGTGTACTGCCCTGTGGCACACCACAGGCTATATATTCAAGATTAGAGGAAACATCATTGCTCTCGATGTATTGCTGACGCTGGCTTAAATATGATTGAAATAGTTTAAGAGGTGTACCCCTTATGCCATAATGTGACATTTTATCCAAGAGTATTTCATGGTTAACAGTATCGAAAGCCTTGGCTAAATCCAAGAAAACTGCACACGATAATTGTTTATTGTTAATATTTTCAATAATTTTTTCTTTTAATTTAGTTATTGCTAGTTCAGTGGAATAGTCGTTTCGAAAACCAAACTGGCAGGCACTTAGTGTATTATTTTTTTGAAAGTAAGTAGAAATACGAGAATACAACAGTTTTTCAAATACCTTAGCAAACTGAGAAAGTAAGGAAATTGGTCTGTAATTATTAGGATCTAGCTTCGATCCCTTCTTGTGTATTGGGACAACTTTTGCAAGCTTTAAAACATTTGGATAAATTCCTTGTTTAAAACAGGCATTTATCATTTTGGTCATAAAGGGTGCTAATATATTTTTTGCAATTTTGATAAGTTTGATAGGAATTCTATCACTTCCTATGGCTTTTTTCTCGTCTAGCTTACCAAGAAGATATTCCACCTCTGATAATGTGACATCATGAAGGAAAAATGAATTACAAGAACTAGGGCCAAGTGGAATCACCTTGGTATTACACGGCACTATTATTGCATCTGCCAATTTACGGCCAACATTAACAAAATGACTATTCAAGGCATTACAAATTTTATAACGATTAGTGATTTTTCTTCCGCAAACATCAATACATGTGGGCAAATTTTCACACATGGTATTTTTTCCGATAATTTCCTTAATCTGCTTCCACGTCTTCGCAATATCTTTTTGACATGTTAGGAGCCGGTCTTTATAATATTTTTCTTTAGAAATGTATACTAATTTTCTTAGATAGTTTTTGTACACCAAATACTTCTTAAAATAATTTGAATTTTTATCAAGATAATATTTTTTTTATACATAATATTTTTTCTTTTCATTGATATGAGAAGACCACGAGTAATCCAGGGTTTCAGTTTCAATTTAGTTTCTTTCTTAGAGAGAATTTTCAGAGGTACATGCCTATCAACAACATCTCTAATAGATTTAATAAATGCATTAAACATATCATCAGCATGATACCTTAAGTTAACTTCACGATTCAGAACTATATTCAAATGTTCAAGATAATTACTCTCATTAAAGGATGAATAATCTCGCTTATAGAACTTGACTGCATGTTTTTTACATGCTAATTGAATTTCAACAAATAGTGGAAAGTGATCTGAAAGATCGTAAGTTATAATGCTGGTGGATGTTGCTACTTGCATATTATTAAAGTAAAAATGATCAATCAATGTTGAACTGTTTTGTCCTATTCTGGTTGGTCTGTTAATGCCACAAAGAAATCCAGCACTATGAACACTATTTACGTAATTTTTCACTTTCGAATCAAAATCATATTTTAATATATCAATGTTAAAGTCACCGATAATATATGTACTTGAATTAGAATTGCCAAGATAATTTAAAACTGTTTCCAGTTCATTTTGAAATTCAGAGTATAAATAAGAGGGATGTCTATAAATGATACCAATAATTAATTTTTTCCTTGACAATTTTGAATCATTGCAAGTATCAATTTCGATCCATAAGTTCTCGCAGCCATCAATATTGAAAGAAAGATCAGGCCTTTCTATAGCATGAATGGTATCTAGTACATATACACCAACACCCCCCACAATAGTGGGTGAGTCTTGATGAAAAAAATTATAGCCAGCAATTAATACATTTTCCATATTATGACTCAGTCTAGTTTCCGAAATTGCCAATACTTCTGGGAGATTAGATGTTTTATGAAGTAAATACTCTATCTTGGACTTATTACGTGACAAACTACGTACATTAAAATGTAATATTTGTAAATTTAGATTAGATTTTTTAGCAATTCTATCAATGGCATCTTGTGTGCTAACATAGTCACTTCCAAGATCCCATTGAGAAACATCAGGTATAGGGGCCAACTTATCATTGTTATTACTTTCAGTACAGTCAGATGAAGAACTTCTATCAACATCAAAGCCAGTAGAAAGATTTTCAGCAATGCACATACGACAGTAGTATGGATCATTACTGTTCCCTAGATGAACAAACTGCTCTTTACTCAAAAACGAACATTGGAGATGTATCCAAAGTTTGCAACTATCACAGTAAATACTATCAGTATTAGAATCAAGGTCAAATGAATCTAAGCAAAATTTGCATCTGTCTTCACCAGATGAATTAGCCATTGATATAGGTTAATAAGCAACAAAAATTTAATATCAAATTTTCGGCATTATTGATTGCCTGCGTACGCATGAGACTGTTATTGAATTTTATCCAAGTCTGCTAGACATGAAATTTTGAGAGCGTCCGCACCTTTAGTTTTCCTAACATACACATTACCATGGTAAGTGTAGGCGTATCTATATCCTTTTTCTTTTTTTATTCGTCGAGCCTGATAGAACAGGTCTCTTTGAAGATCACTCAAATTCTCATTCAAAAAAATATCCTTCTCATCATTCAGTTTCATCAAATTTGCCTTTTTCCTATAAATTTCATCTCGTTTGTTTTGTCTACAGAAGCGAACTATTATGCCTGGATTTTCTTCATTTTCTCTAGGCCCCAATCTGTGTGCGGCGGATATATCTTCATTTTTCACAGTGACATTCAGCATTTTTGCAACTTTTTTCACAATGTCTATAACATTTTCATTATCTTTCTGTTTATAGCCATGAATCTCTAAATTAAGTCGTCGCCCATATTGATCCAAATTGTCATGTTTTTTTTCTTGATTGCTTAGTCTTGCATTCAGTATAGTTAATTCAGATTGTAACTTTAGGATTGTTTTATCATTTCCTTTAATTTTTTCTTCCATTTCAGAAATTTGCTTACATGCATCAACATAGTCCTGATTTAAAGACGAATGACTTTGCTTCAAGTCACTCACGTCACGGATAAGAACTTCTTTGTCTATTTGTACTTTACCAACTTGTGATCTTAATTTATCATACTTGACACCAAGTTCATTTATTGCTGCTGTGTTTTCTGTAACAATCCTCTCAATGTTTTTATTTTGTTTGTCAAATTGTTCTTTCATTAGAATTTGCATCTCATCTCGTATCACTGATACGATTCTCAATTGATAAGTATCGAGCAGGTCCCTCATATCCAGCATTGGTAGTCCAACACCTAAATTAATATTTCCTTGTTCTGATGTCATAGAACTACTGGAAAGAGGACTTTCCTCAAGATTTTTATTGTGGATGTCATCTAGGTGGTCAGCGACAGTGTCATGGAACACACCAGTAGTTTCGATACCATTAGAACCAGAGATATCTTCATCAGTATTGTTCTGAAAATTCATAATTAAATAGGCTAGCACCAGGCCAATACCGTATATGTCCAACATCAGCAGTTCAATCTTCGAAGTCAGCAGGTTTCATTAAATATATCGATAGCTCTAGATTCAAATTAACTTAACCAAAGGTACCTTATAAAACAGCGGGTACTCCATGTAATGTTTTAAGTTATTGGCCAGTACAGAGTATATTATCATGTAAATATATTTACATGCATCTGGCCTTGCTCAGAGTGGATTTCAATAAAAAAAAAATTAGGACATCGTATGCAATATCAGATGTTCGAAATAAACTGGTCTTTTAAAATCGCCAGTATTGCAGATTGAGCACGGACACACTCTCCAACGCACATATTGCATTCCGGTACCGAGTACTGTGGCCTGCATTAAATCAAGCTGTTATTACCTTTTTAGATCAGCGGGAAGTACCAAGGGCCGGTTTCACGATTCGAAAGTGTAGCTATACTGTAATCTGTATGGTGTAGCCAATCGTGCGTTTCTTTACTCAGTCAGCACCGCTGCTTCTTAGCAAGAGGATGCTATGCGATCTGACGTTTTGACTAAATTTTGCTTGTGTTTTCGGTGGGAGTATGTATTGTTAATGTGTAATAGACGTTTTCTTTTTTATAAGTGGGAAGTACATTGAAAGAGGGCAGGGCTAGGATAGGATTTTCATTTTTGTCCTCCCAACGCTTTACCGATTGAGCTACTAACCGGGCACCAAGACTAATGCTGTCTAAAGTTAAGGGCTACTGAATGGCAGCATCTGAAATCAAGATGAATCAAAGAAAAGGTATCTAAAGTGGGACAGACATTCACAACTGGACAATAATGCAAATGCATTAATTAGGTTCTCAGCATATAGTCATTTATTTTAAATTTCTGTCTACTGGGTAATTAGATCAAATTTAAAAAACAATAGATATAGGCTACAAAACAGCTGTACGTAAACCGACATGTGTCAATCTCTATCTTGGAACAAAACAGCTTCCCCATAGTGCAAGCGATAAGTAATATATTAACTACCCTTGACATTATTGTATCAACAGGATTTGATACAGAAGTTGAGGACTACTGAATGGCAGCATCTGAAATCAAGATGAATCAAAGAAAAGATATCTTAAGTGGGACAGACATTCACAACTGAACAATAAAAATGCATTAATTAGGTTCTCAGCATACAGTCATTTATTTTAATTTTCTGTCTACTGGGTAATTAGATCAAATTTAAAAAAAACAATAGATATAGGCTACAAAACGGCTGTACGTAAACCGACATGTGTCAATCTCTATCTTGGAACAAAACAGCTTCCCATAGTGCAAGCGATAAATAATATATTAACTACCCTTGACATTATTGTATCAACAGGATTTCACACTGCGCTATCGTTGAATAACTTGCATCAGTATTTAACTAATTTTCTCCTCCTTTTTTCCTTTAAATTACCTATACAAATCTCTTGACTGTCTAGACGTTAAATAATTTCGGTCTGCCGGGTATTAACAGCAGCATAATTTGACTTTCAGTTTGGCTCTTTCGAAACTCGGATATAACATTCATTAACTTAAAAAAAAACAGACCAAAACTACTAAAAACAGGAAACCCTTTTAATGATTGGTCTTTACAGTCAGGAGTTTGTTTATTCTATTTCATACTCTTTATGCATCATTTTAGGATTCATGTCTTCTATAACCAATCCCTAAGAATTTCGGCCTAAATACACCTCTTGTCAAACGCGCCACTGATGGATTGCTTTGTCGAGATGTGATCCATCTTTGACTCATGCCTGGAGAATGTGAAAACTTCTATTACAAACTTAGCACTTTATTTTACACAAATCCACCCTTACCTTAAAACAAAAGAATTTGACCGATGTAGAATGAAAATTAAATTATTATTTTTTTTCTTTTTCATTAGAATATTAACTAGGTAAATCGGCATTTGGGTCACTCAGACTCAATAAAATAGATATAGATTGATAGAGCCTGCCTCCACTCCTACCTCGTTGTATGTTTTTTTAACTCCTTGTATGTAGGTAGCCTAATTTGATGAGATTCTTTCATAGAAATAGATTCTTTTCTTTTAAATATATATATACTTTGCATTATCTGTATCATTACCTGTATAATTTTCCCTGTTGTGTTATTGTAAATTTGCGTCCTTTTCTTCATATTAATATTATTGTTTTTTTACATATATATATATTATTTTAATTCAAGGGTTTTTGCCGCACACCAGTGTTTTAGGTCGACAGGGCCTTGTACAACTATCCTGTCTTTTATTCTTCTGTATCCTTAAATTTTATATTGATTATTACGAGGCGAATAAACATACATACATACAGAAAAGTTTAAAACATATATAAGTATATGCTCTGACCTACCAACAAACACACTGAAAAAAATCTCAAATTTTACATTTTTTACATTTGAGCTCACAAAATCATTTGGCAAATTAATGGAGATTCAATTTGAACAAAACGGCAATCTATAGCAAGTGAGAATAATAGGTAACAGAGATGAAACAACTCAGGCAATTACTTGTAACTTGTCAGTGTGCATGTGAATCAATGTGCAATAATTGATGACAATCATTATATTTGTGATAATAATCTAAACGTTTGCAATTGTAAACAAATATAAGAACACAAAGTGCTAAAAGTGACTTGTCAGGCTTTTTGCAGTTATGTTCCAGCAAATACATGATCATACTGTAATACAAATTGCGTAGTATTTGGCTGTTGCGAACTTGGTAGCCAATCTTTTCTGTGTTTTGCTTCTCTGCTGTGCTCGGTTGGTGATGCAACGTCTTGATCTGTTGGTCGCTGGCGAAGTCTTGGTATATTCATGTTCCAATGCCATCTCAGTTTTGTAACCTCACAGTTTGTTTTAAATTTCGGTGCCTACATTCAGTTCAGTTTGTCATCTTTTCCTTTTTATATAGACACAGTCAAATAGTTTCTAATAGTTTTCCAAATGCTTGAACTGTATCAACAAGGTCTACCGTACTGTCTAAATTCATGTCGTCCAATGTTCCTCATTATCAGCCAGCGGACGAGAGACGTCCGCTCGCGGAGACCGCTTACCCAGACTTCTTTCATTATCACAAGAAGTTCGGTCATCGCTGTGCGATTCAAGCACCGAATACGCATTAGATTAGAGTAATATTAACAACCATAAAATAAACTACACGGTGATCTTATGCCAACGTTGATCAATATGAAATACAATCACTGAATTGAACATGCCAAAGAGAATGAGAGATTGTTTTTCAAAATAATGGGGGTACAAAAAACATTGTTGTCAAAGCTACCACAATGATTTTACATGTGACAAGAAAACTGCTGAAGATCAGGTACGAAATAAAATAAACATGTCCAAATTTTTAAGTTTTATTCGTGGTTGAATGTATTTTTAATAAAGTATAGATCAGTGTTGGGCAGATTGGTGTCATACTAAAATTACCTTTTTCAATGAATCGACTCGAACGGTTTTAAGCTAATGAATTGGACTCGTTCTCGACTTGAAAAAGTGCTCACATTGCTTGACCCGGGAATCGATAAAAACTTAACCAGAGTCTGAAATCTCTTTTTGAAAAATCACGTTGACTCCGTTGCATGACTAACGAAAAAGAAACGAGCTCGTACCCTGGTATGAAATCCGTGTCCATCTACCCTATGGGGAATGGAATAGCTAGCTTGGAGCTAATAGAGGATTTAAATATCCTCTAATGCGCAGTTGGTGGAAAGATGAATAGAAGTTGCCCGATAAGCATCCCTATTTCCAGATGAGCAAGTTTACCTAACTTGTGTCCAACATTATACAAAAATAATAATATTAGTACATTTTAAGCTTGGTGCAAAATTCACTAAGAACAAACATGTATGTAATGAAATAAACAAAAAGCAAGTGACTGCAAGTATAAAAAGATCTTTGACAAACTAGACATGAAATATCATATTCAAAATTTTAAATCATAATATATCTTTTTTCAGGCCACATTACCTATTTAAACTGAATATATCACGGTTGTGCTGCCAATTTTCTCCATAGAAATGACAAAAAAAAAATTCAAAGGCCCCATCAAAAGTTTGAGAATATTATCCCCTATAAAATTAAATCACATTTGGTAGAAAAATTCTAGCTGGCCATCAATTGTTGTTTATTGACAATTGACTCAGTAATTATGAGTACTTTTTGATAATTTGTTTTGTCCATCATTAATTGCAGGTGGGTTGCATCATAACAAAATGTTTGATTTCTTGTAAATTGATAAGCACATCCTCAACACAGTTAGTGAATGAATACAATGAACGGTGGGCAACAATCCTACAAAATAGTTTCGGCACAGTGATGTGTATTCACGTCGATCATGCCTGAAACAAAAATAACACTTATTGAAATAACAATTTATATGGACGCTTGAAATTCAGTGCATAACGAATGATTATATTTTCATAGTTATGAACTATGCAAATTATGTTTGGCATCAGTACCATGATGTTTGATAAATTTCATAGCATAGCTTTTGGGTCATGCAAATTTTTAGAAAATAAATCGCATAAATTCTATAGGCCTACTACTCAATGTGGAGCTCTCTGTATCATACTTTTTCCCAGAGCAGATTAATATAGATTGTTCCTTGTATTGATAGATATATTGCGGAAATTTGACTGCGAAAAAACGATGTGATGAGCGTATTCTACGCGAAATTGGATCTGGAACCGACCTAATTGCTGCTGATGTTCTCATTCATAATTCTCGTATATAAATATAAAAATATATAGATAATTCGAATGATTGCAATAACAGTGCACCAGAGTGAAGATCCACGTGATATTACTTTCTCGTCTATATTTGACATTGTACAATGTTGAGTCATTGATGGAAAGGATGTCCTTCGAATTTCAGGTCTCACAGAGGGGATGAATAAATTTCTGCTGTCAATGGGTGTTCAGTCCTAGATTGAGAGAAATGCTCATGTTCAATCCCAGTTACTTTACATTTTGACAAAAACTGGTAAATGAAGACCTATTCACATTACAGCGGAGTTCTTTTAGCACATTCTGGTGTACACCTGTAGACCAAACAGGTGAATGTACAGTGAATAGAGTTTCCCAAACTAAAGGGTTATTGGGTTTAGTTCGAAACCGAGTTCTGTGTTAAAATGGACTATGGCGAAAACATAAGTTACAATTGAAAACATTTGTGTCTTCCGAAGATAAAAAAAAAAACTACAAATAGAGAATTATCTGTGAGAACATCCGGAGATTTGCAAGACTTTTTGTTTTGGGCCAAAGTAGGCGAATAGACACAAAAAGGGTTCTCTAAGTTTTCCCCTAAGTTGCAACCCATCGTCTATTTCAAACCCCGATGGCACCAATATGAAAACATCAAAGGCAGTATTATTACACAAATTAGAATCATGCGGATCGACATCAGATGCCTCACAATATCCCAACTATGTGGTTTTGATTGACGCTATGGCTCTTTTGCAAAATCTACCATCATTCGGTTCTATTTTGTATGGAGGCTTGACCTCTATCATACTCAAACGAATAGCACTATGTGTTCCCCGAAACGGTAGAGTCGACACCTACACCGACACGTTGCAGACACCTATCCGGATTTGTGTATCAAAATGGATGGCAGAAGAAATATTTGTGCAACATCTGGAAAGAGATGCTATAAATTTACTTGTAGTGGAAATTCTGTAACTCGTACCAACGTCGTGGATTTATATAGCGATCACGAGGAAACCGACTCACGCTTAGTTCTATATGCTGCTCACGCCTCTCTAAGTTCCATTGTAATAAATTCACCAGATACTGATGTTGCTGTACTAATCATTTCGTTTGCCAAACATGATTTGAGGCCATGCCCGATCTTTTTTAAGACTGGAACACAACACAAATCTCGATACATCAATTTATCGAGTATTGCTCATAATATCAGTTTGGATGTCTGTGAAGGTTTGATTGGACTCCACGCATTTAGCGGTTGCGATACAGTCAGCACTTTCTACGGCATAGCGAAAGCGCCTTCATTGTTAATTGTGATGATACATTTTGATAATGATACATTTTGCAGTGCCATAAAAAGTTTGGTTAGAAATTTTGCTCTATCAGCAGATTTATTTTCCAAATTAGAACAAGCGGTGTGGGTGTAAAATTTCTACCAGCCAGAATCAACAATCTCAAACCGAATCTGATTACGAATTTTCAGATGAAGAATTGGATTAATAAGAAAAAGCAATATCAATAATCGATGCTTTAATTATATCAGATTTCGACTATTTACAGATTTTTATGACTACTGCGGCGATATATAAGATGATGATCCCAATCATTGCGATTATCGTTCAACAAAGGATTTGAGCATTTGTTGAATCGTCCTATTAAATCGTTCAACTTGCCCGTCAAAGCACGGATGGTACAGGCTTGTCCTAGTTTTCTGTATTGCATATAATTCACACATTTCAGAGAATAATTTTGATTCAAAATCTCTGCCTTGATCTGAGTGAAGAATTCTCGGTACACTAAAACGTGAGAAAAACTGAGGGACTAACACATCTGCAGTGGTATCATCTCTCTGATTTGGAAGGGCAAAACAATCTATCCAATTAGAAAAATAATCAGAAACCACTAAGATGTGTTCTTTTCCATTTTCGGTAGACGGCAATGGTCCAAGAAAATCAATTGCAATTCGCTCCATCGGTGCTCCACATACAAGTTGTTTGAGATCTCCTTGTTTTCTACCATACAGCATTTTTGTCGAAGCGCAAGTCTTACAAAATTTGCACCATCTTAGAATGTCTTTCTTAAAACCAGGCCAATGCAACCTGCAGCGTATACTTTTAAAAGTACGATGACACTTATGAAACAAAGCCCGTCTCAATCAACTGAATAGTACACTCTTCAGATTTACAATCAAGAATCCAACGACAGTATAAAAGTCCATTATCAATATGTATCAAATCCCATTGCAAAATATAGCGCTTATAGTCGATTCTGACATACATTCTTGAATATTTGGTTTCTTGACAATTGACATACATTTCCATTTAAAAACTACAGCAATATCAGGATCTTCGCTTTGCCATTTTCTGATTTTGTTCATCTGTGTAAACATCTAACCAGTTACACTAAGATTCACTGGCTAGCGATTGACTGCTAGTACGTTTTGAAATAGCCGAAACATTGACATTATCAAGAATAGAGTTGGGCATACAATCAGAACAATTTTCGCGTTTACATTTACGAGTTTGACGTGACAAGCCATCGGCGTTGCCATGTCTGGTACCAAGCCCATGTTCAATTTTGAAATCGTACGCGCCAAGTGTAAGAATCCATCTTGGTATCATTCCTGGTGGTTCTCGAAAATTGATCAACCACTTGAGAGCAGCATGATCAGTACGGATCTTGAATGGTCGTACAAGAAGATAGTGACTAGTAGTGTCGAACAGCCCACACCGCTGCAAACAACTCCCGGTGTGTAGTGCAATATCTACGCTGTGATTTAGACAAATTTTTACTGGCATATGACAAAACTCGTTCACCATCTTGGACTTGTGATAAAACAGCGCCGATGCCAGTACCACTGGCATCTGTGTCGAATACAAACTCTTTCCATATGAATCCTCATTCCATATGAATGGTATGTTCTTACGTGTCAAACGTATTATAGGTGCTGCGATCGTGAAATAATCGGGTAAAACTTCCGATAATAATTTGATGTGCCCAAGAAACTACGAATATCGCTCACGGAAGTCGGGACTTTCCATTCCTTAATAAACGTGTTGATCCGTCCTTTTTAGAGACTAAAACAATAGGAGAAGAATATGGAGAGTCGCTGGGTTCTATCACACCCTGTGCCAACATACGATCAATTGCCTCATCTACAACTTTCCTGCGCGCCCACCCCATACGGCGAGGAGCCCGCCGTATTGGCCGCGGTGTTGTGATGACTCTATGTTTTGACGCGGAGGGATGTCCTAGTTCGCATTCCCACACTGAGATTCGTCAACTTGTAATTGTGCTACTAACTTAGGGTGAGCTATACCAATCACGTGACCAGCTCTTATTTTGACTCGCTTGTCATTTTCATTAACCGCTGAGACTGGAACAGTGGATTTACACGGATCCACCATGAAAGAAACCAGCTGAATACCATCAGCAGCGGTTCAACAATGGCAGATATGTCAGATGAAGAGTTCGAACAGGGACAACTAAGTCGAGCAGGGATGACCACTTTAGAGTGTGGCAGGATCGTAATGTCTTCTCGTACAGTGACACGGCAACAAGGTACCGACTTCTCAGTTTGTAATTTATTTTCTTGCCCACGTTTCATCATTTGCCCTGATGATAAATGAAGATAATCCATGCCTAAAATCCTATTAGAGATACCCAACTGGGCGACAATCACAGTGCGACGAATAGAATCAATTTTCAGATCAAGCTCCATTGTACCCACGGACAATAAATCATGACCCCCAACTGCTACAAGGGACTCTTCTAGTGGCATTAGGTCGGCATTTTTTCCACCTATGGCATCAAAGATAGAAACATTAATAAGCGTGGCACCACTGTCTACAAGAAAGTTGAATGGATGATTGTTTACAAGTGCACGTGAATGCCAACTATTTGTTGCATTGCAAAAAAACAAATATTCAAGTCTAGTTTATAGTTTAATGGTCCGTCAATATTAGTCAATTCAGTGGACACTGAGGACTTCAAGTCCGCTGAGTGCCATTTAAATTTGCGTTTGCTGAACTTTCAATTAGCGCAGATTCAGTGCGAATCACACGATTAGGGCAATCGCGCTCCATATGTCCCGTCTGCTTGCAATTAAAACATGCCCTGAAATCCTTACGCCAAAGTCCATTCTCACCACACCTAGGACATGGATTTCAGGGTGTGCCATCGAAGTTGCGAGAGCTATTACCACGTGGCTTAACATATTCGATTATCAAATCCAGCTTCGCTAAAATCTGTTCACCAATGCTACCTTCGAAAGATGAATCCTTTGCGACCTTATCTTGTTTTGCATTACCTGCAGCGATGTGCGGCTTGCTAATGTCCCTCTTATCTGTCATTTGAGGATGATCAAACGAATAATACAGAGTAGCTAGCGACAAAGCTTTTTCGAACGTTTCAGGCTCATGCATTGTAACATGTTTGATCATGCTTTCATCAGTTGAGCCGGCGAGAAGCTGTGACTTTAAAATATCATCCTGTCCACTCACATCAAGATTCGGATATGTAAGGATAACAAGTTCCCTCGACTTACTACCAAAGTCACGTGGGGTTTCCGTCGTTTTTATTTTGCGACAAAGTACGGTACGGTACGAACTTTCATTTCCTACAGGCTTGAAATAGGGATCGAAATGCACCACAATATCAGCGTAGTACGCTTACATTCCAGCAAATCTTTCAAAACACCGAGAGCTTTTCCTGTCATACATGTAGCTAACTCTAGCCCAGCAGTATTATTATCCTACATATTACATCCAGAAACCAATTCAAAATGACACAGATAGCTAGGCCACGTCATGGTATGGGCTCCATCAAAATACATTGGTGCTCTAGTCATCATAGAAACATTGGCTGTGGTATTGAGAGAATCACTGGCAGTATTAACACCACCACTAGCGCCTAGTGTAGTTTGGAATTGTGTTCCTGTAGAAACTGATCTATGTTTGCTAACAGAGGCTTACTTGCAGCTTTTCGGCTTTCTTTGTCACCAGAAAATGGCATAACAGGTGTAAAATTACTCACATGACTTGGCTGCACAATACGAACCTCCACTGTTTGAGAACAAGCATAATGTCGATCACTCGGTTCTGCACCATCTGTAATCTCTGAGCCAGAAACTGAAGTTTCGTCTACCTCAAGAATTGGAGGGGGCTTCGGACGAATCAAACGATATTCATGTACCGGTGTAAAATTAGCAGGTGTATTTGTAACTGGACTGGGGCGGTCATCAGGCGACATTGGCGATGTTTCTACAACATTAGCATCCCCATTACCTTTTATTATAATCGAAATATCCTGCAACATATTGTGAATCTGTCCGAAAGATAACTTTGTTTCAGCGTTTTGACACTCGACTGTTTCAATAACTGGCTGCAAAACTTCGTCCATTTTCTCTTGTCTCTGCTCGCCTCTTTCGCCGTATTTTTCTTCCTCATCTTGATTGCAGATTGGTCGTCAACAGAAAAATCAACTTCAAAATATCCCAAGATGCAACAACCAAAAATATGGTCTACTAGTCTTATCCCTATCAAAGTCTAGTACAGTTCCCAGCCAAAAAAACTTCATTGTCAATCCTGGCGTGCTCTACACAATATCATTTTTTACAATCTTTGGATAAAATACCCCTTAAAAATTACACTTATAGAGCGAGCATTCGACTCACATTATTCTAATTGAAAAAAAAAAATCTTAAAACTACGCGTTTTCCGGAGGTTACTGTTTTGAATCGGATAGAAAGTCCAAAATGTAATATGAAACGGAAGTGAAAAATAAATGGTCCCATCGGCCCCAGGCCTAGTTAACATAATCGGCAAAGGGAAATAATAAACCATCATGATCTACCGGTAATGCGACGATGGATTTTTATGCGAAGGCTAAAAAAGTGTCAAAGGTATACAACATCTTTTGCGTAGATTCGCTGTTTGTTTGTCTATTTTGCTAATGCTAAATGTTTCACCATTTTGAACCTTAGCTTATCGTTATCGGTTCAATTTACATTTTGGCTCAAAAGTATAACTTGATGCAATTATTTTTGACAAACGATTCAAAACGACATCCTTTCGGATCCAAGTCAAATTTTCAAGAAATTTTCATATTCGGCTGAAACAGCGCAAACAGAGCAAAACACCGCAAACATAGCAAAAAACAGCGCAAACACAGCAAAACAGCACCAATAGAGCAAAATCATTCAATGCAAAACATCACATTGAAACATCACATGTCTACCTTTAGATTACGAGCAAAAATTCAAGGAATTTTTCTGTTCGGCTATATTTTAAAAAAATGGTATTTTTTTTGAAAAATTCGAATGTGAAAATTTTTGCGCTGTTTGCTCCGTTTTGCTCTATTCTGTATTTTCGCTGTTTTTAGTATTTAGACTACACAGTATACTGTACCGGTATAGGTACCGTACCGTAGCAGATAGCATTAGGGCATTTCATGGATCTAACGCAAATCCAGGACTTTTTTTCTTACAATTGATACGAAAAGAATTAATTAGAGAAAGAGCATTCGTCTGAAATGTGGTGAATTGAGAAAGAGAGGTAAAATATAAACTGTAAATGCTAAGGTTACGTATACGGTAGTTTATTCAGACCCCTCTCTGCTCTGTCGGCGCAAAAGGCTACGCACGTTACGATTTCTGAGTTATCAGGAAACCAAAAAAAAAACCTAAGATAAAATTTAAGAACATTCCAGACAATAAGTTACAAAGAAGCATTCAAAGAGAGTAACACCTGTTTGAGCGAACTATTTTTTATTTCAGATAAGTTTCAGATAAGTCCCGTCTATAAGTGGGAGGTCTATGAATAATAAGAGTCATTCTTTGATCACCCTTGGCGTCTGCCTAAACTGTAAAATGTCGTGTTTCAGGGTGTGACTGTTACTGGTTATCTGGTCCAGGACATCTGGCCTAATTAAAAATATAATCCAGTTTGCAGTGGTCCAGCAGTTTAACGTTAACATCTAAAGCAGAAATCCAAGGGCAAATCCATGGTGTTGGACGTACATTTCACACAGTTCATCAATAAATAAAATACTTATGTATCATATTTTTATCATCTACGTACTTGCTGTCAGATGTACACAGAACACAGATTTTTTGTCAAATTAAGATTAGTCTGATTTTGAGATGTCATGAACTACCATTCAGATGCAAAAACAGTTTACTGAATATGATTTGCTTCAGAATCCCTATATACTCCTTTTTGATAAAAAGAGAACTTCAAAATTGGTGTCGGACATACAAATTTTAGTGACGGATGTACGGGTACGAATGTAAGAGACTGTTAACCTTGATTTTGTCAGTAAGAATATCTTATCATGTAATTTTCCCTGTAAGTAATATATATATATATATCATCAATAGAATGTGACTACAAAGAGCTAGGCACTAAGTTGAGTGTTTTTAGAACCCAATAAATTAGATAATTCAAATCAACCTCTAATAATATAGCATTATTTACATGTTTTGATCATTCATTCGATGAAATTTAAATGTTTAGATGCACATTGCATGTGCAAATATAAAAGGTTTTTGCATTGTTCACTGCTTCATGTCAGTAATTGCAAAATCTTCTCACCTCCACACTCACATTGTAGACATTATTACAATTTTAAAAACCACTGAGCCATTTTTTCTATGCATATTTGGTATGTCAATTTATTTGCAGCCTCGTGGGAGTTTTACGAATTGAATGAAGTCTAGTACCATATTCCTGAATATCATCAAAAGTAAAACTACCAGAATATTCTCATCTTAACCAATGTTGCGAATAATTGGCATTGCATTCATTAATATTCGATTTCATTGTGGTACTACACTTCATTAAAGTAGCTTTTTGGTAAAATTTTCATTGTACAATTACTGCTAAACTTAAGTAATTTGTATCACAAATAATTAATTGTTTCAAGTTTCATCCAAAGTACATCTATGAAAATCTCAATCTTGTTTTCTTGCTTTATTTGAAATATTTCAAATCAAAATGTTCCAGAAAACTGTCGATTGCTGGTAGTACCGTAAGTCACATCTATGTAGTGGTCGGCCTAATTTTGCTGTTTACCAATATATATCGGCAGGTCACAAAAGTGGCCGATAATATCATATAAATATATATACGGGCACACGCAATTCTTTCAAAATGATGCCTTTTAACCCATGTTCTATGTATATATATATATATTTTGGCTTTGTCAATTTGCATCTCCAATGGTATCGCACATCAAGTATAGATAATTAAACAATAAAAGAAGTTTTAGTCAAGTCCTTATACACAGTTTTAAGAAGTACTAAAAACTTTAAATATCTATAATGGATTTGTGAAATGTTGAAGCTAAATAACCAGCTATACGATTGTTGTTAATGTGCTATCATTAATCTATCGTTGGTAGACTATTCCAATCAAAGGCGGCAAAGTTGTCTTAATTTTTATAATACTTGATGTGCTAAATAAAGTGGGAAATTTATTACTGGTATCGACTATAATTAGTATAGCATGTGCCAATAATATCTGTATTGGCATGAAAAACCTATATCGGTTGGGCCCTATTATAATCCGTTTTATCTAGTCCGGTGTTATCTTTTATTCATATTACGGTAAGAATCTGCTGTCTTCATATCTAGATTTAAATTGGCCCGCTCTCTTAGGTCAATTACCTATCCATGCTTAATATCTGTTCATTTCTATCAACATAGTCGATAACATCGCCACCACTGGTACTGGTCATACATGACTTATAAGTGTAACCTATAAAGACCTAATATAAGATTTTGCTGACATTGCGTGTTCACTCAGAAGAGAGTATAGTATAATCATGCTGTTGTGACTGTACAAGACTCGGGTGATTGTCAGAGAACATGTGACAATAGCAATCTCTAACTTAGTTGTTGAAAATGAAAATGATTGAAGTGTCTGTCACAGTTGCTATTTTAATGAAATTACTAATATCTTTACATTCAATTCAATATCAGACATGGCTAGGTTCTCATTACTCATACACTATGTAATGTTTCAAATCACTGGCTAATAAATACCCAAATATATTCTTCGATTTCCAAATGTGGAAAAAGCAATTTGCCAAGTTTAGATTGTTTATAACCTAGATATATCTAGAACAATATAGTATTGGTAATAAAATTATTCATTCTGTTTGAAAATCTGCCTAGTGAATACTGAAATATATCGTTCCATTTCATAATTGTTGAAATTTGAATTTTCCTTGCTCTGTTAAATTGAAGGGTGTATTATTGGTCCAAAAAAAATTAATTTTTATTTGGAAATTCGACTAGTAAATTTCTAAATGTATTCTTTAATTCCTCAATTATGGAATTTTCTTTGCTTGGGGCTGAATTTGAAGAGCGATGTTATTTGGGGGTAATTGTTTTTAATTCCAAAGGGGTTATTGTAATCACTACGCTTGTTTAAGCGTGATCAATCAAAACAGGTACCGTACCATAGAATTTGCTGGCGCTGCCTGCAAAAGGGGTCGTGTGCATTCTGCGGCCAGTGCAAGTCGGGTAATTGTCCAAGAATGTGTTGCATAATAATATTTGACTTTATTGGGTTCTATTTCAATTTAAATGAATTCACTGATATAACTACGATCATTAGCTGCGGTTTTTAATAAGTTTTATTAATTATATATATTCAGGCAGTTAGTATAAACTAATTTCTTTACAATATAATGGAAAATGCTCGTGCATTGGGAAAACTTTTAGCTCAACTTAGGGAAGAATCTGCTAAACAGTCGATCAATGCTTCTACTAATGAAACAACTTCAGTAACTAATAATGAAGCTGATTCCAAGTCTGAGAATGTGGAGAAAGCTACAAAATCTAGAAATACAAATACTGAGGAGACAAAACCACCGGCTCATCCAAAAGCAGTTGGAAACCTTCTGAAACTTATGCAATCAGATAAAGATAAATTTTATGAAGAGCCTTCAGAGCGGAAAAGTGAACTAAGAATATTCACACCCTATCATGGACCAAAAGTAGCTCTTGGTGGAACGATTGATGAATATGATGATGAATGGGAACCACATTCTAAGAAAACGAAAATGACAGAGATCCGAGATGAGTTTTATTGTGACTTGTGTGATATAAGTTGCACTTCCCAGGTGGTTCTTGACACTCATTTGATTGGGAAAAAACATATGAAGAATGTAAATAAGCTGAAGCATAACACTGAAGCATTCAAAACTAAAAGAAATCCTAATTTCCTTCCTCATTCTGGGAAAATAGCTAATATACAGAAAAAGTTTGATGAATTATCTGAAATTGAGCCGATTGTAGGATTGGAATACATAACCGAATATCAAAAAACCAATGGAGGCGATCACAGATATCTTTGTGAGCTGTGCGAATTTCGTTCTAATGCATCTGAAATGCTTGAGCATGTGGTAACTCGTAATCACAGACTGAGATTTATGAGGTCACATTTTTTTGATATTTACTATAAAATAACTAATTTTCCATCGTTTGAAAATGTTATGAAACCTTCGCAAGCTGACAAATTGCTTCGACAACATAGTTCTTTTGTTGTTCGCACTATACTGAAGGGAAACCTTCGGTTCTGCAAAGTAAGGCCATATTTTGGAGAGCAAAGTATGAAAATAGACAAAAGAGCATTGAAATCTGGAGAAATACATCCATCCCAGCATAAGGATTTACGAAAAGCAGAGGCTCTTTTGCTGGAAGGTGAAGCTGTAGAGCTACAAGAACAGGAAAGAGAACAGAGAGCGAAGTTAGAAAAGATAGAAATGGAAAAGCGTGCGGAAGCTGAAAGGATCAAACGTGAGAATATAATTTTAGCTCAACAGTTGCAAAAGATTGGTCCACCTGATGGAAGTTTTACATCGACAAATCCTTCCGACATCCAGGCTGAAATTCACGCAAAACGACTCGATGAACAGGAACGAAGAATATTAAATGCACTCAAGAAACTCCAAGAAAGTAGTGGTGGTAAGCAAATGACACTGGAAGAATTGAATGCTCAAGATAAACTAAAAAAACTACTTGTTGGAATACGCAATGAGAAGAAGCGAAGTCTTCTGAGGCATATTGGAAAGATTAGTTCGGATGTAGAGGCTGAATTGGGTTTGGATGCAAATAGGGATGACCAATTTGTACCCAAGAACCCAAGGGAGCAACGTTTTATACATGGTAATGATGTAAGGAATATTAATAGTGCGAGCATTGTGAAAACAAGGCGAGAAGTTGAGGAAAAGATATTTCAAGCTCTTAGCAAAGGCTCTCTAGCACCATTAGCTGAAGCGTTCAAAAATAATCCTCAATTGCATGCAGGATTGAAGCAATGGGAAAAGGGCCACCGTGATGGGGGAGCTGGTTCATCAAGAGACTCTAGAGATTTACCTCCAATGGCATCACAAAATAAACTGGTACCAAAAACCTCGTTTAATAACAAACCTTATCCTCCTACAGATGAAAGTGAATGCTATAATCGTTCATACCAATATGAAGGTGCTTCATCTAGAAAAGTTCATGAATCATTGAATCATGACATCCCAACATTTCATAGACGGTTGAATTCTGGACTGCCGGCATTTAAAAATCCTTTAGTTGGGTCATCTAGTCAAAAGCCAAGTCAGCGTCCTAACTTTATGGATGAACCAAAACATGGAATTTCTGAAGAACTTGATATTTCCAATACTGAACTACGACAAAGTCATCGCGAGTCGGCTGGTTTAAACATGCCTTCAGTAAGAGGTCCTGGAAACACATTTTTATCAAGGCCTATGATTCGAAATTCTCCTAAGAAACGAATTGGTGAATTGTGTAGAAACGGGGATAGCGAATATAGTGAAATGAAATACAAGAATGATGTCCCATCTGGTTATATGGAACCAGGTGGAAGAAGCACTGGTTTATTGGGATCAAGACCACAATTTTCTCAATATCCAATCAAACGCAGCATCGTCAAAAAGCCTCCAAAGCACGCACTACAGTATTAAGCAATGTTGACTGTGCAAGATTTGTGTATGAAGTTATATTTGACCGCTCAATTCTGGTATGGATTTATGATTAAATATAAGGCTGCCATTTCTAGACGAAATTGTTGATTATTATTGGAATAATAACTTTCACATTTCCTATTGGGCTCTAGATTTTAATTTTGCCCTAATCCTCAAACATTGTTTTATTGAAAATAGGTATGTAAATAGTTATTCTTATTTCTTTAGTTTTTCTCTAATTTATACTTTACTCAGCTTCTGTTGGTTATAAGCAGGAGAGATATAAATCTTTTTAATAGAGACTTGTTCAGAATATTATTTTCAGTCAAATTTTAGACTAATATATTTAAAAATCTATTTTTTTTTTGTAAGCAAAAGTATATTGCCCAGCGATTTGACATTTATACAACTATAAGTAAATGCGCGCTAACATCTTTGTTAAAATAGCTAAGACCATGCACAGGACAAATGATAAATATGATAATCAAAAACCTTCACGCCGATACGGAACTGGTATCTGCACGAAAGGTCGTGGTTCGCCATATGGTTAAGCTACATTCTCGGCTTTCCTCTCCCGCAGGATAAAAATGATATCCTATCCTATTTAAAGTAGGGATAAAGTTGCACGGATGTTACAACTTTCGCGATTTCGCGTTACTTACTCGCTGTGTAGCAAATTGATGGCCATTCGATGGATCAGCATCAGCCGAACTATAAATTTTGTTATATTGCTCAAGTGTTGCTTGAATTCAGTGAATTTCATTCGAAAAAATATGGCACACTTTTATATTTTCTGGAAAAAATTCAATGGATAAAATATCTTTGTATAGCAAAAGCCAAAAATATTTCAACATTGAATTTTTTACTATTGCATATGATTGTTGAAAGTGGCATCAATTGCCAACTTTCCAGTTTATCATATATAGATGTTTGATCATTTCATTCTTACGCAGTAAACTGAAATGAACAAAATCTATGTATTCCTTTTTTTACTAGATGGATTAGAATATTTTCCATCATAATGAGACTGTCAACAGCAACATATAACCGTACTGTAAATATATCTGAACAGGTTTGAAATGTAAACTAGATTCAGTGTCTGTAGAGATATACAGATGCTGTAAATATGTTTAAGAATCAAAAGTTTTCTAATTTGAGGTATTGTAGATGACTTGGAATAGTAGATGGATGAGTGGGCACTATAAAAAAATTGTATCTGAATTATGTTATAAAATTATGAATCGACCAGGATGAAGTTATTATATGCAGTACCATGTCTTTCCTGTGCATTAGGGCACACCAGGCATTTTAGGGCATTGTATCTTACAATAAGTTAGCCATACATCTTTCATACAAAATCCCTTTTGGTCACCTGAATCGCATTAAAGAATGAGAATATTCAAAATCAATGTACAAAAAGTTTATGCACTCGTAATTAAAAAAAAATTATGGGTTGCTATCTGATCCAGTCGACTTTTGTGCTTGGCTACAAGGGATAACCAAGTGAGATACTTCTTAGCATATACCGTTGTCATTTCTGATTTTTGAATTTTGGCAGCACAACGTTGCTACTTGATGAATGGCCCTGTGGCATAATGTGCCGCTTCAATTATCCTTGCTGTTACTGATTTTCAAATTCTGGTACAAAAAGTTACTATTTGCATTATGCAAAATGTCTTTTTAGTTTTTTATTTCGAATGACTGTGAATGCGATTGTCTCTTTATTGTGTCATAGTCCATTATGTGCATCTTTGTAGAAACAGCAAATGGGGTGAAACCCACATATCTATATAAACTAATTATATATATATATATATATATATATATACATATAGTAACATGGACATATTAACTTATGATCTTTGCATTGGTGATCCATTATGTACATTTTTGCAGAAGCAGCAGATGGGGTGAAACCCACATATCTATATAAACCACTTATATATATAGAAACATGAACATATTACCTTATGTTCGAGCAAGCCATCAACGACATGGTCATCAAGGCCCAGTCTATCTCTTAGAGTAGGCATGATCTCTTAGAGTAGGCGTGTAACATGATCTCTGCACTGGTGATACATTTGTAGCGGAAGGTGTCAAATCTTGGAGTTGCGCCACCTGCGTCCCCACTAGTTATGGGGCTGTGTTCAAGTCGGTCATTTTTGGTTTACGGACATAATATATCTGTGATAATCTGTCTGTGTCTATGTATCAAAACGCAGCCCTCTAACTAGTGGGGATGCAGGTGGTACAGAAGAATTTCAGCACCTGTTGTTGATATTGCTCATAACCCATTGCATTTTGCCAACAAAAAAGTAAAAAATTCCATGCTTGATGGGGTCATTTGAATTGGATTTTCATGTCGTTCTCCACTCTTTCTCCCCATAGGATAAAAATGAAGAATGCTCTAGCGTAGCCTTCTGCCAATATAGTTAAATAAGAAATTGATTGTTTTAGTTTTCGTACGAAATACATTTAGACAGGACAAATGAAAAGAGCGGAAGTTGGTGGACATCGGAACAAAATAAGTTTATGCGACAAATATAGATTGTTAAGTAGTTTGATAATCTGCCCTAGCTAATTATAGCGAGGCAGGGCGGTAGTTTTTTCATAGTACCAGTAGAAGTAATTTGTACGGTGGCTGTCAAAAACCAGACTGGAGGCTGCGGAATTTTCGTCGAAACGCGAGTAAGCCTTTCCATATCTTCTCTCTGCGGAATTATGCCAAGCATAGACAGAACCATTCTTTCCCAGTAACCGATAAAATCATATTCTTTTTGGCGAGTAGAGAATATTTGAAATTTACCAATGTATCTGACCGATATCAGCATTTGACCGATATATAATATCGTTCTTGCAATTCAAGAAAAAAGAAAGAACGAGTTTGCGAGGCAGGAATCATGGTGAAATATTGGTGGTATTAGACCAGGGTTTCCCAAAGTGGGGACGCGGACCCCCTGGGGGTCCGCAAAGACTGCACAGGGGGTCCCTGACTATATGACAAAATGGGGAAAACATGCTTGACATTGTACGGTGCCCGTACGTCCATTGTCGCAGATGAATGCCGCTGTGATTCGTTACTAAAATAAATTATTTAAAGAATGGTAGGCCTTGTCAATCTTGAATATTTAAAATGAATTAGCACGTCATCATGCAGTTTCTCTATCTTAAAAATTGTATTCGATGTGACACAAACAATTAATCGTATACGGTGTATGTTTGTCAGGAATGTTTTCTATATAGTTACAAGGCTAAACTGTTTACCGGTTAGCTACCTGTAAGTCTGTGTAGTCCGAGCATTAAAATAGATAACCCAATAGGTGATCAGGTTATAAAGTTCTAAAGTTTTAATTTTTGTACGAATTGGCCTTAGGTCTAGCTTAATAAGCGGCTAAAACGTTAGCCTATTGCAAAAGGTTGTGCTGAAATAAATTTGTCAAACGTATCCCGGTAGTCAGCTGCAGTGCCACCTCTGCGATTTTTCTAATATCCAGACTGACGTGGATATTTTCTACAAATATGAAGACAAAATACCGGTACAGACTTTTCATAGATTCTGAATTGCGAGTTTGCTTGTCAACTCCAACCGACAAGCAACCTCATCCATCCCATTGATGTTGTCATTTCGATTAATAAACATGATTCAGTGTTACTTTATTTTTATTTGTGTTAACTTTTATCGCTGGTTAGGCGGAAAATTAATGCGATATAAGATTGGGGTTCGCGTATCACTACATTGACAAATAGGGGCCCATTGCCCAAAAAGTTTGGGAAACCCTGTATTAGACAACTCTTTTAACGTTATCAACGGGAAATGTTTGAGATAACGATATCCGTATCAACTCTGAAAACTATGTGACTATCTCTAGAAACTATGTGACTATGGGCGTTCAGTCACTGAGTGTTTAAAGTCTACTTCATGAATGCCCCTGATTGGAGGTAGATTTCAGTACCATATTCTTCAATACTCAAGTTTGGTCATATACCAGAAAGACTGCTCGCTTCCGTCATTGGCTCCAGTTGCAGAAAGTGCTGTTACTAAGCATAAGATTTTTAAAATATAGAAAATGGGAAGGAATGGGGGTAAATATAGAGCAATGCCGATCATGCAGCAATGGCATTTTTGCATAGTAATCAAGAATGTAGTGCCAAACCTTAAGAATGTAGCTTTTGTTAGTGGTCTCTGACCACACAGACGCATGGCAAGACTTTTACTTTAAAAACATCATAAGCGCAAACATAAATGAAAAAACTTTCTGAGCGGGCTGGTAAATTTGCGTTGTCACGTCATCATAAACCATTCGACGAATGGCTACTATCCCTGATGTAAACAAGAATGAAGGTCCATTGCAAAACCTTTATCGTCATCATAAACCATTCGATGAATGGCTACTATCCCCGATGTGAACAAGAATGAAGGTCCATTGCAAAACCTTTATCTTATTACGTGGTGAATATATATGCATATATACTAGATGGCCTGTCACCCTTTAAGTGATAATTAAAGCTCGCATGTTAAAGATGCTAGAATAGGTCAATTTTATATAAAAATGTTTTCCGTTTAAAATGCAAGTGGTTATTGTAAATCCAATGTAATATTCATTTGAAAAAGTAACTAACTACACCTAAGCACATCCACGCCGGCGTATGTGAATAATTCTACTTCAAAATCACCAAAAGCCCAATCACGGCATTATAAACAATTCGGTGACTGACTTTGTTCTTCTCGGTTGCTGCTTCTAGTTTTGTGGATTCTAATTCGCCAATAATTTTACAATTATGTGAAATAGTAAATCCAATGTAATATTTAATTCAAAAAGTAACAAAATCTATATCGGGGAAATAAGTTTGTTCAGTGTTTTTCCAGAAAGTTATTGTTATTACATTGGTTGGTCATTATGCAGTCGTACAACAACAAAACGATTGACAACAAAACCTTTCTCAGAAATAATCCTTAGTTTGGAATAGTGCCCGAAACTTATTGTCTCGTTTTGTCAAATTTTCAAATATATATATATATATATATCTTCACGTATGAGACAGCAGAGTAAAATAATCCCAGCATATCTGCCGATCGCGGCTGTCTGATACTTGGTTGCACGCGCGTTCGAATAATTCTTCAAGCTCGAAAGTGTGAAATTTTTTGTTTTCTGCGCAGAATAATGTTGATTTTCCACACTAAAAACTAATTATTGTCAAATTACACAAAACAAAATCGTTAAAAATACTTTATTACGTACTGAACGAATAACCAATAAACTGGTGATTTCATAAACCTATACATTTTTCATGTGAATTGATCATATGTCCATTCTTCAAATTTTGTGTTATGTGCGGCTTGTTTAGAGCTTCATATCAAATCTTTCAAAATTATATGTGGGTGTCTCCGATTAACTATTTAAAATAGCGCTAGAGATGCATGAAAATGAGTTTGGGTTCATCTAAACTCTACTTGAGCGACACATTTGATCAAACCAGGGTTCGACACAATTTCTATGCCCACCAAGTGATTTGTTGCGCTTTAAGATTCATTTTAATTTTAGGCGTCCCGAGGCCCAATAAAGCGTTTGAAATCCCCGTACCAAAATGAATCTAATGAACAGAAAATATCGTGTATTATGAATACATAGCACAAATCAGTCTCAACTGTTAATAATACACTGCTTTTTATACATTTTGCTTGACGATTCGTGTTAGCCTTGAACGAAACATTCGAATTAGTTATAAACGCCGTAGCTACTAGTAATGCTCTTGTTAAGGCAGCGAAGTTATTTGATCGGGCGTTCTAAGCTATAATACATTCAGACTTATTCTTTTTAAAAAATTTACCGACACACAATCACATCGGAATCTCTGCTTTTTTACGCCATACTCACGAAAATCTCGAGACGAATTCCTGTAAATGGTCCTATATACGACAGAGTGTTAAGTTGAACCTTAGATACCGATACGCTTGATCAAAATGTCCACGGTCATCCTATTGGCACACTGAAGATCGCTCACACTTTAGTTTTTCCGTTGTAACCTTTGTTTGGGTAGAATAGAAGTTATTAAATTTTGTTGAAATAGTTTTGCAAGTTCACAAATAGCGCAAAAATAATTTAAAATAATTTTTGAATCGTTTTGTAAAATAAATCTCCACACAAGGATGCGCCAATGTGCATCAATAACTTATTACAATGACGCAATATTCCTCAAATTCGATCCTAGATTTTGCAAAAATGCCGCAGTTATTACTACTATGTTTTGAATGGCATTTCTGGCTTGTTCATATAACTTGATAGTTTTTCTTTGCCATGGCCATAGAGCTTGCATATCATTTACTTTTCCTACGTATCAGACAAATAGTGGCGGGCTGTGGCATTACCATTTGATTCAGGAATCTTTGAGGCACTGCATTGCCTGTATTGTTTCCTGAGACTTCTTCTATCCATGAAGAGTTATTTAATCCATAAATCCAAAATATGTGACACAATTCCATTGTGATTACATTGACCAATACGAAATCATACTTGACAGATTAGTAGGCTGAATGGTTGAAGAGCATGACGGAGAGACGTCCGCTTTCGACGGCGACCAGTGAATTTCTGTGCCTGACGCTGAAGTTCAGCCGACTTTGAACGATGTGTATTGGTATCTAAGGTTGAAAAGTCTTGGGATCAATCATTCCATTTCATATGCGCAACGTATATTACCCAAAGTAGCCTAGTCTGACTCGCACGCAAACAAAATCGACCTACATATTCGCAAACCAATCTGTGCACCAGTAGTCTACCTGCAAAAAACTTGGTTCCTATACCTACCTACTAGCACTGGTTTCCGTGCGCAAAAACAACGTTTATCTACATACTACAACCTTGTAGAAAAATGAACATCTACCAGTCACAAATTTAAAACGCACAGTGCATTCTATGATTTTGCCGAACTCGAGTATTCTTCGCCAACCATATTCTCACTATACTCCAGTACCAGCGACGCATTCACCATGACGAATAAGAGACGATGAACATTGCGATAAAAACACAGACCGACGCAGCGTCAACGCAAAAAGAAGCCGAATACGTTTAAAACCTGCGTTAACGCCCAACGCAGGATTAAGTCGAATAAACAGTTGAACAAAAGTGTAGTGCGTACTTGACATTTTAAAGTGATTGTTTTATCTGATTATTTTTGGTATCCTTAAAAAGTGTTTTGGCTATGTATGTATGTCCTGCATGAAGTATTGCTATATTCCGGAGGGGGGGGGGGTGAATTACCCGCAGAGGCAGACGCAGGTGAGTCCATTGCCGTGCTAAAATGTGTTGGTAATGTTTGCAAGGCTATGCAGGTTTCCATGGCCTCGATATAATTTTTGTATAGATCATTTAAACTCCAGTCTTTCTCCAAAAGAAAACCGATTCAGACAGTCCAGTAGCCACTTTTAAGCTTTTCCTACAAAAGCCTTATGCAATTCGTTATAATCAATTTTTTTACTGAATTTTGACGGTAAATCGAAGATCCTGGATTTTAGATCATCAGGTCTTGCAGCTTTGATGCTAAAACCAAATAGCATAATAATAATACGAAAAACAGTGTAGAATTTCAATAAGACTTTCGATGTAGCAGCAGAAGTCTTAATAAAACAAACTTTAATGATAATAAAGTAATGAAAAAATGCCTTCCGATACAGAAAATTTGGGCGGGAGCATTTGAAGCAATGTTGTAAATCGTAAGCGTATTATGCCAAACCCTATTTCAATTAGTTGCGTCGTTTGTTTACAGTCGGCCTCTTCATACTTTCCGTTGGATATTCTGTTTCATGTTGACAAGAGACCACATTATATCGTCCAGAAAATATCATTATTGAAAAAGTATATATCAAAAGACCTAATGATCGAGTTGTGAAATCTGCCCACGAGGATTGAAGTTGTACACGATGGAAAAAGATGAACGACTATGAGGAGCAAGGACTGTTTTTGTTCACATGCTTGGCTGTCGATGTTTTTATTGCGTTTAAACTTTTAGTGTTACCGCATCGGTCATGCTGCACACGACCTTAGTTGTTGATAAGCACCATTTTCTATTAAACATGCAAATACGCCGAATGGCAATTAATAAATCCATGGAATTACTGAATTGAATTGGGGGTTATACGTTCCTTTTGTTACTTATGTAGTGTTATCTGATTCAACCAAGTGAGCCAAATTCAGTGTCAGTACATTAGTGTTGGCAATTCTTGGTAAAAGTACCTGGCTTACCGATTTTATTTCCAGAGTACTTTTACTCATTATTCGCTGTTTTATAAGATCTATGTTGCACTTTTTCTTTGTGTATAATATGAAGGCGATATTTTTATCTATTTGATTTACCTAGTTTAACTTTAACCGTGTTTGAAGTTTCACTTGGTTAATTTTTTGGTTAAAATAAGTAAATTTACCGAATTTTTAGTATTTCAAAACGTTAGCTACCCAGGTACCTGGTTCAAAAAGTAGGTACCTAGTACGAAAAAGTAGTTAAATCACACGTTCATTGTGAAATTTTTTGAAATAGATAATTCGGTGATTTCAATCATCAAGTTAATTAAAAATGTCTTGAATTCAGCAAAACGACGATCACCTAGTTTACCTGATTTTTAACCTAGGTACTACCTAGTCTGGTAAATTCGTTTGACTTCACCTTGTTTGAATAAAAACTAGGTTGCCATCACTATAGCGCAACCCGCTGACCAGAGCGTCTTTACATCCGGCGGCCATTGGAAGAGTCTTGTCATATTGCGGGATTTAGATGATTCTATCCCAGTATAAAGATGATCGGGGATAGGACTTGATCACATATCTTAGATGGAAATCTTCAATCTGGTTTATTGAACATTCTGTGCAAATTTCGTTTGTTTAATACTTTTTTCAATATACATTAAAGTAAACTATCGTGTTATTGAAGTGAAATAGATAGCACGTAAAAAGGACCCTGGTGGACCGTTCTCCGATCTCTCAATTCCTTATTCACACCCTAGTTAGTAGCCAATCATTGCATTACTGGTTATGATGATAAAGCAAGGAAATTTGTATTTTCGCTCAGACGAATTCTCAGGCAATTTTGTCGATAGTCCGTCATTCTGGTATTGTTTTCGTGGAGTTTTGCTTCAAAAAATTAATTAATATCAGTGTCTTGTAACAGTATCGCAAGTTTCTTTTTATTTGAATAATTTTGCATTCTATCAAAAGTCGGTAATTTTCTTAGTAAACTGCACAAAACTTTTCCCGTTGTAAGCTATAGGCTGAACATCGGGGAAAGGTCTATATGCCGAAAATTTAGGTGACTTACGGACTATCTTTTTCATTATGACGTCATATCCGGTGGAATATGACTCCTCGGACTTTTATGAATATATGACTTCATTGAATCAGTAAAAATGAAGAAGCTATACACACCAACCCAAAATAACGCACACGAATCCTATTTTAGTAGATAAGATTGAACACTCTAAGCAGGAAATATGCCAAACAGGACCACCAGAAGCGCAGCAGTGAGTGTGATATCTGAACTGGGCGATGGCTTTTCTTTCCTTTTCATGTGTGTAGCCGAATTTAGTAATATTTATATGAATATTTGTTTGTTTTTATAGGTAAGCAAGCGACTGCTGCTCTTTTTGAATCTGTCTTTAAAGCTTATCCTCTGGCACGTTTTTAAATTTTTTTAAGGTTTTGTTTGCCACCCTGATAACTCTGTAAAGTGATATCTTTATTTGTATCGCCTGTTGTGTCGAAATTACCTATGCCTACGACACGCAAGGAAACCTGTTAAAACAAATTAGTCGGTTGGCAGTGATCAAGAAAGGGCAAGTCTCGTAATATCATGGAACCACTTTCTGTTGCGTAAATGTCGCTTATCGTGATGTTAATCAATGGAAATGTAAAAAGAATTGGATGGCAGTTATTCCATTTATCTGCAATGGACCTGCAGATAAATACATCATCCGCGATATGCGTTTAGACAGCTATTAACGGTTGCCAAATGTATAAACTCCCATGGCGCCATCTCACTTGAAGTTGTTTTATACTGTATTTTAATGCATATCTTATTGAAATAGTATATTCTATCCAAGTATAGTTACTGTAAGTTTGCATTGAACAAATACAAATAGATTATTATTTAGTTTCAATTTTGCATTGATAAAATCTGGTAAAAGATTCACTTATCTTGCGATATTGATTTGGCTGTCGCCGTATACACCAGTCGACACCTTTGACAGTGATGTGGTCAAAATCAGAAAACTGACTTTTTGTACCGGATCGTATTTGGATTTTACGATAACAAAGAAATTAGTGAATGCAGACCATTAGTTACTAGAAGAGTTATTATTAGTTTAAAAGCAGAGTTGGTAATGGCTGCCAGACGCTTCAGTCTCTGAAAGCTCCGTACTCGAGTGATCACAGCGGGACGCCGGGAATCGTGTTGGCGGCGGAAGAGTAGGAAGTTTCTATCGACGTCTCTCGCCACTTGGCTGCAAATATGGCTTGTCGGACAGATTTCTGCACAAATCTTCTCAAGATTTTTGTGGACAATAGAGCGTTACAAATCGTTGGGTTTAAAAGACTATTCAAGAAACAAATCACTTGGTGGCAATTCTCTTTAATGCTCGTGATATCAACAATTTGCAACTAGCTCCATGTTTGAGTGCACAATCAGGTTGTATACACAAGACCGCGTACGCCTGAGGCAGTGTGTGCGGTATTCACCTTATTAAAAGGAACAAAAAATTGACGAAACGAAAAAAAAATGATTAATAGTAAATAGGTATTAGAAAATCGATGTAAGAGCTCAAACATTTCTGGCAGATTTTTATTCAAAAGATTATGATATGGTAGTAAACTTTTTGTCCACGTCTTAAAATCTGCTATAATGAAATGGCACAATTAATGGTGGCTGGGGGTGGCGGTCAATTCGTACCAGTATAAAATGGGACTGGTCAATCCGTACTTTGAATTCGAAACGATTAGTTATATCGTTAAAATTCCCGGAAAACTCGTCTGCTTTTGTAATGTGTAGCTAGAAGTAAAATTCGCCGAATGATCATAAAAGTGGCGGTTATTCCATCGTCAATAGATTCTTGATGTACCATCTTCGCCCGATTTGAACGAGAATGTTTACTTCTTCGGGTTATGATGAGCTTTAATTTCATCTCTTGGGAGAAGAAGGCTGAGAATGCAGCATACCCATAAAGTATATTACAACCTCCTTTCAGTATTTTCTTAGACTTATTGCAAACTTATATTTTCAGTATTTTTTAAATTCATGCATAAAAAAATTATTTAAATATCAAAACACTATATCCAACTACAAATCAGCCATCCCCGACTTTTCACGGTAAGCTTGTTGTAAATTTCACCAGGGTACGAATTAACCCACCGAAAACATATTGGTACGACTTGACTAAATTACGGAATTACTGGCAACCGGCAGCTAGTAGTGGCAGGAGGGTTGAATCTTGCACAGTGGTTCAAGTACTGTTGACCTTCTCCATCAACCCCGACCATGCACAGGAAAAACGAGAAATATGTTAAGCAAGGACTTCACCTCGATTCTGAACTGATGTCTGAACGATAGCTCGTGGTTCATCGTATGATTGAGTTGTATTCTCGACTTCCTTCTCCCTCAAAATAAATATGAAATCTTATTCCTGTTTCCAAAAGACTCAAAGTTACGTAATATTTTTGTGCAATGTATTGCAAAATATAAACATTATTATTATTTTGTGCATACTATCCTGCCCATATTGTATGTTTCCCGTCGTTTAGTGTGTATACTTTCCGCCCATGTGTTAATACATCGAGGGTTCCAAAACAGAACTGACTATCTCTAAAATTGATTTCTTGACTGCATATTGCGGAGAAGGATATTCTAAATAATCTGGGACAGAAATTTTTCATTTATTGATAATTGGTAGGAATATATCGACAAAGAAAATAAATATCTCAATTTTTTAATTCCTACCAGAACTGGCTATCTCCCTGTTTTGTTATGAGGCCACAATACATTTTCTTGAAAACAATGGGAAAATGCCTAGAATCACACAGCATAATAGGCATATTGAACAATCCTTGTTTAGCTCTATGAAAGCAGAATTTCGTTGGCTATGTTCGTATCAAGCTTAGGTATGGTCACTAACAAAGTTTATCATTATGTTTGGTGCTAGCTAAAGCATTTTTCTAGTTTCTCACAGTGGCCAAATTCGTTTTTTCCGAAGTCATGGACTCTAGATCCAAGATCATCCCAATTTTGATACCCTTGGGTCTAATAATTGAAGCCAATTTACTGCCAATGATGGTGCTGAAGAGTGGCGTAATTGCAACTTTGTGATAAGGGGGACATGCAGATAAGCCGCTGTTTTATAACGCCACAATTCAAACGTGTGTATGTCCAAATGTTCAATAACGGAAGTTGTGATAGATAAATTACAGTACAATTTTTTTTCTTAAAATAGCAAGTAATACATAGAAACAAATCAATGAGAGGAAAATAGACGAAACTCAAAATAAGGTTTATACGCCCGCAGCTGTGTGGGGCCTATTCACCGAAACGCTCCCATAACACAACCAAAGAAATTTGTTGAAACAAAACGCGACATTCAAATAAGGAATCAACCAATCATGGGATTTAGCGGTGCTTACAAAACGACTAAAACTGGAGTGATCAACTTAAAAGCGCACCACAATAACAAAAAATTTCTTCAAATTTTGTACATGTATGGTATTACCATATCAAATTATTGTATTTGATTAAAATCGAGAAGATGAGCAGAATTTATAATAAAATCCATGTTGCAATTTCAAAATGTATCGCTAGCAGCGGCGGTGTGCGTTTGGCCTATTTTTTTTTATTTTATTGAAAACACGCTGTGAGGTAAGAAGCAGCTGCCCGAAAAATACCAACTATGCAACCAACCAGTAACCACCACTAGTATATTTAGAACTGACTTTAGTGCACAAGCTGCAATTAGCTCAGATTACGTTTTCCTTGCGCAACATCCTTCCCTGCGCGTCACAATAGTAGCTTTAGCTTTGTGACGACACAATGCTACCATTATGCTGGAATATTGCTTTACGACAGACGGTGACCATCACACCCTATTTAATTTTTCTTTGTTAATAGTTTTTTGTTTGTTTGTATAATCATGATTTCAAAAATCTTCTTGCATTTGCTTCTTCTGCTCGAATTTGTCTGTTTGACAGACTTCTGCACACAGACTATGGCGCGTCCTGTGTGCAGAAGATATTAGTATTTATTTCGTCTGCGCATTCAATCAATCATTTTATTCCGACTTCTCCGACGACACAATTAAAAATCAACGAACCCACAGTAAAACATTACAAACAAGGAAAAGTGAGGACAACGTGCAAAATATATATCAAGATTTGAGACCTTAACACACAAAACAACAACAAAAAAGCAAAATATTATAAAATGTGAATTATGCGAAACTTCCTGAATTGAATGACAACTCAATAGGTTTCGGGCGTTTCTCAAAATTTCAAATCGTTGTGCACTTGAAATAAAAAAAAAAAAAAAAACAAAAGACGTGAGAAATAAATGCTAGGCGTTTTTGTTTCACCAAATATTCATGTAAATCCAGGTCAAAATTAATACGAGATCGTTGCATACGCTATATTATTCAGAGTTAGCCAGAATTCATAAAGTTATTTGATATCGTGATTTTATGTCATAATTTTCAATTCCGTATAATTTTAACAAGCTCGAACGGTAGAAACCATTCCCATGCCCTTCACACTCTGATTGGTTGGTAAGTTCCGAGCGTTGAAAACAAGACCTCTTTTAGGATGCCCATAAGATAACCATATTTTTTGGCGTTAACGGCGCTGTCCATAACCATCGGAAATCCCCGATCCGCCATTTTAGGGCCGATGGTGGCTTCATGCGATTTTGATACACACGTCCCCTATACAAGGGTGGCAGTACGGTACGGTACGAAATTTTTATCGTACTTCGAACCAGCAAAATAATTTCGTACCGTACCTTTCGAAAATTTTCCGTACCGTACCGTACGATATTATTTTTTCCGTACATCGTACCGAACTTCGTACCAGTACGAAATTAAGTTCGATTAATATTTTTCACTTATCGTACTAAATTTCGTACTAGTACGAAAACAGGTACGATTCGCTGGGTAGCAATTTCGTACCGTACCAACTGCCAATGTCCAAATCAGCTTTATTTGTAAGATCTGGCCACCGCAAGAAACGTCACCAACATCTTACATCAAAGTCATGCAGTTTTATGCTATCTGGTTTAAAATCCAGCGCAGTAAAACATTGGCGTAACTAAGCATATGTCACCCCAATATCATTGTTCACATTGTGCATAATGTGAGAATGGTAGACCGGTACTGATAAATAGTGGTAGGACGAGCACAGTTTTCGCGAAAAATCTGACATGGAGCAATATTTAGCAGCATTGTGTCGTCACAAGAAATTCTGTCTCGACAAAAGAATGTTCGTTGTGCATCACGCATGGGTTTCGTGCGGTCTCATTCGAAGGCATGGTTATAAGAACATTATCATTGTGCATTTTTGCATCTGGTTTTTCTGGTGCAATTTACGTTCTCTTCACATTACTGAATAATGCTATTAATTTTTTAATACCAGACAGACGTATTCCCGACATGCCTCGTTGTCTATATCGTGATTTGGCTGTTTTTACAAAATAAAGCTTCTAATTAAGATGAGCATCATCTAACACTCAACTCAAAACAACCTAAATATATCTTTATATTCTGATGTTACTGCCCTGATAATGTACTTGTTCGTGTCAGAGTACAAAGAAAACGTAATAGCGGTGGTTACTGGTTAACTTAGTTGCATAGTTGGTCAGGGGAGAGAGTTTTTAATTTAATTTGCATGAAATTTTCGCGCGCCTGTGTTGCGCAATATTTTTCCCTGATTAATTTTGTATATTTCGTAGCATTTAGCCTTTAAAGTGAGAAATTTTATTCAATTTTCACAAAATTTCAGTGGGCTTCCGGCGCTTAGGTATATTTTCCTGTCTGGGAATGTTTATTTCACTCATAAAATATGTATTTTTGTTTCGTTTTCCATAAAACTTAAACACCCTAATCTTTTTGTAAATTTGAAAGCCTATGTTTGCATGTCGGAAAAAATGTGCCCCTTCCCTAAATTTTTTTCTGGATCCGCCACTGTAGTTGGTATATTCGGGCAGTGCTTCCTACGCCATTGTGAATTTTACATAAAAACCCATCAAAGTACATCGGCGATGCTAACGATATATTCAGAAACTACACCGTGATTTTTAGTATTATGAATGCTGCTTATCTTGTCGATTTTAATTGGGCTATCACAACTTTCGTTATTACAGAAAAATGCATTCATATTTAAACGTCATAAATCAGCGGCCTATATGTTTTTCCCAGTCATCACCACTGCAGTAAAACTGATATACGACATAGCTCATCTAATCAGCTCAAGTAAATCAGTTGCATTTTTATTAACATACCTGCGCTGTTTTTAATTATTTTAAAATGGACCTTTAGTTAAAAATTCTTCCATAGACACAATTTATATTATCAGCGCCCCGTTATGAAACGGCATAGATGTTAAATGAAATTATTTTTTTGAATTAATTTGAGAAGGATAAAGTGTAATGCGAAGGTACGAAAAATAGTACGGTGCGGTTCGAAATAAATATCGAACTTCGTACCGTACCGTACCAAGTACGAAAATTGAAAAATGAATCGTACCGGAAAATTCAATCGTACCGTACCGAACTTCGTACCGTACCGTACTACCAGCCTTGCCCCTATACGATGGCCGAAGGCTACAAATTGTTTATCGCTCTGCAGTTTATATAAATAGCTGAGTATGAATAATTTAACCATCTACAACCCAAATTCATTAAAATCTGAATATATTTTCAATGATTCGACAGGCATACATACGCTTACAGCTTACTAGTACCGGTACCGTAGACTACTTTGTCGGTAACGGTACCGTACCTGCCATGTGATATTCTGTATTACCAAATAAAACGACGCAGAATTATCTCCCCATCACCAGAGAAGTCGAATATTAGCATCTACTCTTCGAAAACCTTACTAAGAAGTCAATACAAACGCCAAAATCTGCAAGAAAGGGTCGGTCAGTCATACGGTTCAACTTTGTCGTAGAGCTGTAGCAGCAAGAAAATCGGTCGTACCAATCGCATCGGACAGCGAAAATCGGGGATGTGTGTATTGGGAATCGCTGACAATCCTTACTAACAAGTCAATACAAACGCCCAAATCTGCAAGAAAGGGTCAGTCAGTCATACGGTTCAACTTTGTCGTAGAGCTGTAGCTGCAAGAAAATCGGTCGTACCAATCGCATCGGACAGCGAAAATCGGGGATGTGTGTATTGGGAATCGGTGACAATCGCCGTAGGCTGTCGTAGCCATGTGTGCCATCCCCCTTTATTCTAACAACCGAAAAGTACAGAAACTTCACTTTTATGTTTGCTAGATTTTTATTGGAAAATAATAACCAGACAATTATGTTATGAGAATTAAAGAGCTTGCAACTCTTTCTCAAATAAATGACTAAATGTTTCTTGTTGCCAATTTAATTTTCTCAAAGCCTTCAATTTTCACATTGTATGCACTTTTGGTATGTTTTTATTGGAATGTTTCTCTAGTTCAGCCTGTTTTTTCCTTGTTAACACTTAGTAACCGAGTGCAGAGTGTGTTTATGCTGGCAAAGTCAGATAAGGCTGCAGTAATAGGTAGTTGCTACCTAATAAGTTGCTATTAACCAAATCTATGTTATTTATTTTTCTATTTCAATCCAGAATTTAAATACCTTAACAGTTAATCAGTTGATTGATGTTCATGCTGGGCATTGAAATTTGTCAATTAACATTCCGAAACTTTTCATTACATTCTTAATCGGATTGATTGGAATATCAAATGGATTGGATCAGAATCTTACGTGATTGTGTGGACGGCGAGGTGATCTTAGAGGCATCTTTAGTCGGGCTTGGTTTTGGACTAACATCGTTGTTTTACCATTTTCGAAATAAGCACGATAGTGTTGCGAAACATATTAAAACTACTCCAATGTTGCATATCGATAACAATTTATTGAAAGATGTTGAAGAAGATGCTGAGAGCTTCAGATATGTGGCTTTATCTGGTAAAGTATGTCCAGATGAAAATCCTTTGAGAAGTCGATATTTTCCAGACCGAAAAGGGGTGATTTTGAATTTTGTCACAGAAGAACGTAAACAAATACGGGCAAAGTATTCGCATGTTTGGTATGAAAATGAAAGTGAGATAACAAATATCATGGAAACTGTGCCGTTTGGTTTGGAAGGAACTAGTGATGTTGCTGTACATGTTGTTGACCCATTGCAGTCAGCATGGTGCGAAGACACTCTTGATACGATCAACAGGGAGTTTCGTACGCCCAACTCTTCAGTCCTAGATTCTATTATTGGCATTGTATCTGGAGATAGAATAAAAGGATATACTGACACAGAGAAAATGCTCCAAGTCGGAACTCAGTTATTAGGGATAGGGGAACTTTTTATTGAAGATGGAGTTCTAAAACTTAAGAAACCGCTGGAGGGTGAATATATTCTTACTAAAGCATCACATGCAGAAGTTGTATCCTATTTTGAGTCCAAATCAAAGCTATGGAAAGTTTTGGGCATATTATCACTAATTGCTACTGTTATAGGAGTTTGTTTTACATGCAAAAGATTATGGAAAAAGTATCAGCGGGCTGCAGAAAATGTCCAAATACAAGAAGAACTTGCAGAAGTTAGAAAACAAAGAGAAACTCATAGAGTGATTGGAAACTCAGCTGACAGAACTTCTAATATAGATGACACATGTATCATATGTTTAACTAATCGTAGAGAATGCGTAATTTTAAACTGTGGTCATGTTTGTGCCTGCGTGGATTGTATTGAAATACTACCAACCCCTAAAACCTGCCCAATATGTCGAAGTCCTGTAAAAAAGATTATTCCTCTGTTTCATGCTTGATGTAATACGTTTATATATTTCGATGAAAGAAAAAAAAAACCAAGAAAATATATTTTGCAATCGAAGTATTGAACAAAATATTTGGTTATGTCGAAACCATTTGGATATTCTAAATTGATAGAATCACAAAATGTTTCACTAGTTGCATTCAAACTGCATGACATATGGTGGCACATATGTGTGAATGGATATTCCACTGTGTTTCAGTGACTGAGTAGCTGGCATTCTTCCAGTCTGCCATAGTCCTGTACATTTCGGGAAAAGCTGATAAAATTTTATTAACTTGGTTCTGTATATCTGCAAAATTCTGTTTCACATGCTATGATTCATTTTTTTAATTACATTTTCATTGTTCTAAAGTTATTAATCTGGGGTCATTTCTAATATGGACTAGTAATGAACACTATGAAGTAATTTTTTTTACAAAGTAAAATTCCAAATTTTTTGAAGAAGATACATTTGAAACCCTTTGAAGTTATGTGCTCTACTTATTGTTGAGTATTTGTGTTTTAAACACTTGCTTGTAAAAATGCCTGAAAGAGTGGTTAATTGAAATTGTAAGTTCTTTTGAGTTTTGAATCTTGTTGAAACTAAATTTCTCTGTCTTATCCTTTCACTGTGCAGTTCAACACGAAGAAACAAAGTTTTTTTGTCAGCTCAGTATTGATTTTGAAAGCATGCTCATTTTGATAATAGCTATGGGAACCCAATGCGCTGTTCCGTTAATACTTATATTTAATAGTTTATCACATTTATTTCTGATTGCGTAGATCATATAAAATATGAGTTTTAAAACTCCTCATTCAACTGTTCGCAAGAGAAAGATTCAGAGACAGAGTTTGTTGGACTCAAAAACTGTGAAAAAGCGAAGAAAAAATGTAGTGGTCCCTGGAGTTGAAAATATTTTGAATGGTAAATTTAGTAATTATATATTTTCAAGAGCTTCAAGCCTTAAAATATGATTCCCAAGTCCCTAATGTTAACAAGCGTATTCTCACCTCTAAAGAAAAGCGCGAGAGTATTGTCTACAGGTTATTGGCAAAACGAAGAGAAGCTTGGGAACAGATACAAGGAAAAACCTGTGCAACGTCAACTAAAGAAATAACAAATCTGCGCTAACATCTATCCAATGAATGGCAAAATTTTGAAAAGCGAATATCATAACTGAAAAGGTTATTCTTCCACATCAATAATAAACACGGCGATGTTATTAATGATGATACTTCTATATTCCCCCAGTTCACAAATCCATAATTTAAAATGTTTTGGTCATTCTCTGCTTCTCACCATATAATTGGTCAATTTACTTCACAGTTTGTTTAAGTTTTACAATTTTTTCTTCTAAACCATAATGGAACTAATCTGAATAGAAGAACGAAACTCTGCAAACTATATTGATATTGTTTCGTTTCATCAGTTCATGCTTAAGAAAAAATAAGTATTCTAGTATTTATACGGGGCATCACTTATAAATTTGACGTCTAATTAATAATTTTCCTTTAATCTGAAAATCTATAATTTGCAGTGAAATTTAAAACAAAACTCCATGTCTGCAATTCTTGTCATCTTAAAATTCAATTATAGGGAACTTGAGCTCATTTAAAAAAATCCTTTCAGACTGAGATAACGTCAATTGTATATAACGTCAAACAACAAAGAATTTTACTATGATTTAGTGTCAAACATCTTTATAATATTATATTTGTTTTGGTTTAAGGAATGTTGAGCAAGACATGGACGTGCTATTCATGTTCACCGTTATATAAATTTTTTGTTGACAAGACTTCATTACAACGTTATTCACAGCATCTATCAGCTTCTTTAACTTCTGAAATTCAGCGGGAAGACTTGTTTCTTTTGTCAGAAACAATGCCAGGTTCAACTGCTCAATTTTCAACTGTCAGTAAACTTGCTATTCGGCAAGGTGAGTTATGATTTCTGGTTTCACTGCTTCTATTTTGACATCACTGGAACTGTTGATGTGTCTAGAATATTCAGATGAGACATTTTATTTAATAGTTATCAAATGAAATGTCTCATCTGAATATTCTATTGTTCGAGTCTAGCTATCAGCTAATTTTATATTTTTAGTGTTCACTCCTAAATTACTAATATAGGCCAAGACTTTTTTCTCTATCTGCAAAAGATAGTACCTTTTTGTGACACACTTGGAATGGCCATTTTGGCAGGTTTGATACAAAAGCCAAGCAAAACTTATTCCTGCATATTGGTGGTATTACGTTGGTTACTGCTAAGATTAAAATATTATTTTTATTTTTTGATTTGTTCTTCCTCAAATTAAAACTGGCCACTGCAGAGGTCGTGTTGCATAATAGGCAGTCGTATTCTGATGTGCTCCCTCTCACTTAGGATAGAATGATCTTTCATACAAAATATTTTATTTGAATGGGTAATTGAACAACATGTGAAATGATGGGTCACCAGATATTTGCCACACCCAGTTTCGGGTCGCGCTCAAAAAAGTTTAAGAACGACTGCATTAGATTGAGCCACCAGTATTTTTATGGTCTATTACTTGCATCCGATTTATCATATTTTATTTTAAAGATGAACCAGACTCTGTAAAAATCAGCATATCATATGATGAGAGGAAAAAACCTATAGAAATATATTTTCTTTCTGTTGATGTCGTGCCTCTCAACTTCACAAATAAATCTGGAAAAAGACATTTGTTGAGGAAAGATTTTTACTTTTTGCCAATAATGATTTACAGTGGACATGTTAAAAAACCTTGCACAAAAGTGATATCCTGGTTTGAGGTAATTTTTTTGATTTGAGGTGAATGGTAATGATAATGGTGGTTATGACCAACACTATAACAATGGTTCAAATACTATGGAACTACAATACAGTAAAATATCTAATTTTTTGCAGAAGAATTTTGATTGTGTTATAAGACCGATGAAATTTAATCCGATTGATCTAAGTTGGATGATGAGTATGTGGACAAGTTTCAAATATATTCCAACAACGAAAAAAAAGTCTTATCTCACAGAATTCATATGGAAACTACCTGTTGATGGTTTAGGACTCGACACAATCAAGTTTCAAGTATCACCATCGTCTGTAAATGATATTTGGGAAAGGTAAGGCAAATTTATGTTCATAGTTTATATCGGACTTTGTAGAATTGAGTTGCACTTTCAACTGTCACTTTTTATTCTGTTATTTATCTGTTTTATGCTACAAATTTGGAGTAAACCTAGCTTGATCAAGTTCTGTTAAACTTATGTTGTAGAAGTACGTATTCTTCCTTTTCCAACTTTTTACATATTTCATATAATATCAGAATTTCTAGGAACATTTCATATGTATATTTGTAGTGACACCTTATTACACTTATATCATTGTTGTTCACACTATAGCATGAAAGATTCTGAAGATAATGAAATGAGTGTCGAATGTGTAGAGAAATTTATGACTGTTGTCACTACTCATCTCAAGCGGATATCCAACATCAAATTTGATGTAAGTTTTTATAATTTCAAAGAAGTGGAAAGAATTTGTAGGTAAATTTTATTTTGACCTGAACGTTTCACACATAGTGTAGTCTAATTTTAGTTCTGTCCATAATATGAAATTGGAAAATATCTGTTTTGAGCTGAATACTTGGTAGGTTGATATAATAGCTTGACATCTGACCGGCACAGGGAGGTTTATGTAACCACTGGTTATGGTTGGGGCTCCAACCATGTCGATGCATCGGAAATTGTGTGCTGGTTTTTTCGTGTGCCATATGTTCAAACTGTTTTATTCTCTCCACTTCCTCGTAATTAAAAATGTATCCGATTCAAAATAATTTGTTCAAACGTTATTGCAATTTTCGTAGGAACTTGTACTCAAGGAGATTTCTACGCCTTTTGTCAGGGTTCAGGCCAATGGAAGGATTAAGGTAGGTCGTTTTTTTGAGGTTATTGGCAACTGGTCTCTTTGTAACAAAAAATGGATGCTCTTTAGGGATGAAGCTTAGTCCACTTAGACCGGACTCTCACCGAGTACCGCTTGTGTCCGCCTTCTTGTAAATAATAGTTTTCCATATTACGCTTTGTGCAGTTATGATACAACCCAGAACTCGTATAGTTTAATCATTTCATGCGTTTTTCTTCATTTAGTTGTTATTGGTATAAATGAATGGAAGTGTACTTTTTGCGGAAGGTGTTCCCCCGTCATGGTTGAGACAGCTTTTTTGGTTGACTGGAGTAGGATAAGAGTCTTAAGAAGTTTGGTGAATTGCAACCAAATTCTAACCAGTCATTTCAATACTATTACTATATTTCAGATGGGCTCTACATCACATGTGCTAACGGTTCTTGCTCACCTTTGCTGTCTCTCTGCTGAGAGGGCTTACTCAGCTGTACAATCTTGGCAATAAAACTTTTAATTTGATCAGTTATATTTCAATCATTGTTTTTTGTAACTTTGTTTTTATGTATGAAATTCTTTTCTACTGTTTGTTTATAAAGTTTTTACGAATAATTCGTTGTTTGTGTTTGGGTAATTGGATTGAATTAAACACTGCACAAGTTATCCTATGTCTAATATTTACTGGTTTCGTGCAGAATGTCAAAAAACATCTTAATTGTTTTGCCCCTATTATTTCCTTTCATCAGAAAGGGCGGATATTTTCGTAGCTCACCACATACTCTCATTTCTTTTAAATCAATTTCTCAAAATGAGGAATTTTTGTTGTATTGTAAGACATACACATTCCCCACATGTGAGGTGCCGCGGACGCACTTGTAAAATGTGATACTTTAGGATTAATGGGGACAGCAGATGTTCTTTTATTTTGGAAAAAAAACTTTCCTTCCAGAGAGATACAAATTGCCAATATACATCTTTCCGCCTATACAGAGTTCCTCAAAATGATACCTAATAAGATGTTTTCATATATCAGAACGCGCAAGGTTGGGATTTATATTTAGTGAATCATTTTGTTCCGGCCTAGCTTAGACCGAAATTGAATATTAAGTCAACCAAGTTTGTTTTGCCATAACATGTCGTGGGAAATTATGACACCAGACCATAATAAAAAATGCAGAAAGTACGATGGCGTATGCAACCTTGGATACCAATGCACTTTATCAAAGGCTCATTGTCTGCGTCACAGATGTTTATATGCCGAGAAAGATTCCTAAATCTTATGGTAATTATACAGCCCCGCTATTTCTCTGATAGAAAGGAACATGTAATAGTATGCGGTCGATCATCTAACCTCATGCGCGTAAAAGCTTATAATATTGAACCTTATCTGAAATCATTCCAATTCAATTAATTTTATATATAATCATCATAAAAATACAAGCTGAAACACCATACTAATACGCAATAAATAGCAAACGAAAGAGACATGAAAAATCGAAATCCAACATTGTGCGCGAAATGCGCTTGAAAATTTCGCGTGTTTTAATTTGTAATGATATCCAAAAGCTTTTCTATGTCAAATCGGTGCATAAGGCAGGATGTGCAAATCAGTGAAGGTGAAAATGTAGCCGGAGTCGAAAAAGGAATCTTGCATTTGTGTATATTCAGCAGTTCACTCGAAATTCACTTTCGAAATTTAAAAATCATGTTTCACTTTTAGTTGCGCAATTTAAAATATTATTATATTATAAAAATATTATCAGTTATTTGGATCAGAATTTCAGTTTTCAGTAACAGGGAGATTAGACTTAGATTCGAACATTTCTATTGAAAGCTTTCAAATTCTCGAAAACAAATTGGGGGACCGACGAAAAACGGAACACCTAAAGATTGCAGGTTCGAACCCTGGCAAAAGGTCATTTCTAAAAGGTCATTTTCCTCGCCCATTCCCCTTGCCCAGAGCACATATTTGCTACCTATAGAAGGTCTCTGAAAAAATAAATGAAACTGCAAGTTGAGCAGCGTCAATTAATTTTTCGAATACTGGCTATTTTGAGTATTAAAGCCGCCTTCGGTACATATCAATGAACGGACAGCATAACGAGTATTGCACATCAGGATCATTGGCAAATGTTTTGCTTTTCAGGATTTTGTTACTTTGTGAAAGTTATCTTACCCTGATACGTAAAATAAAATTTTCTGATCTTTCGCAATACTATTCCATAAAATATGTTAATTCACCTTGTTTCACACAATATCTCAAATTTCAATTTTAAAATCTTACCTCTAGGTCGTGGTGCTGAACCACCGTGAACATTCGTTTCTTTTTTTTTGATAGCCAGTTCGCAAAATGAAATTTTATATATAAGCAGTGCACACGAGGTTGCCGATCCATGAGTATAGAATAGAAGGTTCTTTACTGGGTATGTGTCTGGACTATGATTGACACCTGTCAATCTGTCGTTCCTACAGGTATAGCCTGTGATGCAACATGGCAATAATTATAAAAAACCTTCTTTAAGATAGAAATTTCACTGCACTATGAGTGCATAAACCATATTTTCCGTGAAATATCTTTTATCGATATTTAGCCACTTTCGGGTATTGAAACATCATTTTTGAAAGGTAAAGTGTGCATTATATATACCCCTTCTGTCTTAAATGAACTACAGACTGAGTTTTCTCGAATTAATATACAAAAGGCTCTACGATATAATATACCTCAAAACTCTTAAATTAGATGTTATTTCACCTCATTTGGGTGGAAAATTTTCCTTGAGTATAGCAAATGGAAGTTATCAGTCTGTATTTAAAATAGCAAGAGTAACACCGTTTTACAAAGCGATGGACCGCAAAACGTTGTCAAGCTATCGACCATTTTTCATTGGAACAACTCTATATATTTGAGTACCTTATGTACGCAAGCCTCAAAAAGGTTTTTGATAGGTTCAAAATCATCAGTGATTAGGAGTTTGGTTTCTGTAAAAATCACAGCGCAATTCATACGGCAGTGACATTGCCTCTTGGCGGTTCAGAGAATAACGAACATGATTGTGTTTTTTCTTAACTTATCGAAAGCCTTCGACATCGTGAAATACTCCATTTTGAAGGTAAAACTTTCATTATACGGTAGTCGTGGTGTCGCCGGCAAATCCATATTATTATCATTAGTTATTTGTCGCAAAGTAGTCAATGCGTCAGACTGAGATCATCAGTATCAAACCGATTCCCTGTGATTTGTGGCTTTCCCCGGGTATCAATTTTAGGCCATTTTTGCTCATAATTTATGTGAAAATTCCCACTATTTGCAACAGTCGAATGTAGTTGGAATTATATTCAAACCTGGACGGTATCTTACATTTCATTCCGTACTGTATATTACAAAACCGCTCTTGTATTATTTATGGCATTACTACTTGGGGCACCTGAAATAAAACCAGGATAAACGAAACGCAAGCATTACAAAGGTACTGCGAATTATTTTCTGATCCCAACGATACACACGTGCTGATTTGTTTTACAAATTGAAGATCAATATATATATAATATATATGAAATGGCGACGCCGATTTGGATTCATTCTCAGGCCACTCGATCATCCAACGAGAGTAATCTTTTTGCAAGATTCAGTTCAACATATAAAACTTTGTTGAATCTCAGGGAGTCGGTATCTAGAAAGCATCTGATATAAAATATTCCCAATCTTGCGGGTTTCTCTAAAATTTATTTCAATGTTTCCCCTGCATAGTAATCTACTATGCATGGACTAGTTTCTTCGCCCAATTTTATAAATGCATTACTGAATTTCTTTAACACGTTGTTACCTGTATGTTCACAGAACGAATTGGGAACTTTTTCATGTTGAATGATCATGAACTCCTTCTCGCCTCTCCTACCTATTTACATTACCAAAACTTTTTCAAACGTGTTTTTGCGTTTTTAAACATCTATTCCGCTATAAACAACATCGAGTTTTTTTAATTACTTGTGGTTATATTTCATTGCTCAGTTTGTTAATGACGGGATAAATAAATGATCTAAAACTACTTCACCCCCAAATCGGAAATGGTGTCCGCTAGACAGGTCATTGTTGGCGGTATGGTCAAGCCATATTCTAAGCTCTACCTTTTGTAGGATGAAGATGAAATCTCATCTTAATTTTCACCCTGCAACGCCATTTACAACTTGAACAAACCGCACTATTACTCGCAGGTATATCAGTAGTTGTTGGATTTAACCTAAAAACTACACTGTTGTTTTGGAGAAATTGGCAGTCTTAAGATCGGTTTGAAAAACACAGCTAGGTAGTTTGTCTCGGAAGGGTACCAAATGATGCTTGTCGATACAAAAACTTGGGCAATACCATAATATACTGCATTAAAAGTTTTACAAATTTTTTTTTGTCTAAACATGATTTGTCATGAATATGCACATCGTGGTGGATAAAATTAAATTTCTGATCAACTATGCCCATTGAGGGGATGGGCACCTGAAAAGTGCCAATTAATTAATGTGTCAATATCCATTTTTACGAAAAATTAATGGCGTTACATACAAGTTTTTTCAAACAGAGCTGACTCATTTTTTCAGGCAGCTATTTTACAAGCACCACATCTGCATCGTGAGATTGCAACTTTGAAAAATTCACTCAAATGATTATTGTTATTAATATTTAATAGGTGACTTATATACACACAAGGGAAAAATAGACGATTTTCAAGCATATAAATCAAATTTCAATAATGCGAGCACAGTGCAGGCCACAGTACCAAATATAAATTTGATGCGCATATAAAAAATGTATTCACCACAAATTTCAGACAAAAAATTATGCTAAAAACAAAAATGCAGCTGTTAAAAAAAATGATAACTCTGACAAAACTTTCATCTTCATATGCGGATAGCACAAATCCGTTCCACATGTACTTGCCCAAATTAAGCAATGTGTAGAAACTTCCATAACGCCACTAGCTTCACTTGTTTTTCTGCGACTCGTCGCTCAAGTTGACAGGTGTAGATTCATATTTCTTCGCACTGGTTTTCAAATGACTGGGAATAAGTTGTTCATCTTCAGTCTCATGAAGAACTGATACCTAGAAATCATTAATCCAGTCCTACTACCATTGCAATCACAATGTTTTTGACGTAAACTTGAAATCTGATTTGGTTTAAGAATCAATGTCGGACAGAATAGAATCAAGTTCATCATTAGTTTTGTATAGTTAAGTTCGAATACTATGTTGAACATGCATTTTAAGTATATGTTGGATTTGAAAATATTCAAAACGAAGTATTGAAATTAAAGAATTTAATTCATGAAAAAACCTTAAAAATATATTCCTACACAAGCAACAGTAGTGGATGATGTAATGATAAAGATCACTGCAGTGTTCGTGTCAGAAATGTCCTGTTTTATTCTAGAAATTTGTAATACAGAAATCTCAAAACAAGTAAAAGACCATATGTTGCAATTTGCAACATAAGACTTCATTCAATATCTACTAGAATGGATAAGGTTTTATGTACATAATTTGAATATGTAAATTATGGCGACATTTCAAGTGCCTCAGTAACATATATAACCTTGAATCTTAATTTTGATATGAAATATGGGCAAGCAGCAGTCTGGAATAGAGTGCATCAGATTACAAAGCCTGAAATTCACATAATTATCAGGTATCACATGATGCATGGCGGCTGGTCAACTTAATTCACACAAATTATTATGAAATTATCCGTATTTTCATAAATATCCAGTATCTACAGGATAGACAAAATGTATGGATACAAAGAACAAGATGAACTTACATGAAATGGCAGCGTCTCCCTCAAAAGTTGACAACGATATTTATTCATACCTTGATCTGAGAATGGGCACCAACATAACATCTGTCATATTGATACATGTATAAATACTGGATTATAATGGTACCATTAAGGACAGGGCATGTGTATTCCACGAAGCACTAACCTATTGCTTCTGGAAGTTTGACTTATATTGTCCGAAATAAATGGTCAACTAAAAATAAAGAGAATAAAACCGACAGTTCAAGAAAAACAGTCTTCAGAAAGTCACACAATGATTATTTACAGGTGTCAATGTTAGTTGGAATATCTAGCTGAATAATCCAAATTAATAACTTGGACTTTTATATTCAGGAGACACTCTTTGCTGTTCATACCCAACTTATCGTTTAAATTGCCACGATTCTGCAGTCTTATCAGGATAATAAACTTTATGAAAAAAATTTAAATCTATTGAAATGAACTACACACTCACAACATCACAGATGAATCCAAATGGAAACCAAGCTGGAAGCATTCCAGTCGAGAACGAAGATATCTTAATAAAATGAACTATAAATCACTTGTTTATGCTGTATCTTTTTTACTTGATTACACCTGAAGTTAGGTCTCAAGAACATGCCAGAGGCCACTAAATACTCGTGAGTTACTAAATTCAGATCCAAGTGTTTGAGATCGCAAGAAAATATGTATTGAAACTATACTTTTGGACAGTCATCATCAATATGGCCCAGGGAACAGTGGAACACCAGTCAATACCTATTGTTTAGTTTTTCAGTTTTTCACATATGAAGTTCTGGCATAGAAATTTTTATTAATATCAAGACTTACTGCAAATAGACAGATACGAATTGACTGTACATCATTTGAAGAATTCTTTTGTGGAATGAGGGTGGGAAGGCTTGTATAAATATTCACCCTAATGGAGGGGGAAATAATTTCATGGCCGTGAAAAAATTTCCAAAATTTTTCACCCATTGTTTACACAGAGGATGGAATGACAGGATGAAAGATAAATCTTGTAACCAAATGTTGTTGTAAGTATTGTAAAGTGCATACAGTGAAATAAAGTTCATTTCATAATAAAATCACTACATTGTACCGGAATCTTTCAACAGTTGAATACACATTTTGTGAATTCCCAGGACATATTGTATGTACATGACCCTGTTTTCATGAATGTCTGAAAACTGCCTTACCTTTGCAAGCGAGGTTTCCTCACCATGGGGTAGGAAGGATATTTCAACGACATCCAACCATCCAGCCGGGGTATAAGCAAATATTTGCATCCAATAATCCTGATGTCTAACCTGAAAATATCATTGGTACATCCAAAAACTTGTAAATAAATATTGTATAGAATTTAACAAGAGCAGAGCAAATGATGCATTTCGGAAATAACTCAAATTAATTCATTAGGCATAAAAAATGTTGCCAAACTATAACTCAACTATCTATTCTCTAGGTGGAAATATGTGACAAACAAAGATATGCAAACAGGGCAACGATCACATGTTCACAATGCAAATTTGGCGCTTCAATCGTGATCTAAAAATTGAAATACATTGAAAGAAAATAAACAGATTAGAATAAATAGGACAATACTGCATTCAAAACAGAAATCTAAATTGGGTGATTGTTTTTTAAGCAGGTACAAATTGATGAAGTGATAATATACAATAGTCGAAATTTTTAATTTGTTCATGTAAACATAATATCAATTTTTGATATGTATATGAATGATTAATATTGTTCATTAAAATGACCTTATTTACAAAATATTCAGAAGGGTGTTCAGTTTCATTCAATCTTTCAACAGCATTCATCATTTCTTCAAGACATTGTTCTGGATCTCCATCAATTTTCCAACTGAAAATTTTAGGCATTTAGTCATTATTCAAAAAATGTGTCTGATATGTTTGAATATCATTTACAGAGTGCACACAGACAGTGTGTCACCCAACATATATGTAATAAGAATGATACACCGTGTATGGACAACACTTTCTCCAATTTTTTTTAGAAAAAATATGACTGGCCCAGCTTGAGCTTGGACCACCAAAAAATGATTAGGTTGGATAAAATGCTGTATAACAACTCCTCTAAAAAATAAATGCAATCGTCTACCATACTCAATAACAAACTAAAAATAACCTAAAGTAACCTACTAATATGGTATCAAGGCCACAAGAAAAATATAATGCACAATGATTATAATATTATGTAATATTGCGACTGGTGGCACAAGTTACCCGTGTTTTGGAGAAGTGTACTGAAATAATATAATAATGCGGTATCTATAAAGAATATCTCCTTTGAAGATTTTGCAGTGATATAAATAATATATGAATAATAATGCTCCAATAAAAACATTACTCTGAGGATATGTCCCCCTGCCCGCCACGTCTTCCTCCATATGTACTTTGCAACGGTTTCTCGGACTAAATTCAATGTTTAAAGGGAACTAAAAATATGTAAGGCTACTTCAATACTTTTAAATTCATATCTCTGATCTTGCAACAAATGCTATCAAAAATAGTGCAGAATAATAACTATTTGGAACCCAGTTAGCTCGAGCTTCACATATCTGATCGTCCTAACATAGGTTCCAATGCTATGAGGAATGATGATTATACATGAGAGGTGCGCTGGATGATTTGAACTAAAATGCCTGGTGCTCCAGGTTAGGATTGGATTTTATTCTATAGAATAAATCAACCACCGCCATATTCACAGTAAATTCATTGCAAATTCTATCAGGGTATGAACTGACCCAATGTGCTGTATGGTAAACTTTCAGGCATTAGGGTACCGTTTTTCAACTTATGGTATTTTGATTTTCTTCACTTCCAGCTTCCCAGCGGAATAAAAATTCTATTATATATTATTGCAACTGACCTCTCAGTGTAGGTGTGAAAAGTTCTTGCTCCAGGCAACCATGTCCCAGGTCTGAGAAAACTTTTAGCAGATGATTGTAACTGTGCAGGAAAACAGGGCATTTTCTGTTTGTTTTGAACTACTATCACTAATCATGCTAAGTTACTTAAGCCTTGTAACCCCAAATAGTCGGTCAACGGCACCAAAATATCACCAAACAAGATGTGAGTTATGAAATTGCGAACTCACAGCATCAAAAATCTCGCACTATTGTACGCAGTGCGAAGAACGATACAAAGCTGGGGATTTCCCATTTTTCCGCGTCATCTATCGATTGTTCCAAGTCAAACTAGCGAATCAGAGCCATCTTAAGAGAGCTGCCTACGAAAAATTTTTCACGATTTAATCAATCAATCAATTTTATTCACAGCAATAATACAAAAAATCACACAGTAAATGTAAGGAAAAGGACAAAACTTGAAATAAAGTTTAAAAAACACACAACATACGCGTCCATTCACCCACACATGCAAAAAACTAAACGTACGGAAATCATTTTGCAAATGTAATGTATCAAATGTAAATCATGAACAGCAGAAGGTCCAAGCTCAAACGCACAACATACAAAAATACCTTGCAAAATTATAAATTTTTGAGCCGATGTGTCTTCCACAAGTATATGGAATTTCGAGCAGTGATATTCATTATCCAATACGTTATTGTTATTCAGTGGCGATGAAAGGTACAGAATCTAAGGAGGTAGAGTAGCCGAAGAAAACATAAAGACGCGCAAGTTTAAAATAAAATAGCACACATGTAAATTTTATCCGGTTGAATTGCACCCATTGTGAGATGCAGCGGAATTGTGGCACTCAGAAGGATTGCATCCAGTTCAATTGTACCTAGCGGAATTCAATCTCAATCCAAATACATCCTGTGTGATGGCAGCCAGTAAAATTGGAACTATGTTCTGGCGATACACTGCGGGCCCAATTTCACTGGGTCAAATTTTATATACTTCGATTTCCACCGGGTGCATATACAAAAAGTGAAATTTCTCTGGAGCATGCAATTTTACCGGGTGTATTTCTACAGAGTTAGATTTCACCGTTTACTATTGCACGGAATGCAATTCCACTGGGCGAACATCACTGTGGGTTCAATTTTATTTGATTGGGAGATGTGGGATTATTGAGTCAAAGGAAACCGAATTGTCATCGCAATATTTTGCCACCTTGTGGACGTAACGACTTATTTTAAGTGCCAGGTACGAGAGTGGTTCGCCGTATTCTTGGCTTTCCTCCACCGCAGAATAAAAATAAAATCCTAGGCCTCTAGTAATACTTCACATAATTTTGTATGGAATTCGTTTTACTTCACATAATTTAACGAAAAACTAGGTTGCCATCAGTATTGAGTATTCTAGCATATATTATATTAAATTCTCTTTCATTTGGTTAACTTTACTTTTGAAGTTTTACCCTGTTAATTTACTGAGTAGAATTACCTAAATTCCGCCTAGGTACCGGTGGTTCGAAAACTAGGTATATAATATAATAATAACTTGGTAAATAATATTCTCATTATAAAAAACGATTTTAAAATGTTTATTTCGAACATTTAAACCTCCAAATCTATTAGAAATATCTTAAATGTAGCCGAACAATGCTTACCTAGTTCACCTGATTATTAACGAGAGTTTTGAAAGTAAAACTGAGCTACCTAAAACTTGTTTTAAAAAGGCATAATGAGGATAGCGACACAGAGGGACACGGAAGAACGTGCAGTTTGAATGGACCGGGACTTGGTCATCTGATTATATTTTTTAATGGATCTGAATCAACCATAATAATATTTCAAACGTCAACCGAACGTCAAAATGCGTGAACTATGCATGCATTCGGCAAATGCGAGTGTTATCAAATATTTCTTACTTACAAACGCCCTAAAGAGGCCAACTATAGACCTACTATTACAGCAAACAAGGCTCAATTTATGCACGAAAAAGACGCGACTGAATGGTAATAAACGAATATTTTATTTTAAACACGCATTGTTTCGTAAAGCATAAGCTTCAGATGTATCATGCTTCAGAGGTTCAACGCACCTGTTGGCTCCATCTCAGGCAGAAATATTTTATGCATACGTGTATTTCTGATTTGATATACTATACTAAACATGACTGATTGAAATTCAGTGGACAGAACATCTCAAAAAGTAAATGCCAAACCATGCATTAATTAAGAGTTAAAGCGACACGAATGCCAAAATGATTCACAATCACAGTGTGTAGTTGTGGGTGTAGAGGTAGTGTAGTTTGCTGTTTGTCAATTTAGTGGTCGTCAGCAGGGTCCTCGCTTGAGGGACTAATTTTCATCGACATAAAATGTTGTGCTGTTGTTTTCAATGATGTTGTCCTTCATTCTACATACATCCGTGTATCTATGCAGAATGACGATAATGCTAACATGCAATGATTTCCGAACTAATGAATCAAATTTTGTCGACGTTATTCTACGTGTGCCCCAATCAGTCACCGAAGGTTTGTGGATACGGATTTTTATGACAAGCAGGAAATGACAAGAGGAAAAGGTGATTTATGATTTTCGGTCAGACGCTGGCTTATTTACAAAGTTATTTTCTCTCGAATTTTTTACGGAGTGCAGAGAATCGCGTTTAAAGTTTTTACGAGGAGATATGAAATTGGTAATTTGAAATTATGGAAACAATATTGGCGAATGTTATTAACGCCTTAATACCCGAGAACGTGCGAGATAACGACGCATTTCTTCCCCTTTGTTGACGTAAATTTATACGCATACAGATACTGTGCATTCGATCGCGGTTCATTACATACCATAGGATAGGATTTCATTTTTATCCGGAGAAAGAGGCAGGCCGAGAATAGAAAGAATAGAGAAGGCCTAGAATATAGCTCTGCTATAGCGGATATCGCCATTTTCGAGATTATTATTATCTCAATTGCAGACCAGACGAAAATGTATTATTTCAGTTTAACTCTAAACTTATTTCAAGCAATACAAGTTTTATACCTTTCGACGATAAAGGATATGAAGCTAACCGGCATAGAAAGGGTAATAATGTGATCGAAAGATTAGATCATTCCTAGAATTGCAACGGAGTGGAAGGGATGGAAAAGCGAAATAAATTTTGTGACGAACACAGGTTTGTATCACTCGAATGCGTGTTTTTTGTTATCCAGTAACTAGTTTGCATGCGTTTTGTGAAAAACATCCCTTGCTGACCATACAGTACTTTCTCCAACGCTGGTTCAAATATTTTGAGGTGTAACGACGAAGCGTAATTTAAGGGAAAATTTACATTGGATAAAAAATGATACGAATCTAGGTCAGACACAAAACGGAATTGTCCATGCCATATACCCCTTCATCGACCAACAAAATAGCAGTAGGACCTTCTGTGATTTGAAACCTAGAAAAACCCTTAATATCGGCGCGCAGCAGTTCAGACCCTTCATCAATCTTAGGCCACGAAATTCCATTTACTAAACAATTTTTTCGGTTTTTGGGGTCTTTTATGTGAACCACAATAAAACTATTTGTTAGGAAATTAGTTTATCTGCGCCTCCTCTTATGACATCGTCCAACCAACAAATATTTTCAAACTTCCTCAAATCCTTTTAAGCGTTACTTGCCTCATGCATAACACATACACATCTTTTTTGCTCGTGGATAACACTGGAATACGACAGATAACACAACCAAGCTCTATTCGTTCTCCCTATCTTTTACAATCATACACAAAAACATCACTAAATATCAAGAATCTTATCGCACAATCCGTGCATTTTTATTCTTTTGCTACCAAAAAGATGAATATTCACAACCAAAATCCAAAAGTTTTCCTTCAAACCTTATTTTTTCGTTTCCTCTGTTTCGCCTTACGCGAAACGCAAGTCATTACTAAATGTTTCATCAACAATGTGAAGTTGTGGTGTTTTTAACAAAAACACTTTTAGATTCATTTTTATTTCTAAAAACACACCAGCATTTATTAATGGAACCCAAAATATATCATCAAACCAGAAATGGAGGGTCTTACTTCAAAATGCAAATCGAACCTTATGATAGGATTTTCAACAACTATTCGACTCAAAAATGATATGAAAGTCTGAAAGGGCGAACACAATGATTTAAAATTTTCACAATAAATATATCTTTCATCAACAAACAGCAGTGTGAATTAAGTGCACGATAAAACACAGCTGGACGAGTACTAATAATAGACAAACAAAGTATCTCTAACCAGAGTCACAGATGATCAGAATCCCTGGGTGTACGACCAGCAAAGATATTAAATCCAAAAATGTAAGCTTGTTATTATGTTCTTGGATGAATTAAAACAGAAAATGGCTTATAAGCAATATAATAAGCTTGACAGAGATGATGTGAACAGATATCGAGAAGTAATTTTATTTATGCGCTCAGTAGCATCGTATTAAATGATTTTTCTTCTGTGTTACAGTGGGTTTTGTGCTCTGTGTAAAGTCCAAATGCGAATGAGAAAGCCTTTTGAATGGTTGGTTCGACTGGGCATTATGCAATGAATAAATACTTGAAATGGAGTTAGTATTATTAACACCGTACTTTAACACTATTTAGAAGCCTAACTTTGGTCAATTAAAATTACAGTAAACAATAGACATTTGGACAAATATAACAACATATATTAAAATATAATACCTATGAATATATGTTTCAACAGTAAAGAAAAATTGGAAGTCACGTTAAAAGAGCCAATCCTTTTTGGTAAATAGTAAATATTGAAGTCTGAAGCTACACCGTGTAGAGCCTACGCCCCATGATTCGAGGGGAGGGTTGGACCATTCTTGCCAGCGTAAAACACATTCATAAAATTCGTGCGACCAAGACACCGTTAATTATATGTAGAAAAAACTGTTGTCTTCATTCAGCCTTTAAAGCCAATCAAGTGTGAAGAACATGAAAAAATTATGATCATATTTTCATTTATGTCACATTCTTCTGTTCAGCATTTTTCATCATTTTCTAAGAGTCTTTGTAGCCAAATATGCAGCAATAGGACAAAGTAAGATTAATGGCATCATATTCAATACATTTCGTCTTCTTCCGTACAATCTTCTGTATGGTGTCCAAAAACTAAACAAATCAAATAATTCCATTTTAGATTAAAATCACAGGACAAATCCAAAAATTCACAACAGCTGGGCAAATTAGATGATTATATTTCCTGTGATGTTTTTTGTTTGGTACATGGACCTGATGGTCTAGATAAATAAACACATCAGTTGAGTATCTGTCCGCAACTGTTGAGGTGAGGTTCAACTGTACATCTGGCTTGGAAAATAAATTTGATAGGTTGACACATTTTTGGCATAAGAATTCTGATTATTTGGCAGAAGGCTAGTCTATATAAAAAAATGACTACTCAAACTAACAAATATTAAAAAATTAAAATAAAATGTTAAAACGAAAACCAATCTACCACAACACTGACACATTATGGAAAAAAATTTATCAAAATTCATTGGAACAATTGAAATGATCAAGTACGTAGTTACATTATAAATATTTTTGTGTGATTTGTGATCATTTTTAATACATTTCATTCGGCCTTTGATAATACTAATAAGCATGGCCAATACTATCAAAATGATACATCAGAGGCTCATATTATACCAACACAATCGATCATATTGGTGTACCAGTCACTGAATGATGAAACAAGTTCATTCATTCGGGGTCATAAAAAGCAAGCTAAACTTCTTCAATCAGAAATTGAACATTTTTGGCACTTTTGTTGAATATTAAACTATTTTGGAGGCAAATACAGTAAATATGTGGGATATATCAATGCATGTTAAAGGCGCACGAAAAACTCTTGCTCATTTTGAAGTAATTTGGTATAAAATTGCGAAATCTGGAGGTGGGACATGCCCCTCTGTCAGTGAACAAGTAGAAATTATTTGACATCAAAAGCATAAATAGCTGATCAAGTATTTTGATTTGGTTCAATCTCATTGTAATGATCAAGTAGCAATCACAAAATAATCACAAAATATTGTATCCAGTTAAGGCATAATTTGACGATCTTTGTTAAATCAGAGATATCAATAAGATAATCTGCAAAATCAATCACTTCGTATAAAGCCCTGATTCTCAATCTGTGCGACATGGCTCACATTCCAAGTACCAAGTCTTAAAACAATATAATATTAGGTGAAAAGTGTCCTAAAAGATCCTGTGAGAGATAAGAAAGGTCGTTTTCTGCGCACTATATGATTCAACCATTACTTTCCAATAATTTTATCATGGTGAAGAATGTGATTGTATATGAATATGAAAGTAACTGAACTATGAAGTATGAAAGTGTGAAATATTTCATACAATCGTACCTCAGAAAAGCAGACATACAGTGCTGTATGTGTACCTATACTCAATACTTAATGGAAATATATATTTATTTGTAATCAAAATTCATCCTATTCGATATTTACAAAAAAGTAATATGATTTTCGTTATCATGATGCTGAAAGAATTATTATGATTGCATCATGCCACAAGGATTTGAGAATCGTTGCTTTAGGCCATTGCTAAAACTCTAAACACAAAATATATAAATTATTGCACACAATTCCACAACCTAACCAGATCAAAATCTTGCTCACTGGGAACACTTTGTACACTCTTCAGTACTGTGTGTAAAATCTGATAATTTTAAAAACTTTAATAAGCTTAAAGTAAAACGTTATATCATGGTATCAATTGACTAATGTGAAAAGGGGTGTAGAAATAATCACACCGGGCAGATACTAGTTGTTGCACTCCACTAAATCAGTTCAGTTTTGTATGAAATACTTCAAGTATATGGTACAGTTCCTGGCCATGTGTTAGGTGAAGCTTTAGCCACATCGGCCGTTGGCTAGTAATTGGAGAATTTTGAGGGGATATTACGGTGTTCAAACACCTAAATAAGCGATAATTAAGATGAAATTATTCAAAAACTCCCTCAAACTTTTACACTCTTTGGATACATGCTTTGTTGGAAGATGAAATCATAAAATAATTTTTCTTTTTTTTTTACGGATGTACCAATGGAATAGGATATCTCCAAATGCACAAAAATGATATTTTTCAATCAAATTAACAAAGAAATGAACTTTTTTGAATTATAAGTAGTTGAAAAGATGTGAAAATCGTTCACATAAATATACTTTTATCTTATGCATTTTGAGAACAAGATATGCAGGTTTTTGAGGATCCGGGATAGAATCAATTACATTATCACGAGAAACATAAATAATAACTTCCATTGTATTCAGTGCAATTATTTTTAACTGCAAAATTGCACAAGATATAGGCCTGCTTATATTACAAAACCAAAAATGGAAAGAAATATTTTAGAAAACAAAGCAATACCATTCGAGTATGAGGGTTGGTACAATTTTTTTTTGATCGAGATAACACTCTTCTTCCTGTAGGCCTAACAACATTCGCATTGAAAATATGATCATCGTTTTTTTGTTAACACTGTTCATTATTGAAAATTTTAGTAGTTTTATATTCGTTTGACATTATTTTTCAGTTCTGTGATCGATATCGAAGTTTTAATAAATTTCGAAAGTCTAAATCTTCAGGTCTAATTGATAATGATGACATCACAGAGGTATTCAATTTTTTCAAAACTATTGCGGCATTCTGAATTTACGTATCATTTCTAAAGTTGAGCTTTGAGCTACTTTTGGTTGATAATCAGTGTATTGCAAGTTTTTTTTTTGCAAAATTACATTTTCATTAGTTTAAACTGCCAATTCTAAATTTTTAGTCTGTGAATCAGACTCTTATATGTCTTAGACCATATGTTACTACTTTCGTCAAGTTCATCAAGTGGTTAGAGGTGAATTTCAATTAAAAAATTGTTATCCAATAAAGTTTCACTTCTATGATCACTGAAAGTAAATGTTTGATAAACATTTAATAAAACACAGAAGCTTCAAGAAACAGCTTAAACAGAACTGGGAATTTAGTATTCTTTATTCGGAATGAATTGGACAAACAATAATTCACTGTATTATGTCTTCTGTATATGAATCAAGATTTATGTTATGTTTTGCAATGTACAATTAGAGACATATCATAATTTTCTTGAAAATTGAAGTAACCCCCAAGTAACTGAAGCCCCAAAAATAAACAAATATTTCATTCAGAAACCAACATAACTAAATCTTGAGTAAGTTATATTCTTGGAAATTAACAGAAACCAACCTTCACAATTTTCACAGTAAGATCGTTCCTCTCCGCGCTTTGTTGCATTGTGAGTTGTTTGCGGCAGATCAGATGCATCAAATTGCATTGATTGTGTCGGACAATCATCTGTATCGTGAGCATCAAATATATCACAAATATCACAAAATAGTCTCGGAGCAGCACGAGATTGATGATCCCTGTAACATGGAATTGAGATGAAAAAAAATGATCACAAGATATTTTTGAAAGTCATACTAAAAAACCCAAATTTTGATTTGAATGCAAACGTGAACCACCGTGCACTGGCGAGGCGTCCAGCAGACCTCTTGCATATAATCATCATCCCTCACAGGATTCAAATCAGCGTCATGACGATTGGAGATGCGTAAGCTCAAGCGTATTCCCAACGCCTCAACGATTCAGCTAACAGGGTGGCCCAATATTGAACTCCGAAATAACTTGATCGGATCAGTGATCATGTATAGTAATAATACTTTCTCTTGTGTATTTTTCTCAAAGCAGAATGTCAGCTACTCAGACACCCGAAGGGAATGGATTTCATCAGAAGAAAATTTAGCAGATTGGCAATATTCAATGATATATCTGTGGCGAGAAGATTAGGTCTCTTTTTGTGTGTCTAGTTGTAAACAAACCGTATAAAATCGTTCAAAATCATCAACACTGCTATGAAATATCAGTGTTAATGGTTGTGAAGTTATTTTTGTCCATTTGAAGAAAACGACAGGACATTCGGACAAGTGAAGAAAATCAAGATTCTGCCACCCTACGTCAGAGCATGTTAGAATTTGGAATTTTTTTAAAATTTCAATCCAAATTATTCCTATCATGCCCTTTCCTTGAAATATTCAATAGTTTTATTTACCCAGCTTCATGATCAAACTCATCTGCAACTTGTGTTGGATCGATATCACCACCGTTTAGTAACATTGATTCCAACTCTGATATTTTTTCATTCAATTCACTGATTTTACTTTGTTGATCAACGATAACAGAATTAAGAAAATCGACTTGTCCTCGTAACTCATCGTCGCCACCAACACCACTGTCTTCAGTAGAAGCAGAATGCGCTAAAAAAAGAGCTCTGTTTTGACACGAGACAGTAAAAGACACCTACCTGTTATGTATGAACCAGCAGTGATTTATAAAAAACTTTTTATATCATGAAAAGTATTGAGCTTTCCAGTATAATATTGATAACAATACATAATGATCAATAGGAAAAAAGGTCATCGCAAAATAAATTTAAGAAAATTTTTTCCGTAAAATCATCAAAATTCGAAAGCTGTCATAAATATACCAGAGAGATAAGAAAACTCTTAGTATTATAAGTTGTTCTACTCAATTAGAGCAAAATTGGAAAGCTTGCATACACTTACTCAACGGAGAGGATTTCAATGATCTAAGTTGTGAATTCAAGTCGTCTTTCTCCCTCTCAATATTTTTTAAAGATTCTTTCAAACTTGCAACGAGAATATTTTCACCTTTCAATAAAGTGATCTGAAACATAATCAGTGAATTTGAAGAGAAACAATGCAATTCCAACATTAATGATATGGTATAGTGCATAATCTAAATCAGAAATCTTATTTTGTCAAGCATGAGGCACAGATGGACCGTGCCTCAAGAGGCACGTTCCATCTGTGACCCATGCTTAACAAAACATGTTTGCGCAGGAAAGTAAATTATTTAGCAAGCGCCCGATTGTAACTGAAAATCTTTTAAAATCAAATTGATATGTCATAATATATAAACAAAGAAATACTTTCATACAATTGGGTATTACTTCAGGATATGCAGTCATGTAGTTACGGGTGTATTTTGTGCGTGTCGTAAAAGCTGACTAAAAAGAAACCAATAAGTGGTAGATGCTTTTATCATCGCCCAAGGCAGATGATACCCCCTCACTGCGTTTTACCATGGTGGTTTAGTTCCTTATGGGATGTTTTCTGCTTAGAGTGCAGTTACTGGCACTTTATCCTGTATTAGCCATTTGAGTGGCCCTCTTAAGCCCTCCTCTCGGCCTTGCGCAGAGTGTATAAACAAAAAAAAATTTGCTTAAATATGTAAATTTTTAAATCTATTGCTCTATTTTTGGATTACTGAATAAATCAAATAATAAAAGGGATATATATTAGGCGACCCTATTGGAAAGTGTTTTGGACAAATCATGCATATTATTTTTTTCATACTACCTCCTGTTGAAATCCTTCAGATTGTTTTCTTGATTCTTCTACAAGTGCAGTTGTTATATCAATAGTTTGCTGAAGAGATTCTCGTTCTTTCGCAAATTCTCGTTTCAAAACATTTTCCCTATAAAACAGCAATAGTTTGTTTGTTGTTTGTCTGGAGAATCCTTTTCAGATCCCTCGAACTGAAACCCTTTTTTAAAAATTTGAATTTTTGCTCTAGCGCTGAAATCTTGAAAGCTCAAATCTTGAAATCACAATTTGCAGAGGTAAAAGAAGTTGTTGCAATAATATATCATACTATTATTGATATACACTCCATAACTCGTAAAACAAGTGGTACATAGTTCCAGAAATTCGAAACTTGAGTTACCAAGTGTTGCATGTAAGTTTTTCACAAACTATAGAAAGAACTCGTCCATAGTAACACAAGCAGCCTTATTTTTGGGGTAATTTCTCTACATCTACAATACCAAATTTTAGTGGAAAAACTTTAGGGTACGGTATATAAGTTTTCAAACAATTATTCTTTTCTAATTCATCAGACCATGCATTGAATGTAAGCCAATAAAACGTTAGTCGTGCATTTATAAACTCAAGTTAAACAAAGCAAAAAATACATGCACGAAAATGCACTTAAACCAAACAAAAAATTTAAGCAGAATTTCGTTTTGTGAATATGATTCACCAAAGAATCACGCCGCAAGGCGTGGTTCTTTGGTGGATCATGCTTAACAAAACTAAATTTTCCATATTGCGCAACAAAATATAAATGTTGGATCCGGATCCATAACTCGTCAACTACATCATCAGCCGAAGTTCACACCAATACGAACGTGCAAAAATTGAAGAAAAATTCACCAACATAAGTCTATAAAATCGATTTTCCACCAAAAAAAAAAATTATCAGCAAAGAGTTTGAATTTCGAACAAAAAAACAAAACATACTTAATTGAGTAGATATATATTAAACAATGCAGTATATGAAGATTTAGTTAGTTAGATTTTGGTAACTTGACTATTGGTAATAAAAAATCAACCATGCAAGTATCAAAAATAAAACCATGCAACAGACAAAGCATAAAACTTCGATCAAATCATTTATCAAAATGATTCAGACAGAGATTTATGATTTGTCTAGTGAATAAAATAAATTAAAATACAGCGATCAGCATTCATTCCATTTTTTTTGTTAACTTATACCTTTCTTCAATATCTGGAACACTGAGAAAGCAATGTCAAGATTCGTTAAAATAAGTCACAAATGCTTTTTTGTTGGAAAATAACAGACTACCACTTTAACAGCAAAAAATTATCATTTTTTATAAGACAATAAAAACACACGATGCTTCACATATGAGCTGGGCTTTGAAATAATTCAGGTTCACAAAAAACATATATTAGAGACATTGAATATATTTAAATTGGCCACACTGGTCACGGCATCTGATGTTGTTGGAGCTGTAGTAGGCTCCATTTTTTTATTGAAATTCACTCTAAGCTAGGACGTAAGCAGTTCCCAAAGGGAACCAAGCAACGCCCACTGATTAGCATAGAACTACTAAAAGATGTAATACCAGTAACTGCACTCTAAATGGAAAACATCCCAAACGGAAATGAACCACCAATGTAAAGTGCAGTGAGTGGTATCTGCCTTGGGCGATGATAAAACCATGCACCACTTCTTTGTTTCCTTTTAGTCGCCTCTTACGCCACATAGCACTAGATTAAGACTATTTTAAAGCCCATACCTAACTGGACACAAAAAATATTTAATTATGCAACAATGACCCCAGTGAATATATCTGCCACAATTTTAGTGAGTATTTAGTTTAGGTCTGAACAAAAACAGTCACACACTAATCAAATGTTGTCAAATACACTCAACACAATCTAAAAAGCTTATAGAATACCAGTAGTCCTAATAAAATAGATAATTATAAACTCATAAAAATTGAGAAAATCACGAACCTCTTTTCCATCTTGTTTAATTTAGCTTGTACCTTTTCATGAGCTTCTTTTAGCTAAAGATTGAACGAAAAGTTACGAATAAGAAAGATCAGAAGAATTTATTACATTGGTACGAAATTATATCTTCTAGAAAACAGGGAGAATCACATTCCAAGATTTCAGGAAATTGGAATCAGTGCTTGGAGCATATTTAACTTGTTGTTGAAGAACAAAACCTGATGAACACCCAGGTAGAAATATTTTATGCACACTTGTTTTGTTAAGCTTGAGTCACTGATGGAACGCGCCAAATAGGCGCGGTCCGTCAGTTTTTCATGATTGACAAAATCAAATTTGTGATTAGATATGCAATATATTGCTTTGTAGCCACTATAATATATCATTATATATATACATGGTATGGTATTTTTATTTTGAACAATACAGAAAAATAAAAAAACGAATAATCGGAATAGGAAGATACAAAAAAGTAAAAATCAGAAACGCATGCTAGAGCTGGACGACATATCAGTAAGATGGTGAATACCAATTTCCCAAAATACTGTATTGCGTTAATCTTCGCAATGTCAGTTTGCCGTGATACCAGTATTTCGTGACATACCGCCTTACAAGTTGATACATTATCACATCAAGTAACAACAAAAAACGGGTCTTGAAAATCGCCTACACCTACTGATATGCCCTAATACGATGAAACAACAACCTGCAGAGACTTTTTAAAAAGTAACTAGGTCACGCATCACTTGGCTCTTTAAAACGACACATTAGCATGCCTTTTGAAAGCAGAAAATGGCTTGGCGTACCGGCATTTTGATGGTGGAATGCAGGTACAAAGTATACCTGATGCCGTCAGCCCAGCTCCATTGATGCCTCTGTATTATTTTCTTTTGAGTTTTACGAAAATATTTATAACCATCAACACTTTTATTACGTTGTTTGAATAAGCGACATTCAATCATGTCCATTTCCGAATATTGAGATATTCGAAAAGATTGAATAAAGTAATTTTGTTTTTCTATTGGCCTCAAAATGATTAATTTTGCAGTGAAATCATGATATACGCCAATTTTTGTGTTGTAATATCTCAAATCCATAACTTTACTGCAAAATAGGCAGGATATGGTTACTTAAACTATTTTCTTTATCTGAAATGTTGGAACATCGTGATCCTGCAACTGAACTTTAAATACATACGGAATTAAATTGTTCATCCAGTTTCCTGTATTCTTCTTTGCGATTGACAGCATCAGCTTCTAAGATCAGTATTTTACTTCGATGATCTTTATCAACCTGACAATATAAAATAAATTAAAAACTTGCAAACATGGTAAATGACAGGTCCTTTTGATGCTTGCCTACCACATTGACACGGAAGGCAGACTGTCATTATTAACTAGCAAACGGACATGAAATCTAATATTAAAATTCAATTACAACACTAAGCTACTATCGCTACGGTTATACAACTACTTCAATATAATACAAAAGATGAAAGATCAACGGTGAAAACCTATTATCAAGGAAAAAAGTTATCAAATGTATTTTGGAGTTTTAAAGTTTTTTTCCCAATCACAAAATTGCATGCGAACACGTTCACACGAGTCACAGATAGACAAGGCGCGGTTCATCTGTGACTTGTGTATTGCAGACAATATTTCTGACATGTTGCAGTTTTTTCGAAACACAAATCTGGACATTTATTTGCTTGTAAATATTCATATAAGTATATGACTTTGAATTAACATTATTAGGAACACATTGCCTTTGTTTATATGATACACAATCATTATATGTATAGTATAAATGTATGTATAAATGTAGTATGTATAGTATATCATAAATGTTAATAAATTGAAATGGAATCACTAACGGTCGTTTAGCAACACCTAAAAACTTTTTTCCGAGATAATAAATCTGTGAGATGATTGTCGTGACATAAATGGTTGTCATGAAAGATGATAACAATGTTAAACACTTTTTAATATACTGGGTATCACACAATATCAAATTCCGCTACAAAAACTAATAAAAAAAACATAAAATAAATGAATAAACGGTGCAAATTTCTGCAAGCAGATGGGAAGAAATTTGAAGAGAGATAATGAAAATATGATGAAATCTAAATATAAAAGATGTTATTTTAATGTTTTGCTATATTGGTAAGTAGGAACGATATGAATATCTAAGTATTTTTTTATATTCCGATCAAAAGTTATTTAGTTTTTGATTATATTCGGATTAATGCATTTACAGTGAAGTCATTATATTGAACAAATTTTTTCAGCTGTAAAACAACATCATGACCTTAAACATAAAACATGACTTTCCTGTGAACTGAGCAAAATATATAATCAAATACCAGCAAATATATATATTTCAAATAATGAAAAATATCTGGTGAGACTATCCTATCCAGTTCTATCTAATAGAGAGCAATGTGCCACGCCAGCATGGACAATATATAAATCATACCTCGGCCATCGGAGTAGCAACAGAGTAAAAATAATATAAACAATTATAATGATAACATGTTGACAGATTTTTAAATGATTTTAGTAGTACAAGTCCATTATATTCTTTAGTTTCCGATAGTTTGCCACATATCCGCTTATAACATTTGATATTGTTGCACTTGCCCCACATCATGATATATGCATATGCAGAACTGGAGATATTTCATACTAGTTTTATTCAAATATCAATAAAATATACTCTTGGTCACCAACAAACCTCTTCCTTTTCAATAAAGTTTTCTTTTAGTTTTTTCAATTCTAATAATGTATTATCTTGTTCTTGCTGTAATCTAGATTTTTCATGCATCAATGATTTCAATTGCTCCTGAAGTGCAGATGATTCCTGTTATAAAATATATATTTTTGTAAATAACAAAAAAATTGGCCCCTCACGACTAGTCAACTCCTTCTGTATTCTTTTTAAAAAAATAGTGATGTCTAACCATATCCTAGCATTCTAGTATATTTTTATCCCACTGGTGAGAATCATTGATGGTTCTTCCTGCTGAGGTGGAGTCCATCTGTGGCTCATGTTTGACGAAATCAGGCCAATTTTAGAATAAACATCTATCTGGAAAGGACATTGGAACGATACAAACAAGCAATGCTGGTCGTAAAACTTGACTCCATCCAAATTATTTCGTACAAAGATCCATATACATACACTCTAAATAGTTTTTAAATTATCTGATTTATAAAAATGTATTTATTTCAATTAATTTCAACTGAAGCATCATCTTACATTCGAGGTAGTTGTTTGCAAAGATTCTGTTTCAATCCTGAATTTTTCCTTCTCTCTTTTCAACTCGACAATTTCTGATTCATACTTATCTTGTTGTTGTTTTGCCTGACATTTAAAATAGAGATGAAATAGTTTGTATCAGACTTAAACTTAAAAAGAGACGACCAATTTATTTCTGGTACATCAAAAAACAGATACTGGTAGATTTCTGGGTATATATTGAATTTCAATATTTCTACAAGCTGTTGATTGTATTATCTTTTGCTTCTGGTGGTTTTTATACAAGGGCCACACGTGTACATAGGTTCAGACTGTATGTGTACAAAGATGAGATGGAGGTAGTTGCCAAATACCAATTAGGGCAGGGCAAAACCGAATCATTTTGAATTCGAATCGATTCGAACAATTATTTCAAATTGGATTGAATCATAAATTCGATGTAAATAACAAATATCCCATTGTCTCCATTGTGGAAAAGAAATCAAGAAATTCATAGTCTATGGTGTAAATTCAATTCACACATGCCTGAGAGCAACTATTTTCATATTTTAATGACAAAATATAACTGATTTTGGTCAATTTGATTGCATTTTGTCGTTAAAAATTAAAATTCTAATCCATTTAATAGGTATTTGTTCCTATGAACGATTCATGGTTGATTCGAATATATTGTATTTCGAATCGATTCGAATCCCCGAACTGAATTGCCCAGCCCTGATGTATTAACCACTCACTTGCTCTTTCAAATCGTCAATAGATTTCATATCTCCATTGCGTGTTTCTTCCATTTCCTGTTTCATATTTGCAATTATTTCATTTTTCAATTTATTATCTTCTTCTTGTTTTTCGATTTTTGTTTTGTAAGAATCAATCTCATTTTTAAGACCGAGTACTAGTGCTTCTGTTTCTCCACCTTCTTTTTGTTTAATTTCATATATTTCTTCAAGTTTCTTCCTGATTTCTGTGTTTTCAGTTTCAAAAGATGATATTTTCAATATCAAGTTTTTATTTTCGCTACCCAGATTTTCGACTTCTTCTTTGAGGCTAATAAAAGGAAATAAAATATAATTTATAGATTTGAAGTGAAGCAATATGGAATCATGGAATAGGAAATACTGAAAGCTTCAATAGCACTACATCAGTTTAATGAAATGAAAGTCAATAAACACTGGCCAGTACCACAGATTACAAACTTAATCAGTAGAAATGTAATCCCACAAAAAATTGCAAGTGCTATAGATACCATGTGCACATAATAAAAAACATAAAAAAATGAATATTTCCAATATCATTATATGCAGCCATAAGGCTTTTATGCAATTCTCAAAAAAAAATTTGTGAAAAGATTTTTGATATATACCGTATTTACTAGATTGTAAGCCGCGGCTTATAAAGTTTATTTTCCATCATGTTTGCGGCTTAAATTCAAGGGCGGCTTACATTTTTTTCTTTGCGATGTCGATACTCTGTGTAAACTTTATCGTTCAGCTTTATCAGTCATAACCCATATAAGCACCTGCACAGTACCGGTATATGAGGCTTACATTAAATTTTTAACACTATCACATCCGGCTTACAATAAAGTAAATACAGAATGTCAAATTTCCCAAGTGTAAAATTTGACAAGAATCTTGAATCTGTAAACATAATACGGTAAAGTAATTTGAACTTGAATACTTCAACTGCATTCTCTTGACATCCCTATTTCGTAGTGAGTCCAAGTCATCACAAACACATATGCAAGTTATCAGTTGACTGGGAATAATATTCACAAACCTTGATTTAATTTTATCAGCAGCTTCCAATGATGTTTTCAAATTTATGATTTCGCTGGATAATTCCTTCACTTCGATTTCTTTACTTGAGCTATTTTTTATGGCTTCTTCCATATTTTGTTCGATGTTCTCAATTTTTTCTTTTAAAGTTGAATTATCAGAGATTATTTTATCACATTCCTGTGTTTTTTCATTCATTAGAATCTCGATATCTTGTTTCTGTTTTTGTAATACAGATACTTGTGATTTTATTTCCTCATTTTTTTTGGATGTTGATTGTTGGAAAACATCAAGTTTGTTCCTGTATTCAGAGTAAAAATGGGTTTACAAATAATAACATTTTTTAGAGAGACATACATGAAGGATATGGGGCAAATGATCAAGGGTTGATTATCAAACATTATTTGGTTTATCAAGTCAAATTGGAACATAAGACGAATACCATTAAACATCATTTACTATCTTCCCATCACAAGATAAGTATAATGTAACAATAGCTAAATGGCAAATTCAAAATGAATCAATAGCTGGAAATATAGAATAATATAAATATTTTCAAATAGATTTTAAAAATATCTTGTCCCGATTTAGGATATGCGGAAAATAGAACTACAAGTGATTGTGCAAAGAATATTTATAGTCATGTCACTCAAATTGTGAACCTGGATAAAAATTCTTATATGCGTATTGCATCTAATAGTATACTAGATACCATTGTGATAATAGTTAACATTCAGAAACCGAAATAAATACTCACTTTAAAGATGAAATTTGCTCATTCAATGATTGTTCTTTATTATTAGCAGCAGTAATTGTAGTTTGCAATTCCGTCAATTCAGCAGCAGAAGATTCATTCCTCTTCAATAAAGCATCCTTTTCTTGCCGTAAATTCTCTAATTCTGTTGTCAAGTTTACAACCGATGATTGAAGTTCGCTCTCAGATGCAGATTTGGCTTTGGCTGTTTCAGCAAATACAGTCTGAAGTTTGGCAAGTTCGAGAGATACATTCTCAAATTTGGAGTTTGATTCAGTAAGTTGATTACTCATAGACTCAACTTGAGATTTCAATTGAGAATTTTCACTTTCAACAGTGGCACTTTTTTGCTCAAGATTTGAGAATGAAACTTTCATTTCATTGAGTTGAATGTTTAAATTGTTTTTGATATTTTCTGACAAAGTCAGGGAATTCTCAAGTTCAAGTCTAGCAGAAGTTAGATCAGTAAGTTGGGTCTCGTCAGAAGATACTTTCACACCAAGTTCTGTAACATTTGATTCAAGTTTGGCTTTTGATTCCTGAAAATAAAGTTAAAAAAAATTACTGATTTCTTGAATACATCATAGAAACAATTCTAAATTCTAAAGCGTTGAGTAATCCAAAACATTTCATTTTACAGTAGAGTGATGATATGCCAACTTCTATGCTGGAAAATTTGACATGGAGAATGAATTTACTGAGTAAAATATCTGCAATTTCAGTTATCATAATTATTGAAACATTTTTAATTTAAACTCAAATTATAAATAAAACACCGAAGATCACTCGTACTCACAAATGAATCTCACCTCCAGTTCTTTGATATTATTTTCATGATCACGTATTTTATCTAGGGCATCTTTCAATGATTTTTCAGATTCTTTCAATTTATTATCACTTTCTTCAAACCCAGCAGAAGATTTTTGTAAGTTTTCCGACAAAGTTTTCTGCTCAGATTCCAACCTGTGTAGATATTATTTGAAATAACTAATTGATGTCAAAAGTAGAATAAAAAAAGGATTGTTGTGGTGATGAAGTTGAAGGAAGTTTGTGGGCTGTAACATCCCATTCACAAAAGAAAATATAATCGTCGACGCGCTCCATCAGTGACTCATGCTTAACAAAATAAAATTTGATTTTCGGATATTTCAGAGTTGAATAATGGATTTTCTGGTATTAGCATTAAAGACAACGCCACACACATAAAATTATGCAAATATGATTTCATTACGTAAACCATTCATTTTGAACAATTTAAAAATAAAATTATTTCAAATTAAGATCTCTAATTACCAGACTACTCTGATAAGGACATCCACAACAACCGTGACTCGTGATGTAAAATTATCACTCATAGATAATCTCAATTTATCACCTGTTTTTATCTTCTTCCAAAAACCTGACTTTTTCGATAAGTTCAGTAATTTTTTGTTGATTATCGGCGCTAGATGATGATGTTAATTCGAGCTTAGATTTAAGAGAAGAAATCTCAGACTCTTGACTGCTCAACTTTGTTGTTTGTTCAAGTAGTTCCTGTTAAAAATGTTAATATCTCATAAATTTTGCAATATTTTTGGCTCTTTGTAAGGCAGAATCCAATTTTTTTTATTAAATTAATAAGTCACAGTGACTTTACAAGTTTTTAGACGACAGACTTTCTTAAAATGGTAGAGAATAGTAAAGTGTTGACAAAACAAGTCAATTCGTCAAAAGTAAGATAAATAAAAATTTTAACTGTGATATTTTTTTCTTCTTTTATTAGCTGAAGTAAAATAAGATTTACCTTCTTTTTCAATCCATCAGCTTCTTTCAATTCTTCTAATGCAACATTCAGGTTATCAACCATCTGTATTTTTTCTTTTAATAGTTTTTCAGAATCTTCCAGTTTCTTAGTTATTGTTTGCAACTCATTCTTTGTTTCAGAAAGCGATGATTCAAGATCAGATTTTTCCGCAGTTAACAATTCTTTTGCACTGTTGAAATTAACAAACGAATGGTACAAAAATAGCGAACCTACTGGTAGCTGAACCCAAAGTATCATTTCTGACAAAGAGCTAATACAAAATGTAGGACTAGTAAGGTATAAAGTACACTCCAAGCGTAAATCATTCCAAAGCAGAACTGCACCATTATAAGGAAGTGCAAAAAGAGTAGCTGCCCTGGACGATAATAAAACTAGTTCTTATAATGATTACGCAGAAAATTCGTTAGGGCAATTAAACAGTTCCCATCTGTGGCTTTAATGCATAGGCAATAAAAAAATTGCATATAAATTACCTTTTAATATTTTGCATTTCACTCTCTAAACCAACAAAATGATTTTTCTGTTCTTCTAAAGCCGATTCCAACAGTGTTTTAGATTTTTCTAATTCTTGAATTTTATCCAGCAGTTGGAAAGATTGCTAAAAAAAATAAAAAATTCAAAGACTCAAAGACATAGCATTGATTCGACACATTCCATTTCAATTATATTTGCTGTGATTTATTCCATTACACTGCGTAGTAGAAATAGAGTTTATCGATGGAGACAGACAAGTGGACAATGAGAAGCCAATCCTAGATTTTTAGTTTATTAGAGATGTCATAATCAAGACTTAATTGATGCAGAATCATCAGAGTTTCTAGATTTCGTATTTTTGTACCAGTAGTACTAATTAGGCCAGGTACTTGAAACACAATGACATGAGTCATGATTAAGCATCATTTTGGCCAGCTACACAGCACATAGAACCTAGAGGTGATCTTATTCCAATAATCAGTAATTTTGTATCTCGATTCATTTTGCCGTCAAATCCTTATATACTGGTAAGCAAATTTTATGTTCCAAAATTTGACATAAATCATGACTTTGCTACAAAATGAGCCAAGTATCAGCATTTATCCAAGATGCTAATACATTATTCTATTTTAATAGTGAATTTCAAATACATTTTAAACCTAACTATGAAGACAGATCATATAGGGTAGGACTAGTTGCATTATCTTATTAATATATTCAACTTGTTTTTCAATTAAAGGTTTTTAAATCCGTAATCCCAACCTGTTCCGTATTTCCATGTTGTTCGGATAAAGAATTCAGTTTCTGTTGTAATGTATTTTTCTCAGTTTCAAGATCTTTAGATTTCGATTCCAAATCTTTATATGAGCTAAGTTGTTGTTGATTGGCTGCAGTTAACGATTCCAACTCAGTACTTATGGTTTGTAACTTTTCCGTTGTCTTTTCAAGCTAAAGAAAACACAGGAAAGATATAAAAGTAAAAAAAAATGGTGTAGTGTTTCCAAAGACTGATGCTTGTCTAGAACAATATAACAGACAATCAATGCAGCCGTGTTTTACAAATCAAAAAGATCATTTTGTTCAGCACGCATCACAGACTGCACCTTTTCAGCGAGTTCCATCAGTGATATTTATAAGAAACTTGGTCTGGCAGAAATTTACTGGTTTAGCTTACAGAATTTCATTTCATGTCCTTCCTCCGTACGTTTGCGTGGTTAACCATAATATTGAACAATGTATTTGATTTTAGCTTGTGACCTAAAATTCAGTTCATTTATGTAAATTTGAATAAAAATGATATTGAACCAACGTATTATAAGACAGACTGGTATAATGTCAGTTATCTCCCTATGCAAAATCCTTAAAAAACTGCCATGAAAAAATCCATGCAATGTGCCAACCCAATCAGAAATTTCATTTTGTCAATCATGAACCACGGATGGACTGATTTGAAATCATCAAAGCTGCTATATTTGAGCAGGATTGATGATTCTAAAGTCATTTGCTTCATCCAAGATAACGATGACGTGTCAGCTTCAACATGAAGAAAACAGGAATGGGTATCTGATTAAAACATTCTTTTAAAACAAGCATACTTCTTGAAGAGCATTGTTCAGATTATTCTCTTTCTCTTCACGTAGTTGCTTTTCAGTTTCTAGATTTTCTTCAATACGTTTGTTCTTTTCAATCATCTCTTCCTTTCCTTGATTTAGTTTGTTGTTTAATTCCATCAACTCTACTTGACTTTCAGTCAATGATTTTAATTCGATTTGTAATTTTGCTGATTCATCTTTCAACTTTTGAATTTGATCAAGAAGTTCAAAAGTTTTCTAAACAAAATAAGTGATGAGTTGAATTTGCAATAAAAATTACTTAGAATTGATATAAGAATAATTTGCGAATGCGATGTTCCTATTTTGGTCAAATATGAATCAAGTGCTAATTCAAAATGGCACAGTAATATATATAAATATAGCAAGTTTTTGTTTTTTTTAGATTAATTTCCCTATCATGAGTTGATAATGTTTAATCATCAGCAACAAATTCCTAAAAAATGGCTAAAAACAATATGAGACTGTAAACACAAGACACCTAATCAGATGACAATTATGATAAATTGAACCATAATGACCGAATGTTAACTATTCTGGTGCTCACTCACTTGATCAAAGTACAATAACAATCGGAAGAAAAATGAGATGAATTACTGAAATATGGGTTTTTAATAATTTTGAAGCTTTTATTCCAAAAATGGCAGTAGCATTCAATAGATAGGTATGTGCCATTCTACACAACATACTATATAACTTTGATGAAGATAAGGCACAAATTCATGATTTGCCAAATCATAAATTATCAAATTCAATGGTTTGAAACCAGTAGAATAGAAGATATAAAATATTGCAGTGATTGATAACCTTCTATTTTTGTTTCCTCTGTAAAAGATTTCCACGGTGATATTCAAAAAAATTATTCGATTCCATATTGAAATAGTATTCAAACTTGGTTAAGCCACATGTGTATAAACTTACAAGTACACAGTTTAATACAAACCTCTTCTTTTTTTATTAATTCAGTCTTAGCTTCTTCTAATTGTTTGGTGATAGAATTTCTCTCACTTTCTGAATTTTGCATTGCCAGTTCAACAAATGATCGAGATTGTTTCTCTTCTTCATGATTAGCTGACAACTCTTCATATTTCTTTATGGAAAACATGTGAACAACAGTTAGAATGTGGAAATTAAATACTAATTCAAGTGATGACCAAATAATTGTTAGAAATTGACAATATTATGTTGGCATTACAGGTTTATGATGAAGCTATCTATGCCCGACGCCAAGGATGTTGATAAGTTCTTTTATATACAATAATAATTATCCTGTGTCTGTGCCTCATCGACCTCTGATATATAGATTCGTTCAGACAGACCAATTCATTGATGAATTCGACTGAACGACTAACTAATATTTAAGCTACCAGTGCCATATTCTGAAACTCATAATCAACTTTGAGGATATTCAATGTATGATAGTTGGATCTTTGCACCAGAATAAAAGAGCTTACCGGTAATTAAATTAAATACATAAACTGAGACCTTCTGCAAACAGATAATTCCTAAATATTAAATTCATATTCATAATATTAAATTCAAGACGTTATGCAAAATATAGAGTCATCAAAACAATGCATGTAACGTAACATAAAACCAAATAATAACAAACTTTTTTTTCACTAAATTGATAGCCTTATTTTTTAAGATCTGTTCAAACTTATTTACTTTCTTGATATCCTCATAGTTTTCATTGATTTTGTTCAAATCTGTTTCAACGAGATTCCTAGCAGATACTATTTCATCATATTTAATTTGCAATTCCGATTTGCTGGTTGTTTCAGCAGAAAGATTAGTTTCTACTTCTGATAATTTCTGAAAAATAGGTAATAAAACCAAACAATCATGTTACCTGCAATGTCTTGGGAAGGATATCTAGAAAGATGGTTCAAACAATAACTCACAGCACTTAACCATGGCTGTTCAGTTAGGTTGGTCATATATTCCCTCTAGAGTGCAGTTGCTGGTACTACATGTTTTAAGTAGCTCTTTGCTATTAAGTGGTCGTTAGTTGGTTCCTTTTAGGCACTGTTTCCGGTCTTGTTCAGAATGAATTTCGATGAAAAATAAAATAGACATTTAGGGTCTTTTATGGCAATTTTGTACAAAACGTAGAAAAGTCATGATTTTGCTCAAGTACACGAGCAAGATTAATCAAAAAACTGGATTGCCAGCGGACCTACTAGCACACCATGTAGTATAGTAAATTAAAATGCTGACAGATATTGTGAAAGATATACGAATAACTTCGACGCTCAATCTGGTGATTTAATACAGACTTTTATTAAAGATGACATGATTTCACGCATATTTTGAAATTTTCACCATGTAAAGAATATAATCGTATATTGTATTTTTCTTATTATTTTCAAAACATCCTCTGTCCTGTCAAGCCTATCAAAATTGAATCCAGAACCAAGTTTTGATGTAGATTCGATACCCAGTAGGCCATCAGACACATGGGTGAATAAATAGGTCATAAAGTTATTTATTTTCATTCCAGTCAAAAATTCAGCTTCTTTCAACAAAACTACTCACCTGAGTCAAGGCTGTAACTTGGGCTGCTGATTCTTTCAATTTTTCATCTTTTTCAGAAATTTCAATTTCTGATTTTTCAATGATTTTTTGCAAATCATTTTCTTTTTGCTTCAGATTACCATTAGCAGTATCCGCGTCCCCTAATCGCTAAAAATAAATGGTTTTCTTTCAGTATCAGAGATTTAGAAATATAAACGAATAAAATATGAAGGTTTCAAACCCCTGAAGCAAAGCAACATAGTTCTATGTTGCTTTGCTTCAGGCATTCGAAACCTTCATAAAATATTTTCTGCCGCTGAAATGAAAATCTTCGTAATCAGGAACACTAATTAGCACAAAACGTATCTTTTGAAATTCTAATATCTACATCGATGAGAGAAGTTTACCTTGATTAATTCGTCTTTTTCCAAATTAACATCATTTATGGTTTTTCTCAAATTCTCTTCGGATTCTCTCAAATTTTCCAGGGAAGATTTCAAGTTGTCTCTCTCCTTCGCGTGTTTATATTAATTAGCCATTGTTCAGAAGTCAGGCAATTAGGTTCAGAAAAGGGAAGAGAGGGAGAAGAAGAAGAAAGTAAAGATTCGGAAGTTTTTATGATTAAATGATTACATGTGATGTAATGAGAAAATCAACGTCCAAAACCAAAAAAAACGCCAAAATGGAACTGCATCACAATTGACTGACGGTGGAAATCATTAGACCTCCAGAATTGTATGGGCAGTATACAACGATAAAAAATATTTACAAAATTTTATTACAGTTGTATCGATTTTATATTTAATTCGTTTTTGCTAATATGTAAAAACAAATTCCTCCAATTTCTATACATTGGAAACATCTAGGAAAATGGAACAAAAAAATTATCACAAATGGATTGATTAATGCAGAACTATGAAATGAAAAATCATGAAAAACAAAACAACAATCAATCGAATCATGTCAATCAAACAAAAGAAAAAAGTGCATTTCTACACTAGACAACAAATGTGAACACACACATGTACAGTGTAACTAAACAAATTAAGGACGGCAATAATTATCGAAGTCAATTTACATTTGAATCCTGATTATGTATGCATGTGATAAGAAGATTATAATATATTAATTGGATCTAACAAAGGTTAGTGCTAAACTGTCATAAGCTTTTCAAGGTTGAAAACTAGCATCATTAATAATACTTGGTCCAAACTTGAAATAAACATTGATTATGATATATTTCCTTCAGAAATGTCTCTTTCATAGTTAAATTAAAATCCTTCAACAATTTGAAAAATTCCAATAAATATTTTCAAAGGCAGGAGAATGTTATTTTTCATACTTTATATTCTCTAAATACATTTTTAAATCTATTGATTTTGGATTTGAAGCAAATATTTCAAGACTTTTGAAATTTTAAACCAATAAGGCGATAGGACAACTTCAAATGTCATATATACAAATTTTCCAAGAAAATTTGACAGTCTTGTTGAGCTGGATCGTAAAATTTCAAATAAAATAGAGGTTAAAAGTAGACAATCACTGACCTCTTCTAACGAAATTTTCTGCTGCAACATATCGTTCATATGTTTCGTACTTTCAGACACCATTTCCCGCTGTTTTTCATTTGCTTCTCTTTGCTCTTGCCTAAGTAAGAAATACAAAGACAAGTGAGACTGACCATATTTTAATGTATTTGACTGTATATATGAATACACGAGGATAAGGAAAATCAACATAGATACATATTGTGTATAAACATACATTTTGGACCATTTCAGACTACAATTTTTGAACTAACCAAGCTAATGAATGCTGAAGTGAGGTGAGAAGGCAGACCATGATCAGACAGAAGTATCACATTGGTATATATTCACAGCAACTTTTTGTGGATATGTCAAGTTTATTCAAGCACCTTTTTGTAATGGTTTAAAAACTTATTCGAATTAAAAAGTTCATTTTGTCAAACAGGAGTCACAAATCAATGACACAAACTTGACATGTTGGCAAAAATAATTTGGATTGACAACAAGTTGGTGACAAAGAGATACTTCTATCAACGTTTAAAAGACATACGCAGTAAAAACCTGCTTTACATTATCTTCACTAGATAATATATTTTTTACAATGGTATATCTCCATTCTTTAGGATACATTTAGAAAATTTAGTGTATTTGCAGTTATATTTTGTCCAATTCGGACATTTTAACATAGAATCAACTCTTCATCTTACAACTGTTGGATCAAATTTTTAGTTTCCTCCCCGCTTTGCTCCTGAAGTTGAGATATCGTTGATTTTGCATCTTCGTAATTTTTCTTCAAATTCCCGTGTTCTTCTGATAACTCTATAACCTGAATTTTGGAATTCAGAATGCTAAGTACAAAAAGCTATGCTGCACGGACAAGAATGGTGATTTTGAAATCGAATAAAATAATTTGAATGGGATTGATTCAAACACTTGTACCATAGAAATTTAAATATGAGAAAATATTTTGTTGATGATGGCATTGGTGGAATTGAATAGCGGAATACAGTAAACAGAAACATCATTTTCCTTATTTTTGGAAGACTATATATAAAATAATTAGGTTGGTATCCGAAGTAAGTCAAAACCGGCTGACAAGATCTCATTCCACGAAAACGAGGGTAAGGGGACGACAGTTCACTACACATTATATCATTGATTTCAATGGGCCAAAACAACATGCTTTAGAATCTCTGAAAAAGTTTTTATCCGAATCGCAACTTTATTATATTACTTTATTTTGCATAGCCTCAAATTTCTTCGTTAAGTGTTCTATTTCAGTAATCTGTTCATTGATTTTATGCTGTGATGACTGTAGAGAAGATTCCTTTTCGCTGACAACCATGGTCATCTGTAATTAAGAAAAGTAGAATTAAAAAAAATCAATACAGAATTTCATGATATAAAGTTTGACATTTAAAAATCGAAACGAAATGTGCAAAATTATTGTTATTTTTGAATGTTTCAAACAAAATATCTTTAACACCACTAGCATACATTGTAACCCAATAATGAGTGTTCCTAGCTGTTACCACAAGTTATGGTGTGAATCAAACCAGGGTTGTCGACAGAGTTTGGTTAAAACAGCATTCTAAATTTCCTATACAAATAAAATATTGTTTTAACATTTTAGATAAACGAAATTGCTGATGTTTGACCATAAAAAATCAAACAACAAATATTCAATAAAATGAATAATATACCTTATTCTTCTCTTCTTCAAGTGTATTTCTCTCTTGTTGAACATCATGTAATGTTTGTTGCAATTGTTGACTTTTTTGCATCAAATCTTCCAACCTTGACTCTAAAGTTGTGTTTTCTTCTTTTATTTTAACCAGTTGTTCTGCGGTTTCTCGATTAGATGTGGAAGACTCGTTCAATTTGGAAGACAATGTCTTGGCATCTTGTTCAGAAATATTTAGTTTATTTTTAAGTTCTTCATGGTTGGCGTTGGATTGTTTCAATTTTTCTTTAAAATCTGTGATTTCCGCTTCTAAAGATGATTTTGCGGTCGACAGTGATTCGCAAGTCGTCTGAACAAAATGTATTAACACAGAATTAAAAAATAAGTGCTAATTTGGGAAAGATTGTGATGTGCTAATAAAGTAGTTTAATCCAAACTGTATTAGAAATATGCTATATACCGTAACTAGAATATCGTTTCAACATTTCAGATAAACAGAATTGTTGATATTTGATCTTTTGATAACTTAACACTGAACATATATCATGATTTGAGTTTAACTGCAGAATGAATATAAGAGGTTGAAATAATACTCCAAATATCCTAGTGTTAACAACCAAATAATTTTATGAAAGGATGCTGTAACATTTGAGATAATTATAATTACGTTAGGAGTAGGTTTAAATACCTTACTTTCAAGTTTCAACTATTCAAAGTGTTACAAATCGATGGTCTAGGGTGGGGCTGCCGATATCTAAAAGGATGACAAAGTTTTTGAAACTAAAAACTAACCTTCATTTGATCAAGTGAAGATTGCACATTTCTTACATCAACATTCAATCGATCTATTATTCTATAAAAAAAAGTTAGTTGACAAGTTGACCCTTGGGTTAAAATGCGTTATATACTTGAAACAATAAAAAGACTAAACATGCATTACATGATTACCATACTTCTCATTCAGTGTAGCAGCGACAAAGTTGAATATTGGGACAGTATGACAATATACCGGTAAGAGAACTTGGAATTTTAATAATCAAGTTTGATAAAAATGCCATACGAATAAATACAGATTGTAGAATATAAAAACTTGTTTCATTTATATAGGATGACTCGAGCTACTCAGTTTTAAACAAATTTATTTTTAAAAACTCTGTTCCCTAATCAAATCTGATTGCCTGTGACATCTTAAAAATTTGACACGAATTTTCAGCAGTATAACCATTGGTAAATTTACAAATTAGGCATTTATAAATTATTTGCATAGTTGGTAAGTATTTATATATACGGCATTGAAATGTTTGACATACTATATGCAGCATATTTACTATCTGCAATTCCCGGAACAAAATAAATACCTTTCAGCCATTTGTTATTAGTAATTTCAACCACTAAACTTTACCTGTCTTTTTCACACAGACTGTCATTAAGTGTAACAAGTTGAGCAGAACTATCACCACTGCTACTTAAAATATCGCCTTTTTCTTTCTCTAATGTTGATTTGTCAGTTTGTAATTGAACAATCTAGGTAAGAAAGGTTCATGAGTCAAACTATAGGAGAAACCAGCATCTAAGCAAGTTTGAATCATCAGAGAAAAAGCACAGCTCAGTCCAGTGAGAAATATTATTTTGTCAAGCATGGCACACAGATGGACCACGCCTTGTCGGCGCGATCCATCAGTGTCTCAAGCTAAACAACACACATGTGCGCAAACTATTCCCAACTGGAAGAGCTTTATTTTTGTTGAAACTTGATAACAAAATTTCTATTAGACTTCCAAAAAAAGTAGCGAATAACAAGTTCATTACAAATGTTGAGATTTCATCATTAAATGTGAATCATTTAATTCATACATAAGGTTTTGAGAACCAAGCCACAATTTTTTTCAAATTGGTTTATTCAATCAATTAAACATTAGAGTTACTAAAATTGAAATTGAAAATCAGCAACTGTACTCTAAATCAAAGATGACCCTCACCTCCTTTTGTGCAGTGTCTAATAATTTCTCCTTTTCTTCTAAGCTCAGTTTTATTTCTTCAACAGTAAATTGCAGACTATCGCGTTCTTCTGATGTTTTATCTTTTTCAGATTTCTGGAAAAGTGGTAGTATATATTACTGGTACTACGATTTTACTTTGCATAGTTGATAGAACAGTAACAAAATGTTGATGAAACATTAGTATTGAATGGGCTCATACTGCTCAATATGGCTCCGCTCTCTCTCCCAGAAAGATTGCTCTCACAGATTAGTTCAGAACGGTATTCTAAAATCAATACATAGCTAGTTTCCATATCTCAGATAAACAATATCTGGTATATATTTGATGACAGTTTGCAGCCAAAACAGTGATTTTTATATGCCTGAGATATATCGGGATTTTGAAACAAAAAGAAGTTACTTTAAGAAGGATCAAAAAAACAAATCATCAATTGATATAAAGACATTCCTATTTTCAGGCCACAACAGATCACCACTCACCAAACTATCGAGAGTTGATTCCATTGATAATTTTTCATTCAATATTTTATCCAACTCTAATTTAGTATTCTCTAAATTTTTCGCATCTTCTTCTGAAATGATTTTCATTTTTTCTAATTCTTGCATCAATTCAGAAATACGATCTTCGAAAGCATCAATATCTCCCTTGTTTGATCTTTCCTATAAATATATAAAAATTGAAACAATTAACTGAAAATGTCATCAACAATATGCAACAACACCATTGCAAGCAAGAAAGTTGATTCAACTTCGCCAGTTACGAGGAAAACATTTACATTCCAATTTAAGCTTCCATTCAAGACAAACAAAATGTTAGCTACTGCAACACTCAGGAAAAAAATCCTGAATTCTTATAAAAGTTCTCAAAAGAAGTATTTTCTGAAATGCTTACAAAAATACTAGAAGAGTTTAATTAGGAAGTGCATACAAATATGATCTGTTTATAATACAAGTCTTACTTGCTGCAAATCATATTCAAGTTGACCCAGTTTAACTTTTAATTCATCGACCATTGCATTTGCAGAATCTCTCGCGTCATAAAGATCTTCAAGAGCGGATTTGTCATCAACACCAGAAGCCTTGAAAGAGAATAAAACGGAAAAGAAAAACTTGATATAGGGATAAAGACACGATTTTTTTGCATTGAGTTCAACTTCACTTTTTGACAATTTAAGTGTTCTGAAATATTAAATATTGTATGCCTCATTGCAAAATGTATATTATCGATGCAGAATTTAATAATCTGAATCCATTATAAGTAAATTATTCAGACAAAGGCATCTAGAATAGCTTTATAGTTAAAGTATTTAAATTCTATCAAGACAAAGTATCATCTTATATACATCACAGTAATTGATCAAGTCCTTCATGCGATGAATTAATATGCTCCAATGCTGTAAAACTGTCCACAGTGCTGTCTTATTCATACTTACTATCTTGAATCATGCAAAAACCAATCATTAAATATATTTGAAAATATTGTAAATTGGATCGTCATACATGCGCAGTGTAGTCATCATGCCTAAAATTCCTTACATGCATTCAATATTAATAATAAAATCAAAACATAAATGCCATATACACATTAGTCAAGAAATAATATTAAATCAATATCACCTAGAGGCAAGAGATACCTCATAAACAAAATCTTTGTTAACAGTTCAAGTCTGTTCCTAATAACCTTTCACCATTGATAGTATTATAATGCTAAAATAAAATAAAAAATTACCCGCGTCATTTCCAAATCTCTTTGCAAAGATTGTGAACGATTTCGTTCTATTGATAAACTCGCATCCAACTCCTTCACTTTTTCCTGAGATGCATTCACCTCAGACTAGGAAGGTATGGGAAGCAAAGAGGTGCAAGAGGGTGGAAACGTGGGTACGGTCGTCAGGATATACCAAATTATTGAAGGTAAGAGGCAATTCCGTAGGTTGAAAATAGTAAACAGTGATAGTAGGGTGAAAGACGTGCAAACACAACATGCAAAATATTATTAATCATTGTTCCACGTAATGTTAGATTTATTATAAATTTTTAAAACTAACAGAAATAAATCTTTATATGCTGATTCTTCATCAGTAAAACAATAATATTATGCTCAGCTCAGTAAGATCTGCATAAAGAAATTTTTGCTAAACTACAACTTATGCTAACTTAATATTAAATTTTGTTGAATATCTTGAGTAGAAACAATATCCTCGTAAAACATGTTTCAGATCTTATTATAGACTAGATATGACACAGTTAATATTATATGCCACCATCAACTTAATAATAATAAAATTGAAATCTCCAAGCAATGAAACCTTACCATTTTATCTCATCCATGCATTGGTGGAGCAGTATATTAAAAAAATTGCCACCAAGCATTAAATCATAGTAACTCCATATTAGTTACCAGATGAATCGCGGAGTATTAGTAACTTAACCACGTTTAAATTTCAATGTTATCACAATACAATAAATTGAAAATAAATAAGAAATGATATATTTCGTCGACAGATTTTGATAAAAAATGAACATGTATTCATGTACTAAAAAACACATCAAATCATCCATGCCAAATATATATCTCCAGCAAAAATTCAAATCAGCTAAAGCCATTTCATTAGCGAGCACCAATAAATCAATCATTGATTTTACTTAATTGCTCTATTTTTTATTCCTATGAAGCATGAGCCATAGGTAGGCCATGCATGACTCGAGCAACCGATGGCTCATTCTTAACAAAATCAAATGTAAAAATTCGTTAGCGTTCTTTGATTAAAAATGCAAAAACATATATTTTACTGTACGGTACCTGCAAATCATCTTTATTAATTGCTTCTTCTTCAAGTCTGAATTGTAAATCCTCAACTTTGGTTTTTTGTTCATCAAGTTCTTGTCTGAGAGTAACTTTCTCAAGATCTGCTCGTTCAACAAGTTCTTTCAATGCATCGAGTTGAGTTTCTTTCTCTACAACTAACTGTATTAAATATGCAGAATGTAATTTAGCATTAATGTTAAAAAACTCGTGAACCAGATGCACATGCAAAAACGGTAATGACAATCAATATTAAAAAATAGTGTAATTACCCTAAATGTGAACGATGAAACCTTACTTTTTACCAACCTGGGCTAAAAAATGTACCCTCTCGCAATGAAGATTTCATTAGTAATTTCAACCCGGATCGACCTAATTTAAATGACTGAACGCCATCAGAGATGAGCAAAATGAATTGAATGTTCAACTACATTAGAAAAAAATATTGAATATATTTTTAGTGACTTCACTATAGTACAAAAATTCTTCAATACCATGCAGTTTCAACTCATTTTTCTGTCACAGTAAAATAGTATGAAGTAACATAAAAAAATAAAGACCATTCTTTATTTTTAAGATTTTGCAAAAAAAAAAATCACAAGGCCGTTTCACCTTAAATCTAGACAAATAAAGAAATTTAGTTTTCTGCAATCCTTTTTTTTTGAATGAATATAAAGCAGTGAAATATTTAGTATTTGTCATCCTCCCCAAAACTCAGAAACTTCACCTCTTGGTATCGTATTTGTAGATCTTCCAATTCTTTCTTGGTGATAGCAGTATCTTGTATTGCCTGCATCATATCAGCTCTCTCCATATCTCTTTCAACCATCAATGACTCAACATGTTGTTGTTTTTCTTTCAATGCTTCTTGTAAAGCAGATGTTCCACCCATCGCAGTCTTTCTTTGATACCTCGATGAAACCTCTGATTTCTACAAACAGAAATACTGAAGTTATGAATTTCACTCAAAAACTAGATTTAGTACTTTGCAAACAAGAGTCATGACAAGAGCTACGGCTGACCTTATGGTTTAGTTAAAGTCACTATGTAAATAGAATAATGTGTAGTAACATTTCAGACAAACAGAACAGCACGGTCCATCTGTGGCTCATACTTGACGAAATGAAATTTCTGATTGGGTATGGAACAGAGGCAACAAAACAACAAACTTCGTGACCAATTGCTAAATAAGTATCATCAAACAATCATCAAGATGTCATTGTCCAATCTTTTTATTTGGAATTGTATTATAAGCTTCGACATTTGTTGATTTATAATATTTGATGTGTAAATGATTTTTGAATTAATTTCAATCAAATATTGAATTTGGACATTATAAATAAAGTCAAACTTACCTCTGATGATTTAATTTTAGCAACTCCAAAGTGTTGGACAGTATGGTTCAAATGGAATAAGTTCAACAAAAAACGGTTAATTTCTCTCACCAACAGTTTTGACAGTTTCTTTCAAAAAATTATGATTTAGATTTTCTTATGATTACAAATGCCTTAAGAAAATTGTTTAAACGATACTTGCTAATACGATATTTGTTTGATTGAAAAACATGATATGTTTCAATATAAACGATGCTGTGGCTAACACCACTGTATTATTAGTTGTTGCACAATAAAAAAAATCCACAAATTAATCATAATTCAGAAGTTAAGAATCCTCCCACTTACAATGCCTTTAGGTCTAGTTCCAGTGAATGAGCTTATTGAACTTATTGATGCGACAGAACTGCCAGGTGATCGGATTCCAGCACCAGTCACTGCTTTCTTTTTAGCGGCACTTGCTGCTGTCTCTCGCATTACACCTTTTGATGCTGAAACAGTAGAAAATTTATTTGACCATTTATGCCCATAAAATTTGTTTGTAGATAAATTAGAAATGTCTTGTACATAATGCTAAAACCAGATACAAATAACTCTTGTTTCTCAACTACCAGTGTACTAAAGTAACTTAGACGATGAAAATATGAAGCATATCAAATTTTGAATTCAGTTTCAAATAAATTCTTCAAACTTTCCTATGGTTGGTAAATAACAATGAAGCTGCCAAATATATGCAGAATATCCGATCTTCTTACTTTCCTAATGGTAAAACTACTACACAAACTTTTTTAGGTAAGCATGAGTCACTGATGGATCGCGCCGTCTAAGCAAGATCCATCTGTGACTTATGCTTGACAAAATTAAATTTATGATTGGGATTGGGTAATGAACATAATGTGATGATAATAATACGATTAAACGAAAATAAAAAAACTTTTTTTTATCCAAATTCACTCAAAACCAGGTTGCACAAGAAGTTATGCTGCTACTGTTCTCAGCCTGCTCGACAGTATTCAACAGCGTGTGATAAGTATGATTGGCCTTAAACTTTCTTCCGGCCTGCAAAGCTTGTCACACATCGTTGCAATGTTGCCTCACTTTGCTTATTCTACAGATATTATAATGGTTTTTTGTTCAAGGGGGCTTTCTGCTCTCGTTCCTCAGAATAATATTTTCAACTGGTCCAATCGAATGGCTTCCAATTCACACCTATTCACTGTGGAGGTTCCTCAATGTCACCAACAGTTTTAGGCAATTAATTTTTTTCCAAGAATCTCTATACTTTGGAATTCCTTGCCTTCTCACTGTCAATAGAAATTTGTCATGAATGGGGTTCCTTAGTTCCTATTCCTGCATTTCATGTAGCTCTTTGCACTTTAGTGGCTTCAGGAAACTTTTCAAGTACGGTATGTCTCCTGCAGCCATGCTCTGAGCATATTTCAATAAAAATAAAATTACTAAAGGTATGTAACTTAACCATTTATATTACAATAACATAATCACTGTTAACAACTAAAAAAAAAATTTCTTACCTGTTCTTGGAGTACTTGGAATGAGTTTTTTTACTTTATGAAGAGGAGCAAATAATCCATGTGACATCTCACAAGTGAAGTATCTGAAACAAAAACACTGGTAATGAGCATAAAAGCTACATACCGAATACCTCTGTGAAACAATTACTATTTCAAAAATATCATCATTAAAGAAAACAGTTTCAACTTCAGACTAGTACAAACTCAAAATAAAACATATCTTAGGATGAAAACAACTGAAAATATTTTCACTATTGCTTTGGTCTTCAAAATGCACATATATATATATATATATACATTTCAGAACTACGTCCAAATGATATTTCCGAATCAATTTCTAAATCATCGAATTAGCAAACTGCAAATATATTTATTTCGACCAATATTTTTTATCGTGGGACACAGCAAAAGAAACCGAAAGATTTCCTCTTAAAATATGAAAATAACATACGACGAACCTCTTCCCTTGCACTGAACCATCATTTTTACCTTGTGGTTCATCCAACTCCACTCCGACCCAAGTACCCTTTGCAAAATCAGTTTCACCAACAAACCTTGCAATCCCTTTTGAATGAAAAAAATTGTATTAGGATGTTTCGAGGCTGATGACAGGTTTTTGATTGAAATTACATTTAATAAATATATATATATATTCGACATTACTTTTTCTACACACTGTATATACAAATATGGTAAATGAGAGGAGATGATAAATACAAGGAAATGTAATTCTGTTTCATACAATGACTGAGCAGCAATCGGTAAAAGATATCGGAATTTCAAGAGTTGAAATTTTGTAACAATAAAAACATGAAAAAAAGTTACAACTTCGCATTATTACCAATTTTTACTCCGTTGACACTGACTTTGTCACCAACAACAAAATCTTGGGTTACAGGACCAGTCGTTCGACTTGGTGTTCCAAACCTCAAACTTCTAATTGAAGATGCTGGACTGCGAACTGTAAATAATACAACCATTAATTGGTATCAATACCATATGAAAATCAATTATTCAGAGATTGCAGAACTAATCCACATCTCTCCCTAATCCTTTTCCAATCAATTGAATTTCATTAATAAAGGATGCCAATAATCTTTTATCACAACATAGTAAAATATTATTCACTTTTAGTTAAAATAATTATAGACATTACCTACCACCAAAACTAACCTATCCAACCTAGTTGTGGACGTGTGTTAACGAGTCAGAAAAAATCACGTTTTCAATCATATTTAATCTATTGCTAATGTAAAGCACAATGTCAAATATATTTATTTTTGTTACATCTATGGTCCAGAGCTGGGCAGCAAAAGGTATATTTTGCACCGGCATACAAATACAAAATCAGTTATTTGACTTCGCAAGCATTAGTCGGATTGGCCATTGCACAATTCATCCAGACAAAATATATATAACATTTTATTGTTTGGTGAACAATATAAGCAAACCTTTTGATTTAGGTTCTTTGGGACCTTCTCTTGCTTTTAATGCAGCAGTAGTCAAAGCAGTTGTTTTTGCCGTAGATAAATCACCTGAGCCCGATCTACTTACACCTGGGAATTCAAATTTTAATTAGGCTGCTGACTAAGGTACTTCAAAGGATGGACTTGTTATGAACTACTCCATTGACATAGACATTTATAGAGCAGGCCTTTGATGATTGTCTATTGTCTATCCCAGGTCAATCTGTTGCTCATACAAGACAGTACAAAAAATTTCTTTGTGAGATATGCCAAAAATTACATTGCAAAGGTTGGTATAAATTCTGTTTTAATGGAAGGAATACACTGAGCATAAAATGACACCGAACAACAGAGAATTCAGAGAGAACAATGAGCTTAATAAAATTCAAACATATTGACAAACCTGTACTAGATGGTTTACTAGAAGTTCCATTTGTATCAAGTTTCGTCAATTTAGCAGGTCTAGCAAATATTCCATGTAAAGGTTGGCACTATAAGTCGTAAAATAAAAAAAATGATTACCGGTAACAGAAATGAACTTTCAACAATAGGGAATATCTATGAAAAATCCAACATGGCCAGACTTATAATTCCCAACTACTATCTATAATCAAATACAATACTTCATAAATATTCACCCCTTTAGGTCATAAGAGGCAACGAAAAGACACAAAGATGTGGTAAATAGGGAAAGATACCATGAGCTGCACTCTATTATAGAGATTTAAATATGTTTTTGATTTCATACACTAAGAATGCAGTTGCTGCTTGCTGGTATCAGATTTTGAGATAGTTACTTGCCATATGAATGGCAGAGAAAAATTATTGTTGATAACACCGGTTTCCGAACATATCCAACATAAGAAGATCCAATTTAGTAAGCTAAAAGCAATTAGGAAAAATTGTATTCCAAATATTCATGAAAATATTTCACATCCTGTTAACAATGACTAAATTAATCTAGTCTGAAGTCTGAAATCGAAATGAAAAATCAAAGTATCAAAAGTATAAATCAATTATGCATTAATTTTTTTCCCTATTTTATCGCTTAAAACTATCGTACTTCTTCGTTTTTTTTCTTGGGATGCCAACGCCATTATGTAATGAATTTAGTAGCTCATGTATAATTTATCTGCACTGTACAAAAGTCTTAAAAATTATACACACTGCTATAAAATAGCAGTGCTGAGGGTTTCAAACCTAATTTTGTTTATTTGAAGATACTTATGGTTGCCGACACCCAAGGGCAAAGAACTCTCAATTGGTTTTTCAGACAATGAAAATTGCTTTGCACACGTTGTATATTTTGCACTGTTAAATTCTCAAAAAACTGGGATCCGGTTAGCTCAATAGGTAAAACATTGGAAATGCACTTTCGAGCTACGCAACTCGGATCGTCCTGACATTGGCTTGAATCCTTTGAGGGACAATTATATGCAAGAGGTCTGATGGACGCCTCACAGGTGCAGAGTAGTTCACGTAAGGACTACTTACGGCTCCCTCTACCAAAGAGGTCCATGCAAACTGCACAGGCAAATCAATAACTCACCTCCAATTTGGAATTAGTATCTGTACAAGAGGTTGTGGTTCGCCATATTCTTAGATCCCCTCTGCCAGAGGATAAAAATGAAATTCCATCCAGTCCTATATGATTATAGCAGCATAACAAATGTAGATGTTACTGAATGGCCAAGGTGTAGAGTGATGAGTAAATTCCCATAGCCAGGACAAAGTTCAGTGAAGAACTGGTCTAATTATCAAACCTCAAAATATCTGACACCAGCGACCGATCCATCATTCTTTCCTTCTTCCTTATCTAATACAACACCTGCCCAATCACCAGGAGCAAATTGTGTTGGACCAAGATATTTTATTATGCCAGGTTTTGTACCGCTCACTAATACTCTTGTACCTGTAAATAAAACAATCATGTTATTTAAAATGGATTTTTATATTTTCAAACATAAGAAAAACTGAAAACTTACAAACAATAAGAAACTTACACAATTAACAATAATAAATCTTAATAATGAATAAGTTACAGATCAAGTCGATAATGTCAATCTTCCAAGAACATTTGGTGCTGATACGATATATCATTTATTTGTATGATTTTAACTTTTTTAACAAATGATTTTAACAAATATTCAGTATTAGATATCTTCCATCTCACATTGTCACAGAATGTTATTATTGGTTTACGAACTTTTGATTTCAAATTGATAAAACAGAATATTACCGATCGAAAAACTGCTTCCTGCTGATGCGCCACCTGTTGATGAAGCTGCTGTTGGAGGTCGAATTCCACCTGGAAATATGAGTGGATGAACTTTGAATGAAATGGCATTTCTGATCTGATCATGCCAAAATCTGACATTATTAGGATAAGATAGAATTTCAATTTTATCCTGCGGGAGCGGGAAGCTGAGAAAACGGCTTGACCATATTTTTCCTGTTAATACTGAGCATCAGAGCATGGAGCTAGTTTCTGGAGGGATCCTAAGCTCACCCAAATAAACAACAGTGTGCCTGCCAGGCTTCTACAAGACCTCTCGAATATAGGCTAGGCTTATTTTTCCCTCACATGCTGATTTGGACCTAGGGTAGGCCAGAACAGAGTAGGCTATGCCTTTAGACAATCAGAGAGTGTAAGAAGTTGTATGTATGTATGTATGTATGTTTATACGCCTCGTAATAATCAATATAAAATTTAAGGATGCAGAAGAATAAAAGACCGGATAGTTGCACAAGGCCCTGTCGACCTGAAACACTGGTGTGCGGCAAAAACCCTTGAAAAAAAAATATACGTAAGAAAAAATAATATTAATATGTAGGAAAGGACGCAAATTTACAATAACACAACATAGAAATTTATACAGGTAATGATACAGATAATGCAAAGTATATATATTTAAAAGAAAAGAATCTATTTGCATCAAATTGGGCTACTTGCATATACAGTATAAGTTAAGGAGTTAAAAAAAATACATCGGGGTAGGAGTGGAGGGAGGGTCTATCAAAATTTTTATCGAGTCTGAGTGACCCAAATGTCGATTTACCTAGTTACCGGTAATATTCTGAAGAAAAAGAAAAATAATAATTTAATTTCCATTTTACATCGGTCAAATTCTTTGGTTTTAAGGTTAGGGTGGATTTGTTTAAAATAGAGTGCTAAATTTGAAATGGAAGTCTCCGAGGGCTTTACTGATTGAGCTAACGCGCTGTGAATTTGCAGAAAAAGTCGAGGATAATAAAAAAAAAATTGGATAGCCAACAGTTCAGAGTTGGCTACAATTCTTCTAAGTTAAAACCATTCAACTTACTTGGTTTGGGAATCCCTTTGGCGATCTTATTGGGTTGTTTTAAACCCGAAGGCTTCTCAGCCATTTCCTAATTAAGTTGCAAAACTGCCTAGTCTAAAATTTTATCGTACCGGTACACTTAACACGAAGCCCGCATCCACAGTCCAGACAAAACGAAGCAAGAAACAAAACAGCACACTCGGTTTATGGGTTAGTTCATTATCTCAGATCTTGCCTATTCTCCCCACCTGATCACCTGAAACTGTCACATACACAGTAGTAAGGTTTGTTTACGTCAGAAAATTAAAGTCGAAATAAAGCACCATATTCTGGGATTCTATATTTCCATATTCTGGGTATCAAAATTTACGATTTTGGTCGGCCCCAAGATCTGACGTCACAATGTTTTTTTTCTCGGATTTTTTTTTTCCCGCGATTCAGAATGATATATATCAACATCAGATGACGAAATGGAGAAAATTGTCGTTCATGACTTGCTAAATTATAAAATTGTTGTTTGATCTTGTAAGTTGGATCTTCTTCCTTTGAAAACAAGGTAATGTCACTATGACGTCATAATGTGTAGGCCTTATTGCATTTTGGGCCGTAGAATGAAGAAACAAGTTAGTATTTCCTAATTATCGATTAGAGAAAATTCTCCCGTAAATTAGGTAGAAAACGGATTAGCTGTTTGTTTTGCGACAAGTTGCTTAAAGATATTCGTATTTTAGCACCACAGGACCGGATCAGAGTTTGAAAACGAGGTTGCTGAGTTGTGATACCCAATTCTCCCGGCAAAGGCATGAAGGTGGCTTATAGCGATCTTGCGGCGTCCGAGAGCAAATATTGTAATCAATACAGAATTTTAAAAAATGGTTTTGAAATTATGACGTCATCATAACATACACGAATGACGTTATAACATAACAAAAATGTATGAAAATGAAGGACTAAAAAATAGCATTTTTATCGTAAATCGAGAAGAAACAGCCCAATGGTCCTGATGGATTTTTGTTTTTAAATTCATGTTATATGCGAAGTCCGCTTGTAATTATATGATGAAGTGCTACTTCAAAATGTAGTTCCAGCAACTTTCTTGTACTTTTTGAATACAATTCATCAAATATGCAAAGTCAAAAGCGGAACCTGATCGGAACCAAATAACAGCCACCTCTATGTCAGGGAGTTACTTCGAATGTGGTTTCAGCAACTGTAGCCTAATTGAAAACGACCCATATAGGAATGAACCGCTAAACTAAGATCCAGTGAGAGGTGTTGCTTCCTTTTAGTCGAGAAAATATGAAAAATAAATAGAAGAAGTGATAAGTGAAGAAGAAGACATTTCTGAAACGTTCGACAGAGTTTGGCACAAGGTCTGTCGCAAAAAATTCAATCGTATGGAATTTCTGGTCACGTTTTTTCAACTGTCGAATCTGTCTTATCCAATCGCAAGATTAATGTTGTTTTGGACGGACAACGCTCAGGAACTTATTCCATTTCATCCGCTGTCCCTCAAGGATCGAACTTTGTTCTTGCTATGTATTAATGATCTGCCTGATAATTTGATATGTGACTTCGAAATTCACGCTTATGATACAACTCTATATTCTTGTCTCAACGAAAAATCTCCCCCGGAACAACGTCTAGCTTAGGCAAAATCGCTTGGGTGTGATTTGGCCACAGTATCTAATTGGGTTAACACTTGGCATGTAACTCTTAACTCGGAGAAGACCAACGTTTTATCAAGTAATCGTTACACTAATACGGATGCAACTCAAATTTCATTATCTGGTACTGCTCTGGAGGAATCCTCAAATATTCGTCTCGTTGGACTCACACTTTCGAATGACATGAGTTGGAATGAATATGTCACTAGTATTGCTAAACAAGCCTCAATGAAAGTCGGTTCTCTATATCGGGCTCGCCATTATCTCACTCCAGAAATCATTCTCCATTTGTACAAATCACTGATTCGACCTTGCATGGAGTATTGCTGTCACATTAGGGGCAGTACCGCTGTCACTCTTCTTAGCATGCTCGACCGTATTCAAAGGCGTGTGATCAATATGATTGGCCCTAAATTTCCTTCCGGTCTGCAAAGTTTGACACCCGCCGTAACATTGCCTCACTCTGTTTATTTTACAGATATTATATTGGTTTATGTTCAAGGGAGCTTTCTGCTCTCGTTCCTCCGAACAAAATTTTTAAACGGTCAACACGATTGGCTACCAATTCGCACCTATTTACTGTGGGGGTTCTGCAATGTCATAAACAGTTTTATACAAGAAGCTTTTTTCCAAGAATCTCTAAACTTTGGAATTCCTTGCCTTCTTGCTGCTTTCCTGGTCGTGTTGATCTACAAGGCTTTAAAACTCATGTTAAAAGACATGTATCAGGGTTTCTATCCCTGCATTTCATGTAACTCGTAGCCCGTTAGTGGCTTTAGGAGAGTTTCCAAGTTTGATTCGTCTCCTGTGGCCATGCTCTGAGCGAATTTCAATAAAAAAAGATTTCTGAAGTATAAAATGCGCCATATCCATAGCGTCACATTACTCGACGAGACAGTTACTTTCCATTGCCATTGTGACGCCACAATTGATATCGATATGGTTGCGACGAGGTGTTAGCGCCGTTTTGAGTTTGGACTCTAGTAGTCGTTTTTTTGTTTGATATGTTATTAATTTTTTTGAAGTAAAATCTTGTTTATCATTGATATGAAAGATTGAGTTTTACAGAGATATTGAAATTATTATTTCGATTCAGATCTAATTGCCTGATAATATGTCTACAAGAGCATGTGGAGTGCATGTTTGCCTGCAAGAATGGTTTATGCCCAACCCAAGGTTATTTGTCCATAATGATTTTTACAAACATATCGTACATCAACACGGGTTGTAAAATGGATGCCTGAGGAGTTTTTGTCTTGTTGCAGCAAGCCGTTGAAAATTCTAAAAAAGTCAATTGCGTTTTTCTGGAAACAGCGAAAATATACATATACGGTTCTTGCTTTAAACCCTCGATATATTCCTGAGTTTTGCAAGAAGCAACAAAACGGTAATAAAGAAGTAGTAGATGGTTTTATCATCAGGTTTGGAACAACACATGGTATTGAGATTCCAAAGATTATACAGAAACGTACAAGTCTCAAGTTGTTCTGTGCATCGATTGTAATATATATTGTTATAGTTTGGTATTTATTACTAGGACGTATATATGGCACCGAGGCATGGATATAAGTTCTGATCGGATATTCAAGTATATTATTATTCCAATAAATCGATTGTCTTCTAAGAGAACACCTCCGTAGAAAAATAAATAAAATTTTACTTATTTTTATTTAATATTGTGGCGTACGTCAGGTGAATCATCATCCAAACTGGTTAAATCCGCTTCAACTCCTTCATCTTTGTCCTGAAGATATGGCCTAAGCTTGTCTACATGTACAATTCTAGCACGAGAACTAGGATTCTTCTGAACTCTGTACAACAGGTTAGGTAAACAATCCAAAACTCAATAAGGTTCAATCCAGGGAATACTGAGTTTCCGATGTTTTGGTGGATATTCGCATTCGAAAACCATTCGACAAAGTTAGTGTAACAGAGATATGTTGTAGACTCTGGTTTGTAGACTCTGGCCAAGCATGACATCAACTGGCATATCAATCTCACGGCCAAGCATTACTTATTAGGTGAATATCCAGTGATATCGTGTACTGCAGATCCATACAAAGATATGTAAGATGATCATCCCGCAGTCATTGCGATTATCGTTGACAGAAGCTTCAAGCATTCGTTGAATCGTCCTATTGAATCGTTCAACTTATCCATCAGAGAGCGGATGGTACGGGCATGCTCTAGTTTTCTGTATTGCATATAATTAGCACATTTCAGAGAAAAATTTTGATTCGAAGGGCCTGCCTTGGTCTGAGTGAAGAATTCTCGGTACACCAAAACGTGAGAAATACTGAGTGACGAACACATCTGCAGTGGTATCAGATCTCTGATTTGGAAAGTCAAAACCACTAAGATGTATTCGTTTCCATTTTCGGTAGTCGACAATGGTCCGAGAAAATCAATTGCAATTCGCTCCATCGGTGCTCCACATACAAGTTGTTTAAAATATCCTTGTTTTCTACCATACAGCATTTTTGTCGAAGCGCAAGTCTTACAAAATTTGCACCATCTTAAAATGTCTTTCTGGAAACCAGGCCAATAAAACCTGCGGCGTATACTTTGAAAGTACGATTGGCACCTAAATGGGCTGCAGTGCGCAAAGAATGAAGCTTATGAAACAAATCCCGTCTCATATTAGATGCAACAATCAACTGAATAGTACACTCTTAAAGATTCAAAATCAGGAACCCAACGACGGTATAAAAGTCCATTATCAATTGGTATCAAATCCATTGCGAAATATAGCGCTTAGTTATAGTCGATTCTGACATACATTCTTGGATATTTGGTTTCACACTTGACGTGCATTTAAAAAGAGCAGCAATAGCAGGATTTCTGCTTTGCCATCTTCTGATTTGTTCATCTGTGTAAACATCTAACCATTTACATTGAGATTCACAGGATAACGATTGACTGCTAGTAAGTTTTGAAATAGCTGAAACATTGACATTGCCAAGAATAGAGTTGGGCATACAATCAGAACAAGCTTCGCGTTTACATTAACGAATTCGACGTGACAAGCCATTGTGATTCTCAAAAATTGATCAAACAGTTGAGAGCAGCATGATCAGTGCGAATCTTGAATAGTCGTCCAAGAAGATAGTGACTGAAGTGTCGCACAGCCCACACCACTGCTAACAAATCCCGGTGTGTAGTGCAATATCTACGCTGTGATTTAGACAAAGTTTTACTGGCATATGACAAAACTCGTTCCTCATCTTGCACTTGTGACAAAACAGCGCCGATACCAGTACCGCTGGCACCTGTGTCGAATACAAACTCACCATCTGTTTGTGGGAAGGCTAGAATAGGGGCGGGTCTTAATCGGTGCTTCAACCCATCAAAAGCAGTTTGGCAATTCTCGTTCCATATAATAAAGGTGCTGCGATCGTGGAATAATCGGGTACAAATTTCCGATAATAATTTAATGTGCCCAAGAAACTACCAATATCGCTCACGGAAGTCGGAACTTTCCATTTCTTAATAAACGTGTTGATCCGTCCTTTTTAGGGACTAAAACAATAGGAGAAGAATATGGAGAGTCGCTGGGTTCTATCACACCTTGTGCCAAGATATTATCAATTGCCTCATCCACAACTTTCCTGCGCACCCACCCCATACACCGAGAAGTCTGCCGTGTTGGCCGCGGTGTCGTTGTGACGATTCTATGTTTTGCCGCTGAAGTATGTCCTAGTTCTCCATCTGGCCCAACAAATATGTCTTGAAACTCAGACACTAGGTCGCTAGCTGTGTGTGCTGATTCATATTTAAACCCTCCATGGAATTGACTAAAGCACACAAGTGTTCTTCCAATTCTAACTGCGCATTACCACACTCAGATTCGTCAACTTGTAATTGTTCTACTAACTTAGGATGAGCTATACCAAGCATGCGACCAGCTCTTATTTTGACTCGCTTGTCATTTTAATTAATTAGACTGGAACAGTGAATTTACATGGATCCACAAAAGAGGAAACCAGCTGAATTCTGAAGGCAATCGCGCTTCATATGTCCTATCTGCTTGCAATTAAAACATGCGTTGCAATCGCTACCCCAATGTCCATTCTTACCACACCTAGGACATGAATTTCGTGGTGTGCCATCGAAATTGCGAGAGCCATTACCGCGAGGCTAAACATATTCGATTATCAAATCCAGCTTCGCTAAAATCTGTTTACCAATGCTACCTTCGAAAAATGAATCATTTGCGGTCTTGTCTTGTTTCGCATTAACTTCAGCGATGCACGACTTGCACAGATGCACTCTTATCCGTCGTTTGAGTATGATCAACCGAATAATACAAAGTAGCTAGCGACAAAGCTTTTTTCGACCGTCTCAGGCTCATGCATTGTAACATGTTTGATCATGCTGTCATTAGTTAAGCCGGCGAGAAACTGTGACTTTAAAATATCATTATTATCCAGATGTGGGAGCACTGTTAACCGCAATGCAAAATTGATACGCGGAACAGTAATTTGAAGTTGTATTGGAAATAATGGAGAACAGTTAGTGGGGGGAGAAGTCTGTGCGGAAGTTTTATCCATTTAGGCGAAAAATGGGCTCAATAACTTGAGTATTTCAAACAACATATAGATATTGTATTTTTCATCCGATGACAAAAGCGATGTGTGTTATCATGACTTAGACCAGTAGTAAATTTTCTGCTAATCAATCTATTTGGTGATGAAGACACTAGCGGACAGCGGTAAAGCTTTTACGAATGTCACTGAGCGATATGAGTTTTACAATTGCAAAATGCTACTAGGACAATCGTACGTCGACTGGGCTGCTGCACTTCGTGGTCTAGCCGCAGTTCATCTATTTGTTTCTGCGATATGCAAGTTGGTAAACATCACAAACGGAAGCTTCAGCTGTTTATAGCAAACGGAAATCAGGTGCTAGTATTCTTGGGAACGTCACGCCAATCTTTAATAATTTTTTGAAACCAAACGACTGAGAATACTAAATAATACATCTCCAGTCAGGGCGTACAAACAATTGCCATTGACCATGATGATCAGTTGGAACCTAAATTTCCAGGTGTTTTTTGACACCATTGGGTAAATACACGAAATTGAAAGTTCTATTTCATATAAAGCCTGGTGCTAAACCTGTGTTTTTCAAACCGGGAAATATGCCATATTCCAGTAAGCCAACTGCCAAGAAAGAATTGGACAGATTGTTAAATTGTGGAGTTTTAAAACGTATCGTAATGACTGGGCATCCGTCTGTTGTTGTTGTTGTTTTAAAACCTAGTGGCAATTCGTATTTGTGGGGATTTCACAACCCCAAATCAACAAATTCAAGTTGATCAACATCCTTCACCAAGTTTAGATAGTCTCATGGATAAGGTGAAGGGAGTAACAAAATCATTTTGTCGAAGCATATTTTGAAGCTCAACTTCAGCGTTGATATGATTTCAGATTTGCCAAGGGTCGCCGGACTTTAGAATGACTTTGTGAAATATCAGGTAAATTCATCTTATTGACTGACCATAACCTATTGATTGCCGCATTCAAAAAGATTCCTATTCAAACGGCCCAGCGTATAATATGATATTCGATATAAACCTACAAATCAATTTTGAAATGTCGATGATTTATTGCGTTTACCAATGGGTCCTGGTCATATTTTTAACGAGCTAGAACAAAAAGCCAATGTTGAACATTTTCTCATTGTTGAAGAATCGTTACGTGGTCTTCCCGTAAATCGTGACCTTGTTTGAAAAAATACATTGAGCGATTGAGCAACTTCACAACCTGTGAGCGAATTTGTTAATTCTGGTGGTAGAATTAAAGCATTTATACACTATAAACACTCGCTTTGTATTCAGAATGATATTACTCTGCTTCAGAGAAAAGAGTTTCCTCGTGTTTGTGATACCGAAAAAATTGCAACCAGAAGTTTTGAGTTTACTTCATAAAGCTCGTCGGGAAATGACCGGAATGAAACAGATGACAACACGATATGGTGACCGAATTTGTGTTCAAATATTGAAAGTTTGGTCAAATCATATGATGCTAGTCGTCGCAAAAGCTCCCGATCAGAAATATCGTGAATGGTCCAAAACTGAAAGGCCGTACGAAAGAGTTCATTTAGATTTTTCAAGTCCATTTTTGGATAAAATGCGGTTAATTACGATGGATGCGGATTCGAAGTTTCCATATGTTGCAATGATAAATATTGGAAGTACAACTTCACAAGCTGTTACTAAATACCATTGTTACTAAATACTGATAATGTACCCCGCTTTACAAGCGAATTTGGCGATTTTTGCCCAAAGTTTGGTATAAACCTCATTACCTGCATTTCACCCTGCTTCCGCGACGAAGCAGAGGGTTTTGTTCAAGCCTATGGAGAAAAATCACGAGGGAGGAGAGAACTTGATTGACGCAATGCATTTTATTCTATCCACATATATTATTATAATATATATTACTATTCTATCCTAATCTGAAATGAAAAACGCTGAAATTCTCCATGGTCGTCAATCAAAGAATTCTCTCTCTTAACAGAGAATAAACAAAGTATGACCCCAATAAGGGCGCCATTGACAAGTCTGTTTGGAGTTGGTTCAATGGTGTATGCTCTAAAGCAGTGCTTCTTAAACTTTTTTAGTTTTGTTCACCCCTAGCGTCTATCTCCAGATTTCATTCATCCTTGTCTCATGATATGATAAAACTATCTCGTCTATAAACAACAGCACAAAATGACTTGGGTTGTTTCGATTTTTGTTAAGATCCACTCAAGCTAAATTTTGCCTGTGCAAATCTTCAATTTCTCGAGTCCAGAGATATAGAGCTACTAAAGCACAAAACACAGTCACCGAATTTTTGTACTTATACACTCAGTGCAAACCAACTTCACTATTACAATAAGCAAAAAACAACAGTTCAGTAGTTGATTTACTGCAGAAAATTGTTTACTAGTGACTAGGATGCTCCTGAACTTTCTTATCGATGAGTCCATACATTTCAATGCATTTCTCTTTTTAGTTTTCAATTCCACTACGTATGAAAATCCTTTTTTTGACAAGTAAGTAGTAGGCATGAGCACCAATTTCTGCAAGGCTTTTAATGCAATTGTCTTATACTCAGGGGATTCGAGCAAGCTGACCCCATAATCACCATAATAGGGATGTTTTAAAAAACGAATTCTGAGAAAAATCATTCTGTAACTCCAACATTGTTTCCGTCCTGTCTCCAAGGTTTGCTTGGGACAAGTGATCAGCAATAAAAGAATTTAATATTCAAATTTCATTTTCCAAGTCCAAGTCATTTTCCAAGGTTGAACACACGGAATATCCGCCCTGCTCGCAAGCTATCATCCATTTCTGACGGTTCACCCTTATTCACCCCTTTTGGTTAGTTCACCCCTGCAAAAATTTTATTTGCCCTGGGGTGAACTAAAATATGGCAGTGGTCCGAAATGGGTAAAGTTTTGTATATTGACAGAACAGATAGGGGGTTTTGGAGAAGACATAATAATCCATGACAACCAAGATTGTTGCGAAAATATTTAGAATAGAGTTTTGAACAAGATTCAAAGACGCCTGAACGGATTCAAAACATTCACATCCAAAACACCATTGTCATTCTTTAGATAAGGGGATGCATTTAAAGCAGGTACTGTTATGGGAGTGTGCAGGCCAATCTGTAGGTTTGGTCCATGCGCGATTACGATAATTGTTGTAGGTTTCCAACACTTCTTTTGGTGTGCTGACGGTGATTCAAAGACTTGTTTGAGCAGTTAGGAATTGAAAGAAATGCAAATTGATTATGCTAATATAGCGATATTGTTTCCAGTTACAGTGGTAATACGGAGAGCGCCTCATTTTTGGAATACCACATAGATGCTGGGTAGGCTAAGGCGATGAAGAAGTTTGGGAAACTCATCCCTTTTCATCCATTTTTCTGACATTCTTGATGAATTTGTTACCATTCCAGTGAATTATTAGTCATTATTTAGTGCAGCATATGTAGCAATATATTTGTCGTCATAGCGGATTATTTGGAAAGATTGAATCGTAAATTTAAAAAACCTAACTATAGGCTTATTGCGTTTCAGCGTCTCCACGTTTTCTGTGCTTTGCAAAATATTTCCTGCTTCCTCAATTCCACTTTTTAGATCCTATGTGTCTTCCTATCCCATCCTATGTGTCTTATTAAATGTCGGAGATCTTTAGCCGACGCTGATTAGGCCTAGCACTAGAATAGCAGCACGGATAAATTCGGACATGCCCACTGAGCGAAATGAGTTTTCTCAACACCCGATAGCGTGTTTTTGAAAGTAATCAGATATTGTCCAAATTCTTCTTCCAAATCCTGAATTGAGTCGTATCTGCATTTTAGTAGTTATTTTACTAAGATTGCTTTATTAAAGTCAAGTCGTTTTACTCGAATCTGCTCAACTCTGTCTTACTTCCACCAATAAGTGTAAGGATATCAGTGTGAATTTCCTGTATCTAACAGTCTGACTTTGTGGTCTATGGCAGACTACAATAAGTTCATTAGCTGTAAAGTGAATTACTTTCAATGCCATCTATTTATTGTGTTTCTGTCCTTGCTAGAAGTAAAAACGCTATTCTTGACCATGGTTTCCGAAGAGGACGTACCACGCCCTAACCCAGTCAGACAATATTTGTCCAAACATTTATTTATAGGTAAGATTTTAATACTGAGGCGCGGCACACCGGTGGCTCATGCCAGAGAAGTAATGCGCGATGTACATACCTTTATTTTTCAAAGTGTTTGTGACCACACAACTCTACAACAAAATTATATTGGGTTTTGTTAACTGTCAAATTTCACAGCAAAAACAGTACTTGTTCTACTACTGGTCTACCATGTCACATATTCGGCGCCATATTATTTCCTCCTGTGTGGTCCTAACAAAGATGAGAACAAAGTACCAGAATCCGACCACAAATCAGATTTTTTTATTTAAGTTGAGCAACAGATGGAACGCGCCCCGGCGGCGCAATCCATAAGTAACCATGCTTAACACAGTGTGATTGGTTAAAATTTTCCAAATTTGGTACGAAACTTAACCCGGCATAAAGCTTCAACAACAGCCGAATCAGGTCGATGACCGTCAAAAGATTCTATTTTGTCTTGTATGAACAACAGACGAGCCTGCTTCCACAACAGCACTATCTTTGTGTGACCCAGTTGTACACCTTCATTACAATGGCCGCATGTCGGAAGAGGAGACCGAGGATTTTACCCTCGAACATAGTAGATATTGCTTCCTGCACGTCAATTCTGTTTATCAAAGTGTTTTCAGCTTAAAGTGTAGTTGCTGACTTCTTTTATGCAACACTATATATCCTTGTAATTAATCGTTGGGTCGGTTTCTTTTTGCTGATACTTCGAGCCTTACTTGGAGTAAATTTCAACTAAAAAATAATTTAAAATAGTAGAAAAATATCACAAATCACTGCATATCACTAATATGCAGTGTGGATTTGTTGAGTTGCTGTAATGACATTATCTGATCAACATCATAATAATACCAAGGAAGACATCCTGCAAAATCATTGCCGATCATGGAAGAAATGAAACATTAAAAATGACTTCATAGCGAACTCAATTTTCTGTGCATATCCTATGCACTTAACTTTGTCAAATGAATTTTATCATCACGTTTTTTGTTTGCTTATTATCAGCACAATAACGAAATGCGTATTCGGTGAATTAAAAGTACCCATAGGCTACTTCGTTTTTTTATGTCGCCAATTAAATAAGTAATGAGGCGCAACAGAGTTACGCAATAAATAGAATTGAATCCGACATACAACTGAACTTGAACGACCGCATTATATGAAAAACATCGTTCCTACCACAAAGGCGTTAAAATAGTTTTTCAAACGCACATGATCTCAGGGGATTTCCTTTTTTTCTTCGTCGATGGAACATATCACACTGAACAAACTAATCGACATATTCTGCCCTACTGGTTTCAAGTAACTATGACTTGGGCTAAGTTGAAATTGGAGTTGCAGAAGGGGTTAATTTAGTGGTATCGGTTGGTGAAATGAAGGAAAAAGTATTTTAGAGTTAAGAAGAGAAGTATGAGTAATTGTATAAAAGTGAATTTATGCATCAAAAGTAAATACATTCTTGTGTAACATATTTTTACGTTACTAACGTATTTCCTTCTCCGAACGAAAAAAAAATCGCTTCCAAGTGCTTTGAAACGTAGGAAATTTATATAAACTCACTATTATTTCAATATCTAGCCATAACGTTTGAACTGCTTAAACTCGAATATAATAAAAATTTTCTGTTTTTCAGCAATTTTTGCCTGCGTCGAAGTTACGACGTCCAAATTTGATCACCGTAATTTTTCAATGTTCCCTCACTTTTCAAGGTTCTAGAAACCTATTGTATGTGAACATATGTATTCTTAATAAAAAAAATTTTGGTCTAACCAAAAATAGGGAATTTACGTTAAAACAACTGCGAAGTCTTTTTGCTGGCAACAAAATGGCTGCAACTTCTTTGCCTTATGTTACTGAATAAATTTTAATGACTTAATGACGTTGAGCTGATACTTTCGTTGCGAGGATATCGATACCGAGGATCCAAATTATTTTGCAGGTTTCTGAGGTCGAAACCGGTTCGGCTAATTCCGGTGTTTTCCGTCTGATGTATTGTAAGCAACCTCATGACGTGCATTCGAGGAGTCCTTTTCTCTTTCGCTATGACGGCACTTTCGAAACTATACTTTGTACAGCGTTTTAGGGAGCGAAGCTGAAAATATGTTGTTCAAAACATTATGATAAATACCACACAAATTACGATTACGAGTGCTGCGTATTAGGAACTACTGTCAAGCTTGGTTGATTTGACCTCTTTAATCATCAAGTATACGAATGCTGGCGATGCCACATGTACTGTCTAATCGGAATCAATTTGTCAAAACATTTTTTGTCGAGTATGAGTCACTGAAGGATCGCGTCAACAAGACGCGGTCCATCTGTGGCGCATGCTTGCCAAAATTAAATTTGTGATTGTGTGACTATTCTCCGACCCAAGTTCGAGGAATTTCAGCAAAAATCAATTTCCATGAAGTTTTTTGATTGGTTTTGGCCTCAACGTAATGAGGGTTGAAAAAAGTGATGATTGATAAAGTTTATTTCTGTCGAAGGGTACATAATCGAAGAAAGATACTCTACACAAACTTCATTGTACTTATTTGAGTAATTTTCGACCCACTCGCAAGTTTTGTCGAAATCGGTTTCGCAAAGCGTCAGCTACTAGTTCATAATTTGTGCTTATTAGGTGGGAAATACAGTTCTCGATTTGTATTTTATGGTCTTGCAAAAGTATGAGGACGTGTTCTTGATACAATGTGCCAGTGCAGGACGCAGTTAACCGTGACGGCCAATTGAATAACATCATTTCGCAGTTTATAGTTTCAATCAAAGCAAATTTGATTACGTCGGGCAGGTAATTCCTTCCCGTACACTGAAACGACTATTACATTGAACCTATTGCTACCGAGCGATCTAGATTAATTGCAATAGTTGTGATTCACCGAAGACGAAAACAAAAAGAGAAATCGTGCGTGGGACGAAAATATTTGAACTCAACTTATAAAGCTGCTACGCAAAAACGTTATTCAGTTATCGACAGGATCATGCAGTAGATGTTTGAATGAGAATTTATTGTTTGCTTAAGCAGTAGGACTGGCTCTAAGCACGCCAATGTTTTTAACTTAACATCGCACACAGTTCAGTATCGCCGATAATATGGTCAGTTAAAACTTACTCAGGCATGAATTGCAATGAACAGAATGTGTGAGTTCCCTTTTCTCTGAAATAATGCTTCTATTCGTACCATTTGTCCGCCATACAACAAAAATTAGCAACCGTCTCAAACGCGCAGTGCATTCTTAGAAAATTTCAATAGCATTTTGGGTGAAAAACTGCAAAACGAACCTTTCGTAATACACTGCAGCCTGCAGCGTTTTTAGTGAGATTATTTATAGCCGCGCTAGATTTTTGCGAGGAGTATTTGGTTGACCAGTAGTTAGCGGAGAACTCTGATAGTATTCAGAAAAGTAGACGGCGTGATTTATTAATGAGACTATTGTGCAATACAACTATCATAGAACTGGCAAAAGCAGGTCAGAAAAGTTGTATATGATTGCCGTTTTCCATGAGCATTAATTCGAATTTTCGAAATTTCACTGAATTCTTGATGACCTACGTTGGTATGGTGTAGGATTGCAATTGGCAAAATTTTGTATCAGGCGCCTATGAAGTAGAAAAAGGCATTGAATACAACTGCTGTAATAGCAGGAATACTTCTTGAAAAACTCGAGAAATTTTATTAGGAACGACTTGGATTTTCTCACTATTTGTGTAGAAATTCAGCCCACCACTCACAGATGGATATACATGAAAAACGACAACTGCACGCTAAACATCCAGGGTATATACCATTTACTGGTCAGTTTTGATTGGAATGTTTTCGCTTAGTTTGCAGTTGCTAGATTCGCGTTGATGTAGTTCTTTAGCATGTAAGTGACCGCCAGTCGGTTCTTTTCAAGTGTTGCCTCTGGTCCCACTCAGAGTGAATTTCATGAAATAGTAGTTTACGGTAGTAATAAGTTTCATTCGCTAACTCTTTTCAATTCTCCAGTTCAAGGTAGATGTTATCGCAGGTTCTCTTATCACACAGCATGTTCCTGTCCTAATTCTAGTTGTCCAAATATGAACCGCAGTTAGGACGCGGCGTCTCCATCAATGGTCACACTTGATAAAACGTACTTTAACAAATATGTTCCGATTTGATGTGTTCTAGATGTGATACTTACCTAAATATATTTGTATATATCCTATTGTCGTCCTACACTGCTCTCCCTGCGTTGGAAGACTTGTTTGTATTTGCACAAGATAAATTTTCTATCAACTTTGTTTGTCAAAAGGGTCATGTCATTGTGTCAAGATAGAATATGTTATGTAAAAAACGTCGTTTTAATTAGCTAATTTTCTGCGCTTGTTCTACAGTCTTTCATACTAGCATTTCTTCTACCACGAAATTGTACTCGACAAGCATGCGCCACAGATGATCTATCTGTGAACCAAACTCGACAAATTCGTTTAGATATAATAATTTTGATGGAGTCATTTACGATTTAATAGCATTGGCGTAACATATAATTAGGTGGAGAATAACTAAACGCATGTTTCGATCACAACAACAAATTTTATGTTGACAAGAATGAGACACATAAACATGGTTTACTCTTCCCGAAAACTACAGCTGAAATATATATTATTCGACTTTTTATAACCAAACAGCGGTTTTATGATTCAATTTTTGACTTTAATCATCGACCTCATCGAATATCTTCATGTTACAAGAGACTGCTCTCATCCCCGAGACGCGGGCCATCTATTTCATGCTTGTATCATTATACGGTATTTCATGTTTTTGCATATATATATCATAACAGTCTACTGAATATTATTAATGCGTTAACATAGCAATAATTATGACAGAAAAACGTACATTCGCGGCTGCTGATTATGTGGTATTCGGACTCATGCTGGCTATATCGGCTTTTATCGGGGTATTTTATGCATTTAAAGATCGACGTTCAAAAGAAGGAACAGAAGGATATCTCATGGCCGGCAGGTATTTCAAACATTTTGTGCCATTTCTTGACATCAAATTTCCAGCAAATGTTCTCACTTGTTCTATTGAAAACACATTTTGAAATAACGCGCTAATAAGCATATCATCGCCCACACCACAATTCCCTTGGTAATTGCCCAGCTCTATTTCTAACAGGGAGATGCTGAATTGTATTTACATTTTATTTGTTTTTAAGTTCTAAGCCGACGTCGATAATGTATAACTAGACACGTTATTGGCTTAAGGTGTCGAATATTGAGAGTAGGCATATGAATGGAACTGAAATATTTTCAATCAAAACTTGCGTGCGGATTATAGTACGCCCAAGGAGGGGGGGGACTCCTTAAACTAAAGTGAGACGTGCTCCCCATCCCCTGATACTGCCGCCAGTGATTAAACATTATTGGTATTGATTTAAGGTGTGACAGATAGTTTTATCAACTGTCAGGGCGAAAAATAAATAAAAAAATGTAAATCATAAATTTTCAATAAAAATAAACAAAAACGACGCAATTGATCATGTAAACGCAGACCCAACTAACTATCCTGGATGTCCTCTGTTAGCGGATTCGTAAGTGTGGATTTGTGATAATGTAAAATGAAATGAATTGCCCCTCTCGCTCTTCCCCTCTGTTCGTCAGTGATCGATATATGTTTAAATTTTATTGTCTGGTACAACTCACATATTTTGTAAAAAGAAGTCATTGTACGCGCATAAAGTTTACGATTTTCTTTTGTTGCGGAAAATAGAAAATATTTTTTACTACTCTCGTAACTTCTGTTTTAGGTCGATGCACTATATCCCCGTCGCTTTATCGTTGACCGTAAGTTTTATGTCAGCGATCACTGTACTCGGAACACCAGCTGAAGTATATTTATATGGAACGATGTATTGGTGGTAAGTGACCTCTCAAATAAAAATTAAAGGCCCATCACTGGACAATAGTGGACTAAATAAGATTACCAAGTTACAAAACACGTTGATTTTGTCAAGCATGAGCCATGAATGGGCCGCTTCAAAATGCCTCGATAAAATTATTTTGATCGAACAATGTCGAGAAATTAATGTTTTACATTTCATTTAGATTTTAAAACAAAGTCAGATCATTGGTAACCTATATCTCCATTTTTTAAGGTTTGTCCTCGTGTTTCTTCTGGTTGCGATAGTTACATCTCAAATTTATATTCCAACATTTTATCGTCTAGGAATATCAAGCACATACGAGGTAACTTTAAAAATTATATCAATAAAGATTTTTATTACATTTTGAGAATTAAAATAGAGGTAAATATCCCCGGTCATAAACATAATCCACTTTCATGATACCAGAAATTCCAATGAACGATCTTTATTTCAATACAGGTAAATGCGAAATGAAAAAGAACTCCAACATCTTGTCAAGCATAGGCCACGGATGGATCGCACCTCAACGGCGCGATCCATCGGTGACCCATACTTAACAAAGGTATTTATTCAGGCAATATATTGCAACGAGATATTAAATCTCAGTGACTCGTTCCTGAATATTCTTTTTATTGCAATGTGTGAAAATAAATTTTTATTCATTTTATTTCATTGTTTCGTTGTCTGCAGAATACTGACAGACCGAAGTTGATAACATTTGGAAAAATTTTGAACGCTAGCAATAAATTTTTTCGATTTCACATTGTTTTAGCAAAGTTAAGATTAATCCACATGTTTCACTAGTAGATCGGTCATCTTAACAAACCATGCAACATTGGCAATAGCTTACACTATCTATAACCCATTGAATATGCATTGAAACTTGTACTGTCAAGTATGTCATGGATGGATGTCGTTGTCAAGACGTAGTCAACCATTTGCAAGCATTTTTGATGACGAACATTTTAAAAAATTCGTTTCAGAACATTGATATTACCAATTCCTGGAAATAACTTTGATTGATAGAATATTTCTGATAGGAATCTTTCGCGTTCAACTTTTTTAGCTCAATCATACGAGTTTAGACTATCGATATTCGATATGACAAAATTGAGACGTATAAAATAATCGACATCGTGTGTTTAAAAATGACAGGCTAAATAAAACGAGTTGCGTTGGTGCATATCAACATGGTTTAATAGCTTGATCACAACAATTACATTCCACACCTCCAAGCGTGACATTGACGAACTTCAAGATTGCGTACGTCGCTTCCAGCCGTGCGTGTGTGTATGTCCATGTCGTACTACGAACTGCTCCGATGGGATATACTCCAATCTTCGCCCGTGCATGGGTAGATGTTAAAAAGTCACAGTCGAAAAGTTGTGGCAAAACCACAGCATAAAAACACATGTCGACGCCAACCATTAGTGCATCGTACTTGACCTGAAGTTGATTGGTTCATTTTTTTATATTCAATTGATATTTTTGACTTCCAGTATCTTGAACTACGATTCAACCGAGCTGTGCGATTACTCGGAACAGTGACGTATATTCTTCAAAATATCATGTATATTGGAATTGTGATCTACGCACCCGCATTAGCGTTGAACGAAGGTATGTTCAAATATCAGATTTGGTGCATTGGTGTTTTAAAGTGAAGTTAAGATTTTGTCATTATGAAGCCCTAGACGAATTAAAAATTGAAGGTGCAGAAAGTAAGAAATATAAAATCATTTATTAAAATTTATACTGACTAACATCATGTTCAAATTTTGATTCGTATCATTTATTATTGTACGAGAAGTCGTAGTTAACCATATACTTGAATCATATTTTAAACTTCTCCCATCTATATTATAAAAAGTAATATCCATGTCCTATCGTATATGCCATACAGCCCAATCAGAAATTATATGGGCCACCTCGGGACCACGCTTTACTATGGTTATCTTATCACAAAATCCCAAATTAAAGAGATATTTTGTGACACGTACACTGTCTGTAGGGAGCTCAACCAGTATAATCGCCTTATTTACTCTCCATGGTTATATTTGGTATCATGTTATTGAAATTACTACTTAGTTTTTTCGCCTGTGCTCACTCTGTCCTAAGGCGTTATATTTACCTTATTTATCGTTGGTTAAAAGGTAACCAAATTCTAAAAATACAATTTCGAAGGATTAACCAGTCTAATATACATTTTCCTACATTGTTGAGCATGGACTGTGACGGCGAGGCTTGGCCCATGCTCGACGGGATTGTGTAACTAATTAGTCAAAGAAGGTTAACAAATAGTTCGAACCCCCCACGCCCGAAAATCACGAAAAGTTTTTATGCTTTCATAACAGTTACTGGGTTCGATCTCTGGTTGGCTGTGATGTCAACGGGGATTGTCTGCACATTTTACACAACATTGGTAAGTTCTTCTGAAAATTTAATTGAAACATTTTATATTATTTTTATATTATATTTTTTTTATATTATATTTTCTCAGTACAGCGTTTGACGTCAAAGTTACTCCCTCAGTTCTTTTTATTAACACTGCCGGGGAAAACAATAATGAATAAGACAAAAATGAGCACAAAGGCCACGTTCAAAATAACATTTATTAAAGCCACACACAAATTGAGGACCATAAACTGCTTTTACGTCCAAATATCTTTTGTTGAGTATGAATCGCCGTTGGATCGTGCTGCTGAAGCGCGGTCCATCTGTGGACCATGTTTGGCAATATTAGATTTCTGATAGGGTAATACTTGATGTATGATGTTCTTTCATGCCAAGAAGCAATGACAGAATGACTGATTCAAGTTGGGTTTTCCGAGATGGTTGGGTACACCTGTTATGTCCCAGTAAAACATTTCATTTGATTCAAAGGTATTAATATCCTGACTTTCTTTTGACAAACTTTTGCGAAAAGATAGTATAATATTTGCATTTTACACTAGCCAATTGTTCCACCTAACCTTATTCGCGCACCACTGTATTTTCTGTATATTGCCACACCGCATAATATATGGCTGTTCAAATATTGTTCAGACGATATTATAAAAAAGTATATTTTTATATTATTTTTTTTTCGATAATGCAAGTTTGAGGATAAATTTATTCCTGATCTCCAACATTTGCAATTTTCATAACCATAAACTCTCTGACTCGTCATGCATTTACCGTTTTATTTTAAGGAATTTTTAGAATCTGAATAAATTTCATCCAATTACAGTGTTTCTTGACATTGGGTTCCATATTTAATCAATAAATATTTATTGCCATTGTGGCACGTTCATCTCTTTTTGCTTCGTGTTGTTAAAATGCAAAATCTTTTTTATTCTCCGTAAATGAAATAAGTTCAGAGATAATTCCGTATCAAAACAAAAACACACGTTCTTAGGTCAAATAATCCTTTTTCATATATTCGAGTATCATTTCCCAACAAAACTAATCCGTCCATTTTCTGCATGTCAAAAATGATGGCGCGGCATTATATTTATTTGTACTTATATTTTCTACAAATAAATATTTAAGAAGAAGCCAAATAATCGACGTAAAATTATCTCTTCAATTTATTTAAGGGCGGATTGAAAGCTGTAATTTGGACAGATGTTTTCCAAGGTACAGTGATGTGTGCTGGATTTATGGCGGTGATTATTCAAGGAAGTATTTTAGAAGGTGGATTTGGTGCGATCTGGGAGAAATGTGCAAACGCAGGAAGAGTGGATTTTGTTCAGTAAGCCTGATTCCAATTTTTAGAATTATCATTTTTCGTTGTGATTGAAGGAATTAAAATCGAACAGCATCGCTTTTTGTAGTAAAAGTTTCTTTAAGATTTTAGGCTTTTATACCGATTGATTCCCATTAAGTGTTTACGAAAACGTTCTAATCATTTTAGCGAGAGATATATGGCATCTAAATATAAAGTCTTTGAGGCCGGTATGCAAGGTTAGGAGAAAAAATGAATGTTCGTGATTGTAGTAAACCATTTTATTTTGTCGAGTATGTGCCATAGATGGCCCGCGCGCGATGGTGCGATCCATCAGTGCCGCATTCTCGACAAAACATGTTATTTTATCCGGAAGAACTTGTTTGTCAACAAATACTAACGTTTCATTTCAGTTTTGAAGGTGACTTTCGTATCCGAAACACGTTCTGGAGCATATTTTGTGGAGGTTCAATAACATGGTTGGGTGTGTATGCAGTCAGTCAATCTCAAGTTCAAAGATATTTATGTTGTAAATCTGCTCGTGAAGGAAGCTAGTAAGCATATTTTAATATTCTACGTTTGAAGTAACTTGCTATCCTCCTTGGGAAAAGTAGTAAACCCTGTAGTTTGTATTATATAGAGTGTTGTTGTAGATTATTGTTTTGTTGGTCAATTCAAAGTAACAAATATTGTCAAACACTGCGTACTTAAAAGATATAATAATATAATACAATGACGTCATAACACGACAAAACAACTTCAAAGTCACGAGCTCCCTGTGTTCATTCCGAGATGTTTTTGCCGAATCGATTGTTATGTTTTTCTTGTCTTTCAGTCTGTTGACATACTTTTATCGACTAGTAGTCGTAGTATCGTAAGATTAGAAACCCTGTGGGAGTTGAATAAATACACGTAAATTTGGTTGTTGACGTGGCAATAATGAACTTTGAATCGAAACCAAATTATGTACAAACATTCTGCGGCGTTCATGTAAAATCTTTCAAATTCGTGATTTGTTTTAATTGTAATTATGCAAACAAAAAAGTTTGTTTTTCCAATTTGGATAAACCGATTAGCCTAAAATTGATGCTGTGTTTGCGGATGTCCGATTGCGAGTTTCCAACTTATCTATGCTATAGGTCAAACAACAACAAATCAAACTTTACCATATCATTACTCGGTTGTCGGTTTAAAATTCATTCTCGAAAATTCGGACTCACACATTTAGCGCGATTTAGCTGTGGCACATGCTTGACAAAAAAATTTGACTTGGAATCAAAAATTTGATGCTGGAGTCACAGCCGCACTGTCAACGATTCCTACCTAACAAGACATGATTTCATTGATAAGATTCTGATTAGTTAACCAGTTATTGGAAATTTTATATTAATGTGGAGTGAATACCCAAATATCACAAACATGGTTGAGAATCATTCAACTTTAACCAAAAACATTCAATCTACATTTTCAGTGCCTTATTTCTCAATGTATTCGGACTGTTCATCATCATCAGTTTAGCATGTATGTGTGGCATGGTCATGTTTGCTTTCTATAGTGAATGCGACCCACTTGGACAAGGATGTGTTTCTGCTTCAGATCAGGTAAGTTTAATAGCAAAAAGCAAAAATACGTTATGACTATTCTCTAAAGCCCGTGCATTTGAAATCGAGTTTAAATAAAATCATTTTTTCAAATAAGATCACATTTCGAAGCACAAATTAATTGCCTTGTTCGGTGTTTTGCAGATTTAAATGGGCTGCTTGCATTTTTGATATTTTGTCGGAGATCATAATATTTTACAACGTATAAAATTTATAACAGATTTCGAAAGACGTATTACTCAACAACTTTCACAAAACCTCTTGTATCCGTTAATATTTTGAAATACTAACAGAAATGATAGTAGTTCTATTATCTTATTATGTAGCGCATGAACTTTTTGAGAAGAGTATAAAAATTTAACTCTATCTCGAGGGAAACGTCCTGTGGATATATGCACCAAACGATGCATTATATATCATTCAGCACACTTCGGGAATTTCGTTGTGTAGGCCTGTATTTTGAATTCATGTTTATTGCATATCTCTGGTCAATCTCAAACGCAGGAAATATTTCACACGAGCTTGCGCAACGTATTTACAGCACCTTGGCAGTGCGATCCATAAGTGACTCGTACATTGCAATACGTGTTTGAACAATTTTGGAATATTGAATTATGAATTTTGATATCGCACCATTCGCACGCATAAATTACTTTTCGAAATAAGCTATTCGAAAATATTTTCGCTTCACAAATGTACTCCCAATCCGTATAGCCTATTTTGTAACGTATATGGACCTCATCTCGTCGGCCCGACCATCCGTGGCAAAGCTTAGGCTGGAAAAACATTCTGACTTGGCTGTGTCTGTATTGTGCGATCCATTTGCGTACACTCAGCAAATTGTTCGCCCTGTAAATAAAATTCATAATATAATCACAATCACTAGCCATGGAATACGATCCCAATTGTGAGTGTGTCCTTCAGCAAAGTAGTTTAAGGTTAGCTGGAATATTTATCCGGAGGCAAACGTACTACGCAAAAGGTCACGTAAGACGCCCGGTATGAGCCTAAGCGTATAACTTGGAGATCTTTGGATATTGTTATTCGACTTTCTTGCGTGAGAAAGAAAATGCGCTTTCGATCGATAACTAAATCAAAATGTTTTCAGTGACATATTATTGTTGAGTATGAATCAACTGATAGATTGCGCCTTCTATGCTCTGGCAGTCCATCATTTTTGCTTAAATCTTTAAAACATTTAATTTCGGTTTGGGTAGACCGGTAAGTGTGGTTTTATCAGCATCAGCACGTACAGTAGAAGGAATCCGTCTTGAATTATACAGCGTTCAATAAAAGCAGACAGCCAAAATAGTTATGGTTCAATAGCCTCTCATACCGAAGTAATTTATTGGTAAACTGCGTCCAGTTTTAAACAAGTCTTGTTATGCAACATAGCGTTTTGAATCCCGTGTTAATCCGATCAGAAAAAAAGTTTGGTTGTGTTATAAATTACGCTGATCAGGCCTGTTTATGTTTTAGCGCATGCTCGACAAAAAAATTTTTCTGTCAGAAGCGATCTTGTGGAAAACCAGAGTACGATTGCCTGGACTTTCTTCTCTATAACTTGTTCGCCGATTGGCAATTGAAAAAACATCCGTTGTTCGCAAAATATTTCATTGCGATATTTTATTTTATTTTTCAGCTGCTTCCATATTTGGTAATGGATATTTTACAAGATTTTCCTGGAGTTCCAGGACTTTTTGTCTCCTGTGTGTTCTCGGGTAGTTTGAGGTACGTTTTAATTCATGTCAAATTTTTTAATACGATCTGTATCTGTTTGTCCAACTACGTAAGCGCCTCAGTCGCCTCAGTAAACGCCTGCAATAAGCATTGTATACAAACATGGACTATAGGTCTGTACTTTGACATTGATCCAAGGATAAAATATTTTTTCGTAGTTTATCAGTGAAGTGAAGAGGGGCTTCCATTAATGCTCTACTCTAGCAATCGCTTTGATAAAACGAGGTTTTTCGATTGGAGGGGTGAAGTTGAATAATTTTGTATAATCACCGGGGAACCGGTAATTGTACAGTGAAGTTATATAATAAACTATATATGCTCTGTATCGACATTTTATGCTTTCAAAATTAAAATGCGCATTGCCAATCTAAAGTCCAAAGATGATCCAATCAAAACAAAATTTACCAGACGTGTTTTGCCAAGTATGGGGTGCTGATGGATCGCGCCGACGAGGCGCGGTCCATCTATGGCCCATGCTTTGCAAAATAAAATTTCCTATTTGTAATGTTCGTCGTATTTTTGATTTATAAATTTTGGAATTATCAACAAATTCAATAACTAATTAGTAATGATGTTTATAGGTAATAATAGGCGTAGAAATTACCTTTGGTTACAATTTTGGAACCATATCCCATTCAATTCGTAATCCCGGTTATTGAAACATAAATGAAATCTTTGTGTTCGGAAATAATATTTTTCTTTAACTTTAAGCACTGTGTCATCGGGGATAAATGCAATGGCCACAGTAACAATTGAAGATTTCATAAAACCTCTGACAAATTGGAAACCTAGCACATATACCTGGACATCGAAAGGTAATCTATGCTACTCTATCAACAAATGAAATCCTCGCTTGGAGCGATTTTATTTTTCTTTAGTGTAAATGCGAAATCATTCTCAGTTACATTACAAGACCAGTGATTTGAAGCAAATCGAACACAATGTGTGACTCAATTCCTCGTTATCAATTGCAACATACAAAAGCATATAAAACAACAAAAAAATGCTTTTTTAAAAGGATATTTCGGTATTTTGAAAACGTTGCGTCCAAATTTTAGGCAATATTTAAACATACCATATTTTTTTAATGTAAAACGTAAACTTGTAATATATTATTGATTTATAGAACTTTCCAAGTGTAACGTTATGATATATTTTAACCTTACCGACGACCGACGATTTTTGTATTTTTGTAACATATGCATACTCTGCAACAAAAGTACAGTAAATTTACTGGTCATTTGCAGTAATTGCATATTTCCGAAGTTGAAAAAACGTCAAGTTGATGAGATTTATGCCAATTATGGTCTGTTGATAGACCTCACGTTCTCGGTCAGTTTTAAATTTTTTTCTCAATACCGCCAAGTAAAAGTACTATCAAGGAGACCAGTGAGTTCGTTAACTTGTAACGGTGCGGTTCAGTGATTTGCAAATCCCGCCAGCGGAGTTCAATTTAACAATGTCTCATGCTCAAAACAAAGCAAAAACACAAAAATGCTCTGAAAACTAGTATATAATGTTACAAGGATTTTAACTGATCCCACACTCGTGTTTACTAATTTCCTTGTCTTCGCAGGTTTGGTTCTTGTTTACGGTTGCTTGTGCATTGGAATGGCGGCATTAGCTTCAACCTTAGGCGAAGTACTTCAAGCAGCTCTTAGCATTCTCGGATTAGTCGGTGGTCCACTTGTTGGTCTTTTCACGCTTGGCCTACTTTTTCCATTCGCGAATTCAATTGTAAGTACCAGTATTATATTCTTTGTAAATACCATAATAATTCTCATAATTTTCACTGACGGAATGTTATGGGTTTCTTCAGCTGAATCAAAAAATTGGCGTTCGTCCAGGGTTGTCCTTATAATTTGGTTTAAGCAATATCCAGAATTCACTATAAAAATAGAATAGTTTTAACATTTCGGATATTGGATCACATTATGACAAATTACACAACATAAATTTGCCATATATCATGATTTCACTGCAAAATGAAATAATCTAAGAATAATCGAAAAACGTAGTTACTTTTTATCAGAATTCGAGAATTACTGAGCATTCGGATACCTTTCGTACATCTATCCTTGAATTTACTTTGTAGAAACATGAGGTGGACCGAGTTTCGGTGCGGGCTTATATGTATTGCCTCAGCAATATGTAAACTCGCAAAATATTTTTATTCCGGTAGTCAGTAGTGTTGAGCGAAAAAAAATGATTACTCAACTCGACTAAAAAATGCAAAAAGTACTAGTAAATGGAGTCATTTTTAAGTGCGTTCACATAAAAATATATATTTCATTAGAAGAACAATGTTTCTATATCTTACCTCTTCCATTCTCCAAGATTTTAAGCTTTCAAGTAATATATTGGTATTTATCAGGTAAATATGGATTTCCGTAATGCATTATCTTGATCCCCACACGTCTTCGTCGTTTTGTTTGTTTTGGAAAACGACAAGTTAAACTTGTTATAATTTTATGTACATAACAAATGATTATAATTCTTGAACATATTGGTAAATGAATAATCTTGAAAATTATTCGATCAATGGAAAGCTAGTTATGGGTAATCGAAAATTCCAACGAAGGCGACAATCGTAATGACTAATATTTAATCTGATACGAAAATTGTCTGTACGTCGAGTTGAGTCACACAAATAATCGAAAAATATATCCTCATGCTTTTGTAGTGTATTGACGTTTGATGGATGTGTAGCGAGACGCCGTTTCACATTAATAACAGTATACACGAACGTTCTGAATGTTTGTTCCATATTACGCACTTCTGAAACCTATCGATATTGAACGATTGTCTTGATGTACTCGGTATTGGTTTCTGACCTTGAATTTAAAACCTTAAGTTTGTGTCATAGAAACCAATGCCTTAAAAGTGTCTAAACTACTTCACTTCATATTGTTTTCAATAGCTCTATTTCATATTTGGTTTTCAAATGGATTTTCCATTGTACTAAAATAAAGCGCATATGGAGTCCACGAGACGAGACTATATTTCCTATATTTTGCGCCATCGAGAGCCAATTATTTTCGAATGTTGAATATTGTTGTTGATTATTGTTTTCAAATGTTTACATCAATATGCGGAAACACTATAAGTTTGGCACCTTATATACCTCGAGTCTAAAATTGACTTAATGACAGGAGCAAATAAGAATATAACATTTCAAAGCATATTAGCTGCGACGCCAAACACTAGCATCACGACAAGAGAGATGTAGTATGATGCGATGCTTGAAGCGTTTTGTTCTAAAATAACTAAAGTAAATATTGTGTAGACCTACACGTAGATAGTGCGCGAAAATTTTGCTTTTGCATTGATATTTTTTCATATTGAAAGTTTTGACAGGGCTGTCGCCCCCTTTTAGAACTTGAACGAGCGGAGCAGGAGATCGAGAAAGATGTATTTATGCAATGACATATTAACATTAATAATAATGCTTATTTAATTTTTCCACATTTCAAAAGTTGGCAAATTGAATCCCGCCATTGTATAAACGACCAAAGCTTAAACAAAGAATCGACGTAATCAAGTTATGATTGTAGTTTGTAGATATCAATTATTTTAATATTACGACGTTTCGTATTAGACAATACAATATAGTTATATTACTTAAAATTACCATTATAGGTTTATGTACAATGTGGGGGCCATTTGTAATTTATTTACGTTTTTCAGGGTGCATTTGTTGGCTTACTCAGTGGACTCGCGTGTTCAACATGGGTTTATATTGGAAGTCGATCTTACCCACCCGGGCAAGAATTTGTCAGAAAACTTCCGTTCAACAACAGCGCATGTGAACCGGTTTGCTACTGGCAAGAGCTTTCCAATTCTACAACGACAGCAGCATATGGCGTCACTCAAACGATGGTGTACACAAACGTCACTACGCAAGCAACTCCCGAAGAATATCCGCCTGTAGCTGATCTATATGCGATGTCATATCTATATTTGAGCACGTTTGGAATGTTGGCAACAATAATTGTGGGACTGACTTTGAGCTTGTTAACTTGTAAGTTCAAAAGCTTTGTATTGATCAGTTATTGGAGAATGAGGTACCGCTATTCTACTACCCACAAATATATATATAGCTTATTAATTTCGCTGGGTATAAACCAAGCATGTCCAAGCTATATACGCGAAGGGATAAAATATAGAGTGACTTGAAATTTTAACCTATTTGAACTAAACCATGTCATCGTCGTAGAAATTCTCATTCAGAGAGCAATATAATTTTCATTAATAAATGCCTACCGTATTCTGTTCGATTTTGACTCCAAATGTGAAAATGTTTGCTCAATTTTCATAAACTTGGTGAAAAGCAACAGAGCCCACGTGTGAAAAAGCCTAATGGTAAAGCAATCAACAGCAATATTATGATCACTCATGTTTTGTCAAGTATGCACCATTGATAAAGCTCGTTGTTTGAATGCAGTCCATCATGTGCCCATATTTGATAGGACAAATTTGTGATTAATATTGCAGCACAAACCGTGTCTAACCACTTTTCCCTGAGCGACTTCATCTGCAGTTTTCATTGCGCTAATGTCAACTTCTGCCGAGTTTAATGCACTTCTAACAAAAAAAAATATTTTAGGTGGATGGAGGGATCGTAAAAACGTTGATCCAAATCTCATGAGCCCGTTTTTCGATAACTGGATGTTTAAATGGCTTCCTGAAAAGTACCGTTACATATTGCGGTGTTGCGTAGCGGAGCGTGACGACGACTACGCCGAAAAAGTCCAGAGCATGGCAACGATGGCTACTTTTGCAGAGGTATGTACTGTTCACTCTTTCATGCTGCAACCACAAATTTTACGAATTGGTGACGCTGTCGGCTAAAGCTACTTGCTGGCTAAAGTCACCGTGGCCTAATCGGATTAGCACGATCGCACAATCCAGAAAGGCGATGGGTCGATGCTTTGCTGTTTCTCCACCGCTTATCTTTCATCAAGGCGCTTCGCGGATGACTGAAACACATAATACATACACAGCCAGTACAAAGGACAGTGTTAAGCACTGTTGAGTCCCTCCTTAGGGTTACGGACAGGCTATCATATTATTTATCATATTATCATATTATTTATACTATCGCGTCGTAATATCAATGATTGTTTTTTAAACTTGGCCATTTTTTTTATTTATAGTGAAGCCGCATACACAATTCAAAAGGCAATTGTCACATTAAAGTGAAAAAATATGGAACAAAACTCTTAATGCTAGATAAAACTCAAATCAGAAAATAAAATGTGACGTTATTTGTTTGATATCTGCACTCACCATTTTTTCTTATTAACCTTCGCTCTCAGCAATAGCGGATTAACTCGCCAAATGGGACCAACTAACGACCACTTAGCAACGTTGTAATTATGTACATTTTGATTTCTTGCATGGCTTGATGCTCACTATATATTTGGATTCATGAGAACATATGCGGCCTATGACTATATTGCCGATAATATAATAATATTTCACAGATTTCGCCGCTTATGAAAGTAGACGACAACGCACAAAATAGTCAGGTAGATTTGATGAACTTGGTGTCGAATGCTTTTTCATACAATTTTGCATGTTTTGGTGTTTTTTCTTTAATTTTAATCCTTCACTATGGGAGTGGTACTGGACGGAGGAACTCTCATCCCAGAAAAATGCACATTGAAAAACATGTTCTTGTGTGAAACACACGCATATGTTTGCATTCAGCATCATCAGACAATGTAGCTGAAAGCGTCATTTTTTAACCCACATATTTTTTTAGCTTCTAGAAGAGGCTATCTATTTTGATCGTTTTTTGTGTTGTTGTTCTGTCAAATCTAATCTCATAGGCTTGTTGTTTTCCCATACTTGATGATGTTGGCATCCTACTTCCTTAAACCTTGCTTCCTCCTCTTCTGTTCCGAAATCTCAGTGTCCATAGACCATCAAACCAAACACAGTGTCTTGAAGCATGCCAAATCTATAATCTTGAAAGCTAAAGTACAGCACCTTGTTTGCAGAGATATTGAATATTTTGTTAAAAGTTTATTGGTGGGGCATAGGCTACGGTCAGGTCTAACAAAACGTGATTTCACATTTAAATTTCAAAACATTTTTAATCTGTAAATTATTTTCAAGTCATCAAGAGAAATTGCACTTTCACCTTGTTTGTTTTTCGTAGTCAGTCTGACCAATAATATAAAAAGTTTAAGAATGTAATTCACAAAACAAAAACTAGAATCTGAACCAACTTTATAAAAGTCTAATTTCACTAACCGCATTTAGCATGTTACTGTTGGTACAGCACGATACTGATTGAATTACATTTGATATTGGTGCCGGTCATGTTGTTCCATGTACGTAGTATAGTATTTGTATGACTCTGTTCTTATTTGTACTAAATTTGCTTTGTATTGTGTTTGTAAATTACTGAAAAAGAATAATTTATAGTTATCTTGCATCAGACAAATAATTTAACTGCATAAAATGTTCCTCTATTTATTGAAACTATTTCAAAATGGAGGACTATTAGTCTCATATTCGGGACAACTATTTATCGACTACATTTTCTATTCTTCGGAAAAAAGTTCTTTTGAAAATATGATATATTGAACAAGTTGTTTCAAAGCGTGTTTTATGCGCATCTATGCAATTGAGTGCTCAAAATGTTTTTTTGTGTATAATCGACACCGATGAGCAGATCAAAACAGAGAATAATAATGTAAAATAATTCATTTTTATAATCTTAATCTTGATTTGTTCCGTCAAATCAAGATATTATGCACCTGTTACAATTTTAGTGCCTAATCCCGAAAAGAAGTAAATTTAACATCTCAATATCTAGATTTTTGTTAATTACGGACGGTAAGTCTTGTTGGAAGGAAGATTGAAGACTAATCATTATATTATGTTACATTAGTTCAAATAGGTTGACACAAAATACCACATCTCATTTTCAAACTAATGTAGTCATGAGACACAATTTTTCTGAATCACCAACTTCAACTACTTTCTTCACAGTTTTTATTCGATCTGCTAAATTTCCCGAAGAATATAGCCGTACGGTATATGTGCTTCTTACATTTCTTTCAAGATTGTTTGATCATTTATATATGATAAAAATTGTCTTGCATACTGTTTGAATAGTTATAGATACCGGGTGGATGTTTATAAATTAAATACATTGAAACTTGATTTAAAACATAGCGCATGTTTTAAAACAAGCTCATTTTTCAAATCAACAAAAATTGAAAACTCATTTAGAAACCTACTGACCTGATATTCTCTTTTCAGAACGGTCTGTCAGCAATTTCACTCTCGGTAAAATATGATCACAGCGACTATTCAGGAAAAATTGAATCAAACGAAAAGTCAATGGACGATGATTTCTTGACGATGAAGTAATAAAATTAGCTGCAGGGAATATAACACAATGTTAGGATTGGCTGATGTAGTTAAAACTGCAGCACAATTTTAGACCATACATTTTGTGAAGATTAAATAATCGGTAGAATAGTTTTACTAATATCACACAAAATACCATATAATACTTCGATCATTATTGTTTCAAGTGCCATAATGCAAGTAATGGAATGATTCTCATCAGTGCCGATAATTAGGCGATATTTATCATTTTATCTCAACAATTTTAAACAACTTTTGATATTGCAGATATTTTAAATTTTATACCATGGTTGGTTTATCATTCATAAAATATGATAGAAGTTTTTGATGCTTAATTGTTTTGTTAATTTTTCGTTTTATTTTCAAATGTTCTCGAATGACAAATAAACATTGCTGAATTTTGTAAACTTTCGTGATGGATGCAAAAGTTTAGGGCAACAACACGATCAGCGTTGGTTTTAAGCGGGAGTGAACTGCTATGATAAAGTGCAGGGATGGGTAGCTGCCCTGGACAATAGTAAAACTGTCTACTACTTCTTTGATTCCTTATAGCCGTCTCTTAAGACACACAGAAAATATTTTTTTTTTTCGGAAGCAACTCCCAAAGAGAACCAACCAACGGCCACTCAATATCAAAGAGCTACTAAAAGATGTGGTACCAGCAACTGCACTCTAAACGGAAAACATCCCGGACGAGACTGAACAGTCATGATAAAGTGCAGCAAGTGGTATCTGCCCTGGGCGATGGAAAACCCATCTGCCACTTGTCTAGTCTTTCTAGAGTCATATTTCCTTGATGCCAAACTGCCATACTACATTTCTAGAGTTAGATTTCCTTGATGGCGAACTGCCGTACTTTAAGAAACCGGATTCAGCTAGATTCGAGAAAAAATAACAACCATATTTTTAACACAAAGCTTGCTTCAATGGAGTGTTAATTCAGTATATTTTTATCGCTTTCATAACCGAATTAAATTGCAGTGCCAAATGAACATTCGATTGCAAAATTGAAATTTCCCGAAAGAGAACTATAAAAAAGACGTCGATCATAAAGGTACAATTATTGTTTGGATATGGTCAAAATGGCCCAAGCACGAACCCGACACTTTTAATCGCATTAAATTTGTTCCAGTCAACAAAATTGGCCAAATCTTTTTTTTTTGTTCAGTATGTGTCACTAATAGATCGCGCGCCAAGCATTCTTTTCACCAAAAATGTTATAAACTGATATTTTTAGGTAAAATTTTTTTACGAGATCAGCATCATTTTGACACGATTTATAAGACATTTGTCCGAATGACTGCGGACCTATATTATAATTTTTATATATTTCGTAACGATCTTCACTTCAAAGTGCATTTTTGTCGTTGTCGTTAAAAGTATTGATATTGGTATCGGTGCGATTCCGTTAGACAGTAAATAGTTGAAGTACAATCACTCTCGTGGCTGCGGCGTACTTTACAGCGTCATAATTTGTTGAACAAATACGGAGAGGGAGATGTGAAATTCGGACGAAATATTATTGCTTTCTGAGCATGTTCCAGGTTGGCGTTTTAAGCGGAACTAGAACTGTGTACACAGTACTACGAAGGCTTTCTCCTGACCGTTATAAACACAGTCATCACTGGATCTAAAAGACGTCTCACAGCACTCAGACAGATTTCTGGACCGAGATTCTAGCTGAAAAACAAAGCTATGCATTTATTAAAGTTGACTAGTCTTGATATTAAATGAGGGTACGCACACTACCGCTATATTCCAAAGAAATCATAAATACACCATACACTGTATCAAATCAGTCTCAAACCATAAATTTACACGCTTTTTGATCAAATCAATCTCATAATTATGTAACAGGCAAGATGTGATGTCTTGGAATTATAATTAGATCAGTCATTCCAGGAGTGTGTCAAATCAATTCAAAGCACACCGTTGAATGTTTTTTTAATAATTAATAATATATGCATGGGCCATGTAAGAGACAAACAAGCATAATATTAATACCAAAAACAGCGTAGAATTTCAATAGGACTTTCGCTGCAGCGAAAGTCTTAATTAGGGACAAAAAGTAGAAAGTTAAGTTCTTCATTGACTCTTTGACTATGATTTCAGACATGATTCACATTCGCAAGCTTGTTATGCAAAATCCTTATGCAATTCAACATCATCACTTTTTACTGAATTTGACGGAAAATCCAAGATCCTAAAAGACTTGAAAGCTTAGATTAAAAATATGGAACAAAGAGTTTACATCTACACACGTCTTTTGACTAAGATTTTGAATCATCAGATGTAGCAACTTTGATGCTACAGCCAAATAGCATAATAATAATACCAAAAACGCCGCAGTATTCCAATAGGACCTCGCTGTAGCGAAAACCCTAATAAGTAGATCAGGTATTATGCATTTTTATGTCAAAAGCTCGCTATGGGAGTGTAACTTCACTATAAGCAATCTCACTTATTTTATTTCTTTTTGTGTCCTCAAAGATTTGATACCTTTCTCCGACATTGACTGCTGCTAGTTTACTCCTATGAAGTTCCATTTATGCATTTGAGTAGATTTACAATACAAACTTATTTCCTTGAAAACAGAACTCGATACTAACACCAAATTGTTTTTAAAAAATATGTCTATTGGCGTGTTATTTGCGTGAGTCGTTCAAATATTTTTGAACTTATTTACGCGTCATTTGTGGGATTGAAATCTTCCCCGATCCACGTAATAAATTTTCATTAACGCGTTTAGTTAATTTTGTAAGAGAATATTATCAAAATAAGCAAAACTACCAAATGATTTCGGTCACACTTTGTACTGGGTTTCGTTTCAAAGATTGTTACTTTTTCAACGAAAATTCGAATTTTTTTGTATGCTTTTGGCGCACAACTTTATTTTTATGATTTCTGTCTTATTGTTTTATTTCCCTCCTCCAAGATTAGTTAGTTACCTTGCGCCACCACTGACTGGATAATGTCGGTTTACATTGAGAAAAATCTGATTTTTGCATTTCAGAATATTTTCAATAAAACCTTATCAATAAAATAAAATTCAGTAAAAAATTGTTACTTAAAAATAATTGTATATTAAATTTGTTTGCTTGAATCATTCGCTAGTTTAAATTATTTGTTTGTTGTTTATATGTGGAATTTGAACTTTCCCCGTTTCATGTCGTGAAATGCCAATAACGTAGAATAAAAATGATTTTGCTTAGACTATACTAGATTTTAAATTATGGAGTCAAAATAATCGGTTGTTGATGTAGTGTCGCAGGATAGATTGACGTAAGTTATGGACGGGGTGCGAAGTACAACCTATATTGGCACTGCACAACAACACAAGTCGATTTATCGCTGTACGCTTTTTTGTGATAATACAGAATAGGGTAAACATTTCGCTACATCGTGAAACTTGATCCCCCGAATAATTGAGTGTACGTGGGAATGTGGTTTATATTGCAAAGTTAGCAAAACATCGTTTACTGCGACGAGACGAGTTGGGTCGAAAATGTGGTCGCTTCGTTCTAAGAAAATCCACGAGGAGCAGTATAAATACCTGCAGCGAAAACGTTATTTTCTCTCTCTGACAAAGAGTTGACCGTAGAAAAGTAAGAGATGGGTTATATTCATTTTGAAAATGTAAGTTCTACAATTTATAAAATTCGTACTAATATACTGGAAAATGATTTGAAAGCATTTAAGCCGCTCACCTACAAAATATGAAGTATCTCTGTCCGGTAGAAGTCATGAAAATGGTTGTTCTTATTATCGCATAAAAAGGCGATTTAAAACGTGGAAATTCAGATTTTTAAAGTTTTAAGGTAAATAGGTCGATAAACAATAAACTTTTTTGAATACGAAGTCGTTTTTGGAATGATTACATGTTTTCGCGCGTTATCGTGCACGCGTGTTTCAACTTTTAGTCGTTTTTTTGCACGCATTGTTGGAAATCAGTCGAAGGTCGTATTTGTACAAACCGATTAGACGAAAAAGTTTTTAACGCTTTTATTTCATAACAAGCGCTCTAATCAGGTGAATTGAAAATTTGTGCAAATTATTTGGATCTGTTTACTGTGAAATGCTGCTGACTGCGTCATCAAAACTCCCATTTTTTCAAACATGAGTCACTGATGGACCGCGCCTTGCAGCGTGGTCGAACAGTGACTCATGCTTAACCGTAAATGAATAGACGGAATTTTTATGGCTAGAAATTCCATTTACTCATAACTACGTCCGATGCGGTTTTCTGTTTCTTCGTCTATATGTCATATATTAAGATATCCAATATCATTTTTCCGCCACATACATCGAAACATCACGTACACAGCACGTTTTAGATCTTTTTTTATAAGTGATAAATTATTTTAAACGGCGTAAACTGTACTTCATTTTGGGTGAAATATATAAGGACTCGAATAAGAGGTTCAACTTACACAGTACGATAGATAGGACAAACTATAACTTTGATTTTATTTATTGAATTAAAAAGATAAAACGTTTAGCCTTTCGAAGTATTATAGTATCGAAAATTTCAGAAAAAGATGTGACGAACCATTCTTGAGTTGTTGCTTTTTTGAGGTTCAAATTCCAACAATTACTTTTAGTTGTTAAGGAAGAGTTAAAACAAGTATAACAGTCTTTTAGTTAAAAATTCGACAGGAAAAAGTATTTGCAGCATGGAAATTTTGTTTCGTGCGTGTATCGTGTTTTGGTGATAAATTTTCTGAAAACTACTATGTAGGAAAAAAAGCTTTTTTGTCTTAAATTATTATCTGGTTTATAAGTTTTATCGATGTCTCGACTTATGACGCCCAAACTGGCACAATTCCTGTCTGTGAAGTCATCACCAAGTGTAAATTCTCCCTCCTTTTATATGATATAATGAAACGTGTGTTGAAGTTTGTGAACGGTTGTAGTTTGCACCCACTTGCATTTCAACAGACAAACGTATATTGCGTTTGCGCACGGTTGTTAATGTAATGCTCTATTGACAAGAAATTGTATAATACTAAACACTCGACGTCGTCAGATCTTTGTCTTTTAGTAATACATTCAAGATCCATTTTAAATTAAGAAAATATGTAAAACTAAGATTAAAAAAAATGGTGATTCTTTTTCTTACATCAAAATCATCAAACGCCATCAAAAGGAGATGTTATTTTGAGACGTTTTAGTGCGCGATAGTAGCGATCCTCTTCTGCAAATATAGATCAAACTGCGTGGTCTGGAATGTGGACATCAAACTGGTGATATTGCAATACGGGTGTATAGTTTTACATTGTCGCAATTCATCAAGTAGTTCACGTCTAAAAATTGCCAGACAGAAAACGTATTACAAATATATGTTGAATATAACCGCATTCGAGCGATTTACTACTGATGTATTCCGATGTCTCCTAAGAATGTCCTCCCTTTCACGTACAACTTATTCTATCAAATTGTAGAAACCGCTAACCGCTTACTACTATTAGGTCCGACTTGTTTAAAGATATATGAGAGCATATCATTTTTTTTTATTCTGTGAGAGATAAAAGCATTTTTTAAATATTAAAATTCACTTTATGCAAGATCGGAAGCAACGCCTGGAGGCTCCAATACACGTTTGCTTGAGTTGCGTGTTTTTCACGTACATTTTACGCGTACAACGCAAGTATAAAATAAAACAAACAATCACGCAAGCAGCGCCAGCGCTTATTGGAGCCTTCAACTAATCTGACAAACGGCTTTTTAAGTAGTTCCAAGTCGAGGATACAGCTTTTTTTTTATCTAACTGGTATTTAATTAATAGTGCATATTGGCCAGGGAAGGTGGAACAAGGCGTGGTGGAGTGGTTATGTGAACCAGATGTCGGTGAAGTAACCAGGAATCATCATCTTTTGTGGTTTGATGTATGAAGTCAGGGTAAATTTGCATGCTAAAATGACCTCCTAAAAATGTAAATGGCAACTTCAGCATGTAAACTGTGAATGACTTTTAAGAAATGGATTCAGTTTCATAGAACTTGCACGCATATAATCGATTAATCTCGCGTTATAGGCATATTAGATAAAAAATATTTAGTTATATGACACAAAAAGCAGATAAGTATTTTGTTTGGTCAGTTAGTTTTCACTTGTAGTCGAAATATGTTGAGCCTCAACATGTAAGAATTTTTATCGATCATCTTTGAAGGAAAAATCTTTAATATCTCACTCAATGTTTTTACATTAGCATCCTCCTATAGCTTGCGATGCTGTGTTTTGAGTTTCTATCGATAAAATTTTTCCCATATTTTTATACCAAGGGTCGATGTAATTTCTCGGAACAAAAATTCATATTGAACCCGAACAATGTAAAGTTAAGATTTGATTAAAATTTGCGCAACACGCAAACCTTAGGAGCTCAAATTTACTAAAAAATTTCAGTTTCAAACCTTTTATTGGAACCCCTAAAAGTTTCTCAGCCACGACTAGCAACTAGATGGCTCGTGTATTCAAGTGGTAATTGGTATTCATCAAGTAGGTGAAGTATCAATCAATCCAAGCCAAGAAATGTCTTAATTTATTGTAGGCGAGATGCGCCAGACAAAAGATGAATTACAACGAATGGTTCGATTAAAGTTAGAACAGATTTATATTCAAAACTTAATCAGAATGCTAAAGAGACCCTTCACTTCAATCTCGCGTCAGTTCAAGGTTGAATTTAGAAGATTTTTTAGAATTAACAGACGACGTTGTCAGGCACCAGTGAAGCAGAATGACCGCAATTTTAGCTCAATTTCATCAACCTCTCTATTCGTGGAATACATCAATGCATCATAGATAATAGGGTTCTTTGTTTGCACAAAACATTAAATATTAGGATGCATGTATGTGGGTCTGTCTGAACTGTAAAATGATTCCAAGTTCATAATATATCATCAACTCTGAGTATCAAAGAATGATGAATTGGCCGATAGTTATTTTTTAAAATACCTACGTTTTAGCGTTTGGTAAAATAGTTTATTTAGAATTTTTATATTGGAGTGGTTTTAGCTTTCTATATTTAGTTATAAACGCTATGCCTTCAATGATTTATTGAATATTTGCAGAATTTTTGTTAAAACCGATAACAAAACTATATATTGAAGCTATTAAATAATGGAAAAACGAACGTTCGTTGTTAAAACCGATAACGTTGTTAAAACCGATAACAAAACTATATATTGAAGCTATTAAATAATGGAAAAACGAACGTTCGCGGCGGCTGATTATGCTGTGTTTGGTCTGATGTTGGCTTTATCAGCCGCTATTGGAATATTTTATGCAATTAAAGACAGAAGATCAAAAGCAGGAACTGAGGGATATTTACTGGCAAGCAGGTAGATACGACTTACAAGGGAAACAAATCGTTTTTGGAAAATCTTACAAAAGTTTTTGGTAGTGCATTCGAATCAAATATTAAATTATTCGAATCTGCGAGGAAATTGTTTAGAAAAGGGTAGCAATTTTGTACCTTGTTTGTGATGGGCACTGGTGGCTCTCGATGTCCAAGTATCGTTCCTCTGACCAACTGTTTACCCTTAACAAAATAATAAGCAGCTGCGTCGTTTGAATTTGCATTGGGATTTTAGACAGATTCCCATACAAACTGTGTTTGGTTGTTTGCCTTGTTGTTCTAATATATATCAGTTTTAGGCTTTTCAAATAATAAATTCAACAATATGTAAAGTATTTGATTCGATTACACATTAACAAATATCTCATTATAATCTGATTTAGTGACAACGATATACAAAACAGAGATCTGACATTTTGGCTTGAAAATTCTGCTTCAAGAGTTTCAGTGAGAAAATTGCTATGAAATATTTTCTGTAAAAAACAGCGCTGTGGTATGCTGTGGTACATATTTGATTGAGCATTTCGCCAAATTTATTAAAATTATTCAATTTCATATACCTTTTTTAGGTCAATGAGTATTGGTCCAGTGGCAGCATCGCTGACAGTAAGTTTCATGTCAGCCATCACTGTGCTCGGTACTCCAGCTGAAATGTACTGGTACGGAACAATGTTTTGGTGGTGAGTATCAAACTATTGTCTTTAGAAGAAGGAAACAGTCACTGGTATTAATGAAATCTACTTGTATTGGTGGAATGTTATGGGAATTCTTCACGCCGAACAAGGTCGAAAGCAGTATCCTAAAGTAACTGAAAAGAACCGCTTATATGTCTAAGAGTAACTATTAAATACAGTAGCGCAAACGGCACTGAATAAGCGGAAAACATTTGAAGCAGAACTGAAACGATTATGATACAGTACGATAGGCGGTATCTAGACTGGGCGATGGCAAATCCAAATATTCATTCAATTCATTGTTTCCTTCTAGTCGTCTCTTACGACATGCAGGAAATGCGTTAGGGCACATCCCTTACCATATAAGGTAATGAATATCCAAAAATATTGATTTCTAATTACAAAAATGAATTCCCTTCCCATAAAGAATAATGCCATGTTCCTAAGTTGAAGTTTAATAACAGATACACCTTAAATCGGTGGTTCTTCAACTCTTTTAAATACGACCCAAATCCGGGTGTGGCGAATATCTGGCGACCCAAGCATTTAATTACACATATTGTTCATTTAATATTTTAAATAAAATGCATCGAATGAGAGGTCTTTCTATCCTACATGAAAGCATACGCCTATTACGTAACACGACCCCCGCAGTCTCAAGATGGGGATAGAACAAAACAGCTGAATAAAATAACATAATCTTCATTGCGGCAACCAACGAATACCATCGGGCGTCGATAGTCAGGAATAATTGCGCTTCCAAAGACGCTATGCTGGGTGTGCCACACAAAGGCACTTCGTTCTGCTGATAGAGGGGCAATTGATAACATGTTTCCGAAAATTCTTATCAAGCCATGTTTACTGTGGACGTTAAAAACCCGTGTCACTGAGGTATCTAGCCATTCTTTTGTTAATCTGTCGGGAGCTTATACTCAACACCGCAAGACGGAATTGAGCATGACCACGGAGGCAGTCTGCATTCAAGGGTGGGGTACTCGACCCCAAGCGTGTTCCTAGCGCATGAACGACTGGGCTGATCTGGAAAACGAAGTGCTCATGACTCAATAATTCAGAAGTTCAGAAATATTGCCATGATGCAATATTTCAGTCTATGGCAGTCTCAAGCACAACGAACATCGTTAAAAACGCTTTGAAAAGTTTACTGATTTTGAAAATTTTTGGTCACCTCAACGCGATCCATTTTATAAGCCCTCGCGATCCATGTTTGGGTCGCAACTCGCAAACCATTAGGAACGCTAAAAGATGATTTAAGTGTAGTACCCAATAATTTCACATTTTTATTTATCTATTTCAAGGCATCAATTCGGTTTAAGTGTTTATTACCCTCGGGTGCATTTTCATGAACTCGATTTGTAAGGCAGAAATACCTGAATGTTTATTGACCTTTTAATTTTCTCATCGGAATATATATTCTTATATATATATTCTTTTCATAATACCTTGAACCGGTATTTTTCTATCTGCAGGCTTGTTATTGTCTTCATTATCGTAGCGACTGTGGTATCACAAATATACATTCCTCTGTTTTATTCACTCGGAATTACAAGTACATACGAAGTAAGTGATCACTCATTTCTGTCATAATTCGAAAAAATAGTATTTTTATTCAATCATTCATTTTTAATATTTGTTTATGGTATAAACAATATATTTTGGTAATATCAATTTTAAAGGTGGATAATATAGCTTGTATATAATATAATAATATATTATCCATCGCACTTGTAATTTAGTATTTGACGAATTTTATAAATAACTCATCGCTTCCATATGTTTTGATTATTTTCTAAATGACGGCAAGAGTTGAATGCATCGTTAGTGTGTATGTGGGGGCAGGGTTACGCGGAATTTTTTCTGGGTTATCGATTTCATCCGCGAACCCTCTATCAAAAATATTTTGGTGTAATACGAAGGATTTGCTATTGACATTTTTATTTTTGATTCAGTATCTTGAAATGAGGTTCAACAGACCAGTCCGTATATTGGGAACATTGTCATACCTCATTCAGAACGTGCTATACATGGGGATCGTTATATATGGACCAGCTCTGGCACTCAACGAAGGTATTATATGAGTTTGGAATATGTTATGCTATATGTTGCGTGAAAGATGAGCTAGGTTACCGCTCTCTATCTAGTATAAATTACAACGTGTAAAGACCAGCAGTGACTAGTGCTTCACGAAGCATGTTTATGTACAATTTTTTAATAATTTTGCATGGCTAGGCTGTGGAACATGTTGGCGTCGCGGCTTGAAGATTTCGGGTTCGAGTCCCGGCAAGTCTGGCTAGTTAATCCATGTCCACCACTCAATCCAGGGTGTGATAACTTGGGTAGGCTAAACCGAACATGAAAACATCATATCTTTCCAGCAATTCTAACCCTGCCCGTCTATAAATGGATGTAGGTACAGGGCCTTGGGTAGGGTGATCCACTCCAAGAAGTGGCTATGAGAAAAATATAATATATGGAATAAGACATATTTTCTCATAAGTCCTTGTAGCACATTATCCTTTCATTACCAATTGGAAACATTTTGTAAAAGCATCTTTGGGATGGTGAGACGCGGCTCATCTGTAGCGAATAATTAGCAAAATAAAATTTGCGATTGAGTTAGCCAAAACATAGGCTATGTAGACAGCATTATTATTTGTGATCTTTGAATATGCAAAGACAAAATACCACAATCTGAACATAACAATATTTTTATAGTCACTCCTTTGAGTGGATCACTCTACCTGGCCACTTGTAGGAGGACAGAGTCGGAGTTGTTGCATATGATCATTCCGGTTCATCAACCAGCTGAATTTGCCAGGACTCGAAATCCAAGATTTCACCCTGTGATGTCAACACGATAATCACTGGGTCATCGCGCCAACTAAAACAAAATATTTTTGTTTTCAGTTACTGGATTAAACTTGTGGATGGCAGTATGCACTACAGGTCTTGTTTGCACTTTTTACACAACTCTGGTTAGTATTTGAATGCTTAAATAATAATTTTTTTATTTAATCTTTTTTGTTCGAGTGTGGGATTACCTGGAGATATATCGATTTGTAACATTTGGTAAAATTTGAACCATTCAAATAATATTCGATGTCGATTTCTTTTCGATTATTTCACTTTTTAAGACTATTTTGAATTACTTTTTGAAAACGATAAGATAAAAGTTAAACGCCGCCATACCCAACCGCGAAGACAAACAAATAGTTAACTAACCAACTAGGTACACTAGCTTAACTTGATACACATGACCACTTTTACTAGTGTTAGCATTTACGTCTTTGAAGGGTCACTAAGTAGCACAATATGAAAAAATGAAAAAATAACATTTATGTTGTTGTCACAGGGAGGACTGAAGGCTGTATTATGGACTGATGTTTTCCAAGGTATTGTGATGTGTGCTGGATTTATTGCTGTTATCGCAAAAGGAAGTGAATTGGATGGAGGTTTTGAAAATATTTGGAGAAAATGTGCTGAAGGTGGCAGAATTGATTTTCTACGGTAATTTCCTCTTTCATAAAACTACTTTCCGACTAATAAAAACTTGATGTATTTTTAACGCGACGGCACTTGTGCTAATTTTTTCTCTTTTATATTTTTTATCAGTCTTCTGCATATTGATTCAAATTTTACGTTAAAAGAAGTCGTGCAATTTTATAATATTTTGCACTCATGTAAAAAAATCGTTACTTGAATCGTAAATAATAATTATGTGATTATAACCAATATGCTTTTGTCTTTGCTCAGTTTTGATACCGATCTTCGTGTGAGGCATACATTCTTCAGCATGATGCTCGGAGGCTCCATCATGTGGATCAGCATATATGGAGTAAATCAATCACAAGTGCAAAGATATTTATGCTGCAAATCAATCAAGCGAGCATCTCAGTGAGTGTTCGCCCGATATTAGCCGTTTTTATTTTTGAAGATGTCTATTTCACTTGTTATGACGCCAAAAACAATGTTTTAAAAAAAACTGACTTCAATTTTTTAGCCCAACGCCCAAGTTCGTAAAGATAGAATGTGTAGGGTGTGAGTATAATCATTAAATTCTATAGAAAGAAGCTTTTTTAAAATATGTTTGTGTTCTACGTTTAAAGTTGTTTAAACACTTTCTTTGACTATTTTTGTTAAATAGTTGTTTAGTGATGTAGCCCACAAGTATTCTTTTACAGTTATAGTCACTGTATTTTCTTCTATCATTACTCTTTCTTGTTCAGTGATTTTAAAATGTTTCTTATACGAAATTAATGAATTTTTGTTCAGAGCTTTATTCTTGAACGTTGTCGGATTATTTTTTGTTGTTAGTCTGGCTTGTATGACTGGTCTTGTGATATATTCTCGATATTCAACATGCGATCCAATATTGCAAGGATGTGTGGACAAGAAAGACCAGGTATAATTCATAGCATATTTCTAATTGGAATAATTTTTGTCGAGTCTTAAATATATTCTGACATTTTTTCAGCTTTTCCCGTACCTGGTTATGGATATTCTTCATGATTATCCTGGTGTTCCTGGATTGTTTGTTTCATGTGTCTTTTCTGGCAGTTTGAGGTAGGAAATCTTTTATTATTGTTGGCATCATGGCATTGCCATATCATGGCATATTAGACCTATCTTACTATAGGACTAAAATTAATAGATTACCAACTGGTCTTCCCCAAAAGCCTCTGACTGCGATCAAAGATTTGATTTTCTAATGTATGCTATTGGGAGTGGCGATACTAGGGTATTGTTTGAATGGTTCTGGAAAAACGGTATGTAATACAATCGTGTGCTAAAATATGACGTCATATCCAAGTTTGCGTTCGTGTACTTCAGTTGATGAAGTCCGTGAAACGGAAGGATGGTTTAGCACCTATGGACTACCCGCTCAAAAATGCATCGACCAAACACTTTTGTGAAGCTTGTGTCACTGATGGATCGCGCCGACGTGGCGCGGTTCATCTATGGCTCATGCTTGGCAAATTAAAATTTCTGATTGGTTTGAGGCCTTTTTTAAATTGTAAATATATTTCCTCTAGCACGGTATCGTCTGGCATAAACGCAATGGCAACTGTTTCTATTGAAGATTTCATCAAACCTTGCGCTAATTGGAGTGAAAATACTTACGTGTGGGTCACTAAAGGTAAATATAAGAATCTTGGACTTGAGAATCAATCAAGCTTAAGTCTTGTCACTTGTACAACCTATAATCGATTGGCAATGACTTTTTAATATAATTTTTTGACATTTAGACATTTGTGTATTCTAGGAATCCGTCTAGCGAAAAAGTTTATTTTTTGTAATTGCGACATATATAAGTTTGAACTTTTAGGCAGGCCAATGATTGGTCACTCTGACCGTGTTTGTCGAAATATTGCTCTTTCTTTAAAATTTTAAGATTATGGAACAAGTGGAAAAGTTATATAATAAAAATTTAGACCAAATTCTTGACGATGTAAATTCCTGCAGTCACTCGTTCTCCCTATGAAATTGAATTAAAACGTTTCAAATTCTGTTAATATGTAAAGTTTTATCTCTATTTACAACACAGAAAACAGGGAAATTTTATTTCGTCTAGAATGAGCCACAGATGGACGGTGCTATCCATCAGTAAGTAACTCAGTGACTCACAAAAAATGATTGGTCAAATTTTTTCTGACTGGTATAGTCACTTAGTAATATATGGTTTTGTTTTTACAGGATTAGTCCTCTTTTATGGTCTATGTTGCATTGGTGTAGCAGTACTAGCATCATTACTTGGTGGAATATTACAGGCAGCATACAGTATCTTGGGTCTTATCGGCGGTCCTCTTCTTGGCGTTTTTGCACTAGGTGTCCACGTTCCATTCTGCAATTCAGTGGTAAGTTGAGATAAACCAGACTACACTTAATAATATGAGAAAATAAAATCAGGTTATATTTAACATGAAAAATTACAACAAAATTTAATTAGATAATTAAAAAAAAATAATATATAATTTTTTAATTTGTAGCAAAGGCGCAATTATTTGCATTTGTAAAAAAACAAAATAACTAAATGTTTTGTGAAGTATGAACCATGGGAAGGAGTCGCCATCTCAAATTACAGTCTTCTTAAAGGTAAAATTTATTTGCAAGTAAAAAAACAACAATCTAAATCTGAACCTTGTTTTACAGTATTTTATACACTGTACCAAAAGTGCAATAAATTTAACGTAAAAAGTGATTTGATTAAACATTTGTGATTGGGTATAGAGTTAATGTTTATTTTTGTTTCAACAGGGGGCATTCACTGGTCTCATTGGTGGACTGGGAATCACCACGTGGATGTATGTTGGTAGTCAGACCTATAAAGCAGGAGATGAGTATACTAGACCACTTTCACGTGTAATAACAAATTGTTCTTCATTTTGTACTTCTGGACCAAAGCAAGATGGAAATTCAACGACACCGACAATGTCAAAAATGGTCACAACAACTGAAATCTATAACTTTAACACGACAGTGGTTGACGATACACCCGAACCGGCCATTGCAGAATTTTACAAGATTTCTTATCTTTACGTGACATGTATTGGAATGGCTTGTACAGTGATTCTCGGAATACTTATTGGGCTTATGACATGTAAGTTGAATATTAGAGCCTGCGATATATATTCTGATGTACTAATTTCGACGCGAGTCATAGGTGTATCGTCCGCAGTGCCAATATATAAGTTTTATATTTTTCAGGCAAGTCTCCCCAGGTTTTGTAATTTTATATAAAAATATCGTTATATACAATAGGACATCGCGCCTTAACAAATGTCCGCACTAATTCCCCTGCAGCGTTATATACAATATACTTGCTTTTAATTCCAACTTCGTTCAGTTTTTGGTCCATTTTATCTTTTTTTCCAAAAAATTGGGATATACTATTGGGCTACAAGATCACAGCTTTCTATAGCGGACTTTGCACTACTTTGTAGAAATTGTATTATTTTTTTTATCAAATAACCCATTGTTTTAATGTAAAATTAGCGTTTTGTCCATAACTCAATGGAATGTTTCTTAAAACTATCTCTTGATATCAATTTCGACAGAAGTATCAGGAATAAGGCAGTTGGTTCGTTCCATAACATTAATCATACCACGCTAATGCGCGATTCATCTGTTACTAATCATTTCTAAAAATTGTAACTGAATCTAATCAACCATGAATATACATCAGGTGGATGGAAATCCCGTGTAGACGTCGATCCAAATCTGATGGCACCATTCTTCGACCACTCTATTTTCCGTTGGATACCCGAAAGAATTCGATATGTTTTGAGATTCTGCGTAAAAGGAAAGGATCAGCCAACCACGAGAGACGGGGAATTACGCGACATATCACACGGTGTTTACAAAGAGGTGAATTATTTCTTATTACTGTATTTCATGTCTTCATCATATTTTAAGATATTTCACTAGAATTTCCAATGAATTTTTTTAAAGAATTTCTGGATACATGATGCGGATTTAGATGCGGAGGAATTTTACTCCGTCCTAATCATATGTTGAATCATATTGTTTGTCAAGTAGTGGCCACTGATAGATAACACCGCCGAAGCGAAGTTCATTTATTGCCCATGCTTGGCAAAATTATTCTCTAGAATTGTACCGCTTTTTAAACTCTTTCCGCAATCTTTTAAAAGCGGGAGAAAGGCCTCCCATATCGGATATGTGTTTATTGACTCACCTATTTCCGCTTCTTTATTAATTCAACCTATTTATTTGAATTTAAAATTACGGTCCACTGCGCATATTTTTTATCCTTTATCCCACGTCGTTTTATCTCACTTCCTAATCCAATCACCTTTAAGTTTAGGTCTGGGCGAAACCGAATCATTCGGAATTCGATTCGAATAATTTTTCCGAATAGGATCAAATCACGAATTCGATGTAAATAGCAAACATCCCATTTTTACTATTGCAACTTGTCTTCAGTGTGAAAATCAAGAAATTTATAGTTTATAGTGGATATTCAATTCACACTCAACAAGCAACAATTTTCATATTTAAACGACAAAATATAATCGATTTTGATCAACAATTGCATTTTATCGTTAAAAATGAAAATTCAAATTCTAGTCCTTTTAGTAAGCATTCGTTCTTATGAACGATTCACAATTGATTCGTATATATAGTGCTTCGAATTGATTCGAATTGCCCAGCCCTACTCCTAACCAAAGGGCCTCATGCTTGTCAAAGTAAAATTAATTCGATTGGGTAAATACCATGTACTTCCTTAACATCAGCATTGATAAAACTAATCCAGTTGAAAATTTTATTTTGTCGCACATGAGTTACGGCTGGGCGGCGCGATTTAACAATGAATCATTCTTAACCCCTTAACGTGTTGTCGTTATTTTTATGTCATTGTCATTTTTTAACAGGAAAAATCCCTATTGCGCGACCGCACTTGGGTAGGCTCGTTTCATCTTACATTCTGCCCTAGACTAATTTTTGCTTGAAATTTCACAAACAATATGTTCTACTAAAGTATTACCGGTACGATGTAATAAAGCAAAATCATAGTTTTGTTTCATTGAAAATATGCATATCGAAGGACATATGAAAGCATCAAATTCATTCAGAGTTGTCGAATATCATGGCTGTAGATCGCAATAGATAGACTTTAAAGATCTCGTTCATTCATGTTGCAGTGGTTAATCATCTTTAACAAGGTTTAACGCACATATTCCAACCAGGAAAACATCATTTCCATTTCCAACAGAATAAAATTTCGCTCAATAACCCAATAGGAATGAACCGTGGCAACCCAGCTAGCTTACCGGTAGTCCAATCTTGTTCGATCGAATCGATATTTTTTCGTTTTTCTCGGTTACCACCTAGAGGACGTTAATATAAGATGAATTGACGCGATTTTAGACTGGGAAAATATGCTCCACGTGACCACATTGATTGTATTGCAGTTGGGGTTCGACAATTATTGCCCAGATATTTGATAGCCTCTGGGCGTACACGTTCATATTCAAAACATATTTATAGTATAACATCAGCTGAAGTATATCTACAGTTACCTAGATCGGCAACTATATTTTAATTTGGATAACAAAAACAATCTACCGTGAAATATATGCCAAATATGAATGAGCCCATTTGAATGACGTGTTTAGTTTGCGATGAGAGAATTTGCAAGTTAAATGTATATCTACTTTACAAAAATATACTTTTGTTTTTAGAAATCCATTCCATCGGCTGATGGCGGTTATGCAAATGAGATTGTACTCGATGATAGCGACAAGATGGGATGAAACACTAACATTTGCTTGTGAAATTTCACAATTATTATTTATGGTGAAAATCGTAGTGTTGTTTTACTTTTGTAAAAACTTTTGAAAAATAAATGAGGTTCTTAATGCTCGTGTCGTGTGTGGAATTCCAAATCAAAATCTTTACTATGTTATCTATGAACCACTTATGAACGCCTCATTGGTGCGATTTTCAAACTGTAAAACATTTTTAGGGGAAATATTGCTCGTGATGCTCATTATGACGTCATAATATGCCCACGTACATTTTAAAATTTTTCTCTCCTTTTCAAGGTTAGAAATACCCCACTTTGAGGCGGTACCTATAGGTTATTTGTCGATCGTCAGAGGATTGATGTTAGTGTGTTTTCTGGCGTCCTATTGGGTCCGTCAGTGAGATATAAATGATTGAAAATTGTTGTTCAATGTTCATTATCAAATTAAAGTTTTGGCGTTAAAACGGTGCAAAATCAGCCGAATAAACAGATTGAAACGTGCAGAATTGCAAAAGTCGAGACATAAAATTCGACGTTGGCGTGGCCTAAACAGAGAACATGGTGATCGCGATAGGAAGCGAAATAAAGCGACATGGGATGAAAGAGTTAAATGGGATAGAAAGTGAATAAGAGTGGGGAGAAAACGATGGAAGATAAATAAAATATGATCGGTGAGGCTGAAAATATATTTGCTGTATTGTTATCAATGTTTGCTGTGATTTCGATCCGTTATTTTTTTTATCAAAATTCATTATTAAACAACATTTTAATCATACGTTTTGAACGAGAAGAAACGAACTAAACAAGTAAGGTGTGACAGATGACAAATAAGCAGAGCAATCTTGCTGACAAAAAGAATTGATAAAAAGAATTGCCAACAATTCATTTGCATTACTGTTTTAGTGTTACATATATGAGCTAATATGTTGCAACAAAAGCACTCGAATTTTTTTCTTGACAAAAAAGTTCACACGGAAAGTCAAATTTTTTGTCAAACATCATCAGCTTACCATTGTGGTTAAAAAAGATGTGAGGCCGGTCTGCTATATCGTTCAATTGTTCGTATGGAGTATTATACTGCAGAGTAAAAACATGTAGTGAAATTCTACCTTCTGTAAAAAACTAGAATGTTATTATTTTGTGAATGATATGAGTCATTTTTCGCAGAAAACCAAAGTGCCCCATCTCGACGGCGCGATCCATAAATGACCCGCGCTTGACAAAAGCATCCGTTCACATTCTTTTCTATCTAATCTGTCTGTGGCACTTGTATTTTAAATCAGATTTGTTTCATTAACCCTGATTCTTGCAAATTTATGACAAGTAATTTACATAAATTGAATAAAAAAATACATTGTTCAAGTATTTAACCAACTTAAAATTCCACACGCAGCCCTTGCAAAAAAGAAATATGATCTTAAAATAGGGGCCATTTAAATAATTCATTCATTCCTAATTACTATACAAAAAATTTCCAAAACAATTTACCCATGAATCATTAGCTCAAGTTTATCAATTAATTCTTTCACATTTCTAATTTGGTTTAATCTAAAACTTTTTTGAATCAATTTTATTAAGTACGAGGACTTTTTATTTCATCTCTTAAGGAAACCTCATTTCCAATTGTACAGTAGTATTTGCTGGAAATATTTAATGCTATATGTTAATCCACAACATTTTCAAATGGTTTTAGAGATAAGCAATTTTATTCGATTTGCTAAAAATCATCCAATCAAACGCAAGTTGCGTAGGTAAGCAAATATGTCAAAAAATATTGGAAACTAAGTTGAATAGGAAATATTCTATATCTATATTTTGCCATAAAATTTGGACGATACTCAACCAAGCATTTTATTATCTTAACGCTTATGTTTTTGTCGAAGGGATAAATTCATATTGCAAATATTCTTTGTGACTTTATAAGTTTCGTAGTGATTTTTATTCGCTTTTCAAACCGAAAACCGAAATCTTGTTCATGTACCACTGAATTAATATTAAAAATTAATAAACACTGTATGGATGGAATATTTCAGAAATGTGAAAATTTTAAACAAAAAGCAATTATTTTTGTTTTCGGCGAAAATAACATGATTTTCGCTCTCGCAAACATTCGCGTAATATTACAATCCAGGTTTAGTTGATGGGAGGGTGGCAATTAAACGATTTGCTACATTACATGTGTGCATTCCCGCTATTTTAAAAACCAGAATTACGCAATTTACAATTATTTTTTCAAGTCTAACGTGGCATTGGTAATATGTACAAATATCTTACTTCGCTCTCATTAGCGTTGGTTATGTCGTAACATGAAGACGTTGAACAACGACTTTATTGTTTTTAAATTAATGAGAAGTAAAAAGAGAAAAATAAAAATAAATAGTAAAGAAATATAAAATGTTTGTTGAATAGAATATGCAAAACGCTGAAAAATATTACCTTGGTGCACAAGAGGTGTGCAAATTGCAATAACGCAAAATATTGTATGGGTCGAATAAAATTTAGTTTTGACAATTCTAAATGTAGCTCTGGTCTTTAACTCGAATAGTGTGACCTCGGGGTATTGGTGTGTTATGAGGTATGTCATATTTTTTGGTGCCACAATAAATGTGTTGAAAGTGGCTGTATATTGTGGATGTTGTTGCGTATTCGATTTCTTGTGCCTCCGACGAATGTTTGCGCGTAGTGCATCTATTAGTACTTTGGAGCCTCCGGTTAATAATTGTTTCAGTTCCGGCTTTAGTTTTGCCCTTACTAAGAAATTTTGTAAGTGTTGGAGATTTTCTGTAGCCAATTGTTGGTGGTTTGGGAATATAAGTTGGAAAGTCATAAAATCAATCTGAGGGAGTTAAAGTAGAATGTTACATAGCAATGATGCATTCAATCCGATAAATGAACGATTTCACCAAATTAATATATATAATAGCAATTGTCTCAAACATTTCTATGGATAAAAGAACGTTTGAAGCCGCTGATTATGCTGTGTTTGGTGTGATGTTGGCTTTATCAGCCGCTATTGGAATATTTTATGCAATTAAAGACAGAATATCGAAAGCAGGAACTGAGGAATATGTACTGGGAAGTAGGTATGTGTAGTTTGGCTGTTAAAAGTGTGAAATTAGCATGCCGAAATAACATTTAAATTACAACGTTGCCAGACTTTGAGCCACAATCCAAGTGGAAGCGTCCCAAAGACTGCGTCGCAATTCAGGTGAAGAAAACGGCAATACACGTTTTCATTACTTCGTGTTAAATGTAGTCACAAGACTACAAAGAGCAAATGTACAACAAGCAACAAACCAAGCACTCTCTGATAGCTTTTGGTTGCGTTTGAAAACGTGAAGAAATGGTCGCGCTAGATGATTATGGTATCAAGTAATAACCCGGATTTTAATCTAGAATGACTTCATCGACAGTTTTTAATAGGCCGTATTCAATTTAGCACACTTTTTCAACATCCCGGTTAATAACACCAGCGGGCTTTTATCTCGGCCCCAATCGTTATTCTTGGCTATCGATCAATTGGACTCGCGATTAGATCTGGAATGAATGTTTACATGTTAATAACGGGTAATGTCTCAGCGAGGGACAGGTTTCAGCGCCTCCGGACAGGTGTGGTATTTGGAAAAAATATTTAACAAAATAAAATCACATCGAATTCTCATAATTTTTCATTTTACCCTCAACTAATACTAACGTTTAATTCTTCACAACAAGAAAACTACTTTCAGCCATTTTTTAAAAATATGTATCATTCTTTTTCTTTAATACAAAATCATCAATCGCAACGCAAAAATGCTCTAAGGATGTTCTTACATAATGCATGATATAACATTCAAAAATTTTCGATTTATTATACTCGAAACATACCGAAATGTATTGGCGAAAAAGGGGGTAAGTTTTATGAGAGACGTTTTTTTGAGCGACTTTTTCAGGCGAATTTTTTCCTACGTCCACCGTGGCCATTTTTCCATCGTTCTTGTTGTGGATTGAATTTGATGACTTAGGAAAATATCTTTAGTTATGCTTTATTGAGTATGGTCCACTGACGGATCATTCAGCGTTGTGTAGTCCTACTATCGTTCATCATCGCCAAAATAAAATTTCCTAGACAAATTTCCTGATATAACAGACTCTATAAGAAATGACTGACATATTGACTCTTGGACCTGGGATGACGTCTCAATATTTAAGTAAGTTTATGCACCACAACTTAAGGTTTGGTAGCTATGTAATATTTTCCTTCGCTTTCAGTCTAAGTTACGCATAAAGAATAGATTATTGTTCTAATTGTTATTGTCCAACTTCTTATTCTCGTAAAATGTTTTATTTCAGAGCGATGGAAATCTTCCCAGTCACCGTTTCTCTTACGGTTAGTTTTACATCAGCAGTCACAGTGCTTGGTATTCCTGCTGAGATGTATTGGTATGGAACAATGTTTTGGTGGTGAGTAGAAGTGATGTTTTCAAGTGGGTAAGACTTGCTCCATCTCGAGCGAAATGGGTTACTGTCTACGTGGTCTCAGCAAAGGATTTCTACGAAAAATAGAAAATATACCGCCAACACCAGAAATGAAATATTAGAATGGATTATTAAATTATTTGCATCAGTTCATAAACAAAAACATCTAATTTTTATTTTTAATTTATTGAGTCAGAAAACTAGAATATACAACGAAATGGGCAGAAAGAAGCCAGCATTAATATACATGTTGGATGGATTACTTTATCTATGGTAATCTAGACTCCGTTGTTCTACACTAAGTTGTGTTACATGTAACAAAAAAAAACGTCGGCATTCCTTGACGTTAATAATAGTCATAGACCTGTAGAACAAAAATCCGCGAAACGAAACAAGCACGCTCTGCTAGCTTGTATGGCAATTCACTCAGCTACGCTGTCAAATTTAAAGAAATGCAGGCTCAACGTTGCGGTAGTGCAAAAAAAGGTTAAAATGGAATTATAACCGAAAAAACAGGCTTGTAAGCACACATGTATTGTGGCCTCTATTGATGGAATGAAGATCAGCTTCTCCGATCGTAACTAGATTTGATAAAGCTTGTCAACGGAACAAAATCTTTTGTTGAGTATGGACCAATCTTGCTCATACATACATACTCCATAGAAATGAAAAAGCCACGTCAAATCATGTGTTATAATGTCATGAAAAACACTACCTTTCCGCAAACAATACAATATTCAAAGTTTGGATCCGATTAGAACCAAGTGTTCAAATCGAGTTTCGAAATGAAACGATCCGATCCGACCCTTGATAACATAAACATCAAGCGGCAATCTCGTCAATCAGAATACTCAACAAGTTGTTCTTCAAAGTTCTCTTTTATTTCAGGATCGTCGTTGTTTTTATTATCGTTGCAACAGTAGTATCTCAAGTATACATTCCTCTGTTTTATTCACTCGGAATTACAAGTACATACGAAGTAAGAACACTGTGAATTCTTTGGCTATTTATGTAAGATAATACACCTCGCCCAGTGCGAGGACGTTGGGAATGTTCGTCGTTATTGATTGTTAATAAGTTGTTTTACATTTACTGCGCTTACTTTCTAGACTTTAAAATTAACAGAAATTGCTAAAAAAGATTTAATCTCGCCTCTTATCTTGTTCAGAAACGTTTTCTTAAGTATGAATCGCTTATGGATCGATCGCCGAGTTCATCAGTCACTCGTGCTTAACAAAATAAAAGAATTGGTTCGAAATAATTTCCACTACGTAATTAGAATCGACTCGAAGCGCAAATATTTCGAATCAGTCGGTCGGAAATGACAACAAAATTTATAAAATTTTAAATGAAGTGGAATTATTATATTTTACGACAGAATTCAACAATATTTCCGAACTTGAAGAAGTGTGAATCAGAAGTACGAAAACTTTTACAGCATGTTTATATCGTTATTGGTTACTTGAATTTCAGCACTTATCGCGATTTATATTTCACACGGTTTTCATAAACGCTATACGTAATTCAGACTTTTACTTGCTTCTTTAATATGCATTAAAGCGAAATGTTAGTAACGTGAGCTGTGTTTTGGTTTAGTATCTTGACAGGAGATTCAACAGACCAGTACGGATATTGGGAACAATATGTTATCTTGTACAGAATGTTTTATATATTGGGATCGTTATATATGGACCTGCACTGGCACTCAATGAAGGTACTATTGCAAAGAATTCCCCACAACCTTCGTCGTAAATACGGAAATTGTAGAATTTCAAATAATAACTGTTAGCTGTAGCCATATTTTTTCATGAGAGATTACCGCAATCTTCGCTGATATGCGTTTGAACATCGTAATGCTGCCCACAAGAATGCGGCCAAATGGCTACATTTGCGGACGCAAAAAATTATAATCAAGTGACCTAATTAATCGAATCAAATAAGGATGTATGAGGCTCTGAATATTTACCTGATCCATTTCATTCTATTAAAAGATTGTTTCCTTTTCCAGTGACTGGATTGAATCTATGGATGGCAGTATTCACAACCGGACTTGTTTGTACTTTCTACACAACTTTGGTAAGTCCCAAATGAAGAGTACCTATTCAATTTTCCCTAGTAAATTGGGCTTATATTGATGTGCAGAAACATTGTTACCTCAGGGAGGATTGAAAGCTGTATTATGGACGGATGTTTTCCAAGGTATTGTGATGTGTGCTGGATTTATTGCTGTTATTATAAAAGGAAGTGAATTAGAAGGGGGATTCGGAAATATCTGGAGGAAATGCGAAGAAGGCGGTAGAATTGATTTCTTAAGGTAAGTATTCACGTTCGTACATACGTGTTTTGCTCTACCGATTTTGGTCAACTGGCTATGTAATTTCTCTGTACCACAGTATAGTATCACAGAATACTAAGCTATGCCCAATCAGAAATTTTATTTTGCCAGGCATGGGTCACTGACGGATCGCGTCTCCTCAATGCGATGCATCAGTGACCCATACTTAAAAACATGCTAAAACAATATTTTTCTGACTGGGAAACGACTCAAATTGTCCTGTAATTCGTCTCTCCGATATATACCTAATCCTCAACCTTCAATTATCAGATTCGATACAGATATGCGTGTCAGGCATTCGTTTTGGAGTTTGATGGTTGGTGGTACCATCTTGTGGATCAGTATATTTGGAATAAATCAATCACAAGTCCAACGCTATTTATGTTGTAAATCAATAAAACAAGCTTCTGTGTGAGTATCAAATAATTCATTGGATTTAGTTCGAAAATACAGAAAAGATATTATCAATTTACGTCTATCTAAAATTATATGCCTACGTACTGCTCGTGAATACCTTTTCATTTATTAATCATCTTACTATACTTTTAACGTCAGGGCACTCTACTTGAACGTTGCTGGATTATTTTTTGTTGTTAGTCTGGCTTGTATGACTGGTCTTGTGATATATTCTCGATATTCAACTTGTGATCCAATATTGCAAGGATGTGTAGACAAGAAAGACCAGGTATGATTGAGGGCGTTTTCCATTTTTCTTTTTTGAGATACGCACTAGGCAGCAGTGGAAGAACCACCTAAAAGAATCGACTAAAAACTACTTAAACTGCAGAGAGGCAGAGCTATTACAAAATCTAGTACCAGCAAATTCTCTCTCAAGCAAAAATATTTCAAACGGAACTGAACCGCCATGGTGAATTAAAGCGAGTGGTATCTGTCCTGTGCGATCATATTATCGGAAATTGAGATTTATTGTTCGGTTTTAAATATATTCTGATATTTGAAAAAAAAATCTTTCAGCTTTTCCCGTACCTGGTTATGGATATTCTTCATGATTATCCCGGTGTTCCTGGACTGTTTGTTGCATGTGTCTTTTCTGGAAGTTTGAGGTAAGAAATATCGGATTCTTCACGTTTGAACTTTTTCATCAATTCAGTAATATATTCTCTCATATATATGTATTTCTTCAGCACCGTTTCATCTGGCATAAATGCAATGGCAACTGTTTCTATTGAAGATTTCATCAAACCTTGCGCTAATTGGAGTGAAAAAACTTATATGTGGATTACAAAAGGTGGGTCAAATATAACATGCCCACTGTTTTCTTAGATGACTAAAAGGCAAGGCATGGTCCCCCTCCCTGACCAAAATGCAGTTTGACCTGCAGCCTGAACTGCTTCAAGACGTAAATGTTTTGCGCGTCTTCAGCACAGTAGTTATTGCACTTATCCAGCCAATTTTAAACCCCATTTTTCAAAAACAAAAGTCGTGCTTCCGGCACGATTTTTGGTCTGTTATAACATCCCGATCCCGATGGACAAAAAATGCTATGTTTAGGAGTATTTTTTTGCCCTTGGCGCCCTTATGACGCCACAATATCTTCAAATTTGCCCCTCACATATTATGAAAGGAGCCACTGTTAGTATCAGTTACCAAACTATTACTTTGAACTATAACCTATACTTCTGCTTACGCACTACGTTGAAACCTGTTTATGTATATTTTACTTACGTTTGCATGTCATGTGTTCTGCTGCCGTGTATATGATAAAAACAGAAAATATTATCCAGTCGTTCATGCAGTCGGGAAAGGCGTGGGAATATTTACGTTACTGTTAAATTACCATTTTACAGAATTTTATAATAACCGTTTCATCTATTTCATAGGATTGGTTATTTTTTACGGCTTATGCTGCATTGCTGTAGCGGTTTTGGCATCTTATCTGGATGGAATATTACAGGCAGCATACAGTATCTTGGGACTTATCGGTGGTCCACTACTGGGTGTTTTCACGCTTGGAGTCTACATTCCATTTTGTAATTCGGCCGTAAGTATTAATAATGATAAATATATTGTTTATATACATATAATATATTTTCATCATAATCATTTTTTCCGATTATACTTTATTAATAATTCTGCACTGATCAAGGACCACCATACACCATTGTAAACTGTTGCTGTCTAATTGAAGTTACCTATCTGACTCCAGTTTGCTGTCAAGTCCTAAAAGGGACCTTTTAGCGTGTTTCCACAATCTCTGATTGCAATAATTTACAACGCTTTTCACTGTGTACAGTATGTATTACACGACAACATTTATAACATTACTTCAGATGAACTGAACAAAATGTCACAGTGGCTGGTTAGATAAAACTGAGCAAATTTCTGTAGTTCAAATAATAAATATTAAATACATCTTCATGTTAAAAATGTGGCGTTTTTCGTGGACTAGCAACTAATTTACAAAACTCAATGCTACAAACGCAACATTTTCAAAATTAGGAAACAATCTCATTTGCCTGTTAAATCAACAAAGCGCCGTAGCAAAAGCATTTTACGCTCAAAGTACAATATTTCGATCAACACAAAAACCTACAATAGTTTTATATGTATACAAATGTAACATAAATGAATAGACATATAAATAGCCCTCGATACGTTTGTCAGCGGTTATACGATCAATTTTGCAAACAGGAAACTCAGTAGCACAAAAAGTATATTATGTATTATTAAAAAATTTATCATTTGTTTAGCGATTTTATCTTTGAAAGTCTATTCCTCTGCACCATTTGCCCAAATATGATTTAGGATTACAGTAATTTCGTATCATTTGATGATCACAGCGACCCTAGTTTGTGGGGCCCGACAACCCTCGGTTACCTGAGCACAATCGAAAACCCGCCTATAATACTAGTCATAGTGAGTATGAATTTTACCGTATTGTAACGCGGTGTGGAGTAGCGGCTACATTGGAATAAAGGACCAAAAGGCGCCTGGCGAATTATAAGGCATATGTTAATATTAGTGCACACCAATTTTTATCAAATACTCACGTTCTGTAATATCAACTTTTATTTCGATCTCGCGTTTGCAAATATTGGGGGCTAATGTTTCTGCAATAGAACCCCAGATCGGATTGTTTGGACGACGATATCATGGCATTCAGTCTGTAGAAGTTTATAATTAGGGGGTCGGAGTGTTTTGTGCAAAATTTCCACTTCCACAGTAATAGCATTATACGCACAATTTCTATGTTTAGAAGTGCTAGAATGGCTATCAACTACTGCTAACCAATTTTGATTTCTATTTTCGTGTCACTATATAAGGGCGCATTCACGGGACTTATTGGTGGATTGGCAACGACTACGTGGATGTTTCTTGGCGGTCGGACTTATAAAGCTGGGTCAGAGTACATCAGAGAACTTCCTCGTAACACTGATATGTGTCCTGCCCATTGCAAGGCCTTCACCACTGCAATACAAAATAACACGGATCCAACATTTATAAACATGGGTTTAAGCAACAACTTCAACACGTCAGCCATAAACATCACAGCATCTGAACCGGACATTGCAGAGTTTTACAAGGTTTCCTATCTTTACGTGACATGTATTGGAATGGCTTGTACAGTGATTCTCGGAATGATAATCGGACTTCTTACATGTGAGCATTGTGTTAGCTTATCTTCTCAAAGTACAACCGTTAAAGCATTTTTGAAACTGACGTGTCATAGTTATGTCAGAGTATCATTTCACAGCGACGAATAAACAATATTTTTGATCAAATATTGAATTTCTCCCATTGTATGAAACAGCGACGTCAATTTTGACGAAATCGAATAAAGTGTTTATTCTTCTAAAGCTTAACATTGAGCAAACTAACTTATAAAAACATTGTCGACTTTTATTGTTTTTTCAGGTGGGTGGCAACAGAGAGTAGAGATAAATCCCGATTTGATGGCTCCGTTTTTCGATCACAAGATTTTCTCAAAGATGCCGAAAAATGTACGATACGTGTTACGATTCTGTTTGGGAGAGAAGAAAAACATGTCATTCAACAAGCAAGAACTTGATGACTTATCAAAAGATGAAGTTTTTAAAGTCAAACTTCTGCAATAGAAGAGTCGTAAAACACGTGTAATCATTTATTATCGTTACTCAGCGAACTTAAACTGAATTGCAATTTTCTTGCTACAGCTAGAACAGACAAAATATAATAGGTATGTAGCAGGTGGAAGTTGTCGGCAAAATTGATCGATTGTGCAACGCTTAATTTGTGCATCGATTGTTTCTGCGCTTTGTTATGTATATTATCTATATATTAGCCTACCTACCGCCTAAGTTTATGAATGCATATATGTGTAGTTACAATAACCCACAATTCTACGATTTCACAAAATTCTAACTTATCTTAATTGCTTAACAAAACCAGTTAAGTGGATGAGCCGCGGTTGAACTTCTGACTTATCTGTTTATAAGCCTATGTCACTATTGTCAACAGCAGTTTCAATCTGAATAACAATCTAATTTACCTACCTTAAAAAGCTGTGCATTTAACGATGCCGAGGTATTATGGGCACGATACAATTAAAATGGGTACCGTGTGTTGCGGTCACATGAGCGAGAGAATTTTTACCTATAAACCAGTAAACCAGTCCGTTGCCATGACGATACGCCGTGATGGCCATAGTCAAAGGTCAAGAAATTATGATGTCATAGATACAATTATGATTAGATTGTTATAATTATCAATGTTTTTAGATGTGTGTAATTTATTTGCTTATGTACTTGTTGCAAATATTCAATATTTTCTGCACGAAATGCCTTTGATGACACTTTCCGTGTATTGATAATATTAATAAAATTAATATAGATATATTGTGAATATACTAGGAACTCTTAAAGTACAAAGAGCTGCTATTGTAAAATCCATATTTGAATTTTCAAAAACATTTTTAAACAGGAGCCTAAAGGGTTTAAATTGAAGGAATCAGAAAAACAACCTGTTAGCAGGATTATATATAGCCTGTTATAGATGATCGTGGAAAATGTGATCGTTTCAATGTGGATTCTCGTCTCTATAAGGATTAGAGTTAGCAGCCAATCCAATGGTTTGCTTAAAGACCTGTATTGCTGGGACAAGAGGGAAAGCTTGTACGGACTGATATTGTTGATATAACACCCGTCTTTCGAGACCAGAAGATGTACAGCAGGTCTATTGACCCAAATTTGAGCTGGCCCTATTCTGAAAATCTTGGTTTCGTCAAGACTAATTCACTGCATCTTTCCGCCTAATCGTGGTTCACCTTTGGCTCATGTTTGACAAAATGAAATTTTCGATCGGGTCCTTATTTTATTTTGCACGTCATTGAGATGTGAACCTAGGAAAATTCAGAAACAAATCAATTTGAACGCCGTCATAGAAATCAAACCATTCCACAAAGTAACTAAAAACGTATGAATTTTCGAATGCCATAATGGAACTACTGCATAGTCTACAAAATCTTGCATAAATAATTTTATTTTTTTTTTATAAAACTTTAGCAATTTTGAATTTTAGAAATAGTTTGATAAAAAAATCCGTAATTTCATATCCGTTAACAACAGAAATATATATTCGAAACAAAAACCTAAGTTACTTCAAGTTTGATTTGCACAAGAAGTAATATAAATATATGTCAAAGGTGGGTTGATATGTAGCAACAGTATTTAGCGCGGAAACGGACGATGCACAAATTAAGCGTTGCACAATCGATCAATTCTGCCGACAACTTCCACCTGCTGCCTATTATATTTTGTCTGTTATGATCGTAGCAAGAAAATTGCAATTCAGTTCAAGTTAGTAGATTGACAGATTGAACTATTAAAGCGTACAGTTTAGTGTAAGAAAGAACGTTTGCCCTGTTTTGTTATGTATGAGTGACTGATGTATCGGGGCGCCACACGGTCCATCTGTGACTTGCGCTTGAGAAAATAAATTTCTGATTGAATGTGTTTTTACTTGTGTGACCTATGAAGTGCACAGTCAAATCAAAGAACTCGTCTTTCAATCCACTGATCCCGTCGCAAATCATTTTGATTCAAACTTACCCATTTAAAGTTAATGAACAGATGATAAGAACAAAATGATACTAAAGACGCCATCGACAGGCAGCAAGGAAAGCATGGAACGCTCTACCCTCACGCAATAATTAAGCGTAAACCAATGTTCCTCTGTCGACACCTTTATTGTATCGATGACAGGTGATCTTGTGAGATCGCTACAGCTCGCTGGAGAATGTCGAATCCCCTTGAAGTAGAATGGACGACATGCGGGTATTTATATATCATTATATAAAGTTCGCGACTTCACGGCGAATGTCTAGTCAGCCTGAGCTCAGCCCTTTATCCAAGACCAGATTTTCGGTTGATTGGACAGTTTGACTATCGGACATCACATTGTCAGCAAGCTAGTATTGGCAACCATGGGTATAAGTACAGAGTTACTTTTCAAAACATTTTTACCTTAGTTTTAGACAAGTTTTACCGAGTTTTCAGTTCAACAGATATGTTTATCTAATGTTCGACTACACATTCGAGAAATTGAATGGATGTCCAGTAAAATTTAGTTACTCCAAGCAATTACCCATTATAAGGTAGATTTGAAAAGAACCAATTCCCATCTTCAAGTTCCAAAATGCATCCAAAGACTGAATATTAGATTTTTCGACTTTTTATAGTGCTGTCTAGTTTTCATAGTGCGACTAAAGGCCACAATACACGTGAAGTTGTCTTGCCGATGCGCTGCATTACATTTCGGGTAACAAAATGAAAACGACAATACACGCCTGCATTGCTTTGAGTAAATTGTGTTCACATGCCTATAAAGCACAAACGCTCGCAACGAAACGAGCACTCTTGGTTAGCTTTCATAAAAAAAACGTTTGATTTCAGTGGAAAACGCAAGTAAATGCTTGCAGAGCATTGCGCTTGCGTAAAAAGCAAGAGTGAAATAAAACAAACCTAGAAAAAACGCAACCTACGCAAACGTGTAGTGCGACCTTTAGTGAGAGTACTTCATAGTGAGGGAAATTAGTAATTCTTGTATATTCAGGAAACTTTTTTTCCACGTGCAGTAAGAATCGGCAACTAAAAGGAAACAAAGATTGGTGAACGCTGATATGTTACGGTCTGCCTGCACAGATACCCTCATTGCACTTTAACATCGTGGATCAGTTCTTAGACGTTTTTTCATTTCTATTAGGAGTTTTTTCTGCGATTATTTTTATCAGTAATTTTTTTTTAACATTTTTGAAACAATTATTTGACAAACTGCCCAGGTTTCCATAGCATGAAACGAATCAGTAATTTCTAAAAATTCAATTTCAACAAGTACATAACTGGCCTTAAGATTTTCATCTGACATGTTCGAATCTAAATATAGACGGCCGGAAGTCCAGTAAGTCATTGCGATGAACAGTGGTTTAGACAGCTTCAGGACGAATTCATCAGAAAAATTGTGTAGAACCATAATTTGCTATTTACAGGCCCAGCGAGTCATTTTCTAGTATTCATCAGTGCACCAACCCAAACCTGAAATTTTTTTGAAACAATATATGTTAAGATTAATTTTCGCCAATTTTATTATTTGAGTTTAATATTAATTATGGCCAAGACACGAACTTGTCGTATTATCAACACTATCGACTTATTTAATCGCTCCGTCACCAAGAATTCAAATCGTTTTTTAGGCTAGTTCACTTTCATTTCATGTAACGTTCTCGGACAACGCCCACAAAATGAATTCCGCTTGGTCACAATGAAAGTATGGTAAATTTCAATCAAAAACATTCAGTATTTATTGAAGTTCGTTAATAGAGTTTTGTACTAAAGCCATTTCAGCAAAGCATTTCAGGAAGACAGCTAAAGTAGGCGAGTTTGTTTGGGCAGTGAATTCGAGGAGTGAATAAAAGTTCAACAACTTCTCAACGTAGTCGCATGGTGATAGTGCAATTTTTTGCCGAATATATATTTTGATGATTTAGAAGATACATCACTGATTAGATATCAAAATCAACATCAAATAAAATAACGGATACAGAAAGACAATTCAATTCAGTGCGGAACTTCCATCAGGTCATTACATCACGCATCCACGTTCAGAGTATGAATAAAAAATTATTATTAGGAAAAAAATCTCCAATCTTGTTGTGGTGAGCTGCTTGTGGACTAACTGAAGAAAAACGCGGGGTCACCGTCGGCGCGGTCCATCTGCGACTTAGTTTAAAAAATAATGTTTTAAATTGATGTTATCCATAAACCTGATGAAACTTCTACTAAACTGAGTTAAGTATAGAAGTTAGTTTGTAGTAAAATATATGAATATGCGTTTTTTAATATCTTTACAAATAAATCTTATACCGATGGAGCTATCAGATTTAAGAATTACGTTGTTTTACATATTTTTAATATTTTTCGCAGATAAATTCGACAGATAAATTATGCCTAAGTCGACAATCTTTCTTTAATCCATACTTATATTCAAAAATAGGATTCGAAATATATGCTGTGACGTTAACAACAGTTTCGTTCTCTTGTTGCTTCCAATCTTGTTCTGAGCGAATTAGGAAACGCCCAAAATATTGCATCTGACTACGCATAATTCGGACATGAAAGTTTACGTGCTTAAAAGAACTATTCAGTAATTTATTTTTCGTGTTTGTCAGTTTCGTTTTTTTCAATGAAAAAAAACTTTTCCTCGGAATTTTGTAAATATGAGAATATGTCATGTTCAATGGCTAGTATTGCACATGAGCGCAGACGATGTGAAGCAGAATGCGCATTGTTTAGCTTCATTTTTGTAACTAACAACTCATGGTATTTGGTTGGAATGGCTTAACGATGAAGTTGAGGTTATTACGACTGTAACTAAAACCCCTATAGCATCATACTGTTTTCGTACTAATGTTGTTTGAGTTCAGATTTTTTCATTGCTGCCAATCCCTACCAGAAAGCTTATTTTGTTAAGCATGAGTAACTGATGGACAAATTGGTGCATTTTTCGGACGGGGATATGGAACTGTGTCGAAACCTTGTCGAAATGCGCTTAGAATATCGTCAGTAGCGAGAGATCAATACCATGCATTCCAGCCAGGACTGAAATTCAAAAGGATATCATAACAATTTATCAATGTTACTTTTATTTTGACTAAAATAGTAACAATATTCTTATTTTCGTTTCAATTATCGAGGGTAATATTGCATGATATTTATTGGGGTTTAGCTGCAAGTAATATTTTTCATTGCTAATATCTGTTTCATTTTGTTTATTGATATTACATAACAGTAATACTACTGCTAATCATTATAATAATGATAAATTCATACACTACTCATATGACGTCATTCTAGTGAAAAGACGGTAAAATTTAAAATAGAACTAACCCGAGCAGCGTGTATATCTCCCGCTTATTAATTGCACAAAAATTAGAAGAAATTTGATATTTTAAAGGTTTTCAACGGATATTCCGGGTCCCTCGGTTGTGCGATGCGACAGTGAACCACACTTGAAAAAATACAGCTCGATAATTTTAGTTAAAAGTTGTGAAATATCTTTAAAAATCTTTCAGATTCCTGCGGTTACGAATTATTAGGTAAAATATTATATTTTAAAAATCTCGGAAAAAACACACGCTTGAAAGCGGATATAACTTCATGAACGCGGTCGGTCTTGGGACTGTTTATAGTAACTGCATTGGACGAGGGTAATGTTTTAACAGCACAGATTATGTAGAGCTTAAGCAAGGTGAGGTTCATTTCCAACGAAAAAAGTTTTCGAAACATTTTTTTTTAATGTAAAAATATTTTAGACCCTCATCTTTGCAACATTGTAGATGGTAAGGTACGGAACGCTGAACATGTCATTTGGCTTTATTTGGTTTTGGAACTTCATCACAATTCATTAAAAATGATTCCACTAACGCAAGATTTTTGTTGGAAATCTTTTTTCCCAAAATTCAAACAAATTTCTTCATTAGTCCTCGGAGTGAAATTGCCAGATTTATTTGAAAAAAGTCTTCGAAGTTCAGCAATAATCGTCTTCTAATCGCGACCAACTGGAATAAAATAAATAATCTAAAGATTCTAAGAAACCATAGATAATCGGATGTAAAAGTTTGTTTATATTTCAACAATAAGTGACGAAATATAAACTAACGTTATCCGTCAGATAACGCATGGATGTTAAGGATGGAGCCAATAGTATACGGTACAAAAATATCTAAGCAACATTTTCTGATTGGTATAACTTGATTAGGAAGCATATAATATAATTTGAATCACAACGGCACTGGCAATAGAGATACTATTAAGGCGTAAATTAAACGACTGGAACCAATGCATCATGAAGGGCTACTTTTTCTGCGCTTCTTGATAATAGTTAAAAATATTTAACGAAAACTGTATGAAGTCAGCACTTGAAATGTTCAAATCGTGATGTTTTAATTTTGATTTTGGCTATTTTCGACGTTCAGCTTTACCTAAACGAATTCAAAAGTAGCATAATCAAGATTTCACGCTGTAGTTCTCTGACAAACAATATTTTTGAGCACCCCACTTTCATGAATGTTTGTAACTACAGCAATAATAACACACAAACCGAAACAATATATTGTCTGTTATTGTAACTATTCAGGTAATGAAACGATATTTCATTTCGCAAATAGTATATCGATAACTTCAACATGGTCCAAAAACGAACATTTGTTGCTGCTGATTATGCCGTATTTGCAGTTATGCTGGTTATATCAGCCGCTATTGGAATATATTATGCACTTAGAAACAGGAAAAGTAAACAGGGAACAGTCGGATATCTACTTGCTGGCAGGTAAGCCATTTAGTGTGTATAAAATGTAAATTCCTGTAACTGTAAAATGTTGGCTTGCAAAGGAAGTGATTTTTTTACTTGTTAGGCATTGGTTGCCGAGGGATCGCGACAGATACCCAAACCCATTATTTCCTGGTTGTCGGAATATAAACATAAAAAAGAAAACAGAGTACTCGTTTCGAGTAAACCACATTTTCGTGGGTTCGCTAGGGTAGCATATTTATTGCTTGAATACGATTTCTCACCCATACCTTGTGATATCTAGACTGGATACAAAACCTAAGTTAATTTCAACATTTGCAAACTCAGTTTGTAGAGGACTTCATAGAGATGCGGTTTCCGTCTTCATACATTCGAATAAAAAATGTCAGCCTTCGGCGAAAAATAACATTTTTTTATTGTAGGTTATTTTATTTTAATTTTTTCATGACTCGAAATCTTCAAACTAAAATATAAAGTTTAAGAATCTGCCCTACTATAGTATAGTACTTTTTACAACTCTTCCTCATTTTTTTCAGGAGCATGCCGCTGCTGCCAGTAGCAATATCATTGGCACTCAGTTTTCAATCATCTTTAACGATGCTTGCCATACCAGCAGAAGTTTATATGTTTGGAACTATGATATTATGGTAAATATGGTTATTGACGAATGGTATCTCTGAGAACCGGTGATAGCATAACCGACCATACAATCCCTTTTTCTGCCGAATATGTATATATCGTATACACTCATATTTCATTTTTGTAAGAGGTGTGAGAAGAAGAGAGACACAGTAAATATTGAAACTCCCTATACATTTTACTATTTGTGGACATATACAAAGCCTAGATTTTATTAAATACAGATACATGTAATTGCTTATTTTTAACTTTTTCTTTAACAGGGTTGATCTTATCTACGTATTTATTGCAATCATCACAGCAGAAATATTTCTTCCGACGTTTTACAGACTTGGAATATCAAGCACGTATGAGGTTCGTGTTGAATATGGAAGTAACAGATCCAAAAAGCTGTCAAACAAAACCCATCAGTCATCAACATTTCCACCGTATTTCTAGGAACTATTTGAATATTTGCTCCGAGCAATTTCATAGCACAGACGTATTCTTAATTACAAAAACAAACGTAACGCGTAATAAGGTCTCCATTATATATTTCACAAGCGATAAAAATTTAAAAGTGTAAAATGATTTTTGCTCACAAAGACTGACATTCGACATTCGATAATTAAAGACTTTTTTTCATTTTCGACAGCATTGTCAATCATATAAATTGTATAAACGAAGTCCTTATAATTGTTAACATGAATTTTCGTTTTCAGTATCTCGAATTGCGTTTCAACAAGATTGCAAGAATATTTGGAACGTTAGCATTTATTGTTTCAACTATTTTCTACATGGGTATTGTCATGTATGGTCCAGCATTGGCATTCGGAGCTGGTGAGTTTTTATCAATAGTGAAAATAAAAATATTTCCTACCAACAAAGTCAAACGATATTCTGTTCATGTGTTTAACCGAATTCATGATACTGAACTGCCGGACACGATCTATTCACGATTCTAATCTGCGTCAATCCATCCATGAAGTGTAATCTCCGGAACCACCCGGCTAATACCTTGATATAAACTAAACAGAGGCCTTGAACTTTCACTTACAATAGTATCCACTAAAACGATACAAACACAAACCAATATGAGGCCTAATGCGTGTTAACTGTAAAATAACATTGATTGATAAACGAGTTGTCATAACTTAATAAAGATCACAACAGAAAAACAAAGATCACAACAGAAAAACTAAGACAAACCAAGCATAGGGGAGTTAGAATCCCCCCCCCCCCCCCCCCCCAATCAGTCCGACGTATTAATTACCGAATTATATTATTGGGATTAAGTTGTGTTTTGTAAACTGACTAACAATCTAAGACTTTTTTCGCTCATTCGGGGTGTATGTTCTTTAGTATTAAACTGACAATATACGGCGAGTCGGACGAACTCAATGTAGGATATCTTGTCGCCGTTCTCAATGCCACCCCTTCTAACTATATCTAAAATGCAACTGAAACCGTTATCTAGCTCAAAAGAAAGGTTACCATGATTTCAGAAAATCTACCCCTACATACAGGCGGTCATTCTCCCTTCTGCTGTGATACGGTCGTTTGTTTACAAACAACCAGTGAATTGCTGACTGACTAATAGTTAATTAGTGACATGCGCTGTTTCGTTGTCCGCCTTGGTGCGCATTGGTGTAAACAATGACGACAAATGGATGAATCCATCTTTATGTGCGAACGATCTCGGAATCACGTCGATTATACATTAATTGTGTAAGAATAAGACTGAACAGGAGACTGACTGAGATAAGACTGAAAAGGAATAGATGCAGTGAATCCATTCTGCTATAGCCGTGTTGTTCGAAGAGTAGCGTATGGATCAAGGCTATAGGTCGCGTCTAGCCCATTCAGAAATTTCATTTTGCCAAGCATATGCCACAGATAGACACAGGGTGACTCATACTTAACTTTGTTCATATAGCTCGGCCAGAAATGAAAATGAGAACTTTTGACTATGTAGTTCATACGCTTTGTTAACGTTTGGTGAAGCCATTACGTCTTAAAACAATTTTCGAAGCATCCAAATCAAGGGGTATTTTGACATTTATGCGTGTTATATATGTTGTATATTCAATCGCAGTTTTGGATTGTGGGTCATGTTTCGTTAGCACCAACCTCATCTGTGATGAATATCAGGTTTTGAGTTTCAGCAATTTTACGTAATCATTCACTTAGCGGTTAGTCACCACCAGGTTGTAGTGGTTTAACAATTGCTAACGAAATTGCACAACGAAATGTCAGATTGCGGGATTTAACCATCGACAATCGACAGTTTGATCAATTTGTTGGAACAAAGGTAAGTTATATGATATAACTAGAGAAATGTAATAGAATTTTAGGTTTTCGAAATCCGCCAACACACTACAGATCAAAACAAAATTCACATAATTAAACAAACTTATGTTGTCACCTGGCAGTATTGTTCTGCATAATAACACATTGAATATTTGATTTCAGTTACTGGATTTCAGCTTTGGATTGCAATATTAACAACCGGGTTGGTTTGCACATTCTATACAACATTGGTGAGCAGTTTAAAATATTGTTCAGCACGAGTTGTAATCTTCCTGTGTTTGCCTTTTACTCAGCGAATGGATTTTGCGTTTTCTGCAGCATTACCAATGACTGCGGAAGATATTTTTCAAGTTATTTTGCGAAACATGACAAAATTTTAGCCAAATCATATTTTATTCATGAGTTTTATCGAGAAAAAGCGCACCGACGGCACGAAAATTTATTCATCATTGGGATGGCCTGTCAAGTATAGATGCGAAAATAGACCAGGCCTCGTCAGCCCCGTCCGGCAGTAAATTATACTTCAACGGGCATTCAATATAAAAAGTCGTAAGAGATAATTTGATATATCTACTGAAACTAAAGTCCAATATAGTGAAGTTTAGTACCATATTCCCGAAATTTATCACAATAAAAACTTGCAGAATATTGTCATCCTAACTAGGTGGCGCCAATGCTGCTAGCATCTGACATGGTTTCCCAGGTTAGAATGAGTCGCTTGCAACATGGGATATTTTTATGATAATCGGATATATGGTAATAAACTTCAAAAGACCCCAAATCTATTTATGGTAGTGGGCTAATATCCCACTTGCCATTATAACAGCTACACAAAAACTAAAATTACTTTTAAGCTAGTTTTTTCGACATTTTTAAGGGGGGTTTGAGAGGAGTGATATGGACTGATGTATTTCAAGGAGTTGTGATGTTTGGAGGAATTCTTGCTGTATTGATCAAAGGATCGGTGATGTACGGCGGAATGGAAAATATTTGGAAAATTGCTGAAAGAGGAGGAAGGATAGATTTTATGCAGTAAGATTATAACTTGTAAATTTTGGTGAACAGAAAATCAGTCGCTTTCTTTACTTAAATTAAGTTAAATTAGACATGCTACAAAGCATTCGCACGATCGGCAATATACTATTCTTGTTGGAGAGTTCGGAGCTAGAAGAGAAATGTGAGCTTTACTCTTAAAATTGTTGATTCGGCGACTTTCTCAGCTATATCCAGTCATGGCTGTGATGGAGTTTTTCTTATACCTGTATCGAAATTAATCAAAACAAAAAATAACAATTGTTGTTACTGCATAACCTTGGAGATTTACGATATTTAAATATAATTCGTTTTAGCTTTGAAACTGATGTCAGAATAAGGAATACTGTATGGAGTATTGTTATTGGAGGAACGATTAGATGGGCTGGTATGTACGGAGTCAGCCAATCACAAGTTCAGAGATATTTGAGCTGCAAAACTGAAAAACACGCAAAATGGTAAGAATCAAGCCGTCTTGGTTCCCAAATTTTTGTTCATGTTAATAATTTTTTTCTTTAACAGGGTACATTTGTTTCAGGCATTGTGGAAAGTAATCAATTCTTTTTTGAAGTCGTATTCATTGATTCCGATTTTTTGACTATGACTTCCCGTTGTCAACGTTTTCGTTTTTTATTGCAAGATTAACCAAATTGTGGTGGAAATATTTGAACTGTTTTTATTTTACTGAACTTTTTGAATTGCTGATGATTTTCCAGCAAAACTGCGCATTTTTCTGTATCACACACTAAATGTCACAGCATGTTATCTCATGCTTGAGTCGCCGAAGTATCGTGCCGTGAGGCGCGGTTCATTTGTGGCGCATAGATGACAAAATAAAACTCATGGTTGGCACACCCAAATGTTTTTATAATCTGTGGCTGATTCCACTCGTTTCCTAAAACAACCTAATGATCGCCTTTATTGTTAACAGGTCAGTATATTTGAATGTGATCGGACTAGTGACGTTGATTACGTCGTGTGTGTTATGTGGACTCATTTTGTTTGCACATTACGAAACATGTGATCCGTTACAACGAAAATGTATTCAAAAACACGATCAGGTAATTTATTTTATATTTTTATAGCTTTGTATTCTTGTATTGACGTCAAATACGACATTTCGAGATCGACTTGAAATTGACCTATCAATCAGGTGATCGATTGCCAATTAAATTATTCACATATTACACATCACAGCAATCAGAATGCCATTTTCTCATTGCGGTAAAAATGTAAATGTCAGTACTTTATGTAATCGGCCAATCGGTCTAAAATCGGTGATCGGTCGATTTTGGATCTAACCGACGCCCATCACTAATATTCTATATAAATATTTTATTTATCTATATTATTATATAATTTGTTGTATATTGCCAGTTGATGCCCTACATGATGCTGGAAATATTCGAAGATTATCCTGGAGTTGCAGGATTGTTTGTGTCAGCTGTATACGCTGGAAGTTTGAGGTAAATAAACGAGAATTACTTTAAAGACACATACGCAAAGCACACGAGACGCCACATAGTTCATCTGCTATAATTTGTCCGCTCGAGATGACGATGAGTTGAGGCCTTTATTGCCAAATAATTCTCTACTGATCATACATTGCTATATATCTGAAAATTACAATGTATTTTAATGCTGCCTTAGTATGTCTGGGCAACTTGGTTCAGTGATTAGAATCGATCCGCAGCACAAATTATTCCAATTAATCTTGAACTGTTCATCGGAACAAAAACTTGCTAACTGAAGTTCATTTTTAACGACAAAATGCAATTGAATTTGACTTTTCGCTCTCAGACAGTGTGAATTGAAAATAAACCTGTATATGCTAAACTCTAAACCTGTATATGCTAACAATAGTGATTCTTATTTATACATTTGTTATTTATATGGAATTAATTGACGATTCGATCCGATTCGAAAAAATTATCCAAATTAGATTAGAAATGATTCGGTTTTGCCCAGCCCACAGTGTCATGTTTGCGATCGAAATGGGTTATATATATATAAATGAACAATGAAAATGCTTGATGAAAAAAAAACATCAATTTCTATTCAATCACACTATAAATCAATTTTCATATCAGTGGGCCCTATTTCGTATTTTAAACGCTGTTTTCGTAGCTATGTGAAGTGAATAATGATGCCGTTTGTGGTAGACACACTTATGAAAAAAAAATATTTCATATATTATAATATTCATATATTAGTTCTGTGTCGTCTGGAATAAATGCAATGGCGACTGTCGCATTAGAAGACATGATCAAACCAGTCACCAACTTCAATGACTCCACATACACTTGGATTTCGAAAGGTGTCACTATTTACATAAATTGTTAGGGGGGTAGGACTACCCGTTACTCGTTTTTCTTGTGTTTATTTTCTTGCTTAGCATGGACATTGCTTTTCAACATTTTTTCGCGGTTGCTTTTTCTGCGTCCTAATATTTGTGTGATCGTTCGTACTTACAATTCATCAGAGATATATCACACGACATAAAGAACAATATTTCCAAGAATTGTCACTTTTAACTTTAATCACAACATTTATCACGTTCAACATCAATTTTGCAGGAATTGTTGTCGTTTTCGGTATGCTCAGTATTGGGATGGCTTTCCTGCTTTCGACCGTCAAAGAATTACTTCAAGCTGCATTCAGTTTGATGGGTTTGATGATGGGACCACTTGTTGGAATGTTTACACTCGGTATTCATTTTCCATTCGTAAATTCTATTGTGAGTAAAACTACCAATACTATCTCAATGAAAAAAAATTTGTTCAAAAATATATTTTGTTAAGCGTGTGCCACTGATGGCCATCTGTGTGCCATCTGCGGCTCATGCCAGGCAAAATAAAAATTTTCGTTTAGGATAATCACACAACTTACTTCATACTCGCATTAGTCAAATAAATATAATATTTAACACTATTTTAGGGCAGTATTAGCGGATTGATTGCTGGAATTGGTGCAGGGACATGGTTCTACGTTGGTAAACAAGGAATCAAAAAGTCAAATGATTTAATAAGAAGACTGTCACTGAGTGTGGCTATGTGCCCTTCAACGTGCGAAGGAGAGGCCTACATTAGTGGAAACATTACAGCAGTACATGAAGAAATTCCCGCTAACATAACAGAGTCTGTTTACTCCGGTTCGAAGTATAACGGTCTTGATACCACGACGTTATCTTTCAGCAACACAACAATGTCATCAGGTCCAGTTTTTCAGGATGATGTTCCTTTTTATACACTATCGTATCATTATATAAGTGCGATTGGACTCGGATTTACGATTGGTGTTGGAATTTTGGTCAGCTTGTTGACATGTAAGTAATGTAAGTAATGTAGAAAACGCGTGGTATGATCAAATAAAATGTGAAAATTCTGTAAATTTCAACTGTCGGGACAAACTTCCTACTACCACTGTGTCCTTGCATGACTAGCAAACAAAATGTCAGCAGCTCAGTAAACGGAATCAAGAGTTATTTTGTAAATTGAAGTCTTATTAAAATGTTGGGCTACTGGTTAAGGTTAAAAAATAGTATTTTGGACTAGTAGTAGTTATGTTATATTAGAAAAAAATTAGAATGAAATATTTCTTTCATGTTTAGGTGGATGGAAAGAGCGAACAAAAGTTGATCCGAGATGTTTGAGACCACCATTCGATCACTGGATGTTTAGATGCTGTCTTCCAGAAAAAGTTAGAAAATTTTTGAGGTTTGGAATTGACTGGGAGGACAATGAACCAAAAACAAAAGACGAATTGGTATTGGAAAATCCAAATTTTGTGAGTATTAAAATAAAATACTGCTTCAAATAGCTTAAGAGAATAATATTTTGCTACCAACCAGAATTCCAAGCCGAGCAGTCACTGTGGAATATTTTTTCAGTATCAATAGGTAATAATAGATGAATAAATAACAATTTGAGTCAAAGCTTATCGACGCGATCCATCAGTGACACGTGTCCAACAAAAGATGCTTTGATAAATTTTTTCTGACTGCGGCAGTCGTCCGGAGTTGTACCCTCACAATCTTTCTGAGGAGTATAGATCGGGCATAGATCCGAGGTCGAGAGTATTTCTTTCATGCTTTCGTCAACTATTTCCGTATTAAAACCTTATTACTGCTTTCAATTGAGATAACAACGAAGGAAATAACTCTCCTTATATCAAACTAAAATCAATTTTTCAGGATTCAAAACCAGGTTCTGAAAACTCTGAGGGAATTGGCCCAGAAGTATGTGAGACTGACGAAAAAGCTAAGGAAGAGGAGTCTGCAACAAACGTATAATTATAATATGCTGGGATTATAATAAATTTATATTACGCAGCAAAAAATAAAAAAATCGCGTTCTATCTTTTTGATCTTTTATAATACCTGTGAAAATACATTAAATCCTAACGCAAATTAAGTCGATGGAAATTCCCGTAGACAGTAGTGCCTTTTATTGGTTTGTAATTGGGGTGAGAGTACCGTCAGACAAACTGGGGAATTTTACTCCCTTTCTATGCGAAAGGTTTGCACAGACCAGTCTTCTAGTCCTGCTACAACGCTCCCTACGGAAGACTTTTCAAGATTATACGATAGAGTACAAAAAACGTTATAAATGCCTGCGGGAAGGTATAGTTCTCAGTTTTCCCAGAGACTACCTTTCCCATATGAAGATGCAAGAAAATATACGTCCATCACGCCACTTATAGCCTATACCCTGGTCAAAATACCTTTTTTTAAAAATTATAGCGTTATCTCGAATTTAGTGATGTTCAAGGTTGTTAGGTAGGATCTTGATTTACTCATAGGGATATCATTTTTATCCTGTGGGAGGGAAGAATATATTATTTACTATAAAATGTTATTTACTATAAAATGACTTTAAAATTATCACAATGGAGAGTCTGAAAGTTATTTACTATAAAATTACTATAAAATTTCATTGAAATTATTACAATGGAAAGTCTTAAAGTTATTTACTATAAAATTACTATAACATTTTTTTGAAATTATCACAACGGAAAATCTTAAAGTTATTTACTATAAAATGACTTTAAAATTATCACAATGGAGAGTCTGAAAGTTATTTACTATAAAATTACTATAAAATTTCATTGAAATTATTACAACGGAAAATCTTAAAGTTATTTACTATAAAATTACTATAAAATTACTATAATTTTTTTTTTAAATTATCACAATGGAAAGTCTTAAAGTTATTTACTATAAAATTACTATAAAATTACTATAAAAATGACTTTAAAATTATCACAATGGAATGTCTTAAAGTTACTTACTATAAAATTACTATAAAATGACTTTAAAATTATCGCAATGAAAGGTCTTAAAGTTATTTACTATAAAATTACTATAAAATGACTTTAAAATTATCACAATGAAAAGTCTTAAAGTTATTTACTATAAAATTACTATAAAATTGCTTTAAAAAATTTCACAACTTCTTCTCTTAAAGTTGATTACTATAAAATATTACTATAAGTTTACTATAAACTTATAGTAAGTTTATAGTCTTTTTATAGTAATTTTATAGTATTCTATAGTAAATTTTTATTAGGGTACGGCTTAACCATATGTCGAACCGCGACCTGTCGCAGATATCAGTTCCGAATTTGCGGTGATGGTTTTGACTTAGCAATAATGGTCGTAATATATTTCGAGCTTATTAAGACCAGTCAACGAATCGCGATTTCTGGTCCCCCCTGACCAAATATTGTGTGTTCGTTTGTCTTCAAACAACATAAAATTTTGAACAAACGCTATTTTTCGAATGACAGGCATAAAATTTGGGGATTCTCTGTTAACACAACCCAGTAGCCTGGCAATATTCCCTTGAAACTCTCACCGATGCGTGGCTGACCGTTACAAATCTGTATCGCTCGCCACCGGCGTTCTTAGGTGCCTGAATATTTTCTACGCCCGAATAATCACAGGTAATACAAAACATTGCGCACGCCATTGATGGAAACTTCATTCACGCGATGACTGCTGGAAAATTACCATTCAATACAACTATTTTGTACCTATGCTACGGTTCGCTGAACCATCTTCGATGAAAATATCTAAATAGCCCGAGGTAAATTCTTTATTGTCGATATAGTAATTTAAATTGCTGTTACTGGGGCTCTCAGCAGTTGATAGTATTTTAATGAAAAAAAAAAAACGGGAAAGAGGGACGATAGAAGCTTATGAGGTGATATTGTAAAATTAGTCTTCATTGTCAGTAGACAGTCATGAATTTGTTGGTGGAAAGCTTCTTTCGATCGCACAGTTTGTATTATTCGAATACAAGAAGCTAAAACTCAACGTGGGTGAAAACAATTTCTGCTGGGACGAATTTGAGAGCCAAATAAAGATGAACGTAGTAATTTCTTGCGATTGTTACCTATTTTGATATGCAACGGCTCATGAAAGTAATTTAGGCTCATATTTTTATTTTTGACGTGACCTGATTGACATTGAATATTAATATGCGTTACTAAAGCTCTACGACAGAACATTTATATTCCTTGGGGATACTCAAGTCACGAGAAGTTCAAATCCGCGAATGATTTGATGAAAGATGGTTTTGTGTGTACTGTTCAGGGAAATATTAAAACTTTTTTCGACAGGTTGCCAAGACCTCGCCCATGTATTTCCGTTCAGTCAGTTAAGCTTGATCCTAAGCTATTCTTCATTTGCATTCGTTACAAGTCTCATTGGAATTACAGACACAAAGACATATCTGTAGTACGTATTATGTCGATGTAACACGGACATATATATGCAATATTTAGTTTTATGGGCAATCCTTTGACTGTACATCGTGCGATCTTTTGCTGTCTTCAATCCAAAAGTTTACAGCATTGGTGTTACGTTACAGCACATAGACTACGCTTGGTCGTTTTGATGAATGAGTAAGGTAGGCTAGGTTGTTCGTAATAAGTGTGCGAGCATATCAAAATGACTGGGAGAGAACCTGCGACCCTTACAGCGGCAGACTATGCAATCTTTATTATAATGTTGCTGGTATCTGCCGGCATTGGCGTTTACTTCGCGTACATAGATCGGAAATCAAAAGCTGGAGTTCAAGGATATTTAATGGGCGGAAGGTAAGACTATAAATTTTTTTTATCCGGATTATTTGACAATAATCTTTCCTTATGCTAAAGTTGTCTCGAGCAAAATTGAATTTATCTGCAGAAGGCTTTTTTAAAAAAATTGCAAAATAAAATAATATCGATCGATCGTTTTTATGTTCTAGTTCTTGTATTATTTCACACTAAATCTCTTTTTATTAAAAAATTAAAAAAATAAATCATAAAAAAATAAGTAGGTTTCAATTTAATGAAGGACCTATGTGCCAACTTTTGCCGATACCGATACCACCTTTTGAAATTATATTCCGATACCGATATCGAATGCTTTATTAAATATGTTAATAGCTTTTTGTATCCACTCACTTTTGCTCTTGGTATATTTGCACCTTCGTATGTTTGCGCCTTCTTACGTTTTCTTCGTTGCACTCTTCAATCCATTTGAGTGTGAATTTTTACAGATGCAAATATATTGATTAATACTGCTGCGTACAGACATGCTTGGGTTCAAACCTACGTACAAATAGACGTGGGAAATGTTTCTCCATTTTACTCTCCGTTGCATTGTGGAAATTGCCATTCTAAACTAAGTAGTACCGGTATCTGTGCTGGTACCGAGTGTATCAGTATTAAAACTTTTCCGATATCTATATTGATACTTCAAAAATCACCGATACTTGCCGATACCGATATATCGGCCCATATCTAGTTCAATTCTGATTTATTTCTCGATTCTAACAATAATAATGGCCTGTGTGTATAGACTAACTTAACTATCAAAATCATAAAGTTTTCTGCAACGTCATTTTTTTTCAAAAAACAAGCGTTAGCAAATACTTTTCAAAAATTATTTTTCTATTAAGTTACTTAAAACCACTATTTTCTATTCAGAAATATGAGCTATATTCCTGTATCTATATCCCTCAGTTTGAGTTTTGTGTCAGCTGTAACAATTCTTGGTATCCCTGCTGAAATGTACATATTTGGATCCATGTATTGCTGGTAAGTTGGTTTCATCTTACATACATTTGCAAACACAGTTGCTTCAAAAATATAATGAAAGTCAGAAAAGCACCACTCGCGGGTCCGAGTGGAAATATCAACATCCCGTGATTGGACGTTTTTAAACGGGTTTCCCTCGAAAGCATCATTTAAGACCTGGTTTTATCGGCTTCTAAAGAGTTGATTCTTTCCAGAATCAACAAGTCTAATGTGTATGTGTTGTGCAAAGCGCGTCCGAACAAGCGAACTGATGCGTATACGTTTTTTTTATAGTGCTTGAAATAAGTAACTGGTCGGACTTAGTAGCAATAAATTTATTATGATTTAATTAGTTTTTAAAATAAAAACCTATGTTACGATAATCTTAGATGTTTAGTGACATTTTCAGCATATATTTTAAAAGAAAACTTTCCATACATTGTTTTATTTCTTTTCAGGTTATTATTCGGATGTATATTGATTTGTGTAGTTCCCGTCACTGAGATTTTTATACCAATATTTTACAGACTCGGAATCACCAGTAGTTTTGAAGTAAGTAAGAACAATTTTTAGGTATTTAAATCTGTATTAATAATAATCATTGGATTGATGATGACAAATTCCTGTATTTTCAGTACCTTCAACTCCGATATAACTATTCTGTTCGTCTTCTTGCTACTGCAGCTTATATTTTTCAAAATATAATGTATATTGGAATTATGATATTCGCCCCAGCACTCGCGTTAAATTCAGGTAAGAATACAATATCAAAGTGTTCTAGATGTACAGGTCAAAGTTAATCACAACGACATAGCTCGAATTAAATATAACTTTTGTGCATCCTCCATATAGAATAACCATTGCATATCAATGGATAACCATTGATTTGAATGAAAATGAACTCGAAAAATCAGTTTATGACATTTTAAACTCCAAGTTATGGTGGGTGTTGTCACCAAGCAATGAAGTCCTGACTTATAGTACCACAATCAGCAACCAAAAAATACACCTGACAGCGTGCAAGAATTTCATACCTGCGATCTTAAATGTCATCGGCGCTGACGGCAAGAATTGGGGGAGGGAGTGCATGCCGACCCCCCTCAAACTATAGTTCTGATAAGGATAGACAGACTCTCCGCAAGATATTGAGAGGTTTGATTATTATTGTATATGGTTAAGAAAAAAGGAATTTTCCCATCATAGGAACTAAAAAATTGCGCCATTTTGTTTGACAATTATAACATTTGGTGCCTTTCGTCGCCTCTGGACAGTTAGTCAACTCACACAATCCCCGATTTTCATAGTTCAATAAGTAAGTACCATTGCTAATAAAGTTAAGGGTGGGAATCATCGGCCGATTCAGTGCTACAAATGAAAGTGAACGAAACGGTTGGTTTATTCAATTGGTAATCGAGTCCGAGTATCATCGAGTTTGAAATTAATGATTTTTTCTAATATCATTATAATTCAGCGAACTTTTATTTTGATAACTGGACTGAAAATAAAGTAAATATTTTTTTTTTTGTAGTTACAAGTTTAAACCTGTGGGCGTCGATATTCTCAATAGGACTTGTTTGCACTTTTTACACCACGTTGGTAAGTTTTAAGTAGTTTAATTACTATATTTAATGCGATATCAGGAACAATACTAAATGACATAATACCCGACAGTACATTTTTTTGAGTTACAATTGATATCGAAGACCGATGGCTAGCAACGATATTGAAGCCACATATTATTCAAAATATAGATTCACACAACCCGTCAAAATTTTTGTCAGACGTCGGGACAGTGAACAATCAGAAATTTTCACAAAATTTTCTCGAATATGCGACTTTCTATTCCACCAAAATCCATTATAATTATAGCCGTGCTATAAGTACCCAAACATTGACAATTGGAAAAGGTAATTAGCTTGTTTTTTTGCGGTATTTAAAATATTAGCTGTTGGGCATGCCATACTGTGGCAAACTATATAAAAATTTGTTTTTGAAATAACTTTTTTTTTAAATAAAACGTCACTGATGGATCGAGCCGGTGCGAGGGCCATCCGTTGCGGATAATTGACGCAATAAAATGTTTTATAGGTCATTCAAGTCAGGTTACAAAGCCTTACTCTTCGCTTCAGTTCTGCAATAGCTATTTGTCATATGAGTAACCGTTGATTGCTTCTTATTGGGCACTGCTTCCGGCCTTGCTTAAAGTGAATTTCAAACATTTTAGGGTGGTCTCAAAGCTGTTATATGGACAGATGTATTTCAAGGTTTCATAGTACTCCTTGGTACGGCAGCTACATTATTTGCCAGCGCTTCTAAAGCTGGAGGATGGGATAGAGTGTGGAAAGTTAACTATGAAAGTGGACGCATTGATTTCGGAAGGTATTATATTTTACGAAACACTTTGAAATTAAATGCTCAGACCGAATTGAATTGGATATTGCAAACGTTGAACAAACTTGGTCTAAATACACGACTTGTCTGGGCTCTGTGTCTAGGGTTCATCGACCTAACCGTTTAGTTAGGCCGTACGTTTATTACTTTATCTGTGCCATGTATGAAGGAAAGTATGTCTTAATTTTGAGGTTTGTGGATTAATTTATTAAGCATGAACCACAAATGAACCACGTGATTTAATAAAGAAAAACTTAACCTCAATAATGAAAAGCCAATGCTCTTAATTTAGCTAAGAATATGAATAAAATGTTTGAGGTTAATCTGGGATTGCTTATGTTAATTGATTATAGATGTGAAATGTAATGTTCTCGAACTAGCCTATTCTTTTATTGTAAGACAAGCTATTTCAACTGCAAGAAGAGTATTCGTGAAGAGCGTACGAGTACATTTGGCGAGTATTGAACCGTTGATCTTGCGTAGACCAAAAACATTTGTACGTTACGCACATAACCACCGGGAGGTGTGTTTTCATACAGCAGAATAACACACAGATATTATAATTTGAATATTTTTCAGTTTGAAATTAGGAGCCCCTTTGTGTCTTGTTGGGTGAGATCTTCTAAATTGTAGTATTTTCTGCTTGGGATATAAAACGATTTTTTATAGCCACTTGTTGGAGTGGATCACCTTGCCCAAGGCCCTGTACAGCGGCCACTTATAGACGGGCAGGGTTAGGATTGCACTCTACTATAGTGGTTGTGTTCTGTTTGAAAGGCTTATCACTTCGATTGCAGTTCCTGGCGTTAATTTTGCATGGCTTATTCACTTAATTTTAGATGCTGCTCTCGGCATTGCTCAAAATAAATCTCAATTTAAAGAAAAAGAATAATAAATGAAACCAATTAGGATGTTGGAATAAAAGTAAAATAATTCCAAAGTAGTATTTGATTCAACCGTGGTTTGTTAGCTCTTCAATCTCGATATTTGAAATATAATCAATTTAGTCGAAAGTGTTATTGTACAACAAATTGTTGTTAATAATTCCTTCGTCAATCGATCAAACGTTGTAGACAATATGATCTATCTCTCGGGTTGAATTCAAGGGTTAATGTCCTGGATTACTTTATCATAATTAATGACAAAAGAAAAAGTTTGTAAACATCATGGGGATATTGGTTTTAGTTAACGTGCGCTAGGTTACATAGTTAAAATGTGGGACAAGTCTTTGAACATAGAGAGAAATGGATTCCCGTATACGCAGCTATTTCGAACTTGAATTGGACCCCTGTATACCACGAAATCTTAGTTTTCAAATAGATGAAATGATCTGTGCAAACAATGACATGTTTTTATCTGATCTCAAAATGAGAATTGCAATTTAGTATAGCAGTGGCATCTTTACCTCGCGTGGTGGGTAGCAGAATATCGCTATGCAGTACTTATTTTTTATCGGGATAACAAAATACGATATAAAAGCTATGGAAAACACCTCCGAACCGATTGAAAACATTATTGGTTGGATTCGAATATCCGAAATGCTCACGACCCGGTTTAAATTATGTACTACGAAAGGTATTTTATCTGTTTTTGGTTTATGGAACGTGAGTTACAGACGGATCGCACTGCTAAAGCGTGAGCCATCTGTGACTTGTGTACAGTAAACAACGCTATATAAATTTAAACAAATGAACAACTTTTATACAATAATCATTGTCGTGAGTCATACAAAATTTTATAGGTTTGATTTTGATGTTCGAGTTCGTCATTCCTTTTGGAGTATTTCGATAGGACTTGGATTTTTATGGATGAGTATATTTGGTACAAGTCAGTCCCAAGTTCAAAGGTATTTGTGCTGCAGAACGGAAAAAGATGCGAAGAAGTAAGTTAAAATAAGTAGTCGACTTTGGGAAAAACTGTTAGAGATTGGCCGTCAAAATGTCTTTGATTGAGCTTAAAATGCTCGACTGGTAGCAATCTATCTCTCCTTTTTCACTGTTGAGCCTTCATTATTCTAACCATATCTCGGCTATGGCACATTTTATCACCGGTCTATTTTCTGTTTTGTATTGATTTAAAATGGTTCAACTTTCTGTAAATAAATATTTTCTTGTATTTCAAACGTGTGAATGAATACTGCTAATTTCTGAATGTTCAAGTATACCTGAATGAATGAAGTTTTAATATTCTCGGTTGCTTAAAAAACTTTTGAATTAAACACGTATTCTTTATTTAGTTGGTGGAGGTTGTTCACTCAACCCCACTCAGTTTTATGAATGAGAAATGCTTTAGGAATTTTCCTTCAATATATTTAAAATACCATATATTTGTTCGTTCTATATTTGTTTCAGGGGTTTGATAATAAGCATGGTTGTATCTGGACTTATATTTTTACTGACGGTTTTCACTGGATTTGTAATGTATGCTTATTTTGCTGACTGTGATCCTCTACTGAACAAAGAAATAGCCGCACCCGATCAGGTATTTATATCGTACAAAAAATATGTTTAGATACTGTTGTTTTATCAAAATTGCTTAATTAGCCCAAACGTACACCACGCTTATTGTCAATATCGATGTTTCAGTCAATAGAGACAGAAATACCTGCTAAACTGACGATAAAATCTGCTTTCAATATTTTCACTCCCTCTCCTGGTACCGGGTACCGCTCTAACGGCAATTTCTCTGATCATCAGTATATATATTTATAATTTGCGAAATTTAATTTTAAGCTCAAATTTAAATTGCTTAATTAGCCCAAACGTACACCACCCTTATTGTCAATATCGATGTTTCAGTCAATAGAGACAGAAATACCTGCTAAACTGACGATAAAATCGGCTTTCAATATTTTCACTCCCTCTCCTGGTACCGGTTACCGCTCTAACGGCAATTTCTCTGATCATCAGTATATATATTTATAATTTGCGAAATTTAATTTTAAGCTCAAATTTAAATTTTGATTTTAAGCTTCCCTTGCATCTTTGTTCCTTATGATTTCTGCTTGATGATATGTTGAAATTTTCCGAATTATGTCTTATCACCTATACATTGTTTGGAAGAATATCACGAAGAATTGTTGTCCTTCCTGTTTTTGCAACTGACTTTAATCCCATGACAAACCGACAATCACGAACCAAGTTTTACAGCTCTTGTTTAATCTATAATTAAGGTTTTCTTAGATGTCGATTTTTGTATCAGAAAATGCAACAATCTATTGTTCAAAAAGGTGACGGTGTGTACACCCAAATACTGAAATCCCGATTTTACCTATCTTTCACAGTTCCCGAAACGATTTTGTCTGCAAATATAGTTTTTAACGAAACAGAATTTCTCAATTTTATGAAAAAAATTTTATTTCAGCTTCTTCCATATATGGTGTTGGATGTTTTTCGAGATCATCCGGGACTTCCCGGCCTTTTCGTTGCAAGTGTATTTTCTGGATGTTTAAGGTAAAAAGATAGAAGTTATTGACATAACATGCCACGCAATATAAGATGTGAGGCGAATGAAAGGTAAAATTCCATCTGCTTTCACTGATCGCAAACAAGTTTTTAGAAAATGAAAAATCGAGGCCTCCGGGTCCTAAATATGCGAATTTCCGTAAAGTGCCGTGGTATCTATGTCTACCACCGTATCTATGTCTATTTATGGTGTAAGAACTTAGATAGGCATAGTTAAACGAGAAAGTCTGTTTTCTAGCGGTATTAACTCTGTGCACCCAAGTCACTAAGTTCTCTGATTTGGAGAAAAAACACTTAGTGACTGTATCAAATGGGAAATAACTATTTCCCCCGTTTCTTTCAAATCTAAATGAAGCCAATATGATTTTGATATCATTATTCGTACAAAATTTAACTTTTCCATTTTGTGCAATCTAAATTGTTAAATACAAATCACATTTTTTGAAAAAATGGTCTTGTGCTCAGAAATTTGGCCAAGCTTCCATCAATCATCAATATCTCTTCATCTCTCTTCCAACTTACAGTACTGTTTCATCCGGTATAAATGCGATGGCTTGTGTAACAGTCGAAGATTTTGTGAGACCGTTTGTTACTTGGGAAGAGAAAACATTAACATGGTTGTCTAAAGGTTTGTTGAGAATTTTTCGAACGATATATCTGACAACAACCAGATTTATCCTCGGGGTTTAGTTTATTTTAAAAACGCAATTCGATACTTGTATTTTTGTATCACCGATACAAGAAATTGCTGATATTTTATCTTAAGTTGCAGCAGAATAAATCAATTTTAGAACAATCGAAAAAAATAACGATTCACTTTTCTACCAAATTCTAGAATACTTGACTATTCGAATAAGTACATAACTAATTAGATTTGTATAAAATTGATCAAGTATTTTATTCAACAGGATTAGTTTTCTTGTATGGATTACTTTGCATTGGTTTTGCCTGTTTATCGTCACTACTAGGCGGAGTTCTGCAAGCTTCACTCAGTGCAATGGGAATAGTTGCAGGACCTTTGCTGGGAATATTCAGTCTTGGCATCGTATTTCCATGTGGAAATTCCATAGTAAGTAGATACATTTCGAATTTTTGTTTCAATTCATATTTTGGTTATTTTTTTTATAATATTATAGTATAGTATTTTGCCTAGTAGTTTACTAGTTTAATCAATCAATTGCCTAGGACGTACATCCGAAAAGTTCTTGGGTATATTGGTCTTCTTTGGTACCGAGATTCAATATTGGCCAACACTAAAATAAAGTACAAATAATTTCCATTGGTTTCAAATTATATGACAGGGTGGAACTGTTGGAATGATATCTGGAGCGATAATGACAACATGGATATACATTGGTAGTCAAGCCTATCCACCACTGCTTCAATATACAAGACCAAAACCAAGAAGCATTTCCGGTTGTCCAGATCCATCTTCTATCCTACTTCCGGTTCCACCTGATCCAGCCTCTCGTCCTGACATTGCAGACAATTTTTACTCCGTTTCATATGCATATTATACGGCGATTGGATATGCAACTACACTGGGTGTTGGCCTACTAGTCAGTTTGTGCACACGTGAGATTATTTTTCTAATACATTATTTTGATGTAAATCCGAAAAGTTTGTAATGAACCAAAGGTATTTTGTGTGCTAACTTGGTAATTGATATTTCACAAAGACTCGAATTTGATTCAAAGTTTGTTTTAAAATGAACGTAATAAATCTAATGATTACAAGTGATGAAATCGAATAACATCTTGCTGATCTGTTTTTATTAATAAAATCCGATGGAATTATCAACCAAATTTTAGCAGAACTTGACATTAGCAAAGTGCAGAAGACGAAATATGTATCTCAATAAAAACCGTTTGTGTTAAATGTTTTGTCTGGCATGAGTCACTGATGGATAGTCCGCTTTAGCGACAGACCGACAGAATGCCAGCTACTCAAACACCCGGAGAAAAGACTGCCAGCAGAAGAAAATTGGGAAAAATGGGCAATATTTCAAGATGAAACCGTGAAATAAAGTTTTCAAATCATCAATACTGCTATAAAATAGTAGTATTGATGGCCTTAAAGATTTTTAGTCCACCTGAAAAAGTGTAAAAAAAATATTTTGGACACTCGAAGTAAAACATGATTCAGTCACCATGTATAGCGATTTATTCAACGATTCAAACGCAATCGACTTAATTTTATATTCTTTCAATATATAGGTGGATACCAGACAAGGACAGAAGTGAATCCACGACTGATTAGGCCTTTGTTGGATCATAAAATATTTCGGTGGCTTCCTGAAAATTTCAGAAGATTCATGTGGTGCGGTGTTGATCACGACAAAGTTGACTCACATGAGGTAAGAACACCAGAACAGTTATATACATCAATTGATGATGCACGCGTAGTGAGACGCGGTGCCATGTCACGACGACCAAAGAAAAAGATGATTAACCTGTTAATTACATGGGAACTAAGGCTGTGCAATTCAGTCTGGTGATTCGAATCGATTCGAAGCACTACTTATTCAAACCAATCATAAATTGGTCATGGGAACAAAAACTAAATGAATAAACTAGGACCAATGGTAATTCGATTCGAAAAATTTCAAATGATTCGATTTTGCCCATCGGAATGTATGAATTCTCAGATATTTCTGCGTGCCTTCATCGCGCGCAAGTTATTTCTAATGTTGATGAGACCTTGAAATCTAATCTCTGACTTTGATACAAAATATAATACTATGCAAAAATCTTTTGCCTACGGCCGCCATTATAACCTTATATTTCGATTATTAATTTCTGTCAAGATTAGGATTGAATTTCGAAATCGTTTATATGATTGAGAGCAAGCCGTGTTCGCTCGACGTCATTGATCAGCACAGTCACGAAGTTGCTTGAACCTTGCTTTTTTACATTAAATCACTCTGCTGTTCTGCCTCTCTTTCTGAAATCCCTCAATCAGGAGAATATACTCCGATATAAAAACGAGCGCAGCGAAGTGTGTTAATTGAAACAACAATAATGAGATGCGAACATCTCCTGATACGCTACTACAGCGTTTCGTGTCATGGGTTGTATGTCGAGTATATTTGTCAAATATAATGTATCGATTGGTAATAAGCCATACTGCACCTATCAGAAGCATTATCATCCCATTCAGTACAAGTTGCACAGGTCACTCTTCTCATGACCCAAAATCTACACACCTTTCAGATTCTCAAAGTTCCGGAACCACCGCCTGAACAACTTCTGAGGAGACGTTGGTCAAGTCGAGAGAGAACAAACTCACTCCGTTTGAGCAGACGACATTGGAGAGAAGAAAATGCACATCGAGTTGCAAAAGAATGGCGAACAAGACATGAAAAAAATAATGAAATGAAAAATTTAATACGTGAACAAGGTGATTCATCGAAAATAGATTTAGAAAGTGAAACTAATGCTAATGTGCGAGAGAAGAACACATTCTCTGCAAGAAAATCTTCAAGTTCGAAACCTGCACAAAAGCAAGATTCTGTAAAATCTGGAATACCGAGTGTGTGGATTTAACAATATTCACATCGTTTATTTAATAATATGAGATAAATCATATTTATCAGTTACCTCATTTATATTATTTACACCATAGAAAATAATAAATTTTGAAACATTTGAATTCAATGCTGCTTTTTCCTAAAATATCTCACAGTTGGAAATGGAAAATCTGATGTAAACGAGTCTGAAAGGAGTTGTACAAGGCAGAATATTTCGGTAGTATAAATTATTTCGCTACGGAAATAAATTTTTGTAAGTGTCAAGCAAGACTTTGAACTTCTCTAGTTAGTCATAGTTACTCTTGCTACATCTTTACATTTACTACATACGAATCTGCAAACACAAAGGTACAGAGGAATAATAAGTAGTTAGTCAACGTCCCCCAGACCAATAGCACAATTATCTGGTAGGAACTTTAAAATATTTCAATTTCAAATTGTCCTAACTTTAACGCGGAAGTGACTAAATATTATTTTTATAAAAAAAAAAACGTCGGGATTTTTCGATAACCAAGGATTTGTTTACAATCGCTTCCAACCTGCAACCACGGAGTTGTTTACACTTTGTAATGATAATTGCATGATTGCTTTCACTCCAAGTCATCATTTATCTAACTCGATCCTGTCTCTGTCTAATTTTGTCTGGTCGTGGAGCATGTGCGCTTGCGCTGGAGGGTTGATATACTTTGAACATAGGCTTCCTATTAAATTTTAATATTGATAATGAATAAGTAACAGATCTGGTTTTGAACAAAAGTTCGTGAAATATGGATGTATACAAAAGAGGAAGGCTTTGGTAAAACAGAACAGCGTGCTTATATACACCAACAACAACGTCAATTAAACTGTATTTAAAATGATGAAGGAAAGTCAGTTCGGGGGGGAGAGTCTGTGCCAAATGTATAGGTGAACTGATTTTATATGTTGAGTGACTATCTGTCTAGAATGTTTACAATTTTCTTGGTTTGGTGTACAAAACCATGTAGTTGAAAGCACTATTTTTGAAATATATAAATACATCCAGGTCATTTTGACAAGAAGGAAAAGATTTCGCCATGTGCCTTTATTGGTGAAAAGCAAACATGCTCGCTATCATGCGTGGATGTAGAGATGTAAAAATTGTTTAAGAGTATAAATCCTACTAAATTATTATTTACTCGGGAGATACTATCATGTTATATATTATATTTGTGTCATTAAACGTAGAACTTTCATGGATACTCCGTCGAAAAAAATTTATCAGTGTTGGATTATGTTATATTTGCTGGAATGATGGGCATCTCTGTATTCATTGGAATATTTTATGCTTATTGTGACAGAAAATCCTGGTACAGGAGGATATTTATTGGAAACAGGTGAGAATAATGTTTGTCTGATATATAACGGATGAACAACCCTCACTTATAAAATAACCTAGAATAGGTTGAACTGTTTCACACTCTTTATATCCTTTAAATACAAACTTGGTCAGAATTATATTTTTAAATATCAATATGCTTGGAATTCCATTGGCAACCCGAAGGATTTCTACGACTCCCAGGCAAATTGAGCTAACTCACCAAGCATGTAATTGCAAGAAATTGGTAGGAATTTTTGCGCGATATATGTTTAGTTTTAATTTTAGGAACAGAATTGGCACAAATCTCGAAATTAAAAAAGTTTATTGAAATAATGATATTAATTTTAGGTCCGTACTGAGTTTAGCAATCGATACTGGTTTCCAACACATTCATTCCGATGTTGGTTGTGCTCGGAATCTCAAGCACGTTTGAGGTGAAACGATAGGGTGAATTGATCCTACTCGTCACAACAGGGGCCTTTCTTATTCAATACTCACTTTATATTGGACTATCACTTGCCCTCAGTGGAGGTGGGGTTGAAATATAAATTTTATTCCTCTTACCATATAGTAACTTTCATTTAAGTCGATAAATCAACGCGTTGATAAGTGTTCTCATAAAAACATCAATCAGCTTTTATAAAAGAACAACATAGCTCTAGTATTAAAAATAGTGAAAGTGTAATATCTTCCGCCAGATATATGATCTACTGGTTGAACGGATAGAGACGATCGAATTTTGGAAATTTGCATTATTGCATTGTAAAATAACGTTGTAACTGAAAATATTTTTATGACAGGGTTATAATATTTTTATGAAAACGTTTTAATTTGAGGTTACTCGCATTCTTTTTTATGGATATGCCCTTACATACGTAGTAATCGCGAAGAGTAAATTTACCTTTCCTATTTCTATCGTAGTTAAGTGTATAAAATAAAAACCTGCTTCGAAACATTTGCATTGAAAAGGTGTTCTATACATGATTGTGTGCATGGGAACTTTGTACATTTTAACAGACCAATTGCAATAATAAATAAAATGTAATACTACCCATTGTTTTACCTACACTGTAACAAAAAATGCAACAAAATCACTGGTTTTGGCAGTAATTTTGCCTGGTGGTATTGAAATGAAAAATTCAAAATTAAATTTTTTGGCCGGATATGGGGTGTTGATGGAACGTACCGCGAAGGTGTGGTCCATCAGCAGCCCATAGTTGGCATAGATCCCATTAACATGCCGTTTTTTAATTTTGGAAATATGCAATTACTGCAAATGACAACAAATTTATTTACTGTGCTTTTGTTACAGTGTATACGTTCTAAAATTAATACGTTCCACGTCTGCGACTGTGGTCAGGAAACAGATCGCTATATTTGTTCCTCAAGATTAAATACTACAGGGTGGATTGAAAGGGGTGATATGGACTGATGTGTTTCAAGGAATAATCATGCTGACATGGATGTTGGCTTTCATGATCCGTGGAAGTATTGTCCTGGGCGGATTTACTAAAGTTTGAAAAATTGCTAAAGCTGGAGGAAGAGCTAGTATATTCAAGGAGGATGACTACTATAAAAAAAAGCAAAACCTTTCAACAAATCTTGTGTGTGTCACAAACAAATTAACGAGTAAATTGAATGTATCTGAATCTTTCATTGCTGATTTGGATGCTTATTCATCTTACGACTATGATATTGTTACTGTGTTGTTGTACATGGAAATCAACAAGATAATACTAATCAAAACCATCTAATTAGAATCAAGAATATCCTTCCGATCATTTCTGAACGAGTGCAGTATAAATATCATATGACGATGCCTTCCGATTTGTCCTGATTGTCCTTGATAAATTCTGTAAAAAAAATCTGTCTTTTTCCTAACCACACAACGCGCGTATATTAGAGTTGTTCCTTGAAATAGCAGATAATATTTATTTACATCTTTGAAACTGATCCAAGAAAGAGATATGCAGTATGGACCATAGTTGTCCGTGCGTTCGTTTTGTGGTCGGAATACTCGGAGCAAACCAAACTCAAGTTCAACAATATTTAAGCGTCGAATCCCAAAGCAAAGCTAAAAAGTGAATAAAATAATTCTAATATCCTTTTAAGTACAAAATCAAATTATTCAAATGCTATATCGAACAGTTAGCTGAATATTACTTCTCTAGTTGGTAGAAAACTATTGACATTGCCCATTCTTTTCACGACTAAATTCTATATTTTTCTGCTATACCACATTTGTAAAGAAATTCAAGGTAAGATTTGAATCCATAGTAAAGATGTGTGTTTTTTGGTAAAGTGAGTATTCCAAACAATTCTACCGAACAATTCTGCGACATTTGATCAGGCTTTTGATTTGATTACAAACTTTCATTCATCTCAGTAACACAAGTCCGAGACTATATAGTGAACAGTCAAATGAACATTTTTTCAGATCTCTGTACCTGAGCGCGATAGTTGTTGTCATGTATATTACGTTAGCAACATTAAGTGGACTTGTCAGTTATTCTTATTATCATCAATGTGATATGATTTCTATAAAGTGCATCGATAAGAGACCAGGTAAAATATTCAAAAACATCATTTTTTTACGTAATGAGCAATAATTGTCTCAAACCGCTATGCGCAAAAAATGAGCGAGCAACACAATTCGATTACTGTAACTGGATACGAATTCGACGATATGCATTTTGACTTCATACCAAAGAATAAAGTATTATTTTTAGAGATGGGCCGATGTATCGGTATCGGCAAGTATCGGTGATTTTTGAAGTATCGGTATCGGTACTGGTATCGGAAAATTTTCATTACCGATACCACCGATACAAAAACCGATACCGATACCGGATACGTCTTTACAGCGGATCGTACGAATACGCTTTATTTACTGATAATAAATGGAAAGACCTAAATGGAATAAAACCCATCAATCCACTGACTATATGCTCTTTTTGATGCAGAAAAAGCTGTTAAGGTCGCACTACGCGTTTGGGTAGGTTGCGTTTTTTCTTGGTTTGTTTTATTTTACCCTTGTGCAATGCTCTGCATGCATCTCCTTACGTTTTGCAATGAAGCAGAACGGTTTGCTATGAACGCTACCGCAGAGTGCGTGTTTTTTTTGCGTTTGTGCTTTGTACGCATTTGAACACAATTAACGCAAAGCAATGCAGGCGTGTCTTGCGTTTTTATCTTATTGCTCGAAACGTAATGCAGCGCATCGGCAAGACAACTATACTATTGTGACCTTTAGGTGTCACGTTAGTTGTGTAACCACGAACATTTGCACTCAATCTTTGGACCCATGTATGCTTGAACGCAGCAACAATTCAGTATATTTTCATCCAATAAAGTTTACACTCAAATGGATTCAAGAGTTCAAGGGTACAAACGTACGTAGGCACACACATGCGTGGTTGCAACTATAACAAGGGTATAAGTTTTGTGGGCGCGATGGCCTAGTGGTTAAACATGTTGGCATCGCAGGTTGAAGATCTCGGGTTCGAGCCCCGGCGAGTCCGGCTCGCTTATCCACGCCTACCACTCAACCCAGAGTGTAATAACTTGGGTAGGCTAAGCCGAACAGGAAAAGATTATATCTTTCCAGTAATTGTAACCCTGTCCGCCTATAAGTGGCCGCTGTTAAAGGGCCTTGGACAGGGTGACCCACTCAAAGAAGTGGCTATAAAAAAAAAAAAGTATGTCGATACAAAAAGCCCTTTAACATATTTAACAAAGTACTCGGTGTCGGCGGTATCGGTATCGGAATATAAATTACGAAGGTGGTATCGGTACTTATATCGGTATCGGCGAAAATTAAATTGTGCAGTACAGTAAAGAATATTTCATTCGTTCTAATTATAATAACAAATATATCTAGGGAGCAATATGCGGATTTCTTGTCATCATTGTCACGTTAACGTTTTTTTTTGTTGTCTGAGTCAAATGAAGCCAAGAGAGCTGATTGGAATGTTGGATGTGAACACGTCACACTGTCCAAGTGATTGTGGATTCGTAGATTTTTATAATAACCAATCATCAAATGTGTTTGAAGTAACCCAAGCTACCGACCCGTGTAACTATCATTATGAGATGATGAATACCACAACTAAACGGGGACTAGAATCGTTGACAAGTTCTTTGCTTTGTCGTATTTTTACACTGCCACTAATTGGAATGATAGTGACTTTGATGGTCGGGATTGTAGCAAGTTTGATATCGTGTGAGCAAATAATTTACGATCTTACTATAGTATAGGGAGGTCGTTGCGACTCGCACTACATCTATATCTTATGTTAAGTACGAGTCATTGATGGATCGCATCGACTAGGGGTAACCAAACTTTCACTTGTTCTCAGTGAACTTTAATCCCATAGTATGGTTTATTGGCGTCGCTAATGGATCGTCTGTACTAAAAAAGCGATTTCTGATGTCGCTGATAGTGATACCATTTTAATGTTTTCAAGTGGCTACGTATAAAACGGCCTTCATGTGACATCGACATTATGTTCCCAAAGTCTATAGTCCTGGTAATTTAGCGTTGCTGGGTTCATCCATGAAATTTGACCATGCAGCAAATACCTCATACAGTCGCATGGAAACGTAATAGTGCAGGGCAATAAACTGAAACTTGGCGATCGAAACAATCAAGACTATATAGCGGAGACCACTCAAGTAGTATTAAATTAATTTTAGTTAATTATGATTTTAGTATACTTTATCAGTCTTTGTATACGTAAGTGTAATTGATGCTTGTAACAGATAAAATCTTTCCTGTTTTTATCAGGTGGATAGCGTCAGAGGCATACTGTAAATATTTGACTTCTTTGTCCTCCGTTTGAAGCAAATATATTTCGGTGGATTCCGGACTATATCCGGTCTTGTTTACGGTGTGTATTTCACTGGGAAAACTTTGAATATCGTGCAAAAACAATTTCATTTGAACACGTTGACGTCGAAAAAGAGAATTCCGAGCATGAAGTTTAGACCTCACGGGGAAAACACGTTCAATTTTAAACATATTAGAAAATGTCTATAATATATGACCGTTGAGCTACATCATATTTTATGAATTTAACTATATTTGTACGAGATGAAGCAGTGGACAACCTTTGTGTCTAAAATATATTATACAGAGTGTAGAATACTCGAAAAATCACTTAGCATAATATTTATATGAAAACAACAAACGCCAGCAAAATATTCGTCGTCCATCGCGTGTGAAATTGGCGCTACATTTTCTTATCCCAGTAATTTTCTTCAAGAGATGGACATCGTGTCCGCGTTTAGTTAATTATGTTCCACAGAATGAAAATAAGACTCTTTTGCGGTAGTATCCTATCGTACGTCATAGTTTAATATCTAGTGACCACGATATTGGCGATCAAAAATCAAGTACTCGGCAAATTATTTCTACGCATCGTATGTAGTAAAAGGATAAATTGTACAACTACCTCCGCGGAATATTTTGCCTCGTCGGCACCGATGTTACGTTATACGTTAGTCTGCTAACATCAGTACCAGTGACTGTCAATCAGTTACATTGACAAACTCGTTGCTCCCGATGAATACGAGGTGAGAACATGGTAGGTAACCATGTTCCTCTCCCGGAGACCACGTGCAGTAAGAGTTACGTAAAACTGCAGTTCTTTAAAATGGGCTTGATTAAACTGTTCCGGACAAAATGACTTCAATGACTATCAAAGAAACTTATGAATGGAGCTAACTTTGTGATGGGAAATTTGGGGAGGGGAAGAACAGCGTTCGGGAAGTGGAAATCCGAAGTAATAAGAACTCGCTATAAATAATATTCCCCAATGTAGGCAATTTACAGAGGTTAAGAGCAAATGATGTTACTGCGAGCATTTAAAATTTCACAAGTCTATTTACAGTAGTGCCAAATTGCACTGCAAAAATGTTTGCAGCACAGAGGGCTTTTATCGTTATAATTGGACCTTCAGCCAAACTCCGGAGAGAAACCGCCGACGGGCACGATAATACACGTAAATATGCAGCCACGGTCGACTGGAAAGAATTTTGTTTTTGCAAATTTTCCAAGTTTGTCCTTCATTGCTGCAACGCTTGTTAGGATAGGATTTCCGCAAGAATGATCACGCTAAATATTTTTTTAGCATTTTATGCCTCGGGAGGAGTAGCTCTCAGCGTACATGCAATAGTAGAGAAGAATATAATTTAAATATGTGGAGGGTGAATAAACTGATGCTTGATAGTATAATATCTGATGGGAGAGGATTAGGTTTGTTTGTTGCACGCATAAGTGCCATTTGATCATTCAAAAACTAAGTTTAATGGTTTTCTCTGTTTTTCCACCCTTTATTTGCCCTGCGTTCTAACTCCTACTTTCGTAAGTTATTAGCAAGTCTGTGTTTGCATGAGATTGCATCGCTCATTCTCCGCTTCATTAATTGGAAGATATCTCGATATACATCATTTTTTAGTTTTTTTGAGCCAGTCTATCCCGCTTTTAAAACGTTTTAGTGTAGGAACAACATAGAAAATTTACACTTGAAAAATGTGTTTTGAAATCCTCTTTCAGGAAATCTGCTAAATATGCAATATAACATTTATGCGTATATTGCAGATTCCAAAATGACACGTATAAAATTATATTAAATCTACACTAGTACGTTTGTTATATCTTCAGTTATATATATCTTTGTATCTGCAGTATCGGTCGGTCGTCATCTTTGTAATTCTAAGGCCTATTTAAAATAATCCCGCAATTTATCTACAAGCGCATTTTCTAAAATCATCACATTAGTATTAGATCGTCACTCACATGTTTAGTTGCAAACATGCTAACAACATGCTTACATTATCTTAAATCGTAATCCACACATTTGGCTTCATAATACCACGATCACAGCCACCCAGAAGACAAAACATTATTTGATTCGAGAGTGGACTATAGTTGTGTACTGGATATCAAATATTAAAAGTTTTAGTCACGGATTCTGAGTTGAGTCAAAAACGTATTTATTTATTTATAGCATTTCAGCCTACGATTTTTTTTGACACTTCAAACCAGACAAGTATTCAATGAGATATGAGCATTTTAAAATTCATTTAGCGGATTGTCCTTTTCGCAGTTCTGATGGTGCTTAGGAATGCAAATTGCAGACGTAGGAATCTTGGAGAATTTTATCTTATATCACAGTCTACCTCATCTCGAGTTACGTTCCTGGAGAAAATACTCTTCTTTGAAAGGTTTAAATCGGAATCACTTATTCTCACGCCAGTTCATTTTGCATCGAGTATAAGAAAGCTCGGTCAACGATTCCGCAAGTAATATTGGTTTCTATTGTCGTGATATTGGCCGAATTTGATACTCCGTTTTTTTTTTCAAACTGTGCCGTGAAACAGAAGTATGCTTCAATGCCATTCGTAGAGAAATACATATGAAAAAGTCATTTTACGTGGGAACGATAATATTTTATTCTATCCATGCAATCACCCATGCAGTAAGAGGTTTTTTTGACTTAATCATGTTTTGTTAAGCATTGGGTCACTGATGGATCGCGTCGCCAAGACATGTTTGACAAAATGAAATTTCTGAATGAGTACGGTATAAGTACAGTAGTGAAATTTATTTTCATATTTCTAAATTCTCTAACGTACAACATACACATAAACTTCGTGACAGCATTTTGATTTATATAGACGTTGCATATATTCAAAGCTATGTATTTTTGTTTATGTTTTGTCTCCTTACAAGTGTTTGTGATCAATATCTTCAAGCCAGACCTCGACTCTGTGATCCATCAGTTGTTTATATTTATGAAATATTTTTGCATTGAAGCAATTTTGCCTGAGATGGCAGGGGTGTGCACAAGTGCTTCAAATATCAAATATTGCATTGTAATGCATATGTACATTTTTGTCCAGATCGGATGAATCCGAGAGAAAATAATGATGAATTTTAATATTTAAACATTTTTAACGGGAAATAGATGTGAATGAATCGTGCATAGTTCAATAATAATAGCTTTTTTTTGATTTTTCCAAAATTTTTTTAAAGAGCCAAAGTGCTGACGTTTGTTTTTATTAGTACTTTTGAAATTCGTCCATTTCGCAGTTGATTTATATACGTAACACAAAGTAGAACTATCATGACAAACGCGGTCGAAAGAAATTTATCAGTGTTGGATTATGTTATATTTGCTGGAATGCTGGTCATCTCTGCATTCATTGGAATATTTTATGCTTATCGTGACAGAAAATCAAAACATGGTACAGAAGGATATTTATTGGCCAACAGGTGAGAACAATAAGTATTAATATTGAAATAATTTATTATGATAGATGTTTTGAATACATTAAAAAATTATTTTATTCCACGAAAAACATTTCCTGTGATATCCTTTTATCCTCATATTAACTAAGGTACGTTTTACGAACGCTGGTCACGATATGGAATCATGGTTGCAACTTTGAGACACATTGGTTTTTGAATCTGATAACGAATCACATCATTACTGATCTTTTCGAAGTCAATGATTTAATAAAAAGCAAGATTTTTTTTGTGTAGCTGGGAATTTTCATGTAGAAAGTAGAAAACAAATATCAATTATTTTTGCAGATCTATGGGAGTGATACCAGTTGCTTTTTCACTTGGTGTCAGTTTTCAATCGGCTGTGACTGTTCTTGGAATGCCAGCCGATACTTATCAATTCGGCATGATGTATATTTGGTGAGATTACACAAAATTCTAGTAAAACGTTGATATGAAAGCTTGCGTTGATATCTAAAATGTCAATAGCTATTTTATCTGTCATTCATGGCAGAGATACCTGATTAGTAGCTTGTTTTTAAGTATTATTTCGTCATATAGATTATAAGTATTCTTTCGTCACATAGATTAAGGGGACTTTTAATAAGTTTTCTTCATATTATCATAATATACAACACGTACACATAGTGATTTGAAAATATTTTTCAATTGTGTTTTTAAACTTTTGCATAACTCTGGAAAATTAAAACGAACAAAATAGAGACATAAACGAAGAATGTAGTTGAGTATCACCCTTATACAGACTTTGATTTTCGCTTCCATTGATAACCTTGCTCACGGTAATAGGAATATAAGTTGCACATAAACGTATAATCTCCTATTTTTAAGGTCCCTGCTGAGTTTAATTTTGGTGACGATATTAGTTTCGAGTGTCTTCATTCCAACTTTGTACAGCCTCGGGATTTCTAGCACATATGAGGTAAAAATAGGGTAACATATAGGAATATATGGGTGCCTATGCACGTTGGAAAGTCGGAAAGTCCTCGCAATACATTTTATGAATATGTTTTTCGAATTAGTTTCAAAATGGAAGCCCTACACGTGGTTCTGTCAGGTGTGACAAACATTTTTATTCGTTTGTCCGGCGATGTCAGGAATCAGTATGGTAAATCACGACAGAAAAAGTAGACTAAAAAGTAAATACATCGTATGTTGGTATGAAATTGCAAAATGAAACTGTTTAAACACTGAGCTCAATGTTAACATGAGTATGCAAATAGGACTGGGATATTCGATTCAATGGTTTGAATCGATATAAAGCACAACTTATTCGAATAAATCGTAAGTCGTTCGTATGAACAAAATTCCTCAGTGAAATGGAAAATTTCAATTTAAACGCCAATTTGACAACGCAAATACGACAAATGTGTAATTTCAAATTTGACCAAAATCGACTGCATTTTTTTGCTCATTAAAATATGAGAATTTCTATAATTATAAATTTCTTGACATCTATAATAGAAACGAGTTGTAATAGTAAAAATGGGATATTCACATTTTATATTGAATTAGTGATCCAATACGATTCGAAAAAATCATTCCAAAGGATCGATTTTGCGTAAAGTACAGTTACAAATACATTTGGCGGATTTGGATATCGCTTATCTCTGAAAATTGAATTTAGTCATTTATGCATTACAAAAGTTGAACTTGGTCAACAATACTATTCTAGATTAGTCGCATATTGACTGCTAATTGATCTTGTGAAACAATTTCGCCTGTTTGTTCCGAAAAAAAGTTAAATGAGTTGAAGACCATTAGAGAGAGATTTGAGATTTGCAATTTTTCTTTGAAATTTCATTTTATTCAATTTTGCAGTACTTAGAGAAACGCTACAGTAGATCTGTTCGACTCGTAACAACAGGTGCATTCTTATTACAATATTCCTTCTATCTGGGAATCAACATATATGGACCGTCACTTGCACTTAGTGGAGGTAGGTCTATTAGATTCTCATTATCTCAGCTATATCGAAAACATATTTATTGTTTATGAAAGATTTATGGACACTAAACCCTTCAAATAAATGTGAATTTCCATAGCAAAAAAATGGAAGGGGAGAAAAAATTTCCATTGATTTCTTTTCTACTTGCAGTATCACAGTTGAATAACTTCTATACTTGAATGATTTCAATAATATAGTGGCTAAGAATGTTTCTATCTTGCTAAGTTGATAATATGTATAACTTTTCAAAAACTCATAAATTAAATCGTATTATTATACATTGTAACAAATTTTAGTAACTGGATTGAGTTTCCTGTCAGCAATGTTGTCAACTGGTCTGATCTGTGCATTTTACACAACATTGGTGAGTTTTATTATTAAGAACCAGAAATGTAAGAAAGAATGTTATCATTCCGAATTAAGCACATGTCTAATATTGTTTCAATAAAATAAACTCGTGGTTCAATTTTTATTTCCGAAAAATTATTGCATCAAGTTCAGTGATAATAATGTGTTTGTTTCGGAAAACAGCCGATCTGACAATTGCGTAGCCTTACAGATCATGTCTACGTTTGAACAGTTTCTTCGCAAGTGCTCTAAAGTAAAAGCATCGCAATTTAAATAAATTAAATTTAAAGAAATTCGTGAAATTTCTAAGCAAACATATGTTGTTAAGTATGAATCCTTGATGAAACGCGCTGTCAAGGCGCGGTCCATTTGTGACTCGATACTAACAAAATAAAATTTCTGATCGTGTGGTATTTGTTAGTCGTTTTGTTGGACAGACATGCGGTGTTTTAATTTTAACAGGGTGGATTGAAAGGGGTGATATGGACTGATGTTTTCCAAGGTTTAATCATGCTGGCTGGAATGTTGACTTTCATAATACACGGGGCCAACGTCGTGGGTGGATTTACTGAAGTTTGGAATATTGCTGAAGCTGGAGGAAGAACTAATATAATGAAGTAAGATAGCAAATGCGTTGAATGTATGTTTTGGGATAAACAAGAGTTTGACGTTAAAAATAATAAATATTATAGCACTTCGATTAGGATTCTACATAGTTTTCTAGACCATTTTATCTGGCTTGCTCACATAGTAACTAATTTAAAGACAGGATTTTTTCTATACTTTTCTATACTCAATGTACTACCAGAATCAGCACTTGAAGCGGAAAACATTTCGAACGGAACTGCATTGCCATATGGTGAAGTGCAGTGAGTTATTACCTCTCGGATTAAGGTGTAAGCATGTGTATATTTCAAATTTATTAACTAATTAATTTCTACACATAATCTGCTTTTCTTTTAGTCAAGTGTTTAATGTGTCATTTTCGAGCATGTGCTGGGTGGCTCGTATACTCGTATACCAAAATAATTAACAGAACTTATTTTGGCTAAAAACTTTTGATCGAAAACTTTCCGTTGCAGTTTCATCTACATCTATTAGCTAGAATGAACATTTTTTTTCGAATGGGTCATCGAGAATCATGTTTTTTAATCACTGGTAGGGGTTGTCAACACTATACTATTACCAACCCTGATTTTTTAACAGTTTCGATCCAGATCCAAGAAAGAGATACACATTTTGGACTGTGGTTGTTGGTGCATTTTTCATGTGGCTCGGAATATTTGGAACAAATCAAACTCAAGTCCAAAGATATTTGAGCGTCAAATCACAAAGTAAAGCAAAAAAGTGAGAAAAATGATTTTAATTGTTTTTGGAAAAATGAGAGACAATTTTTATACATTGAAATTTACTCCAGAAAAGAACTAACTAGTGGCCAAAACGGCTGGGCTATTCGATTTTGTGATTCGAAGCACTATTTATTCGAATCAATCGTGAATCGTTCATAGGAACAAAAAACTTGCTAAACGAACTAGAATTTTCATTTTTAACGGCGAAATGTAATCGATTTTGGTCAAGTTCAACCCAAATCGATTATATTTTCTCATTAATGTATTAAAAATGTTGCTTTTAGATATGAAGTGTGAATTGTGAAGTGAGAAAAATACACTATTTTCAGAAGACAAGTTACAATAGTAAAATGGGATATTTGTTATTTACTTGGAATTTATTATTCGATTCGAAGAAATTATTCGAATTAGATTCGAATCCAAAATGATTCGGTTCGGCCCAGCCCTAAAGTCCATCTAACCTGACCTTGTGTCATCCATTCAAAATAACAGTTGTTTTGTCAACTTTGTATTGAACTTGTGAACCGAGCATAGATAGATAGCATAGATAGCAAACTAGTTTGAAGGATGTTTCAGCAGAGTACGTAAAAGTAAACATGCATAATTTTTATGTTTATGTTTTGAACACAAAATGTTTCAGATCAATGTGCTTGGGTGCTGCAGTGATCGCCGTATACGCTACGTTAGCAACGTTGTGTGGATTGGTTTGTTATTCGTATTATTATCAATGTGATCCGATATCAGTCAAATGCATCGATATAAGAGACCAGGTAGAACATTAATTTTAACTTAATTCTGATTAATGTAGACCAACTCCACAAGAAAAAATACCAACTGAAAAAATTTTTTTTTTAGGATTTGAAAAAGTGTATGTTAAATTATATGGGATACAATAAGGTCCGATTACAATTTAAGACTTGGAACAAACTTTTATTAGCGTTTAATGTTTTTATATATCTTCTACATATCTTATATATCTTCTGGATGATAATTTTTAATCTCACACCGATATACTTCTACATTCCAGTTGATGCCGTATGCTGTTATGGATTTGTTCCGCGATATTCCCGGTGTTCCTGGATTATTTCTCGCATGTGTGTTTTCTGCAAGTCTAAGGTATGATTATGGATAAAAAACGATATTGAGCATTCAGCAAGGCCAACGGTACCGGAAAATTAGGGGGCTATAGGTAGGGGGTCTCGGTATACGTTTCTGCCATGACTAGAAGTGAAATTTCAGAAATAATTTTCTGGTTTCAGTGAGACAATGCCTTTGTCAAAGATTTCCAGGCATTTGAATATGAAAAAAGCATACATAATAAAATATCAGGTCATAATCCACTACAAAAATTAAAGTGAATACTTTTATTGTTTGACGCATGGCGAAAACACGTATTATTTAAAGGATTGTACCGTCCTTTAGTAGACGAGAGTTGTTTCTTCTGGGCGCTGCTTCTGGCCTTGCTAGGAGTGAATTTCAATAAAAAAATACGAATATTAATTATTTGTAGCACGGTTTCGTCGGGCTTGAATGCAATGGTGACAGTGACAATAGAAGATTTTGTGAAACCTTATACAAATTGGGGCGAGAAAAAATATACATGGTTTTCAAAAGGTCAGTGCGTAATTTTATGTTTTAAAAAATACTGACTATTGCTTTCACTGAAACGAATATATTTCCAAAAAATGCCTACCTTGAAACATACAAGAGGTTCAAATTTCTTTCTCCACACATAAACAAATTATATCTATAACGTTCTGTCTGACCAAGGCAGACTCACTCGGACAAGCATTTTAAATTGATTAAGCTTGTCGGAGGAAGTTCGATGTCAAAGTTTACACCCACAAACAAATCAAATGTTTCACAAACCTACGCAAGGATGGACATACACATATTCAGTTTTGTCGAAAAGATTGATATTAGTGACGACGCACGCCTGACAGGCGTGTTTGTGAATAAATTTACTTTGAATGTTCTGAAATCATTTTCACATCTTACGCCAGTCTCAAACTGGGTTAGCTTTTCGGTAAAGTGCCATTGTCACCAGATCTATTAATTTATGGATTATAAAGCTTATTACCATATAAAAATCGGACCGGTGTGGATTTCGAAAGACATGTAAAACATTAGGACGACAAACAAAAATCAAAAAACAAATAGAGTACCAGTTCACCTAAAAACACATCTCCTTCGAGTTCACCAGAAAAGTTAATGCGAAAAACGAACATGGGTGATTTAACAATCAGGCATTTACACGCTGTATGTTTAATAGAAGAACAGTGCTCTCCACATCAAAGATCATGTTCATTATAGACGGAACGGTAGAAAAATATTTAGAAACATGAGGTTGAACATAACCATCGGCGATAAACATAAACAACAACATTGCCAGTTTTTGCTTGTAAGCAGTGGCTTATTTACATCTTCGATCGGTGCATTTAACATCGTCGCTGTTACATCCAAAATTATGCAATTTGCAGATCTTTGCTTTCCAAGCAAGTTATAGATATGGCACTGACACTGCAAAATTCGAGCGCAAATAAGACACATTCATGATTCGCAAAATATGCTTAGATCGATCGTCAATCATTAATTTACGCGCTTTATATTCAGTATTCTAACAAACCTAATTTTTTATCACCCATAACGAATTTCTACCACATAGAAACGTTTCTCAAACATATATGTATTTACACGAAGTTAGTCTCAAACCAAGTGTCGGGAATAGACGGGCATCGTATGAACCCAAATCATTTTTTCTAGTAACGCCAACACTTTCCTTCTTCAAGTCTGCACGCCATAGTATTTTGTGTTTTTGGTGGTGCATTTCAAACATTCTACCTGTTTTAATGCATACAGTTAATTAACAAAAAAAACCAACCCACAGTGATTACCTGATAACTGATTAATAGCAGCACTCTTATTCTATGTTGTTCAAGACGTCATTTAGAAGCGCTGTTGACTTTGTCGGTAGTACCGTACGAACCAGAACTACCTAGAAATACAGTATTCTTGTTTATGTTACAAACTGATGCGTTGTTCGCTTTGAATATGCGCCTTATCTGGCATGTTTTTGTACAGCTTGATCCACAATACTGGCATTCTACTTAATATTCTTGTGAAGTAGTGGAACAAAAAATAAAGATGTTATGTATTGAACGAGAATGTTCCTTCTAGCGTGAAAATTGCAATCTTTCAATCGACCGATCGTGTCAAAGTTTCATTCAGCCGGCCCAATAGGCTGTCCAATCATCCACAGAAGCCCATTTTTAGACAACGACAACATTCACTTGCGAACGATTATCACTATTGTTATTTCCATTATTAAAACAACACCGTTGCACAGAATCTTTTTTGAGAACCGGTGACTAGAGATGACCAAAACCGAATATTGCAATATTTCAAATACATTCCAAAAATTCTACATTCTAAATTCAGTCAGGTTTTCTACGAGTTTTCCGTTTATACCGTGTATTTATGCAGTAAAATCAATATATATTTGTAAGCAACTATTCCGAAAATCTATATCTAAAAACAAGAATTCTACTATATCGAATAAGTTTAATTCCAAATGCATTTGAATATTCGGTTTGTTTCGGACATCCCTAGTGGTGACCAACCAAAAGACACAGGCTGATCTATCCTTTGATGAAGTGGGACATTCCCGTCCTACCAGTTTTATGTCGACTTTAATGGGTTTTCTATCCAAAAACGATAAATGCTTTATTGCTCCCTACAAAAACCGGAACATTCGTATTTTCCCTCCCCAGGGTTCGGCAAAACCGAATCAATATTTAATATTTGAATTCGATTCAAATCGACCGTTTTCCACATCTACAATTCGCCCCAATTATCAAAATGATGAGAACTCTTCCTACGAAATAATCAATAGTTATATGAATAAATATGAGGCAATATACTTTTAATAAATAACTTTTTAATGCCATAATGAATTTTAACCAAATCAGAAATAGTTTGCTTGCTTTTCGTAATTAAGATAAGATCATTGAAATTTGTCTTTCCGTTATTATGTTCCTATGACAGATTCACTGACACGAATAATTTGTGCTTCGTATCGATTCGAAAAAGCGAATTGAATCGATCCCGCCTTATTTCTCCCGCAATATATAAATAATACATATGAGAGTTAATACACCATATTTTCCAGCGTTGAGTGTTTTATTCGGTGCTACTACTCTTGGAATATCATTCCTGGCTTCTGTACTTGGAGATCTCGTAGCAGTGGGTGTGGCCGGTATAAGTGCTTTCGTGGGTCCAAGTCTTGGAATATTTTTACTCGGAATATGGTTTCCATTTGTTAATACTTTGGTAAGCTGCGCTTTTTTAAAGCCTATATATCTATAAAGCCTATAAAAGGATTCTATTTAACTATATATACTTTCTTGTATCCGCATACTGCAAAACCACGAGTTTTGTGAGAAATTGAGTCCATGACCAGCAAGTGCAGGCTTTGATCGAACGTATCTCTCGCGTGTCGTAGGAAGCGACTAAAAGGGAGGAAGCAAAAATGTTGCAGATAATTTTACCATTGCATGGGGCAGATACCATCCACTGAATGTACAAAAGCGGTTTAGTTTCATTTGGGGAGTTTTTCTGCGCTTAGGGTTACCGGTGGTACATATAGTAGTAGGTTATTGTAATACAGGTGTTCTTTAGTTGGCTACGCTTTGAGTATTGCTCCCAGCTTCCTTCAGAACGTCTATTAAAATAAAAATATCAAGACCTAATCCAGATCGTGTGTAACATTAAAATGCTGAGGAGAAATATGTTGAATATAATTTGATTTGTCTTTGAAGGTTAATAAACACAATATTGATGATTTTTATTATTCCCAGGGTGCATTAAGTGGCTTTCTCAGTGGTATCACTGTGGCGTTAACGGTTTTTTTTGGTGGTCGGAGTATAACGAAGCCAGACTATCTCATAGGAATGTTGGATGTCAGCACCTCACACTGCACAGAAGACTGTGGATTTAACGAATATGATAGCAACGAGTCGTCAACTGTTTATGGAAGCACTCGATCTACAGTGTCATTTAATATTACTACTACGAGCGAACCGGAAATAATATTGGGAACGATGGAAAGTTTCTTTGCTTTGTCGTATTTTTACACAGCTGCAATTGGAATGATCGTCACCGTCATTGTTGGGATTACTGCAAGTTTAATGTCGTGTGAGTTAAATTCCATCGTTTCAATATTTTCATTTTACCGGCTTCATCTTATTCTTTTTCATTATATTTCAACAACGGTTTCCCCCTACACATCGATTAACTATCCCAAAGATGGTGGCGTATTTTCATAAAAATCTGACACAGCAATATCGATATCTGATTCGAGTCAGATTTGGCATCAGTAAATTAGTCTTCCTTTTTTCAGGGACATTTTTAGCTCAGCTGTCTTAGAAGGTGCATATTCAATGTTTTTTTTGTTCAGGTGGTTGGAGTCAGAGGCACACTGTAAATACTCGACTGTTGCGTCCACCCTTCGAGGCCAAAATATTTGTATGGATTCCTGACTATATTCGATCTTATTTACGATGTGGAATTTATTGGGAAGACTTACATGATACAAGCGAAGCTGTCTCTATCGACTACAAAGATTCCGAAAAGGAAAAATTAGAATTTGAAGCATAGAAGTTGGCATCGTGTTATAATACATTGTACTTCGTAGTCATCCACACCATTTTTAAGATTTTTTACGATTGTACAGCATATTCTTCTTTATTAGTATATCTAACGTTGCACATTAATACTAAAATGCATTAAAAACACGATGTTGTGCGAAATTTAGGCATAAATTACAGTTACAGATAACGTACATAAATTGCGTCGATACCATTTTTCCGATACCGACGAATACTACTTTATCGATTCTTACCACAATTGCATTCAAAATTGTTCAGCCTAAAAGTATGGCGGATTGTGCTATAATAAAATGCCATTTCCACTATCATTATATCTCATTAATGCCGTGTGGCAACATAAATAAATTCTCAAAAAACAAGTCGAAAAATATGCCAAACGAATCCATAACTGAAAAAAAATTATCATGAAAAAACAATATTTGATTTTATCAATGCGTATTTCGTTAAGTTCACAGGCTGGAGAGAAATTGAAGAACAACTTTCATTAAGAAATGTTTAATTCAACCTCGGTTGTCAACGCCGTGTTTTTTTAAATACATTTTTCCAGTTTTAGTTTTCGATATGAAATACTTGCAGGTCTATGCGGTACATATGCGGATTTACAGTTGACATTTTTACACAAAATAAGCTTGAAGGTATTACTTATAATCCTGCATAGCGCAATTGAATCTTGTTTTGTTCTCAAATGAACAGGAAGAAATAAGCCAGTGGAAAAAATTTGCACATGTTTTACTGCCACATTATTTTTTGCTACAATTCTGTAAAAATATCGGTGGTATCGGCCATTTTCACCGATACCGATACATCCACTACTGTCGGTTATCCTAGCCAACCCTCCCCAAAGGCGAGTTTGGCTCCTCTGCTAAATGTCTTCATGTACAGAATCTGTCTCTTTTGTCCGATCACTGAGCGGTAACTGGATTATCGAAGTCGTTGTGCAATTAAACCCATCGTATAAAAATACCCCTATACTAGTCGCGGGCGTATAAACTATAAAGTGTCAAGATACCTTGTTGTCAATAGACCCATGTTGTTTCCTTACTTCCTTACTACGTTGCTCTAATCTATGCATTTTAGCGCAATGATAGACAACCAAATATTTCAAGAACATGGTTGTTGTTCGAGGTAGGCTTACACTCTATTCTCTCAAATGAATTCGAAAAAATAATTTCATTTAGCGTCTATGCCGTTTCATAACGGGGCGCTGATAATATAAATTTTGTCCATCAAAGAATTTTTAAACTAAAGGGCAATTTTAAAATGATTAAAAGCGGCGCAGGTATGGTAATAAAAATGCAACTGATTCATTTGAGCTGATTAGATGAGCTATGTCGTATAACGGTTTTACTGCAGTGGCGTAAAACTTCTTGATTGCGTGGAAATACATATAGGCCGCTGATTTATGACGTCTTAATCTGAATGCATTTTCCTGTAACGAAAGTTGTGATAGCCCAATTAAAATCGAAAAGATAAGCAGCATTCATAATACTAAAAATCACAGTGTTATCACGGTGCTCGAATATACCAACTACAATGGCGGATACGGAAAAAAATTTTGGAGGGGCACATTTTTTCCAACATGCAAACACAGGCTTTCAAATTTACAAAAAATTAGGGTGCCGGAGGCGCGCAAAATTTTATTGAGAACGAAACAAAAGTACATGTTTTCAGAGTGAAATAAACGTTACACTACCGGAAAATGTATCTGAGCGCCGGAAGACCGCTGAATTTTTCGTAAAAATTGAATAAAAATTTTCACTTTAATGGCTAAATGCTACGAAATATACAAAATTAATCAGGGAATATTGCGCAACGCAGACGCGGGGAAATGTTATGAAAATTAAATCAAAAACTCTCTCCCCCTGACCAACTATGCAACTAAGCTAACCAGTAACCCCCGCTATTATGTTTTGTTTGTACTCTGGCACGCAGAAGTATATTATCAGAGCAGAAACATCAGAATATAAAGATATATTTAGGCTGTTTTTAGCTGAATTTTAGCTGGTGCTCATCTTAAATAGAAGATATATTTTGGGAAAAAAACCAGCCAAGTCACAATATAGACAATGGCATGTCGGGAATACGCCTGTCTGGTATAAAAAAATAAATAGCATTATTCAGTTATGTGAAGAGAACGTAAATTGCACCAGAAATACCAGCTGCACAAATGCACAATGATAATGTTCTTATAACCATGCCGTCGAATGAGACCGAACGAAACCCATGTGTGGTGCACAACGAACATTCTTTTGTCGAGAGAGAATTTCTTGTGACGACACGATGCCAGATTTTTTCGCGAAAACTGTGCTTATCCTACCACCATTTATCACCACCGGTCTAACATTCTCATATTATACACAATGTGAACAATGATATTGGTGTGACATATGCTTAATTACGCACATGTTTTACTGTCCTGGATTTTAAACCAGATATCATAAACTGCATCACTTTGATGTGAGATATTGGTGACGTTCCCTGCGGTGGCCAGATCTTACAAATAAAGCTGATTTGGACATTGGTAGTGGTACGGTACGAAATTGCTGCCTAGCGAATCGTACCTGTTTTCGTACTGGTACGAAGTTTAGTACGATAAATAAAAAATATTAATCGAACTTAATTCCGTACTGGTACGAAGTTCGGTACGATGTACGAAAAAAATAATATCGTACGGTACTGTACGGAAAATTTTCGAAAGGTACGGTACGAAGTTCGGTACGAAATTATTTTGCTGGTTCGAAGTACGATAAAAATTTCGTACCGTACCGTACTGCCACCCTTGCTCCCCAGCCGCCGCCAGTCGATGTACCCTATAGACAAAGATGCTAATAATAACATTCAGTTAAAACAACCATAAATGCCCAAGTTATTGTAGATATATCATGGTTTGTCAATCAAAGTATCCAACTACTTAGCTCAATGCTACAGCAATCGTAACTAACTAAATCTAGCTAGCAATAAATATATCTACAACGGAATTAAGCGATAGGATTGGTAACCGCATGTTACAACCCTTAAGTTCATAGTAATAACAATATCATACTAATTTTTCATTTGTGCAGATCACTGGTTCGACCCTGAATGGAGTATTGGTGACATATTTGGAGCGATGCCGCAATTCCAGTTGTCGGCATGCTCTACCATCTTCAGCGACGCGTGATCGGTGTGATTGTCCTCGTGTAAGCCTTCCGGTCTGCAGGGCTCGATGTTGCCTCCCTTATTTATTTTACAAATATAGGCTTTGTTCGGAAAAGCCTTCTGCCCTCATTCCTCCGAACAAAATATTTAACCGGTTCACTCAATTGGTTCCAAATTCAACCTAACCACTATGGAGGTTCCACGGTTTCACAAACAGTTTTTATGCAAGAATTTCTTTACCCCATAAACCTCCAAACTTTGAAATTCCATGCCTTACCTCTACCTCTCTACTTTCCCTTCGGGTCAATAGACATCTGTCAAGGAGGGGGAATGCATTTCACCAAGCTTTTTGCAATTTATTGGTTTCAGGAGACTTCTGATAAAGACTTGTCTGAGCGAATTCTGATAAAAATAAAATGTTTATACTGTACAAGATAATTGAGAAATGACCGTACGGTCAATAGGGTTAGTGGCTACCTACGGGAAATGGGTTTCATAATAACAGCTACGCTGTGTAAGACGCAAACATTTAATTTTAAACACGAAAAGGCATGTAAAAATATTTAAAATTCAATCAGGCGTTGTGTCAAAATTAAACCCCACAGAGCAAAGATATTTAATAACCATAGTTGGTGGTTAAACAATGATTCGCAGTGCCGACTAGGTCGTGAAAGGGTGACTCCAAAATGTAGCCTACATATGCAAGTGGTGCACACAAAAACGAGTTGCGCGAGTGAGGGTGACTCTAAAATTCACAGGTGCTAGTGGTGCAGATAGCAGGGTGATCCCCATTATCTGCCGCCAACGTCCAAACTAATATCTAAGATTTTGAGTGTTGGGGTTCATTGCACGTTTTTGTGCGCACCACTTACATCCCTCGTGTTTCTGTGCACCACTCACATCCCTCGTTTTTGTGTGCACCATTCACATCCCTAATTTTGTGTGCACCACTCACATCCCTCGTTTTTATTGGCACCACTCACATCACGCGTTTTTGTGTGCACCATTTACACCCCTCGTTTTTGTTTGATTCACTCACACCCGTCGTTTTTGTGTGCACCACTCACATCCCCCGTTTTTATGTGCACCATTCACATCCTTCGTATGCACCATTCACATCCCTCGTTTTTGTGTGCACCACTTACACCACTCGTTTTTGTGCGCACCACTCACATCCCTCGTTTTTGTGTGCACTACTCACATCCCTCGTCGTTGTGTGCACCATTAGCATCCCTCGTTTCTGTGTGCGCCACTCACATCCTCGTTTCTGTGTGCACCACGCACCTCCCTCGTTTTTGTGTACAATATTTCACAACCCTCGTTAATGTGTGGACTACTTGCACCCCTCGATTTTGTGTGCATAATTCACCATTCATATCCCTCGTTTTTGTGTGCACCACTCACATCCCTCGATTTTTGTGTGCACCTCTCACATCCCTCATTTTTGTGTGCAACACTGACATCCCTTGTTTTTGTGTGCACCATTCACATCTCTCGTTTTTGTGTGCATCATTCACATCCCTCGTTTCTGTGTGCACCACGCACCTCCCTCGTTTTTGTGTGCAATATTTCACAACCCTCGTTAATGTGTGCACCACTCACATCCCTCGTTTTTGTGTGCACAACTTGCATCCGTCGATTTTGTGTGCCCAATTCGCCATTCATATCCCTCGTTTTTGTGTGCACCACTCACATCCCTCGTTTTTGTGTGCGCCATTCACATCCCTCTTTTTGTGTGCACCACTCAAATTCCTCGTTTTTGTGTGAAACATTCACAACCCTCGTTAATGTGTGCACCACTCACATTCCTCGTTTTTATGTGCACCGCAGCACCGCTCGTATTTGTGTAAACCACACGCATCCCTTGCACCACTCGCAACTGTACATTTTGGAGTCACCCATCGTGAAAGTACTTTATTTTATTGAAAATCAAGAGAATTTGACTTATTCTTTTTTATGTAATATTGATGTTTTTATATCAACTGTTGTGGATTATCTGTATTTTTATGTATGTAAATCGTATATTAAGCCTTTCGAAAATGTTATACATTAATTATTATTATTTTAAGAATGCTAATCTTTGTTTTGGGGTGGAGTTTGCCTAAATGGAAGAAAAATTATCCCTGTTTAGCTATATGTACCTGCATTGAGTACCTACATTGAGGTGGAATGGGTAGCCTACGGGTCACTTGCTTTAAACACCTGTTGTGTTAAAATAAATTTAGGTCGACTGAATCGCAAAAATACCAAGAAAAACGTTGAAAAGTGTCGTTATTTGGTTGCAATACCAGGTGAAAATGAACGAAAACTTTGAACCCTACTTTGAAGTGGATATTCCCATCATTTCGGCTTATGGCGTCCACCACGAGAAAAGGACAGCCATTCTGTTGCCCCCTGTTCAAATTTATTGTATGACTGTTATTTTGTACGACGATTTGATTCAAAAATACTATTATGGCAAGAAACGCCATGAATATTATTTTCTTAAAAATTGAGAAGCCCTTTGAACTATATCAAACAGGCAGATTGAAATTTGTGCCTACGATTTGTAACTTGGATTCTATCTCACATGTGAATCGTTATGGCAGGTTACCAGCCATAGCGCAGAAACTCCTGCATCCAGTTGCTAAATCAATTTAAAACTTCATTTCTTTTCCACTAAATTATTCTGCAAAACTTGGTATAACGCTTTGTTCATCAATTTACATCAACCAAAAGTAACGTGTAGGGTAGAAAATAGAATTTACTGCGAATTTGAATGAAAACACATCGAAACAATTACTGAGCAAAAACGTTTTTTGTTTGTTTTACCGCACAGCTGAGTGATTTAACAGTAGCTAAAACCACGCTCCAAAAAATTTGATTCTATTGCGACGTTGTGTCTTACAGTCCTTTTTCTGTCATTGTCTCTACAATTTTTGTAAAAGTTGTGCTTCGTGGGAGATCGCATCCTTCAATCCTCGCATCGCTGGTTTCAATGGAAACGCCCTATAGTTGACGATACTATAAAATTTTAGTTTTTTTTAGTAAAACAATATCAAGCAGAAAGGTTACATTGAGTGGTTGTATTTACTGTTGAAACTGAACCATTTTAAAGCGTCTGATGCGAACGGTTTTAATTTGGTTTAGTTTTTCAAATAATATTAAAATTTACCGAAGGTTTGTTTGGTATATTCAAATTTGCGATTAACCGTAATAAATCGACTTTCTTAAGCTAATCGTAGTAAAATAGTGTCAGCTGCTATTCAAAAAGCAAGGAGCGTTAGATATCAGTGTAGGCAATTCCAAGTAAAACTACCGATTTTACCTAATAGAGTTTATTTCCAAAGTACTTTTACTTGGTCTCAAGAATATACGACTTACCAAGTTTAACTTTTACCGAGTTTTGCTGCGCTTCGCTAAGAAAAGAAGAGTTTTGTTTCACAATAAACGCGTCTGAATTTTTTGTGTCAAAAACGGGCGAATTGTTTTACTTTTTCCACAATAATGAAAACTATAAATCTAATCTAACACAAAGAGTTCCGCGACCAAGAACTGCATGTGCTTTGCAATATAATTTTTGTCTCATGTACCCTGTTAATTTCAGATATTAGATTAATGAAGCAAGAGGTAAGGAGATATCTAAGAAGGAGTTACCACCATCTCTTTATTTTCGTCAAGCAACCAACCAAGCATTGAGGACGAAATATCAAATTTTCTAGTATAGTATAACAAACCCGATGTCAATACGCGGTCCAGCAGCACATATCTTGACATAAAAAATTCTGACTGGGCAAAGCGTAACTGACGCAAAAAAAAAATAGCAAATACAAAATGCAGAATTGCTTGGTCGAAGGGACGTAAGAAAAGTAGGGCAGTATGGTAAGGGATGATGAACAGTACTCGGGCAACAGTAAATTCAAAGCGGTTTCCACCTCATCGTCATCGTGAAAATCTTAGGAACTGATTGAGCGTGATGAACGTTAGAACTACAAGTAAAAATTCAAACCTATAGCGAAGTATTACTCATTCAACCCAGATACTTTGTACAGTGAATGCTATTTCAAAGTATGGGCATCAGATCGATCGCTACTAAACAGCATTCTACTAGGATTTATCAGTTTTAACTTCAATCAAATAATGCGAGATTACATGTATTAAAAGAGTAGTCTTCCAGCATAAAACCGACCAACGGAACCACAAGTATTTATCTTTGTCACTAGTGCAGAAAAATACAACACGTTTTCATGAGTTTCATTCGCTTCATGACTGAACAAGCTTGATATATATATATATACATAAACCCTCAGACCTAAACGCTGTAGGGTATCGAGTGTCGTCAAAAATTTCGAGTATTAGCACAAGGATAATTATACTTTGGATAAGGAAAACCGTCTGAGCAAGAGCAAGAGCGGGATGGTAATATATACGTTTAGATTTGGCGTGCTCGAATAGAAAAATAAACGATTGTTTCCGATATTTGGAATTACCAGCGTTTCAACTGTTGAAACTAGTTCGCCCCGAAGTAGACGCATATGCATTATTTCCTATAAAAACTATTTTCTTTCTTTATAAGATACTCGATTCGAATATACGATTATATCCAAAAATTTCAAAGGTATGTTATTTTGATCATCATCATTCCTTATGCTCGACATCTTGCTGTTTGATCAGTTTCGTGGATTTGTTTTGTTGAAACCGGTAATTGTTTTCATTGCCAAGGTGATTGCTAGTCCAAACAGATTAGGTAGCCATCAGTGCAATTTATGTTTCCCGTTTTATCATCTAAATTCCGGGTATTTTCCGGGTTGTAAGTGAAGAATAAGAGAAAGTAAAAAAGTCTAAAAGTTGTAAACGGAGATTATCCAATTAAACTTTTTTGTTCGTGTTTTCCTTTGTTATTTTAATTTGGCTCTTGTCTTCTGAATTAATATTCCCAGGTTACTGAAATTGTGTTAAAATTGTCAGGTTCTCACTTTTTATATATAAACAGGAAATCCCTGGTCTCTATCAGAAAAAATCTTCTTATATGTGTTTTGTTAAGCATGATTCGCTGATTTTGGCAAAATGAAATTTTTGATTAAAGTATTTAGTTCATCATACCACTACTAAAAATAGATTATGTGATATAGTTCAAACCAAGCGACGATTCTTGAAAGTCGACTGTCGCAATTCTTACATTTTTCCATTTTACTTCTTTCTAGAAAAGTAGAATATAGAAACAATATCGGCGAATATGACGGTGCCGGAACAGGAACTTATATTTGGGGCAGCTGATTATGCAGTATTTGCTGTAATGTTGGCAATATCTCTTGCTATCGGAATATTTTACGGAATAAGAGATAGGGGTGCAAAGGGTGGGGTGCAAACCTATCTTATGGGTGGAAGGTATGTATACTGATTGAAGCCACGATGTAGTTTACACTAAACGTTGCTAATTTGTCAGATCTTTTACTGTGTGTGTGTGTGTGTGTGATGATATTTCTGCAAACATTTTTGATGTTCTTTTAAACACGGTCCTGTTATTAAGCTAAACTGAATTGACCAGACTGATTTCATTACATTTTGACGTAATTTAGCTGTAGGTATATTCAGAAGCGAATCATTTGTAATTCGAACTCTTATTGAGCTATTTTTTTGAATCGCATCGAATCAATACTTGTATATGTGCAGCAATGGTCTTGTTCTCAATATTAAAAATATCCCATGATAATCGAAAATCAAGTGATCAATATAACCACAAATTCACCAAGAATGATTTTACATTCAAAGAAAGATATCAACAAAGTAACGGTTATTTTTCCAACTTTTGCTCAATGACCGACTCACAAATAGAGCTGTGCAAAACCGAATCATTTGGAATTCAAATCTGATTCGGATGTTATTTCGAATAAATATCCCATTTTCATGGTTACAAATTGTCTACATTACGAAAATCAAAAAATTTGTAGTTACGAATTACTAATATTGACATAAACTCATTGAAAGACAATGTATGTCTTTGAAGACAACTTTTATATTTTTTAAACATAATCAATTAATTTTGGTCAAATTTGACCGGAATATATTGCATTTTGTCGTTAAAACTAAAATTTCATTTCGTTTAGGAAGTTTAGGTTCCCATGAACGATCACGATTAATTCGAATAATTTGTGCTTCGGATCCAAGTTGTCCCGCCCTTCTTACAAATAATTCGAATTATTTTTACTTAGACTAACCGAATTTAATCCTCAAAGTTACAACTGAAGCAGGTGTTTTTCGTGAATTTCGAAATTTCTCATACTACAACATATCTTTCCCACATTGACTAACTTTTGATAAATTTGAATCATCTATTTGAATTGAAACGACCGCAGAATAAGCTGATGGCAATCTTTTTCGTCGGGTATTGTATTACACACGTTCGTTTTAGCAATCGATCAACTTTTCCCGTTTTAAAAAGTAAAAATCCTTTTTGAGAAAACGATCTGTGTATGGACGAGTACACGTCACTGATTGATCACGAGCTATCTGTGGCTCATGCTTGACAAAATAATTATTCTGTCTGACTGGAAGGGCAGCAGTTAAGTCAGGCAAATCAGCCCGATTCGTACAACTTAGTAATGTATTTTTTCGTGAATAATATATCGACCACGTTGAAGCTAGTTTTATGAAATAGTTGTATTTCGAGTATTTTCTCAGTATTCTTACTATGGGTTGTCACCTCCCAGTAAACAATATGTCGGCTAAACATGCTTAAGAAAATGAAATTTTTAATTGAGGAAAAATCGAAATTACACAGGCAGTAAGCAACCTGAAACAAAGTTCATGAGTCGAATAATCTAAATTTGATGCTGTTAATGGCATAAATGGCACGTTTTAGGCGTTTCTTAAATTTCAATAATTTTTTACAAAAAGGATATGAACTATTTTTTTCGAATTTAACAAACTAATCACACCAAATGGTAAACAATGTTATATAATCGTAAAATGACACAGATCCTTTATACTGCGTTGATCAATCGAAAACCCGAAAATAGCACTTGGCTATACAATACAGGTAGGGCTCGGCAATTCGATTCCGTGATTCGAATCGATTCGAAGCACAATTTATTCGATTCAGTCGTGAATCGTTCATAGGAACAAAAACTTGTTTAGTGAACTAGGATTTTCATTTTTAACGACGAAATACAATCGATTTTGGTCAAATTTGACCAAAATCGCTTATATGTCGTAGTTAAAATATGAAAATTGTTCTCTTAGAGTGAACTGAAAATACAATACAAACTATGAATTTATTTTTTTCACGATGAGGAGAAGCTAAAATAGTAAAAGTGGAATATTTGTTGTTTACAAAGAATTCTTTCCGATTCGAAACAATTATTCGAATTCTAAGTGATTCGGTTTTGCCCAGCACTAAATACAGGTCGTTGTTATATTAAACTAAATCTACGTTTAGTCATTTGATGTTTGTTCTGCATCATTTGCATTATACAACTCGGTTTATGCAAGTAATGTTCAATTTTGTAGAAAAAAACACATCTGGAATGCGAATTCAGGAGAGATATTGTGAAGTTGAGCAGACTAAACGACAAAGCAAAATATAATACCACAAGTTTAGAATATATTTGAAATCAAAAATAAAATTAGGTAAAAAATTCCTGTAATTATTAAAATATCATTTTTCAGGAAGATGAATTTCTTTGCTGTTGGAATGTCTCTTAGTTTCTCATTTATATCTGCTGTTACGATACTTGGTATTCCTTCGGAAATATATCTTTTCGGTTCCATGTATATTTGGTAAGTTTGAAATTTGTGAAAAGATGTTATGCACATTCGGACATTTGCCTGTGAACTGAGTATTATACTTCATAAATATCGTATATGCTCCAACTGAACTATAAATATCTCACTATATTTAGTATGGAAGGTCGCTCATTCGTTCAAACGTTCAAACGTCGTTCAAACATCGCTCAAACGTTTTAAGAAAAGGTGGGTGCTTTTCACGTCACTCAGAATATACAGCACTCATTGCATTTTACTGTGGAAGTTCAGCTTCGTTTGGGCTGTTTTCCGCTTAAAGAGCAGTTGCTGTTACTACATTTTGTAGTAGATATTTGCTTTTAAAGTTGCTTTGGTTATTTCCTCTCAGGCACTTCTTTCGGCCTCGCTTAGAGGGAATTTCAACAACAAAAATGCATTTTTAATCGTGTTATTAAGTATTGTACATTAATATTTTTCATTTTTAGGTTGATTGGTTGTTTGCCGATTGTACTTCTTATAACAACTGAAATCTACATTCCGTTATATTTTCGATTACGAATCACAAGCACGTATGAGGTGAGTTGAGTACCAATTTATGAAACATTCTTATAATCTGTTTGGTCTGCTAAGAATAATAAACATTGTGCATTAGGAATCCGGAGAGAATTTAAATTGGGCCTAGTTCGAACTTCATGATAGGAAGAAATAAAACTGAACTTTAAGAAGAATTTTATAAAATACCTTTTCCGGTTAAGTTCACCCCTGTATATATGTCTGTATTTTAGTTTTTTCGAGCATAGGTCATAGATGGACCAATCTCTTTATCAGTGATCGATACTTCCATAATATGAACAGCAATTGCCTCGTTATACCATTACAAATGTTCCATGATAACTGAAATCAATGAATCTATATAACTACAGATTCATCAAGAATGATAACAATTAAAGCTTATAACTGATAGTCCCACAGAAATATGTACGTTATGTATACAAATACACATTTCTATAATTTTGTAATATTTGAATAATGATATTTATTATTTGGGAACACGTGAACCATTTTGTGAATGATGCAAAAGTCGATTGTGTAAATCCGCCCGAGACCACCTGCCAGTTGAAAATTTGCTCACTGCAACTATCATAGTATGACCACAACTAAAATCAATTTTTTTGCCGTTTTTGTCCTCCTTAATTGAAAAGCTTATATTTCAAAAGGTTTTCCATCTGACAACCTGTTAAATGTTTTTAAACAGTACTTACAACTTCGATTCAATTATCCAGTTCGAATTCTCGGAACATTGGCCTACATTGCACAAACAGTACTTTACATTGGTGTTATGATATACGCTCCATCACTTGCTTTTTCACAAGGTATTGTATAACTTACTCTAGTAAAAGTTTACACCATGAATTTGAAAAAAATTATTGACAACAAAACTAAAAAAATATTTTTATTCAAGTATACCGGTAGATTCTGTATATAAAAAAAACATTTTCTACACTGTAACAAAAAATGCAACAAAATCACTGGTCTTTCACGGTAATTTTACTTGGCGGTATTGAAAACATTCAAAATTTTAATTTTTTTTAGCCTAATACGGAAGACACCGCACCTCATCAACATGGCGTTTTTAACTTTAAAAATATGCAATTACTGGAAATTACCAGTAATCTTACTGTACTTTTGTTACATTAAGAGATGTGTGTGATAATTTTGTAACACAGACATGACTTACGGACCATGGGTCAAATAGATAGACCGCAACGTTTTAAGGCCACAATGATTCTAACATCCGACAAAATTTTAGCAAATAAAGAGGTGAAGCGTGACTATTAACGCACGACTTATTTCTAAAGTAGATAGAATTATGAACATTTGAATCAGCTGGCTATGTTGGGAAATACAAAATACGCCTACAGTTTTCTTACAAAGATTTTGAAAGTAGAAATTTATGATTTGCCGTTGCGGTGTAAAACGGTAACGTTTGCAAAATGCTTCAAATTTATGAATATTTTCTACTGTATTTCAACCAAAAATTGGGCTGGGCAATTTTAATCGATTCGAAGCACAATGTATTCGAATTAATTGTGATTTGTTCTTAAGAACAAAAATTTGCTAAATTTTCGGTTTTAACAACAAAATAAAATCGATTTTGGTCGAAATTGAACCAAACCCGAGTGTATCTAGTAGTGGACAAGTAGTGTAAATTGAAAATACATTGTCTTTAAGTCTGTTTATGCTAATATCAGTAATTCGTATCTATAAATTTCATGATTACTATATTACAAACAAACTATAATAGTAAAAATGATATATTTGTTATTCATATGGAATTAGTGATTCGATCCGATTCGTGAAAAAATATCAGAATCAGATTAAAATTCAAAACGATTTGTTTCGGCCCAGTACTATATTCCCACGAAAAAAAGAGTTTCGAGCCTAGCCCGTAAATTTTCATAATACTGTCTATTTCAAAGAGCTTGTCACGAAATAAACGGAGAAAATTGACTTATAATAACCCGATTTTGATGTAGTGATGTATTAGTAACGCCTTTAATTTCTAGCAAGGTTAACGTACGCATAGTGAAATTTTACACCAGACTGATTTTCCCGTCAAATTTTAATTCTAATTTTGATGGATGACTTGCCAGCTTTTAAAGATATTAAAACATGTACGCTGTACCGGGTGCGGCTAGGATAGAAGATATGGAAAAACATATTTTAATCTTTACAGTCTATTGGCTATATTTCACCGATAAACACAGATTTCGACTTTTGCCTTAAAAGCATGCCGCATCGGTGAATCGCATTTCTGTGATGTAATCCATCAGCGACTGCGAGTGCGACTCACACCGAGCAAAAATGTCCACAAATCTAATTAAGATGAGCCACGCCGTTACATCGCGTGTATTTGCGCATCTTTTACTTTCATGAATGTAGTGAAACTGTAGACTAATTGGCATTTTCTACCACATCCTGTACATATCGTCTGCAAGTCCTAAGATATTTTCTTAAGTTCATTTAACTTGCTGCAAATTATTTAATTTTCTGACTCAACAAAACAAACTATTTTACTTTTCTTTATTTCGTGCTTTTATCGTCGTCAACTCATTGTTCGAATCCAATTTCACTACTAATCTCCGTCATTTATTTACCGGGGAGATTCGACGCAATGATAAGACCTAATTTAACTTTTAATGGAAAACCATGATTCAGTATAACCTAGAAATATATGAAACAAATCAGAGAGTTATTCAATGTGTTTTTAATGTTAACAAGATTGACCTGCATATTGGTATAATGCGACAGTATTATCTTTTCAGTTTCTGGATTCAATTTGTGGGCAGCTATTTTTACCACAGGAATCGTTTGTACAGTTTATACAACATTGGTGAGTTTTTTAACAGAAGATTTACTTTTATTGGTATTTGGAAGTTTTCGTTCTTCCTATGATAAAACCTATTTCCGCCATATTTAGTTTTTTTTTATTGAGAATCATATCAAAAATTCTTTCATATATATATATATATCGAATTTTATCCAAATTGGATGAATAACCGAGAATAAAACGAACACTATGGAATCATTACTGAAGACCAAAAGTAAAGAGTATGTCTCGACACAAACTGGGCTAATCTTATGGAAACCTCATACATATTAATCTGCACAACAGTAACACATGGATTACATCGGGTATCCCCTACGAAACCGTGATCCAATTATTTTCAAAAACATCAATTCGGCATCGTCGAATTGCTCATCAGAGTACATTCTCTTATTCAGGGTGGATTGAAAGCTGTTATCTGGACAGATGTGTTTCAAGGAGGAGTTGTAACAGTTATACTTATCGTTGTTATGTTCATGAGCGCTCAAAGCGTCGGTGGATGGGAACGTAGTATGGTTGGCAAACTCAAGATCTGATCGTTTTGAATTCTTAGAGTAAGTTTTTGGTGAGTCATAAAGGCTCATATACCCACGAGAGAAATTGTTGCAAGTTATTAAAGTTAATCAATTGAGTATACGGATTCATGAATAAGTCAAACGTTCGTACTCTATAAATTAAAAATACTATAAATTAAAAAAGTCAGAATAATTGTTGTTAATCAAGGGCGCGATAACATTTGATCGAACGACTAGAAAACGAATCGTATTACGTTAAATCTTACGCTAAATCTGTTCTACTAACTTTGGGAATTAATATTCTGATACATTGATTCAAACGATTTTTCTAGTTTCTCATTCGACCCAAGAGTTCGTCATTCATTCTGGAGTGTAGTTGTTGGTTTATCTTTACTTTGGACGAGTATATTTGCAACAACACAGTCTCAAGTTCAACGTTATTTAGCTTGCTCAACGATAAGAAATGCAAAATTGTAAGTACTTAACTATCTAGATGACTTCACCGAAATTTTAAGCCATGCAGCTACTATACTCGATAACACAATAAATCATTAATAATTAACATTATTAATACGAAACTACTTTTTATTCCAGGTCTATGGTGGCAGGTTTAGCAATAGCAGTGATCGTTATTTTGTTATGTGCTGGTCTTGGTTGGGTCATGTATGCTTACTTTGAAGGTTGCGATCCATTGTTTAGTAGACAAGTTTCTGCCCCAGACCAGGTACGTGTTGACAACCGATGCTAGTTCATTTATTTTTGTAAATAAACAACGCTGGCTTTGGGTAATATGTCACCTGTAAAACCCTCTTTCATTGATGAAATTTGTAGAATTAACAAGGTCACTAAAGTTGGCCATTTTGCTAACAAATGTTTGCTTAAACGTTGTTCAATTTCAAATTATAGATCAATTGCAGTCACACAATAATTGCGATACATTTAAATATTTGGTTAATATATCAGAATTCAAATTAAGACTACATGTCACTAATTTCCACAATTCCCCTCGCTTTAACTTTTCCAGTTACTTCCGTTCATGATCATGAAATTATTTCAACAATATCCTGGATTGACTGGAGCTTTCATGGCTGGGGTCTATGCTGGATGTATGAGGTAAATCAATTAATATTAGAATAATTTTGACGTTATTATAAGATATGACCGTTGATTAAACTTTTTTAGTAATAGGACATATATTTTACGACAGAGCTATAGTAAACGCGGACATTTGCCTATCTATGTTTTATACCAGCAAGTAGAAATATCTCAATGCTGAAAAGTAATACAGTTTGAATCTGTCGGGCAAAACTTTTACTGGTTTTCAATATAGAAACTTACACAGGGTGTAATGCATATCTTATCTTATAAATTGATAAATATGGAATGTACATCGCCTCGTAAGAAAATATCGGGTCATTTTTTTCTGTCTATATTTGTGAGTTGCGACTCGCGTTTTGTTGAATATGAAACCCTCAACCTAAAAAATCATTGTCAAGGTTGTCCACTTATATATTTTACCACCATACAGTACAGTTTCATCTGGTATAAATGCAATGGCCTGCGTGACATCTGAAGATTTCATTCGTCCATTTGTAAATTGGTCTGATTCGACGATGACGATTGTCGCAAAATGTGAGTGGATAATATTCCCATTTTTTTCAATAAGAGTAAAATAAAGTCATATGTATGTAAGTATGTGACATGTAAAAAAGAACAAGACTGAAGTCTAGGAGACTTACATTATTCAACATTATTATTTAATGATCTGAATCGTATCGAGTTGTCTATTGTAAGTTTGCTGATGCTTCTACTACAACAATATTCAAGCTATTTTAACATAGAAATTTTTTCAGCAAGTTTCGTTACTGGGTGCTTGGTTTTTGCAAAATTGTAAATAATATGTACTGACGTATTTATTTTTTTCATCGTATTTTTGTTGTTTTTTTCAAGGTAATTTTTTGTATTTCTAGTACTCGTATTTGCCTACGGAATCATTTGTATCGGATTTGCCTGTCTGTCGACTGTTCTTGGCAATATTCTTCAAACAACCTTAAGTTTACTGGGTATTATCGGTGGACCAACTCTAGGACTGTATACATTGGGCGTAATATTCCCAATGGCTAATTCATGGGTGCGTTGTAAAATATTTGAATACAGACATAATATTGTAATAATAGTTAACGATTACTTTTTTCCGGTTTCTGTATGACTATTTATGGTCACGAGTAACATAAATGGCGAAACTCACTCGTTGGTATTCAAACACCCTGTTACCTAATCGAGAAAATTCTGCCAAAGCATCTTTTGTTGAACATGGGTGATCGATGGATTATGTCGATGAGGACGCTTTTTTGGTTTATGTATCATATTTCTTGTTGGGTAGTGCACCGTAGACCGTACCCTCGCAAGCTCTCACTCATTGCAACTTGTGAATATTTGCAGGGATCATTTGCAGGATTTTTCGTTGGTCTTGCTCTCATCACGTGGATTTATGCTGGAAGTCGTGATTATCCTCTCACACCACAGCTGACTCTACAATATTGGAAACCAAAAGCTAGATCTTTGGCTGAATGTCCATTACCGATTCCTGTAACTGATTTAATAGTAAATTCAACGATAGAAATGTATACAACAACGATTCCTTTCACAACCAGCAATTTTACTTCAACTATCAGTTCAACCAGTGCTGCACCTATACTGCCGGCATCTCGACCACCGGAAGCAGAAATGTACGCTGTTTCTTATGCGTATTACACTTCTATAGGAATGGGAGCAACTTTAATTTCTGGTCTGATTATCAGTCTGTTAACATGTAAGTATGGCTAGTGTAATACGTGGTAACATGTATCATTTCAATATGATCACACTTGGATATAACGCAATTGGTATATGGTTTTCTAATCATTAGCAAAAGATTGTTTTAATGCTACATTCGATACTTATATGTATAACAATTTGCTTAATATGCCACTCAATGCACTTTACCATGGCGGTTGGGATGTTTTCCGTTTAGATTGCATTTTTTTTTTATCAGCCACTTCTTGGAGTGGATCACCCTGGCCAAGACCCCTTTAGTAGCTCTCTGCGATTAAGTGGCTGTTAGTTGTATTCCTTTTTAGCACTGCTTCGGGCCTTGCTCAGAGTGCATATCAAAAATACGAAATGCCAAAATAAATTGTATTTATTGTAGTCAATTAGGTAAAAATGAATCGTAATCTATTTTATATAGATATATGTTTTACGAAAATACAATAGTCGGGAATCGAAAATGCGTCACCTGTTGCTATGTCGGAACATATCAGCAAATTCAAAATTAAAATGGTTGTAAGGTATTTTGCAAAGATATCTAGAATATCCCATCGAAGAAGGAAAGGGAATTTAGGGAATTTTATTAATTTAATAATCTCACCGTTTTATAATTGAATAAACTCACAACGTCCATGTTTCATTGTAGGCGGGCATCGTCGAGTCAAAGAAATTGATCCAATGCTTGTTGTTCCTCTGTTTGACCACTGGTTTATTAAACCCATTTTACCAAAATCATTCAGAAGATTGATGTGGTGCGGAATTGATCGCGATCTGTGGGATGAAAACTCGGTAAGTTGGTTTCTATAAAAATAAAATGGAATTGAAAAATTCTGAAAGCCATTCCAGCAGAAATTCACAGTAAAAGATAATGTGCAATTCCATAAATTAAAAGGAAATAACTTCAAAATGTGGAATTACATAGAATACGGATGACTTTTGATTGCTCAATTCAATCATTCATTTCAATACTGTTTTGTATCCAATGCTCGCTGATTCAGACCTGCTGCAATGTCTTTCATTCGTTCAAACTGTAGTCTACGGATAGATAATATAGAACAGGGGTGGCCAAACTGCGGCTCTCGAACCGCATGCGGCTCTTTGATGAATTAGCATTGATGAATTAGACATGCATTTTCCCGCTAAAAGTCAAAATACCGTTTTGACAAACCAACACTTGAAGGAAGTGCTTTAACATCCTACCAACCTAATTTCAAACATCTTGCAGCCCAGGTGGAGACTCACAGTATACAACGCAGCACTAATATTAATCAATAGCTACACTTCGTTGTGAATGAATAAATTCGTATATCTTATTGTGTTTGTGTTGTGGCTTTTTTAAAACTTTTTGTTGGATTTTGTTATATGCGGCTCGAGCATGAAACAGGTCTGCCCACCCCTGATATAGAACTATAGCCTCGCATGAATGGTTATTACAATGATGGATCGCACTGTAATTGTAGATAATTTGAATTACTCATCATGAACAAATTGCTCTTGCCTAATTTTTCTTGACTGCCAAAACCCTATATTAAATTTTATTTTAAATTGAAAATGGTACTCCAGAAACAAAGCTGAGTTCAAAACAAAGATTATTAAGAAATAAGCACAACCTTTACTTAGATAATAACAGTAAATATCTGTTATAGTCTGGGTAAATAAAAGAAGAAATCAAGATGAAAACAATGTAGTCACACTTAGGGCTGCTAAGCAATTCGATTCGGTGATTCGAATCGATTCGAATTTATCGATTCACTCGAATCAATCATGAATCGTTCATAGCAACAACAACGTACTAAATAAATTAGAATTTTCCTTTTTAAAGACAAAATCGTAGCGATTTTGGCCAAATTCGACCAAAATCGATAGCATTTTGCCGTTAAAATGTGAAAATTGTTGCTTCTGTTAAGTTTAATTTCTGTTAAGCCAAGGCATCTGTGTCTTAATTCTTGAAAAAATAAAATTTATGGACAGAACGAGCTTGGACTGGGTGATTCAGTGGATGTAAATAATATATCTTGTCGTTTCTACCACACAATCAATTGGGTTCAGGTAGACAATAGACGCCTATCTTTCCCTTAGAGTAATTCAGTTACTGATCAGCACTGTCCACAGTTCGCACCACCAATATCATTTTGCAATACAAACTACATGGAAAATCACTATTTTTTTTATATATTTCAGTATCGCACCCCGCCACATGTGTCACCGAAAAAAGATGCAGCAAATGGAGAAGAAAATCCTGGTTTTGAAATGACAGATCGAGTTTAATGTGTTCCAAGAAAGTTTTGAGTTTCCAGGCTATCGCGGGCTCATCATAGAAATAAAAATACTAACTACAAATAACAAAAATTTCTACGATACAAATTGTACACTGCTACTCATATAGTATAAGGTACGGGAGTATCTAATCGAAGGTCCCGATGAGAGGGTTGTATGCCGATGGAGGGTTGTGAAAATAAAAACGTTACAGACTAACCGACAGAGTATATTTTAGTCAATAAATATCCCATTCTATCCACAGCCCATATCCAATTACCTAAGCATGAGTCACAGATGGACCGTGCCTAGGTAACATGGTCCATCAGTGACTCATACTTGACAAAAGTTAAAAATTTCTGATTTTTGTAGACGATTGCCTGTTATTGTCGGATTATCAATCCGATTTCCAGAAATCTAAAAAGAGCGTCCCGAGTAATTCAACGGATAGTTATGTTTGCAACCATCACCACGATAAGAGACCAGTGAAGCCTGGTAATTGTGTGAAAAACATTGAGTTAAAAAAGTAAGATTTCTGTGTAATGACTTTATTGCGGTAAACATTGGATATTGCAATTTTTGCTTGAAATAACATGAAGAGAAATAAAGTTGCCATGATTTGAGCTGAAGCTCTCCAGCAGTTCCTATCAATATTTTTTCTAGAGAGAAAGATTTAAATAATGTATTGTTGATTTATGTGAATAATATTTATTTTAGATATTTCAAGTTCATCGGTCTTGCACATATAATTTTTAATAAAATTTCTTGATTAAAATTGTTATGAAACTAGAAATTCTTGTCTCATTAATTTAATAAACATCGGTGTATTTAACATCGTTTTAAATTGTCGATCCCTGCGGTGTCTGGGTAGCATGATTCATGCGATATATTAGCTCTAATACGGTCGAATAAGAAAGCGTCATTTTATCAAGTTTCACCCCTCCAACGTCGACGACTTTCCGCCATCACTTGACAACCTTGCTAGTCGAACATACATAAACCAAGATTGCCTTTCCGCAAGCACTCATACTTAGGTTCCATCCGTGTCGCTGTGATACAAACCACAAATAAAAAAAACTCTTGATTTCTACACAGTTTGAATAGCTGATATGTCTCTTTTATGTTATTTGCATATTTTTAGAAAGCTCTCAAAATGTTGCTTTGTGCAAACTGATATGAAAGAATCCTGAAAGGCTGAGCAGCTTCCGAAAGAAATTAATCAACGACCAGAATATTATTGAAATTGGCTCTTAAGAACTTCCTGGCTCTAAAAAAAACTGCCTTAAAAATGAACTAACCTCCGTTAAATGACATAGTTCTGGTTTAAAGTACCAGAAGATACATTCGAAAAAAATCCTGGAGAGGACTGTAGGGGGGAGAGAGAGAGAGACTGTAAGAAACACTGTAACAAATGGCCGCGAGTGGTACTTGCCCTGTGCGATGGAGAGGTCATCTATCTATCCCTTCTTTTCTCCTTTTAGTCGCCTCTTACGACCGGCAGGGAACTCGTTAGGGCGCTGCTGAAGCCCGCACCTACAGGCGAACTATTTGTATCTCGCATAAACCAACGTCTGCACAAAATCAGGTAACATCGGATGTGGGATAACAGAGACTCCATAGTAGAGCGTGGCGAGTAGTATCTCTTGTCGACAGAAACCCCATCACAAGTCATTGCTTCTTTTAAGCTGCCTCTAACGACACACAGGAAAGAAGTTACGGCAATTTTAAAAACCATATTTACATGGCTTATGATACAAAGGTAGATTATCCATCAAGGGCACAATTTCTTACAATGAATTTTACACAATTTAACGGAATGTTTTAAAAGCTGCCTTAATGGTTCAAAATAAGGGTTTATCCTCGGTTTTGACGGAGCGAGGTTGTACTTTGATCCTCGACTTAAACTAGGGAATCATTATTCGACAACGGGGTTCTAATGAGCAACATAATAATATCGTCACCCATATGGGAACATCTGCTCGATTCATTCGACAAAGACAAGATTTTGACTTCAAAATGATCGTCACTTTGATACCATCTAATGTCACATGTCGGAGTTTTCGATAGTTAGCGGCAGAAGGTGCCAAATCGTGTGACATAAATATAAAAGTTAATTTTCTTCGATATCAAGATTTGTGCACAGGAGACCAGCGATTTTTTTCTGGGGGGGGAGTTCTTGGGACAAAAAGCATTGTGGGGCAAGAACAATAAACCTTGTTTTAATAATGAAAACCTCGTTTTATTATAAGTGATTGTGCAAAAATTTTTTTCATTTTGGGGATATTTACGTATTAAATTCCAAAATCTTGACAGGAACTGTTCCCCTTTTCAAATTTCTTCCTGCCGGTTTCGTCGCCAATAACTATATTATCACTAAAGTGTAATACCAAAGTAAAATAAATGGTTGGACACGATTGAGCGTTTTTTCGGACGTTCTAGTAATAATTTATCGGTTTTCGAGGTATTTTTCAATTTTGAATCATCATGGGAAAAAAAAAATACCAAAATAGCGAAAGAATCCCAAAACCAAACACCATTCTACATGTAACATTCAGCATATATTCCTAAAAAATCCCCTCTCTCGAAAAATAAGTTTTTTTTTAATATAATCGCCAGATTCAGACTGGTGCCCTGACTATCGGCAATCTTTTTTATCGGCAACAGAAAAACTCTTTTTTCAAAATCTTCTTCATATGGACCAGCATTGGGCTTAAATAAACGCCTCAATGACAGAAAGGGAACGAAATCTATCGAAACCAAACACGACTATATTATTCTATAAACATTCAAGATTTATATTTTCGATAATAATCATTGCATCTACATGGCAGAAATAATATTGACTTGCACTGAAAAATATCATAAGACTTCATCTCGATCTAAGCTGGGCAGTCAAATCTTTCACGATATAAAACCATGCATGGTCGAGCGTCACCCAAAGGAAAATACGTTTTGACAAAATAAATTTTTTGATTGTATATTAATGGAATCTCATGATAATTTTCTCACTAAAAAAGAAATGCAGAAATTCACCAAACATGCCAGTGTAAATGAAAATCGAGCGAATTTCCATATTTTTCTCCACTAACGAAATTTTTAAAATGAAAGAGAAAATCACTTGATCGCATATATCCTTCAGCGAGAATCAATTTATCGATAGAAAAACAAACAAGAGATAACGAAACGGCGCAAATCATACTTGATCAAGCGAGATTCTATGCAAAAATCTTACATGACCGAACAACACTCAATCAAGCACGATCTGACAAAATGATCAACAAAAAAAAAAACATAGTCGCTCAAGCGCGGGGATGTTGAGAAATAGAACAATGAAAAACCATAATACAAGACAAAAATTATTTTTGTTATTTATTCAGGACAAAAAAGCGAGAATTGTGGTAAATACAAAAAAGAATTTTTACGTTAAAAGAAAATAATAAAGAAAAAATGCGAAAAAGGCAAATAAATATGGAAAAAAATAATGTTCAGCAAAAAATATATCATCCGAATAGTTTGGTCGCGTTGTTTTTCTGTGTTATCAGGCATGGACCATAGATGGATCACGACATGAAGCGCGATTCATTTATTGTCCAAGTTTGATCAAATATTATAATATTTTCTGTACAGCAGCAATGGAATACGGTGACACGATATATGGATCAAACATGATTTATTTTTCCTGCTTCTTCAGACAGGAATGACAACTTCATCGCAGTAAGAAAAATCAAGGGAAGGCGCAAGCGCAGAACATATAATAGCACGGCAGTAAAAACAACATTGCAGATATATCTCTCTTCTGAAATATAGGTTTGTTTATTTATTTATATAAATCTACAAGCTTGGTCTAAGATTACATCATATGCGGCCCAAGCTTGGCTTTGACAAAAAATGTGGAACATGACGTCATTGCGAATACTGCGATGTGATAAAACATAGAATACAAAAACGATAAGTACAGAAATATTCTATATCAAAATGTCCATCGCGCCATGTAAGTTGTTTTATTAAAAAAAAATGTCTGATCGAGTATGGGCCAACGGTAAACGATGCAACGCCTCAATCGGTTTGAGTTTATTAGAACATTTCCAGAACGAGAATATTACCAGAATATTCCGTCATTGTCACACAAAATGAAAGAAAATAAACAAGTGCGAGGAAATCGTTAATTTGATTGTGAAGAACTTATTTTCCACTATACATCAGTTTTATTTTTACTCGACCCGTTAACTCTGTGCAGTTTCTTACGCATTCGCTGCGCCGGCGGTCACCTTCTGGGTGGTGCCTCTTTGGTAGAGTCAACGTTAGTCGACCGGATAGCCGATAGTATCTTGAATGCACTTATGGCAACAAAGCGCGAGTATTTGCCACAAAGTTACAAAAATTCGCCATCCGGATATAACTCCTCCGGTTCGTAACCGGAGGCACTTTGCGTCACAGCACCATGCCTGATGTCATTGTCAGCTTGGGCTCTGGCTCGCGCCTCTCTTTCTTGTGCGGTTTGTATTTTTCGGATTCGTGCACGGTCTACTACATCTAGTAAATTTTTGGCATCAATAGCGAGAACTTGATTCGCAGCCATGAGACCTAGAAAAAAATAACATTTTGGATAGTGAAAAAATGGAATTGCTAATAGGGCTGACAAAAATATTCGACTGGCAAATCATTTATTATTCGATTCGATCTCGACATCCATTCGAAATCGTATAAATTTTCAGTAAATAGATGTAAATGTTTATCAACAATTTTTTTTAAAAACATTTTGTTTGTTTATCGGATTCGATTCGATTCAGAATTTTTTTCTGTTTGTCATAATATTCGATTCATAAACTTGACTTCGGTGAGCCATCCATCAGTGACTCAGATATAGCAAAACTTATTTGCGTAGAGTTCTTCCGACTGGGTCCCGAGTTTGTGGGGATGAAAATCGTTCCTAAAATTCAGCTTTTTGACAAGATAACATAAACTACTAGCTTATTTCACAACTTACATTTTTTGTATTCGACGACTTGCGTTGTGGTGAAAAATCTTTGCACTAATTTCAACTGATTGATAACTTGCGATAAATCTTTGTTTGTTGTTTTCTGTGCCATGTCGATCTCTCGGTGAAAATCTTCTGGTAATTCAGGTAGAACTTTTTCCAGACTCGTACAGAGTTGTTTGAGAGCTGCACCGACAGTCTATGTGCAGCAGAAAAGAAACAAAAAAGGTCTCATCATGGATGATTTAATAATAATTCAGGGAAAGGAAATATTGAAATGCTTGCTCACAGATTCGGTCTGTGTACATTTCAATACTTTAAATAAGTTGGTAAAATATGTCTATCGGCCAAGACACTAATTCATTGTATTTGTGGTATTTCGAAACGAGATCGCACAATCCCAGACTGGTACGTTACGGTCTTGGTGGTTGAAGTTATTTTGGATTTGAAGAAATAAAATAATAGGGTATCAAAATTGCATTCGGCTAAAGGGATGAAGCCTAAAATTAGGTTTGATTGCGATGCTGCAGAATATCGTTGCAAAATGAGTAAGATTTTGTTATACAAAATACCATAGAGGAATCGTGACATGAGGCTATTCGAAACACTGCATCTCAATTTTGAAATGTAATCTGTGGTTCATTCTTGTCAAAACAAATTTTCATTATATAAAAACAACAATACCTTCACACTTGCAAACAATTCCTCAGGTTTTGCGTTCATTGTCATATTATTCATACCAAGAACAGATTTCACAACTTCCATTGTATGTTTATAAACGTAATCTTCATCTCTATTCAATTGCATTGTGGGAGCTGTCTTCACCTCTTCCAATTGTGTCTGAAGTGAAAAGGAATATCACATGTCAGAACAAAGTCCTGTATCAGCGGTTACTCAACGAAAATGACTAGTATTGGACTGATGACTTGTATTGTTGGGAAATCGTATCTTCCAATTCGACTGAGCCTACCGTAGTCAATGCACAAGGCGTGGAGATGCACGGACTCACGCAGTGATATATATAGTCTGTACCACTAGAAATTAAACATTCTGTATGTTTGAGTCAACTTAAAACACTTCGAAAATCCCTCTCTGTGAAGCGAAATCATGCTTTATATCAATTTATACATATGTCATGATTATGTTGCGCAATTATTGAATTCTGAATGGCGGAAAACGAAGATATCAAACGAAGGGAATTCCATATCAGTACTAAAATCAGCTTAAAATGTAAATTGCGATGCTATTCAAATAAAAAGCTCGTACGAAATCCTGGCAAATCGCTCCAAACATTCAATTCGTTTAAATAATTTGATTACTTATGTTTATTTCAGACAAACGAAATTTCTTAGAAAGGTGTCACACAAGGATCCGGAAGTACGTGTCAGACATGCATGACCAGTTTCGAAAGTAGATCTGGCAGTGAGAGACCACAAATGCATCCGAATGAAAAGCTGACATTACGCAATCAAGTGCAAAGTCAATATTTCCGGTAATCGTGCACAAATAGATCGAAAAAAATGAACTTTCTTCTTGAGTTTGTTTGAAAGCGGAAAAGCGCAATAATCAACCTTTGAGTAATTAAAAGTTGAAAAAGTGAAACACAAACTTGCATGTGTGACATTTCGATAGAAAACCTAATAATTAGTGATAAAACAGGAAACAGTTCGAAAATTTGTGAATTTTGCGTTATTGAAAGTGTAGATTAAGTACGACTAACTCGTTCAAGATAACATCGATGTCCTTGTCCGAATAGTCAAAATAGATTTCTTTTTTGATTATTTTTAATTTAAATAATTTTACAATAAAAAAATGATGTGCCAAATTTGCGTTGCAAATTGACGCAAATCATGATTGCTGCAAAATTAGCAAAATAAGGTATCAGCGAATATATCAGCAATTCGATTTATCTCGATTGTTGAAACATTCCATTTATTTAGTGCCTTTCAATTAACGTTTCACACAGTTTCGTGTGACGATCTTCCAAATTCGGCCATACCTTAGTTTGTGGAGGACCAGAAGGTTCATCTTTGGGCCTTGATCCTTTTCGAGGAGGTTTTGAAGGAGCGACAGTAGGAGGTGGTGGTGCCATGTCTGAAATTTCAAATGAAGAAAACAAGTTTATAATAAATATATGGCTAGGTACTAGATGGGATATATTTTTCAATGAATTAGGCAAAATTTGAAAACAGAGGCATAGTTTAGTAAGGGGGATACATTTGAGTATCAATACATGTTTGTTGTTTACTTTGAACGTTATATTTTAAGGCATTATTGAATTACGTTTAAATGGAATATGGAGGCGTCGGGGCGCTTCGATATATATGAGAATTAAATACAAAACAAGCAAGCCGCCAAAATTTAGTCAGTTTCAGGCTGTGAAAATGTCATGCGAGTTAAAAATAGCTTCCGTAAATCGATTGCAACTATTTCATTTAAGTGAGGATACAAAAAGTGAATTATTTTTACATAAGTAGATTATAGTTCATGAGACCTTGAACAAATTTGAACACTTCAAAAACACTGCATAATACCGCGCTTGGTTGACAGGGAACATAGGCCGTTTAAGCCGAACAGAATTGGTTTATTTATGGAAAATAATCTGACTGAAAGAGTTAGCATGGCAATGAAACAAAAATCACTGGTCTTTGACAGTAAAAAAAAATCATAATTTACTTTCTTGACCAAATATGGGGTGTTGATGGAACGCACCGTGACGGTGCGTGCGGTCCATCAACAGCCCATAATTGGCATAAATCCTATCAACATGGCGTTTTTCTAACTTTGGAAATATGCAATTACTGTAAATGACGAGTTAATTTACTGTACTTTTGTTACAGTGTGAATAATAAACTCGATCACGAACATTTTAATAATTTTAATACATTTGATGATAAAATTTGGATTTTTTTATGAAAAGAACCGGATGTAACTTCATGATTTACCTGTTAGTGACGTATTGCTTCCTCTTGCTCTACGTAAGGCAGCATCTTCTCCATTAGCTGACGCATTATCAGGATTCTGTAACGACGTAAACTTTTTACGTGAAACGTTCAACCAGACAAAATAATTTATTCAAAATAAAAAAAGCAAAAACCATGCAAATAAAAATAGATAAAATAGGTTAGTATGCAAAACATTATCGGAATAATAATAATAATAATAATAAAAAATATAACAAAAATATAAATACCGACCATAGTTTACATAATACCATATTTACGTCAGATTTTGCGTCAGCGTCACGACGTAGATTAGTAATATTTGTCCACCAAGCAGACGTCGAAGTTAATAATGCCAATATCATGCAGTAGAAGTAGTAGATACATGCAATGGACGAGTAGTAAGCAGAACGGAAAATAAAACAAAATGAAAATAAATTAATAAAAATGAATACAAAATAAAAAGAAAATGGGCAAAATAGTGAGAACCCTAAATTTTCCATTTTCCACGGGGATCAAAAACCCGGCATATATGACGCAAAAAATATATTTTTCGATCTTTTTTAATTCGTGTAGAAATAACATTTGAAAGTGTGTATGAATTTTGTTAGGTCAAGCATGAGCCACAGATGGACCGCTCTTTCTGGCAATATGATATATCTGTGATCCAATCTTGCCACGAAATATGGAATCAACAGCTAAGTGTATTTTTAGTAAAATATCAAAATTTTTATATTTTGGAAATATTATGTACAATGTTCCAAATAGATTTTTTACTCTGATTGAGATTTTATTTTGTCGAGCATGGGTCATTGATGGCTCGCGCCTCGGAGGCGCGATCCATCAATGACCCATGCTTGACAAAATAACACATTTTCTATAACTGGATTATGCCCAAATATGTTGACAGACATTTTATTCCATCATAATTAATTATATTTTCCACTTATGGTAATATACCAGCACACCAGCAAAATAAACTATGACGTATACATATAAAACACAATGAGTAATCACATTTTTATTTTTATTTTTTGTTACCATCATGATTAGAATATCACGTTTGGCTATCTATCAGAAAAAGTTATTGTTTCAAACTTTTTAAATAATGATAATTAGCCAATTCGGACATGAAAAATACGAAGCCATTGAACAAATTTAACGTTTTAATATGAAACAGATTTGTGGACAACGTCGAATGCAATATATGGTTACTTTGTTTGCATAATAATAATTATATTATTTTTTTTATTGAAATACACTCTAAGGAAGGAAGGAAGCAGCTCTCAAAGGGAACCAACCAACCGCCACTCAATAGCAAAGAGCTACTAAAAGATGTAGTACCAGCAACTGCACTTATAAACAGAACTGAATCGCCATGGTAAAGTGCAGAGAGTGGTATCTACCCTGGACGATACCACTCTCTGCACTTTCAAGGAGAAATGCAGAGAACAGTTCTACTACTTTCCTATGATATTTAACCATTTTTTGAGAAAATGACGAAATTCGTTGACCAAACGGTCCATTTTTAAATAAGATTGGGAATATTCAAGTGTGATTTATCAACCAACATAAATAAAAAAAATTTACCCTATAAGTAAAATGCATTTTTGAATTTTGAGCTACAAACGAACTAACAAAATAGTAAAATTAACATGCATCTTACCAGCATCTGTTCTTCCTGTTCCAACCATTTTGCGTTTTCTCTAGCTTGTCTTTGTTGTTGATCCAATGTTTGTTGTAACATGGCTTCCTCCATTTGTTTCAATCTTAATTTTTCTTGTGCTTCGTGTTTCGTCAGTTCCTGTGATGACGTCATCATTAGTAAAAATTTACAACTCAATGTGAATATGCTGAGTCACACAAATCATCTATATTCGAAAAAAGTCGAGGAAAATCATTGGTGTCAATAATAAGACTCACAAAAGGTTTAAAAATCATCAACACTGCTATGAAATAGCAGTGTTGGTGGTTTTGAAGCGTTTTTGTTCATCCTAACAAAATTACCATAAAGTTCCGAGATAGTCGAAGAACTATAAAATCAAAATTGAAAATGGGTAACATGAACGATGAACCTACCTCAGTGGTCATGATTTTTTGTTTTGGAGGTACAGCAGGCATAGCTCTGGAGTATCCAGGTACCCCGCCGTTAGATGATGACGTAACACTTGATCTTGGACTTCCTTGCAAACCGCCATGACTGAATCCAGGACGATTTGGCTAAAAAAAGAGAAATTGGGTTTAAATAAGAATGACGAAAATTTTTATTTCAATATTGAATTTGCTATTTTGTTAGAAACAAAGAACAACTGCATCTTGACAAAAAGGCACGTGTTGGGTTGAATTTGATAAATTCCTTGGTAAAAAATCAATAGTAAGTAAACTGGACAACGGCTGAGTCAACTTTCATGCCGGTATCAAGAATAATCTAATGTTCGGCTTCCATTATTTATACCTTGCCCTTAAGATGTGGCCTGTGCCTTGTTAACTTCGTTACTTTCCCGGCGCTGTTCCGTCTTGGCGTTCGCACAACTGTCGCGTATTGAGCTGTATTATTGCTGACATAACTCACTGGTCCCGTAGAGTAATCAAAGGGGGCAGTTGTATACGCTGCTCCAGAATTTTTCCTTGGGAGGGGAAGAGTCTCATAAGCGGGGGTTATTGGTCTGACGTCATCATCATCTGACGTGAATGACGCACGCTTCCGACTCGATCTCCGTCGACGTAACGTACCACCGTGTCCGTGGTTAGAAGCGTTTGACGAGGTACGTAATGATAAAGAAACATGAGCTAGCATGTTCAAGGTATCGTTCAATTTTTCAAGTTCGTTCATGTCGACTTTGTTGTTATTATTTTGACACATCGTTGTGCTGGGTGACATAACTCCCACAGACATTTTCATTGTATTCCCCCGACGTACTACCATATATATATATATATATATATATATATATTTTATAATGGTTTTATGATTATTTATTTACTGCTGCGTGAAAAGTCACAATTCGTTTATTAGTGTTATAAAATAATATTCGATTTATCGAGACGGTGAAAACTCAGAACATGGCTAAGCGCAACTCTAGGTGTTACTTTGTCGAACATAAGCCACAGATGGACCGCGCCTCGGCGGCGCGATCCATCAGTGGCTTATGTTCAATAAAACCTCCAAGAAGTGTTGAATTATCTGATATAGCCTCATTTGTACTCACACTAAGCTATTTCGTCCATACAAACTTGGAAACTTGACTACCTTTTACACTCTCTACCTTTCCCAGCACTTACTATGAAACATCCAGCGATACGAACCATAACAAACCATGATGTTGTGATAAGGTCGGAATCGGATGAAAATTGAACGATTTGATTTGTAACCTTTTCCAATTTCAGAAAAAGAAATCTGAAATTATAATATATATATATACGAAAAACAACGTTAAGTTCAGCATTCATTCCCAACTAAAGTTCTTGAAAGACACTTGAGTGTTTGTCATCTAATCAATCCGGTACAGTCATAAACTTAAAAGTAAAAAAATTATCAGCGTAACTTCTACTGATCACGATTAAACTACAGAAACTTATCTTTCAGCGCACGAACACAAATGACCCCATGAATAAAGTCGGCAGTCGAGGCTATTGATGACGTCACCAAGCGCACTCCATTGCATTGCAAATTTTCTTTTCAATAGATTTCGAGTTTGGAAACGCTAAAACGTATAGGAAACGCGTATTGAATTGAAAAACATGAAGTACGTGCGGTCGATATTAGGATGAGCAGGTGGTCAATTAAAATATTGGGGTTGGTCACTTAGCGAACCCTAACCTTGGCTACAATAGTCCACTTGTTTTTAGGGTCACAATTTAAAGTGGGCAATCGAAACACAAAAACTCGAATAAGAATTTAAACAGGAAGAATAACAGAGAACATTTAAAATTAATTACGTATTAAAGATAACAAACCATAGAACAAAAATAGACATTCGTAAACTTTTATTAGGTTCTAATTTGATTTGATAAACAATACACCAAATTTAAAACCGATTTTGTTTTCAAATTGACACTTTTATATGAATTAATTGTACAATGATGATAGTCCTACCACGCTCTCTAAACCTAGCTTGTTACCGACCGCCTAAATTGAAACAAATCTGAAATAACCTGATAACTTCGCGTGTAGCTGTATGTATCCTATGTGTGAACTAAACCGAAAATACTATATAACAATAACATTCTGGATATGCATTTTTAACACAATATAATATATGCGTGACACAACAATTATTGTACATTAGCTGTCTGTTTAAAATAAACTAGTTACTCGCATTTCAACAAACAAATTTGACATACTTACTGGTCCCGAGCATGGGCTTATGATGAAGCGCGCCGCCGAGGCATCAGCCTATGCTCGACCACGCATAACCACAATATACAATCCGAACGCGCAAAAACGACTGATTTTCGATGCCACTAAAGAATAAAAATTCGTTACTGCATGATGTATACATCAAGACGGCAGGTGAAATGACACGCTTGCCAGAATATGTACGTCACCAGACCACGCTAGCTATTTTCCACGTTGGATTAACTTAAACTAAAAAAAAAAAAGATTTTTCGAAATTTAATAAACTAAAATGTTACGTTCCACTGAAAGTATTGATTCACGTAGGTCCAAAACAACAGCATGATTTATTACAAAACATATATATATGGACAAAGTTCAGATAAGGCTGTGGATATTTCAAAAATACAAAAAAAATATTGAAACGTCATTTTGTTCGCAAACGCCCTGAAACGTTTTAACAAAATAGAAAATGATATTGTTCGATAGAAAAATATTCGAATGTCTCAGAATGTCAAATCCGTTCAATTCTGTTGAAAATACGTTCTTGGCTGACATACAAGGTGTAAGTTTCAATAACGATTTATTGCTAAATATGCTATATATATATATATATATATAGATCATCCAAACTTTGAACATGTTTGAGAAAAAAAAAATACCGCAAGGTGAGGAAATTCTGCATTGATGAAGCCTGTCCCACAAAGCGCGTCCTAACCGAAATTTTCAACTTAAAAAAGTATGAATGAGTTTACACAAATCGAGACGACTACTAATAATCAACCTTATCGGTGACGGTGGCAATTCATCGTCGCCACTGCATTACAACATTTTAAACACAGACTTCTGTCGAGTCAGAGCCACAGTCGAGATGATCCAGTGAGGAAAGAGATGACATTTCAGATAAGCTAAATCGCTGGCGTTTGCACCTAGTTTGTCCATTTGCAGCGAAGTCATGACTTATGTCAAATTTTACAACGCAAAAATCTTGGCATATATCATGATTTCGCTGCAAAATTGCCCAATCTAAAAACGAAATTACTTTTATTATTCAAAATTCTAGGCCGCCTGACCATCTTAATAAGAACATACCCTAATAGTACGCGAAAAAGCTAATTGATATCCACTATAATCTTCCAAGAAATAAATCAAGAACTAAGACATATTACAAACTCCCACCTTTCTTTAAAAGTCTACTCGACAGACTCACTGTACTCTTGACCGATGGTTGCACAGCAAGGTGGTTCGACTTATATACGTGCTACCTATTTCCGACATCAATCGAGAGACTTGAAATTTAACTCTTACGTCGCAAAGGAAGTCTTGATGACTTGAAAGACTTATTTTAACTAATTAACCCAACGCCCAGGGTTAACTTTGGTATTTTAATCATGGTGAGGCCACTGGCATTTCAAATGTCAAGAGACTGTTGACAAACTTTCCTACAAGAAGAATAAAAATTCCCAGCAAAATTGATCGTTGTCAGAACGCTGCTAAATGCATTGAACAATTCGAGAACGAATATTCGAACAGACAATTACCTAATTAACATGATAACACTAACAATTAGGGATATCCAAAATATTCTATTCAATTATCCTAGAGATTGGAAATCAACAGTTTCAAAAAACTATGCATTTTTAGAAAATAGATGTAAATTTTGACGTCTTTAATAATTTTTTGAGAAAAGGTTTTTTTTGTTCGTTGTAATGCTTCTGATTCGATTCAGACTTCAACAGATATTCGATTTTGTCCACTCCCACTAAAAATGCATCAATATTTGGAAAAAAGTTTTATGATCACCGTTAAATTTAAACGAAAAACCGCGTGTAAGAGTCTAGTTGTATATCAATCAAATATGGAATAAAAATTTAATTTGATAACAAAGGGTGAATTTCGTGTTCGGAATGTCAATTTTCCAACACGGGCAAGCATCTGTTAGTATTACATAAACGTAATAGTACTATCCATATCACATTAACTTATCACATAGAACAGGAAATAGCGACAAATTAGTCATTAGCTATGGACTATCAATATTTAAATTATTCTACCATTTAAGGTATGTATTGGCCAAACAAAATGCGAAGAATATTTGTTTGCAAAATATCGTGGCAACGCTCGCGATTAAATATTTTGTAAATTTCCTCAAAAAATTAAATCTGGATTAAAATTTCATTTCGTCAAATATGAGTCACAGATGGACCGCGCCGTCATGGCGCGATCCATCAGTGACTTATAATTGTTTTGCTTCGCAAAAAACCTTGGCTGGGAACCATAATTGAAGTTGTTCGTTGCGCTATGAGCACACGAACAAACGAAAAAAATCGACGCCATACACGGGTCCTCGCACCTTAAACCGATAACTTTTTAAATCACTACACACACACAAGTCCATATTTTTCCAGTTGAATAGTAGGATGTAGGATTTCGAATGGCGCAAGATAAAACGGAAATGACGTATTACATTCAGTATTTCAAACGGATTTTCGTAAATCTCACACCACAAACAAACGTAAGACATACATACGACGATAATTCATTAGATATATTACGCATTACATGGAGATACTTTAGAAATTTCAAGTGAAAATATTTTCAGAAACTATCACAAGAAAACGTTACCGATTGAAAATATTTCCTTTCGAACCTTTTATTTAAAATTCGATTCGAAAAGCAAAGATCCACAATAAAATTGCTCAGTCACTAGTATATCCAAAAAAATATATCTTAAATCCTTCAAACGATTTTTCAGTAATCTTGCAATAAAAACTTCTAAACGTAAAATTGTCTAACATTACTTTTGAAAAGGTCGACAATATCTCATTCTCAATTTCAAACATTTATTCAACCTGGAATTGCATTTCAGGGTTACTTTTCTCACTCAACGCTGAAATTTGCATACGAGTCTCCGGCACCTATATTCATATATATTTAGGATAAAAATAACTCAATTTTTCGAATACACAGCTTGGTATTTACTATCGATCTAAAACAAGTTTGGTGGTATCAAGAGGACAAGCTTCGACAATAATCATCGTATGATTTACAACCAAGGTTATTTTAATAAAGCAAATTTTTTTTTTCTCATTCTGTTGCAACCTCTCATAGAATAGCATAAAATTTTTGCTTGAACTTTATTTTGTTGAGAATGGGCCATCTGTGGATCATGCTCGGCAAAAAAGCGTTTTAATTCCCATATGATAACAATACTGGTTTTCGCAATATCGTTCACTCATACTTACATAACTGATCTAATATGCATGTGATTTGAACGTAATCAATGACATATAATATTAAAACCCTTGAAACATTGCATCCTATTATATACCGATCTTCAGCGAAACCTAAAAATCACCTCAAAATTGACCTTACTTTAGGTACCTAGGAATCTATCATTGAAATTCCGTATCTATTTTGGTCAAAACTTTTACAGTAGTCGTCAAGAGATGCGACATTTTCTGAAAAATCCCAGTTTCAGCTAGAACTCGACTCTTTTGTACGCTTCCCCTTTAGCGCAAGATGAAAACTTGTCCGCGTAAAATGCGTTAAAAATCACCGATATCATCTATGGCATTTTAAACGCGGCCAACCTTGTTCATATATTTTCCCAACCGCAAAATCGCGCAGTGCTAGTGCAGTAAAAAGTGGAACAAAAAAAACACGGCGAAGTGACGCGAGTTAACACAATGGTGAGAAAAGGGTCGCTGACTGCGTTATATTTTGCAATTTTTAGAGTGTATATACGCGGAAGTCAGTATCATATATGAATCATATATAAACGCGGCATAGAGTCGCGCATCATCTATGGTCCACGGTAAGCCGAGAAAAAGTATTATATGGTGGACATTTGTCATATCACTCACAAAAAGCTTCGGGGAATGATATATTGCACGGGTTTCCTGAAACTAACAAGGTGATCCAAAAAAGGAAATTTTTGAAAACACTGAACGCAGCTGGGCCCTGGACATTTTTGAAAGCAATTTGAATTTGACAAACAAGGGCCACGGATAGACCGCGCCATAGCGGCGCGATCCATCCGAAATCCATGCTTTTTGGAAACAAACTTTTCGGTGAGTAAGGATATTCATGACTCATCAAATCAAATTTCAGTAAGTCAAAATTTTGAGCAAACTCCAAAACTTAAACACAGGAAGAAAATACACCTAAAAAGTTTTCTTCTAGACTAGTAACTAACACCTAAATCTAATCTGAAACCTTCACGCTGTACTTCGATGAAACTTAGAAATTTGGAGGTAAATTCAGTGACATAATCGTTAGGTTCAAATGACAAAAATTACATAGTTTCACAGTATATGTTAATTAGTGGGTTCAGAAACTGTTAAACTACTGGTTAGGTATCACAATTCTCGTTTTACCAGGAATATATGTGATTGAATTTCGTACACGTATGGCTGCAATGTCGTATAAGTTTCAGAACCGAATCTCGTATCCAAGTTTACCGAATCTGGTACATGAGAATTGGTCGCAAAAAATGAGGGAGGGTATCGATGGACGGCATACTGTAACAAAAGTACAGTAAATTTACTGGCCATTTGCAGTAATTGCATATTTTCAAAGTTAAAAAAAAGCCATGTTGGTGAGATTTATGCCAATTATGTATGGGTGTTGAAGGACCGCACCTTCGCGGTGCGTTACATCAACACCCAATATTTGGTCAAAAAAGTCGATTTTGATTTTTTTAATACGGTCAAGTAAAATTACTGTCAAAGTTCAGTGATTTTGCTGCATTTTTGTTACAGTGTATATAATTGAATCTGATAAAATTACGAAAATTATATCGAACGAGTCACGTTTCGATAACAGGCATCCTAATCCGAACGACATAAAATGGAAACTTATTAATCTTTATTAATTTGATAAAGTTCGAAAAATATTTGAAGCTCTGGAATTTTTAGTTTGTCATCCTTGGATCATAGATGGACAGTTTCTTAATAATTCATGTTCGACCAAAATACCTTTTCCGGCTAAAACCCAGGTCAATATAGAGAATTGCGGTAAATGCGCGTTCTGAAAACTATTACAAATTTTCACATCAAAAGTCAAACCAAACATAAAAGCAATTAATATTAAAATGGTGACGTCACGCAAGGGAGAATGGGCCAAAGCGGAACCCTTGTCACCGGCAATACCCTTCAAGTACAGGGAAATCATAGAAGCAATAAATTCAGAAAAAACGCCACCACTGTTGTTCATTAATCATAGAAAATTGGGTTTAGTGTTCTCTGAAAAGATTGAATCGCGCAATTTGAATATTCATACCCACTTTATTTCAAATAACTTCAAAATGAACAAAACAATTAAAATTTGAAGGACAAATAAAAAAGATGCCATTTACTTTTGCTTACGCATAAAACCAAAAATGAAAAATCGATTACCATTCGGACCGAATTAATGATCCGAGTGAATAAACTTGAACCTATTTGACAGCAGCGATATTATATAGAACTATTACACACAACTAACATCGGAATGCAGATATATTGCAAAACTGCGCACACTCAATAAAAAATTTTGCACGCGAATCTCTATCGCCTCAAGTGTCGTTTTTAGGAGAGAGTTTATTTTGTTGAGTACGAGGCGCATGCTTAAAACGGCGCGATCTACCAGTGACTCATGCATAGAAGTTTTTTATGATTCGAGGAACATTTCGTTAGCGTAGTTTCGGGCGATGAATACAATTTCAAAATCTTTGATTCTATTCAGTACACCATATTAGATTGCAGCGTCCCATCCATCCATTAAATATTATTAATCTGACGTTCATCCACAACATAACTAATGTCTCATTAAAATATTATTTAAATGAATTAAATTAATATTCCCAGAATAGAATTTGGGTTATGACAATGACATTTCGAATGCCAGTCAATGTGTCAAAGTGTGTCTGGTGACTCTGCAGCGAAAGGGCAAGAGAGGTCTTGATATACAATTGTTCTTGGAAGATTGGGTAACAGAGGTTCGAAAGCCCACGCAACGCCCATCCATGGCACATGCCTGGGTAAATAATTTTCCAACCACTAAAGCGTGTACGTCAAAATTTTTCTTGTCGAGTATGAGCTACAGATAGACCGCGCCTCGGCGGCGCGATCTATCAGTGACTCATACTTAACAAAACATGTGTGATCGAAATTCTTTTGGACAAGGTGTTCAAAAACATCTTTAGTCCATTTTCATGTGTTAGAAATATCAGTGATTATAAGCAAATCCCACCTAGCCTTATTTATCACTCCATTCACCCGAATTAGAGTCATATTTGCTAGATAAAACGAAACTTACTTTAGGTGGAGGTTCGTCAAAGGATGATTGGTTGTCAGTTTCAAATCTGATTCTGTCCGCTTGTTCACGTTGTTGTCTTTCAAGGATGACACTGAAAACAGGAGAAAATATATTGAATTATTATGTCTGTTTACCCAGAAAAAGTTAAATTATTTTCAAATTTATCCATATGACTAATACCCAAGCCTCGGGTTTCGAGTAAACATTGGGTAACATATTAATTCATATTAATGGTACAACCCCGAACATATGCAAGATATCATTTTGAGAATAGTCTAGGAAAATCTTGGTCAAGACCTTTCACTTGGTGTCTCCTCGCCACAATACAAGAAAATTTGTTGAACTAATTCCAAATAGTGACAAGTCTAAAAACTGCATTCGACAACGCGCACAGACGGAAAGGTCAAATAAGATGCTATTATTAGGTGACATTTTCTACTTTGAAGTGAAGTTATATAAAGCAAAAAAAAATGGCCTGAACAGAAATTTGGTTTTGTCAAGCATGCGCCACAGATGGACCGCGTCTCGTCGACGCGATCCATCAGTGGCGCATAACAAAAGCTACCGCGACAAATTTCTTTAATTGGGGATGGGTCACCAATGCTTGGAAACTGTCTGTATAACAGCTGAACGAAGTTATTAAGAAATAAGAGTTCCACAACAACTTCGATTTGTGTCCATGCTTTAAAGCGTTGTTATCAGACGTCACAGTTATGAAATAAAGACAAGAATATCACACTACCCAGGTGGAATGAAAACATCGTCTTCAAAATTTGCTTCTGATGACGTATTATGTTCTGGATTATTGTATCCGTTCATATTTGAAGATAATTTCACATTGGAAATTATTGGTGAATTATTTTCTCCTTTTATCTGTCCGTTCGATATAAGGGGTGGACTGCTCCGAAATGCTATCTTTGCCATTTTCACTAAATTAGATCCCATTTCGTCGTTTTCGTCGTTATTATCGTAAAATTCTTCACTGATATTGTCAAAGTCTTGTTCGTTTTCGTAAAATTCCCCCTCCCTACTTTCTCTTGATTGCAATCGAAGTAATTGTGTATTGGCGAGGTTTTGTGACGTCAGAGATCGACTGCTTCGCCGCGAGTCGTCGTCACCCTGGCTATTGCTCAGGATATCACTTTCTCTGGACGAAAAATTCGATAAACTCGATACGACCGTGATATCAGGGGATTTCTCTCCGTTTAAGGAACTGTCTATGCTGACTCCACGATTTGTGGTGCGAAGAGAATCGGTGACAGGATGTTGAGAGGTTTCTGTCTCGTACAACGGTGAATTGACAAACGTGAATGAACTCTGACTGACGGATCTTTTCGCTTTCTTTCCTTTTCGCTTAAAGAGTTTATTATAATTTGCTACTAGCACGTTCTCTTTTTTCGAATCGAAATCTTTGCTCGAACTTTGCTTCTTTTTACTCTTTTTCGATTTTTGAGAACTTTCACTGTTGCTTAAAGACGCAGTCGACTTACCGCTATTGATAACCAAACAGTCGGCTGATTGAGTCTGTTGTAACGACGCCTTTTTTTCTCTTCCGGTAAAAACATTTGTCTTATTTGCGTACGAATCATTTGAATAGGTCAAGTCGTGCTGCAGTTCGTGCCATGTTGGCTCATTTTTAGCAACATGTTGTGGAATGGTATCATGGCCGTCTGTACATCTTTTCATACCTGTAGATTGATCGTTATTAGTGATGTCATCGCTGCGGTCAGTTGAGTTCAAATTACCTGAAGCAAAACCAGAAGTTTTCGAGGTACTCGAGATAGAATTAGTTTTATCCGTTGCTTTATTATCATATTCTTCTCCCCAGGTAGTATAATGAACATTATCTTCTAATTTAGTATGGGAAAAGAGTTCCGTTGATTCAAGAGCTGACATAAGACTTTCAACATCGGAGAAACGCGAAGTTCTACCAAGAGTTCCGACTGGAGTTTCTTTCTTGGGCGTTTCGCTCTGATTTGATGTCATTTCTTTGATCATTTCCTCTAAATCTTCCTCCGATGGTCCTCTCTGCCTATTGACATCAGCATTTGACGATGATATAGATTTTGCAGGCGCAAGATGGTCGGTGGATTTCGATTTCTTTTTGACCACAGCATATACCGGTGATCCCGATGAGAAATTTTGCTCTTGCAAACCGTCACCGCACAGTGACGCTCTTATGACATCATCATTGACGTAATCAGACTTCCGCCATACACGCTCCAAACGGTCGCGTGCATTCTCCCGCACGTTCTCTTCTGATACATCGGGATCGACATTATCGTATTTCTCCGCATCCTTGTCAGAAGGTGGCGCTACAGAGAGGGGTGATGACACGGCTGCTTCTGACCCAAGAAAGCGCGGGAAGGTTGCGGTCGCATAATCGGAATGCGATGGAGAAAATTTCAATCCAATGGACGGATTTTGATGAGAGTTGTTGACACATTCAGATGATTGAAATTTTCGACATTTTGACGAGGAACATTCGGAACGACTTAGGTTATTGTTATTGCAAGAAATTGGAACTTGTGTATAAAAAGTTGGAGCATTTTGTTCAATGGGTGAATGATGGAACTTTGAAGCTGCGATTCGACCGTTCTCGGGCGTTAGATGTTTTACGTCGTCTCCCAGAGCTAATACTGTCTGGGATAATTTGAGTAACGCCGAATTTGACGTCTTGTGCTGCAACTGAAGTGCTTTAACAAGGGAATCAACTTTTGATTCAACTGAGTTCAACCTACTACGTGCATCAAGTAAGCAAAGCAGTAAGGTTTTCAGAGTTGCAGCATTAACCAACACAGTATCTCCTGCAGTTACATGGCTAGAATTGTTTTGATTGGTTGATAATCCAGAACTGTTCTCTCGACCCCACTCCGTATTCTCGTTCATTCTAATTGTTGACTTCCCTTCAGGAAAGGGATCCGGAGAATTCATTTGACCTTCACCGGGATTAAAAATTCCCATGGATAATGATATTGTATTCGGCCGTTTCGGATGCAATTTCGGACTATTTTCCATCTCACTAACACGTCCACTATCGTGATTGTCAACTTCGCTCCCACTCTCGCTATATCCACTCGTGGTGGGTGAGGGGGGTGAGTATTTTACTTTACTTGGATGAGAAACAGAATATTCGATTATATTGTTGTTGTCGATTCTATGGTAGTGTTCATCAATGACGTCATCCATATTCTTATTTACCTTCCTTAAATACACAAATCTCGGATCAGTCGTGACAGGTGATCAGGCAATACTCTCTACTCTAAAATCCATTTAACATAGAGAATAGCAACACATAACTATTACGCATACAAGGAAACAAACCTGGTCAAACAAATGAAATATTCCAATACATTTAAAATACAATCCTCAAATATCTCGATGTCACTGTATCACTAGCACATAATGTTCAAGTTCGAAACAAAATCGAGATAATAAAGAAGAGTGAACAAAGTCCCACAACATTATAAAACGTGTCACCTGCAAATTGCAAATCTACAAAACGACCATGAAAACCACAAAATCTGTTTTGGATATCTGAGTAATGGTCGGGAAACATAGCCCCGAGAATCGAGGCACGCAAACAAGATATCAATCAAGTCATCGTTAGTTGCATTTACACAAATTATATTTTGTTAGAAGTAGGTATTCAGGGGTTGTGAATACAGCTTTATTTCGCCTAATATGCAAAATTTCCGAGTATCCAGTAATATTGATACCCTCTCATATGAATTGTTGGAACAAAAACAAGGGAAGCCCATGTTTCTGAGTTACCGATGGTTACCCAAATAGCTATGTTGCATTGACAGGAAAACACATTATTGCATTTACCCAAAACACATTAAAATATTTTCAACATTAGAACATTATCACCCAGTAATTTACTGCTAAAAATCGCCACAGACATTCAATGGCAACTATAAGTGATTCGAACTAAAACCTCAGATCAGAAATTTTATTCTGTCGAGCATGCGCAACAGATAGACAGCGCCTCGATGGCACGATCTATCAGTGGCCCATACTTGAAGAACGCATATCGCTCAAATTCGGTCTAACTTTACTTCCTGTGAAATATCACAGAACTTGACATTATCTTTCGGAACAAAAATGCAAGTGAAATGTGTGCGTTTTTCTACTCGCGTTTAAAAGGTCCAAAATAATGTTGTATCCGAACTATGATTTGCCACCGCGGTAAGATACTGTTTATTGTAGAATTAGAAGCGTAAATGTCAACGAACACGTAAATAGGAATTCTCTGTTACGAAACAAATAGATAAATTAAATTGAATTTGCACTTTTGCCAAAATATTTGTTGTGTGGATTGTGAAAAACGAGGTGATGTATCACGAATTTCTTGGCACAAAATTCACCATATTATATAAGTATAATTGATACATCAAGACCGAGGCAATTTCTCATCTCAAAGAAGTGAGCAAAATTTAACATAGCTTGCAGATAGCTGACGTTAAAACAATCTGGAGGGAGGAGGTGGATTTTAAAACGAAACACCTTTTTCGTAAAAATATTGAAAGCACATCACTTTTCATTCCAAATACCATTCATATCGAATAAAAGAATCAATCATAATTACGCATCTCAAAAAAAGCGTCTATATTTCATTCTGTTGAAGCACTGATGGATTGCGCTTTCGTAGAGCGTTCGTTCCATCTGTGGACCATGCCGCAAAAACTTAAATACTGGCATGGATAGAAATGCAGAATATTTTGATATATATATCGACCTGAATAAATCAGGTATAAAGGGCAAGACAATGTAGCCTTTGCGTAGTAAGAGCTAATCATTTGCAATAAATCACAATAATAAGATAATAGTGTGCCTAAGTGGACACATGCATACGAAAACAATTTATTAATGTTACTTAACCAGTCAAGAAAAAAAATGACCACAGTCTTTTTTGTTAAGCATACGCCACTGATAGAACGCGCCGCCGAGGCGCGGTCTATGTGTGGCGAATGCTGGACAAAAAGGGAGGAATGAGGAGTACGTACGTTTATGCGCATTGCGTTCCAAATCCACTAGATTTTCTTTTTGAATCGTAGCGTTTACCACGTATAAATTCACCAAGAAAGCTATAATTATTACTGCTGCCGCCAGTAAACATTTCCGACAGAAATTTTGCTAACAATCTACAGTATTGATGGATGGGAGCGATAATCCGATAATGCGCTCTGAAAACCAGCACGTAAGTCGTTTTAGTAAAAATGACCCGTGAGACCTTCCAACTCAAATATTTGCACAGAATATTTCTCAAAAATAAATTTGATTTTAGTTTGATCCAGGTCGTCGTAAAACTAAAACTAAAAAATATTACGATAAAATCGCCTTTCTGAGTGAAACAATAGTAACTCGCATAAGGCGGGCGAATTGGCCATTTTTCCTTGTTTGCTACTTCTTTGATTACTACTTTCCATTCTATCTTCGCATCTAATAAAACTAATAATCAACAAAGCGGCGAAACGGCAGAGTATTTTTATCGAATTTGAATATTCACACTTGATATAAAAATTTTGCTGTATGTTTCTCGAATTTTCGCAAAAACTGCCCGACAATGTACACATTAATAAAGGACGCTAAAAAATAACTTAAAACGGTATCTCGTCAGTTTGTGAAATATAAATCTAGAGAATACGTCATATGGGTGGGACTTGATATATATGTAAATAAAAACTTGCTACTATCACAAATTAATTAACTGTTGAAACTATTAAAAATCGATGATGATACTTATCGGCTAGACAGAACATTAGTAATATCAGATTCATTTACGGTTAGGTTAATTTCTCATTTTGAACGATAGATTCGCACTGAGAAGCAAAATCCATTAAAATCTCAAATTCTATGAGGTGTTAATTGAACCCATTAAATATCCACTTATTTCACTTTTCCAAGTAATTTGATGCAAGACCTAATAAACATACTCGTTCAAAGGTGAGCCATCGATAAAAGAACTTTTGACCGCGGTTCAAGTTTGAACGAATATGTTTAAAGACTACCTTAAATACAAAAAATCAAGCAAAAACTGACAACCGGTTCCCAAATTCGTAATCATTTCCAAAAGGGGATATTCAAACACAAAAATCCACAAAAACAAGCAAACAGTAGCAGATAATAGGATTAATTTAGATAAAGGTGTCCGATGTCAAATTATAGGAACGAAAAGAAAGAGATTGCTATATCGTATTACTAATTCTAGTCTGACTAAGTAGCTAGACCCTGTAGTTAAATGGCAAATTGAATATCTAAATGGATTTTTGACAGTTGAAAACAGACTAGATATTTATTATTTTAAGGTAAATTCCAACAATCAACCCTGCGATAAATAAAAAGTTAATGTTTTCTTTGCACTGCCTTACACAAGCTGAAAAACTCTTTTGACAAGTAACATCCACAGATGGAACGCGATCCATCACTGGCTCTTACCTTGTGATAACAGTTTCGTGAAATTTTAAATACTGGGTAACGAGCTTCAGAATAAAAAATCGCGTATTATTATTGACTAAATTCTCCAATAGCATTTAACATTAACTTACTTCCATTGAAAAATACCAGACGCTTCACGTTTTTAAGCATGGAGCATCGATGGATCGCGCCACAGGAACGGTCTGTCAATGTTCTGGGCCCAACAAAATGTGAGTTGCCAATAGTTTCCTTAGCGATCCTTTTCTAATCTATTTAACCTGTAACTATCTAGTTATCTGATTCATCTCAAATGAATAAATACAGTTTTGAAAGAGAATTAAATTGCTGTCATACAGACAGACCCTTCCTGAAGACTAAAGATCGCGAATTTAAACGCAACAATCAGAGAGAATTATCTTCACGACATTGAAACGAAATTACAAACATTGCGCCAAAAACTTACGTATTTCGGGCGTGAGCTTTTAATGTTCCCTTTTAACGCCGTTTGTTAAAATACTTTACGACATATCTATATTATGAGTGAAAAAGAGGTAGGGCACACTCGCCGGCTTATCAATAATTGCAACGTGAACTGAGCACGAATTGATCAAACATTACGCATTGCATTTGATGAAACCAAACCGTATGCAGTGTGACCGACAGAATAAAGGAACGATGACAACTCAACTATAGTATATTCAAACAATTCCGAGTATATGCAACAATCCCGATAAATATTAGCAAATGTTTTAAATTGTTCAATACTAGAAGCTTCAAAAAACGAATTTTAGATCACTACCTTGCCGGCGAGTTCATAAAACGCACTTATAATTGAAAAACACCATAAACTTTATTCCCAATACAAACGTTTCAAGTAATCAATAATATACTATATATTACATATACAATATTATTGCGCTTTAAGAATTTCGACCGACTACCCGGTTGTCATCTATATTCACTTCACAACGGCAGTCACAGTGTTCAGTACACATCACACCATCAGTATGTTGCCGCATTGCAGCGCGTGTTAAGTCAAACTAATCACATTTTATAACACAAGAGACATTTCTCAGAAAACGAGATTCATCACAAAAAATTTGAATATATCGTGATATGTCCATCATTCATATCTTAACAGGAAGGTTCCATAATTTATCGTCAAAGGTCAGGTGAGAGGAAGAGGCGTGTAACAAATATAGTAGTACCGGTACACGAAAATTATGTTGAATTTATAAACTCCGTAAAAATATAAAACGGAAAAATCTACCAACTTTTTCCCCTGGTAAGTGACGTCTTCCAAATACAATGCTATTTTTAATTAGCACGAAAGTCAACAGAATGTGGCTTCATAATTGCTTATTGCTATCTAGTATCGAGACTACGAACAGCACTAGTATGACACAAAAGGTGTTCGAATCACGATACTCCATTACAAAAGATAAAATCATTTGACAACATATAAGCCGATCAAATTTCACCTGGGTAACTATTATTGCAAAGTTGTTTGAATAAATCGAATAAACCTTGTCTAATGGTCATCAAAATCATAAACGTCACTTTGAAATGGTCAGCACTTCCACGGCAGCAATTCCCTAGCGAGACCTGTTTTGTTAAGCATGGGTCACTGATGGATCGCGCTGCCGTGGCGCGATCCATCAGTGCCCCATGCCTAACAAAATAAAATTTCTGATTGGAATCGGCAAAACGAACAATTAAAAAAACAAAACCTATTTTTGTAAAAATCATAAGAACAGGAAACATATTTTCCAAATAATAACATACTGTAGTTATAATAGGATAATCGGATTTCTAAATTTATCCTGCAAAATAGGAAAACAATGAACGATGCTTAATTTGGAACATATCGTGAAAACAATTCAACGTTCCAAAGAAATACAGGGTTGCAATGATGTTTATTAAATCATTATAATTCCGTTTTTTAAACAAGATTGTTGCATTGCCCTTGCTATAAATGAATTTTAATTTTAAACAAATTTATATTTAGAATTACAGTAATATAACAATTCTGAAGCGTGGGATTTAATTGTTTTTAACGCCCAACTACAATTGATTCTTGCAAATCGTAATAACGACGTGACAGTACGTATTATTTTATATTCAAATCAAAGTGGTTTCACTTATTATTCACGCAATGTATATTTATTCAACAAAATCATTACTACGTCTATTAAAAGGGCATTTTAATTATTATTCCGTATTGCGTATACATAAGAATGAGATGAACAAAATTCGTACCGTATTCCATGTAGGTCCAACCAGCCATTCCCAATCAATAATTTTTTGTTAACATATGTGACACTGATGGGTCGCGCTGTGGAGGCGTGTTTATCAGTGACTCATATTTGACATAGAAGCTGATAGTCAAGATATAAAACATAGTCAAAACTACTACAAGATGTAGTAGCAGCTACTGAACTCTTAAGCGGAAAACCTTCCAAACGGAAACTGAACTATTATCGTAAAGTGCAGTAAGTGATATCTGGCTTGGACGGACGACGGTAAAACCATCTACCACTTCTTTGTTTCCTTTTATAAAGATCACTCCATATTTCTGTTAAAAGCTAGTAAAATAACTAAGTTTTCTAATAGTAGATTCCTGCTAACGGAAGCTATATGCATAACTGTAATTAAATGACGCATTATATATCCTGAATTTTTAAATCACTAATAAGGTTATCTAAAAGTTAAAACTGAAATCTTATGCACTTTTATTTCATACGTTTGTAAAGAGTAAAAAGCAAACCATCATCATAAATTAACTCCGTCATACAAACCAAAAAAAAAACAATCCGAATGAAAAGAATGTATGAAAAAATAGATTCGCTTGTGATGACTGAGGTCGCGAAAAGACCTGTCAGTGGGTCATCAGAGTTACCGACACCATATTGTAAAGGCATGAACTGAATATACTTATGGTTTTTGTATACTCACTCATGTCAAAAAGCGCGTGCGATTTAGATAAATAATGAATATAAATGATGATGTTAAACTTTGGGCATAGTTGGAAGAGATATGCGTAGTTGTATATCAACAATCGAATTTACTTCACACTATGGCATCGATGCATTTTTGAGCAATAAATCAACGGGTGTAAAAATAGTTGAAAGATATGATATAACAAGCCATTCTGATAAATTTAGATGCGTGTCTTTAACTTAGCAGAAAGCAATCTGCAATCCCTCGTATGTGTAAATATGGTTAAACATATTCAAAGCAACATGTCACATATATTACTTTAGCGAAGAATTTAATTAGCGCTACATATCACACAAGATTTCGGAAACTTGAAATTACTGCCTACCAGATTAGATTTTGCCGATTAAGCAATCAAATAACGATATAAAATTTTTCTATTCATTTTTCACAATTGAAATTCGACACTATAATGATTTTATTGCGAAATGATGATACTAATCGAAAACATACAAACAATAATAATATTGAAATATCTTGCTGCTTGGATGTGGACATGTCCATGCCTCACCTATCTCAATCATACAAAGATTGATTTGCAAAATTCACTGCTCTAATTGATATTATATTTGGTATTTCATAAATATCATAATCCATCACGTAAATTACATCAGTTGTATGCCACTTAGAACCTATTAAATAAATATAAAACCCACGAGTTGAAATATTTCTACCATCAACGATCTCATGGTAAAAAAAAAAAATTTGACTACAATATTGTTAATTTGTTTGAAAAAATAATAATTTCCGTACATTGTTGTTTTGTATTTTGAGATTTTGTAATTTGTAATATTTTGTATTTTGCATTTCACGGCACAAAAGAAACTAATTTCTCAGTCTAAAATTTTGACTGATTATGCCAGAGTGTAAATATATCTTTTTGTGGCAATCGAGTACGACGTTAATCTATTAGGCTTACACAACGTAGAATATAAACTAAGACTCTTTACACAATCAGCTATTTCATTTTGTCGATCATGAGCCACAGATGTACCATGATTGACTTAAATTCAACAAATATATATGTTTGAATAAAACTGCTTAAGACTACGTAACCCCTTTAGTGAGCAAGTGCCCACGCAAAACTCGCATCGATGTTTGAATCCGCGACCTCAAGCATTCTTGTCTAGTCAACGCACTCGCAAAATATGTGATCCTGCACACGTCGCATCGACTCTGTTCTTGTTCCAAGTACAAACATTACGTTTATATGTAGACTCCGACAAAACTCAAAATCAAATAAATCCAACAATTTTAATAATATTTAATATTTACCCAGTTCTACTCTATATTTAATAATAGACTATAGTGATATTGTATAGGCTAATATTAAAAAATAAATAAAAATAAAAAGGTAATTGAACGAGCGGGTAATATCACAGATTTTCATCTAAATCTGGAGTTTACTGATTGTTATCAGTGATTAAACTGAATTGATAAGTAAATTGACATTATTTGATAGATATGATCAAATTTGACATGATTTTACAACAAATTGATATACTGTATAAATGCTCCATATTAAGACCATAAAAAATGCGTTAAAATTCATGGGAATTTTCAAGTCAATGTAGCTCAAAACAATAACACGAAATGGGGATAGTACATGGTAATCGCAATTGATTTATGAATTTTTTAGCAGCGTTGTTTACCGATGACGAATCATGTAAAGCACCAACCTTGCGTGACAAACATTCTCGTGTATACTTACGAAAAATATACGAGACCTGTACTTTTTCTCACATTCTAGAAGTTACCCAACTTTGTTTTTATGAGAATGAGCCACAGTTGGACCGTGCCTCGGCGGTCCATAAAACTGCGTGATTTTTTCAGAATCGAAATCCAACATAAATTAGAAACAGAAATCCTTTGTCCAAACATGTTTTGTTAAGTACGAGTATGTCGAGGCGCGGCCCATCAGTGACTCGTGCTCGACAGAATGAATATTCCTGGAAAGAGATACTACAAAATACAAGCAAAATGCGTCCTACCAACTATATTAGTAATTTGATAATTTTGAAAACGATCGACATAAGTCCCAATTACATTGCTCACCGGCTATTTACCCAAACATTCAATTTTCAGTCCATAGCCTACCCGACCGTCAGTCGCGTTCCGTTTGTATGACAAAGCATGTCATAAAAGATGACGTCACCCTGTTATACATCTAGCGTGTAGAGTACAAAAGGTAGAAAGTAAACCGGACGACGACGATGACAAATATCATATCCACAGGGTTGGATGACGGGTCCGTATTAGATTATTCATCGCAATTATTTTCGATGTTGTCATGTAATTGTGAAGTAAAGCAATTCTTCTAATTACAAAATGATGGAGAAACTCTAAATCGGTGAACTAAAAGTACTGAGTACTAAGGGTATGCACTCTAAGAATACATTCTTGTGTTAAGACTTGTAACCTTGTATGTCGCCAATATCGCTCGGGTCTATCTGAGACACATGCTTGAAAAATTAAATCTTCAATATGAGCAAAAATGTCGGCGTCCATTGGAATGTATATAAAATAGGTCGATTAAATTGAAAGATTTCATTAGTATGTCGGGTTAATCAAATTCAAATTGGGACGTCGAAAATCCACAAAATGTGGTCAGTTATACACATTACGGAAATTTTGTCTGAACCAATGACTTGGATTGGGCATTTCGAACTGATAATTCGATAGTGAATATCAAATTATTTGAATCGGATCACATAGCGTTTTTCAAGAAAACGGAAAAAATAAAAAAAACATGCTCACAAAATCTGACATTAGTTATAGCGTCGTTCTATCGGGTTTGCATGTAATCAAAGAACTGAAAATGCCCATCCCTGATAACAAACACCAACAATTAGTCAGCATTTCAAGGAAACAGGTAGCAAACCAGCAAACACGGATTAGGCTATTATGATTCGATCGCTAAATTGAACTTCAAGCGAAACTGCGCGACTACTGCAAATGTCAATGTAAAATATTCATGATAGAGCATGACATCGAACACAAGAGGACTGGTTATTTCACCATGAAAGTCAAATACCAAATAAGAAAGTTTAATAGGAACTTCTGTGATGCGCAATTCAGACCCAACGACTTTATAATAATCGATCCTAGTTTTCTAGTATAATTGGAACTCTATGCAGCAAATCAGGATTTATCTACAAAAAAGCTAACGATTCAAAATTCAATCAATATTATGATTTTAATGAATAAAACAAATTCCAACATCATTTTCTAAGGTAATTCAATTCACAGATCAAATAATTTCTTTAATTCTTCTTGCTTCGGGATAATCAACTTCGGCTATTCCATTGAACCACCCCTCAGCGTATTTTATTATACATATAACTTAGGACCAAACTATAACAAGAAATCTAGCTCTGCACAGCTAACTAACCGTGTCAAATAGGTTCAGTTTGTCACGGCAGACCAGACCTTAAAAGAATTTACAAAAATAAATCTTTTATTTACGAACGACCTTAATTAAATCGGGTAATTAAGTCGTTAGAATAGAAACATTTTAAGGACTTTTTATTCATTATATTTTTATTTTGGTTCAGCCACCCCTTTTTGCACGTCTGCGATATGAATTATGCTTAATAAGAATCGAATAATCGTGTTTTATAAAGCATGAGTCACACATGAATCGCGCCTTGGCGGCGCAATCCATCAGTGTCACATACTTGAAGATATACATTTAAAGAAAATTTTTGCGACAGGTATTCTTTGCATGCTTAATATCTACATAAGTCCTGACCTAAACTTTACTAAGTAAGACTGACTTTTTCAATTTCTATGGAAGCATTTTCGCCGTACATGGCTCAGAAAACTAGCCTCCTTTAATGCTGCGGCCCATCAACGGCCAATAATCAAAGACATTAAGCAAATAAAACTAGACATATTATATATTGTACCGTATGCGACTAGAAATACGGTACCGGTAATATGTAATTTTAAACAGTACAAGATGCCAGGTTAGGAATAGTTCCACCACGCTGGCAGTAATTTTGCCTCTGTAATCAAGCGTTTTGCAACAAATTAAACAATTTAAATTTCCTACATCTGTCTTCAATTATCCCCATTCCTAACCTTTCACCTCTTTCGCAATATAAAAATTAATCTAAAACCTGGTTAAAATATAACCGTCGTACTTTAGCGCTAGACGGCGGTGTATAGAGTCGGAAACTCTCCGCGTATGCTTTGTTTTCGCGCCGGGGGCCCCAAACATCGGACGCGGATGTGCGAACGCGCTGCGCAACGAGTGCTCGCTCGCGCCGTAAGAGTTTGAGTGTTCGCAATAGCAAACAACTTATACGAGACGCTAGCTCGACATCGACTTACAGCTATATGTTCTTGGTCTTACGTCACGTCTGAGGCACTTGCCTCCGGCTTACCACAGATTACACTTGCTTACTATTTGCTCATAGACCGTAGATACATGATATCATATCGTAATATTTGGTATAAAATTTGTCGTAAAGCATATAGTTCTATTTAGGTAACAGATAACCATATTTCTTCGCTTTGAATCTGAATTTCGTATGTAATATATAAACGATATCTGAGGTTAAATCAAAATACCTAACCTTTGACGTAACCACTGAAAATCATGATCGCAAAATAGCTGAATATGTGTGGCCAAATGAGGCAAAGCTATTCAATTATTTTTGTTTATTAATTTTTGTGTATTTGTTAAGCTCGAGCCACAGATGGACCGCACCTTGACGGTGCGATCCATCACTGACTCGTACTTAACAAAACATAATTCTAAAAAAAAACTAGAATACGCCTCCAGCAAGACATATTATGCAATATAATAGAACCACAAATCGCAAGAATACCGAAAACGTTGAAATATACTTCAGAAAGACAAATTTCCGAGAAACCACGACCATTGATAAATCGGATACACTTTAATGACCTCCCTGTAAAAATAATCTCACATATTTGTAAAATTCACGGAGTATTTATATTCAATGTAAATTATTGAATGTTTTCAAAACATAGATCGAAAAATGATTTTTCAAAAACCGTAGCGGATTACCATGCCATAACAAGACTAGTGACGTCAAATAGTCCGTGAAATGAACAACAAAAATCTTATGAATTTCGGTTTTTTAAAACAGCGATTTGTTAGCTTCAGAATTATAGATTAAAGTACAAAAATTTGGATTAGATAGCTGTGTTCGAAATTGATTGAATACGATGGAGGTGTCAAATTTGAAAATTGCAGCCATAAATAGCGTGTTTGTATATCAAATAAAATGTTTTGCACGACTGTGAAATTTCTGATTGAAAATAGAAAGAAAATCACTTTCCACACCGTGGAATAAATTTTCTCTAAATCTGACCATTTGTGTGAATCAATCCGAGTAAGGAACGAGAACATAGTTCTCGGAAGCATCGATCCATCAATTGGTCTTTTGTGAAGGTCAACTCGATATATCCAAGCTGCAATACAACGACAAGACCCTCGCACCCACAAATAGAAGTGAAATATACACACTTGACATTTTGCACCCAAATTCAAATCCCATCGACGCCAATATTCTACCTATTTTTTCCTATTGCATCAACTATATTTGTGTACAATGAAGTCATCGCTTTGCTACATTCCGATGAAGTTACTTATTTTTTGAGGCCGATTCCCGCGTTAAAAGGTGGAGTATAATTTTGGTTTGAGCATTTAGTTATCGATACTGTATTCGTTTAACCGGGCGTGCAACCGTCGTCGCCCTCAAATTCGATATAGGCTTACACTATTAAATAAAATAATTCTTTCGGATTTGGTAGGTCATGGTAGGACCGAAATTAGTATAAAAAATTTTGATTCAACCGCGTACAGGAAGTTAATAAAACACGCTTCGTAAAGTTAAATTCCCATTTTGCGATGCATGGGTCACAGATGGATCGCGCACCAAGGGCGCGATCCATCAGAGACCCATGCTTGGCAAGATCTCTTTCAATTTACTACATTTCAAGCAGACTAAAAACTTGGTTTCAAGTTACGTTTAATCTGTGAAAAACAATATGTGGTTGGCAAACACTGGTGTGGGTAAAATGGATTCATTTCACGGGAGATTGACAGCACTCGATATACGAACGAAATTACTCCTTAACACATGCTTTACAATAATAACATGACTTAAAAATAAAAACAAACTGTCAGAAGTCTAAAAGTCTTCAGTGCATTTCTGACTTTTCTCTGACACCTTTTGTTAAGCTTGAGTCTCTGATGGATCGCGCGGACAAGGCGCAGACCAACTGGGGTTCAGGATTGACAGGTAAAACACATACATATGAAGACTAGCTAAAAATGATAAACGCTACAAATGCCTATAATAGCATATCGATCTCATGTCATTCGCTTAATACACACACAATATTAGTACAAAAAATGTTATGAATGATTACTTTTACCGCTAATCTGCATTAGGGGAAGACAAAAATCGAAGCCAAATATAATTTTTCTGTCGGTTACGTACACTTTGCATTTAATATTTGACCTGACAAGATCATTATCAAAACTAACGGAAACAAAATACGTATTTCAATCACGTATACAATTTGTCATGTATATGCTTCCTTGTGAAAAAAACAGTAAATTTACTATAATATGCTCAACTGCGTTTGGACTAGGTTTGAAATCTCAAGTTATACTATATTGCATGGTCACATAACACGGAAAACAAACCTGGCGAGAGCGATCCATATTCAACCAAAGGCGGTCCTTTCCAAAATGGCGACAATTTGAAAACTACATCAGAGTCGCACTCATTAGCTTCGAATCGAAGTACCAGGCAACAGATAACGATTAAAATATTTATTCGAAATCAAACCTGCCTACACTTTTCAGTCGGTCTTCATCACTAACATTGTTATTCATTGATATACTGACACCTGTCATCTCCCCCGCGGAAACAAATTAATTCACTGCCGAATAAATCACATATAAGTCATACCAGGAAGAGAAATTAATATTTTTAGGTCAAAAATGTATACCGTTCAACGAACCCATGTTGCCTATAAATTCTGCCACATTTTAGTAAATTTCGTAAAAATAAAACAGGTAATGTGAATTGGAGAGATGAGTTTTTTCAAATTTGCACCAGATATGCGTTTTTGTTGTGTTGTTACCTTTCCAAATGCCGGTTGTGAATGTATATAAGTAAATGTGGCAAATTGGATACTATTGTACAATTATCTAATAATGATTACATAAAGGAACGTACATCTAGTCAGGAAGTTTATTTTTCCAAGATAAGCATCCATCAAACCGAAAAATATATCTTGTTAAGCATGAGCCACAGATGGATCAACCACAGATTAACAAAACATGTTGCACATCTGTGACTAATACTTTGAAAACAAAAAAGAGACGAATATTAAAACACGTTGGGATTCAGATTTAATGTGAATTAAAACTGGACATCTTAGTATAAAATATTCGTTTTCAACACTGTTCAAACATAACATGCTATAGTTCAGGTAAAAGCTCGTTATTAACTGATTAAGTCAAACGGTAGTTACGTTATAACACGAATCATCCATCAAATTATATTCAATGCGATGAAAACATAAGCGGGAATTGTCCAATACTTTGAGATAATGAAGACGTTATCTTATCAATATCAGAAGCCCTGAAAGACAAATTATGCGATAACATTGTGTGGATTTTTTACTTCTTTAACAAGGCATTATGTTTTGAGGAATCGAGTTAATGAAGCATCGGCTACCGAAGGTTTGTCGAGACATTGGTGATGAAAATGCTATATTTAATCAACCCTGTTTGATAACAAAAATGTTTGTAATGGTTAAGTATAGATATTTTGCTAGAATTTGCTTCATTAGGTATCAGTCATCTATGGACAACGCCCCGACGATTTTTTACCAAAAACAGGCCGAAGTTCCATGAAATTGGCTAATGATCGGCGTTTCTGTGTAAAATCTTAAAAAATAAATAAAGCGGAGAAAGGTGGATAGAGGTAAATCGGGTTTTCGAATATTTTTGTGAATATGTTAAAAAATTGTTTAACACAATAGTAGTACAAAACTAATATTGTTAAATAAAAATGGACCGGAAACGTCGGTAAAAATGTTTTGACTGAATGTGGTCACAACGTCGTCTGCAGTAACACTTTCGGGTGCGGATTACAGATCCATCGGATGCTTAACTACGACAAGGTCGAATGAGAGACTATGACCCATATCAAGGCGATATTCACATTCTGTTCTACCAACATGTTCGACCCAATTGCAGTAATTGCCAGTCAGAAAAATCTGATTAAAACATCTCTTGTTAAGTATGAGTCGCTGATGGACCGCGTCGAAGAGATGGGTTCATCTGCGGCTTACCTTGAAAAATTAATTTCACCGGGTTAGGTCTTTTGCTGTCTGGTATTGACTGTTTGGTATTTTGAAAGTCAACCTAAGGATCGCGTGGGCGGAAACTTGGACTTATAAAATACAATATATTGCAAAGCGAATTTACATAATTCAGCAATAAAATGAACAAAAATTTACTGGGTGAATACTTTAAATAGATATTGTGTCATAACAATGTAATGTGAAATGAACTTTCGACAAACTTCGCGGCAAGGGTCCCAAATTATATGTTACACCCTATTAGTTAGCTATAATATACTGCTTACATAGGCCCACACAAATTCAACCGCTGATCTACTCCAGTCAAAAGGGGTCACCCCCTACGAGCATTACGTAGTTTTCAATTTTATTCTATTAGTTTTTTTTTCCAAAATGGCTGGAGTTGATCTCACATTCGCTCCACCCGTGGTTCATATTCAACGTACCTGTTTTTTCGCTAAAAGAACATTCGTCCATCCCACTAAATCCTTTTTACTAATTTTAAAAATGACAAAATTCTATTGTTGCTTGAAAAACTTTTAGTCAAACAATACACTGTACATATGTTACTCATTGTCCTCACAAAATCGGGTCTTACAGAAGTATGTTCGACGTGAATGACTGAATAAACAATCAACAATTGAACAAAATCGTAAATCAAATGCTTAAGACAGAACGGGTGTGTTCTGCTCAACTTCTGTCAGAAAAACAAATTTTGAGCTATTTTTGTTCACCTGAGTCAGAATGACCCTCACACGACACTGTCAAACTAAAAAATGAACTGAATTAGTTTTTGAATTGGTGGTCAGACTTGTTCTAAGCACAGAGTTCAAAAGTCAGCATAATCGAATCAACACAAGCCCTATTTTCAGGATTCAGATCATCAAAATCCTCACTTTGTACAATCATTTTGCACCGTGTGCAGCATAATCATGAGTTGTATCGGATTTTACGACGTACATTTGACAATCAATTTAGACTGATAGAAAATCAGGCGCAAAACTTCCGTTAATTTATAAATTTATTTTGAAACGATGAGACGCTCCTGGATAAGGAGGTGATGATGCATTGGTGATCCCTACCCAACAAAAATCGTTCAAAAAAAAATATTATTAGATGTGACAACTATCAAAATATATTTAAATACAATAATTGATTATACGACTACTGGTTAATGTAAATTTCATGTTTTTACAACTTTAAAGTTCTATAATCCGTAAATAGTTCAGCATGAAATAAAAAAGAATTTCAAATCTAAATAATATTTAATTCTAATATTTGATAATCATAATTCTCCACGTTACAATGACTGACATACAAAAAATATCTCACTCGTCAAAACACAATGAGGTGATTGAAAACGGTAAAATGAAACAACATTCGGCGTAAAATGCATATAGACGGGTAAATAGTCCATCTAAAAATACACCTGCCTTAATAAAGGGCACTCTTTTTCCTTAAACGTTGATGAAACACGCACTTTTTACGCGGACGTACACAGGTCAAATTTGACGCATACGTTCACGCTGGATCACGCATTGCGTAACTCGAAAAACGTGGTTCAGTTTCGCCCTACGTAAAATTCCATCCAAAAAATCAAATGAAAGCTTTTTAAATGAGTTCTAATTACCTATAAAAAACATAACAAAGTTTTAATTTTTATTTTAAACATCCTTTTGTAATCAGTAAGTTGGTTTATCTTATACGAGCCACGCGGTAAAAATATTCTTTAACAATTCAACAGTTACCCTGGTCAACCAGAAAAAAAATTTTTTTGCCATCGATAATTGATGATTTAAGAAATTTCGGCGTAAAAATTCCAAACCTGGATAATTTAAATTTAGAAATATGCACTATTAATTGCAGAAAACGAAACCAGAAACTCCAGTACTCCAATATACCATATTGAGCAGGCCGAACCCGATTCATTTCATCCCCCTTGATATTTTAACGAACTGCAACCGTGAAGACTATGTCGATGAAATATCTTACGAAATTAAAAATTATTTTTAAAAGCAATATTGCTTAATTAATCGTACAAAATACGGTAGCCGGCCTGTCCTTGCTTAAAAGTCGCGACATCACACACTACCCTTTCTATACAATAAAGCAAAACTAAAACCACATAACGTTTGTGGCAACAATATATTTCAATTTCCAAAACAACACCAGCTTCCTCAGAAGGACTGGGCAGGGTACATGTGACGTCACAACCCTTTTGTCCGGGTCATGGTAAGAGAGGTATACGCTTCCTCGAATTACTTGGCAGAGACCAGAAAGGAGGCGGTGAGATTACATCACATATTAATCTTTGCCAAACATGCTCCATGGTTAAATCGCGCCCAAAGGCGCGTTTTAACCACAGAGCATGTATGACAAAGGGTAAAATGTAAGCTGAGTATTAAGTTTCTCGATGGGCATTCAAGTTTCATCGAAATAGATCTCTCTCGAGTATGTAAACATCGACTCATTGTCATCCGGTACTATTTTAGTTCGTTGATTCATATATACAATTACATTTTTGTGGGTTGTGAATAAAATAGGAAACGTACGTTTGCACATTCGTTAATTTCGACTATATTAGTCAATACGGAATGATTTTGGAAATGCTATTTTTCAATTGCGAATTGCTACAAATGCTAATGCGGCTTGCATTTGACTCTTTATTATTAGTTTTAGCAAATTTGAATTTAAAAAAGTCTCCTCCGATCACAAAATTACAAGATCTTATTATTCGATTCCGAACTTTAAACGTCACTAAAATAATGTTTGGATGGATTAGGATTCAACAGTGACCAATTATTAAGAAAATTAAATTTCTGATTCCAAGTAAACGGACAAATATCTTTCGCAGGAAATATTGAATTGCATAAATTGAGCAATTGAAATGACAAATCGCATCCTTCAGCAAAATTTGGATGATTTTTCCTACAAAATTATTTTAGTTCACATGCAATTTCTAGAAAATGCAAGATTTATTGGTTTTATTACTTCCGGAATAGCTACTCAAATTGGCAATATGACATTTTGCAGAGTTTCAACAAAAAATGATAATTTATAAAATTTGCAAATTTTCATATCACTCTAGTCCGGACAGGAAATAAATGTTACCATTTTAATTCAGTTGTCTAAGCGGTAATCAAAATTCGATCAATTAAAACAATTATTTAAAACCATGCTAAATACTTATATATTTTGATGAATATCATCGTTATCTTTTTAACTAAAAATTTAATTTAACATGCACTCAAAACTACGGTCACAAAACTGATAAATTTGCAGAAAATGCGAAATATTTGGAATTTGTAGCTATTTTCTCCCCGGAAGATGTTCGAAAAAATTTTTGTTATTATTTCATTTACAATCTTCAGCAATGGAATTTAAAACTTTAATTTGACATGTTCCGTCTAATTAATCCGTTTTATTCTAAACAAAAGAAGAAAAATCCCGTAAACTACATGATTATTTATTAATAGAAAACAGAAATATGCTAAAACTCATTCTACTGACCATACAAGGGAACGAATTGTACGACAAACCAGCAACTACTCTATTTTGCTAAGTGTACGTCACTCATAAATCGAACTAAAAATATTTTGCAAAAACGACCCCGAAAAGAACATATCAGACAATCTCTCTTCAATTCATAATTCATTCAATCCAAACGTAAACTCACTGTCCAGCCAAAAATACATATAAATACCTCTGGTTAGGCATGTGTCACTGATAGATCGCGCCGCCGAGGCGCGGTCTATCAGTGACGAATGCTCGACAAAAACTAATTTTTCAGAACGGGAGAACTGCAAAAAATTTGTCGATCCGGTATAAAATCGTGCGTAGTGGATCAATCTGAAACAATGTACCTCCTATTGTCCACTCAGGTGAACTGACCAATGACCATTACAGTGGCCACCTCAAACAAATGACGTAAGATTGGAAAATACTGCGAAGATTCAGTAAAATAAAATAGATTACATCATAGCTGTTTGAACAAGCAGTTGGCCACTTGAGCAAGCAAATAAGTCTATAAATATCCGTGTACTTCTTGAATTAAAAAAGGGGTAATTCTTGTAACTATAAGGCTACTTCTGGTACATTAATTTTCGAAACAGAAACATTCCTTAACTGAACCTTTCAGAAGCTGACTAACGAAGACAATCAAAATTTTGTCGATTTAAACAACGATTTAGCTAAAAACGATGTATGCAAACTGTAATGGCATTAAATTTCAATATAGTATTTCGTGCATTAAATTATAGGGTTATGTATTCAACAATTAAACCCAACAATCACAAGATACTATCTTTCAATAAAACAACTCCTGTGGAGAAAAGAAATTACGTTCTGTAATTTCTTTGTTCAAGTCGAACCTTTCTATATAATATACGAATAGTGAGTTGTCACTTCCAAAACTTTTTAATCTCACGGTCAATAAAACAAGGCCATATAATGTCTTGTGGACCATGAGGCACAGATGGATCGCGCCACTTGGGCGAGGTCCATCTGTGACTCATGTTTGACAAAATAAAGTTTCTTTCGGAAAGACTTTTATTACATTGACAAGGAGCTCATTGTGTGGTCGATAGGATCAACTCTGACAAGAGTGTACATAAGTTCTGACTCAAATATATGGAAAACCCCCGAGTATCGTCCATGAGGAAAGATAAATAAAGGAAACGTGGTTGAAGATCAAAGAAACGTTTATTAGAATGTGAATGATGGATACATATATATACACAATCACGAAAATTTGTATTCTTAAATAAAAATTTTATGTCGTCGATAAATTGAGACAAACTGGGGACAAAGAAAAGTTTTTTATTTGATACTGATCACTTAACGCAAATGAGATAAAGAATTGAAAAAAGCAGGGATTCCATAACTTGTTTAGCTGTACCTTCCTAAACGGCACTTTTAGAATTGTGTGTTCTTTTGTCGTTAACGGTAGATCAAAATTTTTTTTACTTCTCCACCAGTGTTCTGGTTTCGGGGGTTAAAATCCAAATTTGAGGCATTTAAAAAATTATTTTATTTTTTAACGAGATTAGAGGGCATAAACACAAAACTTATACTGGACATAACGGTAGAATTCGGAATCGGCCTATACCTGGTATTATCTAAGCTAGCCAAGTCACGTAAAATTTTTTAGATAATTTTTCCTACATCAAATTCTTCATTTCTACAGTCTGGCACCTTTGTGCTTTGGAGACTTTTCACGTCCTTAGTCCGTTTTGAGGTAAGTTTTGACATCGCGAATTTGTCACATTCTTCAATGTATGATATAATATAAATCCGAAATGATTCTACTTTTAATAATGTAGAAAAAAAATCGAATTTACAAATTTATTTGGATAAAGGAAATTAACTCTTCATCAACACTGTCTACCTCTTCACCTCCCGCGCTGCAGCCTGCAACAATTCTCATTCCATTGCTGCAGGTAAACCACACGACCCTCAAAACCGCGGACATCAATCAGAAGTCATCTGCAGAATTTGCCGAAAAAGAATGGTCGTCTTCCACCGCACAATACTGTCGCGACGAGTAAAGCAATACCTCTCATTTGACCTCGACATGAATAGGATTTCACCTTGGCATGTACTCTGCTACCGATACCGCAACACAAAAAACTTACAAAAATTTCAATAATGTTGAATTAACTCAAAGCAAACAAGTCTTAACCCTGTCAGAAATTTTTGTTGAAACAAAATATCGTTTGTTAAGCACGAGTCACAGATAGATCGCGCCGACAAGGCGCGGTCTATCTGGGAATCATGCTTGACAAAATGAAATTTAAGTAGGCATACCAGGTTAAGTAGGTATATCTATGGTTAAATATGCAGACTGTGATTTGGGCAATGAATTTAAAGAATTTCTCATATATATTTCGTCAAGAACTACCAGAACCAAGTAGAAATCATACACGATCAAGGGTCATATATGTTATAAATGAATTAACTTATAAATGCGCCCCACATTTATCACTTCTTTCAATGATTTAATCACACGTTTTCTGCATTGAACACACAATTGTGATCTCTTACTCAAACAGATTATATACATTTGCACGACGTTATTTTACTACTAACACTATACTGCATTGCACACTTCTGCAATGTAAAATACAACTGCTATTTTGATTAGTCTACTAAAAACCTCCTATGCACCTGTTCTTACACACAAGCGTTAGCTGATACACAAGGGACCATTTCTTTGGTGACGCGTATTTACATAGAATTTTGACAATAATTCGGTCCACATCGTGATTGTGCCAAACATGGAAATTGCGTTTCAATATCGTTATATCTTAGGATTATACGTGATGATGCGATAATTTCTGTAAATGAATGTTATATTTCCGTCAATTGTGGATGGAACATAACGATCGTGTTTCATCGCATGTGCATACATATCACGGACATGTTCTTGACAAGAAAATTATTAAACGAGCGATTAACTAAACAATGCATGTCTATAATACAGTTCCGGGGTTTGACTATGATAAGGCACGCACACCGCATTAAGCATAATATCTTTACTTTATGGTAATATGTTAATAATTGAATGAGTTAGTATTTGTACTCATGTCGTCCACAGACATATAGAAGCCGGGATAAATCATTGAGGGCGAAGTTTAGATCGAAAAACATTCTTTCGGCTGCCGTTTCATATCTTTTATTTCGTGGGAACGATGACAATGATAACTCGTAATCTTAAGTACCAATCCAATATAACATATTCAATATAACCTATAACAGAGTTGAAGAATCTTGATTTTCTTGATTTGAACCTTTTTTCTAATTTGGTTGCTTCCACACTCAAGAGACATTTAGCTATCATCGGAGAGAAAACATTTTCTCCCTGTGTACAGGTAGCATAGTAGCTGGCATTCTCCAAACTGGCCTAGAATATTATGTATCTCAAATTCGTCAATTCTGCCAAAACCTAACCAAATATTGCGGCGAAAACTGGTTATTGAAGGTATCCACATTAATGAAAGTTCATATTTTCCTTATTCAGTACAAAAAATGAAATACGCCTAAACTAATATCAGACCTAAAACGTGACTTTGGTCAAATATGGATCACAGAAGATCTACATTGGTGCATGCTTGGCAAAATATGTTTTACAGTAGTTTCTCCTTTAACTCGTTGATGAGATAGAGTAACATCCTACGCCGAACGATTTTTAAGCAACTACTACGCTTCTTTTATCTTCTTAGAAAAGTCGATTTGTTCAAGGTTTTTTGATGGATTATTAAACGAAAAAAGTTACAATATATAATGATGTCATTTTCCTTTATCTAAGGAGAAAAGGTCATTTTAATTTAACAAGAAATCAAATAGGATTATGGGATCAGTGATACACGAAATATGACAACTTGGCGAATTGTATATTATTCGATTAATCGCCCCAAAAATATTTGAACTTAATGAGGTTATTTGGCTCAATTTTGCCAATTATGCCGATGCCGATTACAGGCGGCCAAAATCGAACATTTCCCGAATTCAGAACCGAATCAAATAATTTATAAGAGCAATCCAATTCGGACAACACGCACGAATGGTCGGATACTTCGAGCTAACTTAACTACGACCGAAAGAATTCAATAAATTCTTTTTTAATTACTATATTAGGTTTATAGCAGAGGTGAAATTCCTTAATCGACTTATCATAAGTAAACCAAATTATTCGTGTTATTGTGAACCCACACGACCTCATCGCGATTAGGTCACGATAACGAATTATGCTCGGCCACGTGTCAACGAGCATAAGAAATTCCGCATTTTATTCCCGGTAGGATAATATTACTTGAATGCATCAAAACAAAAATTTAGTCGTAGGATATTGACCACGAAAAGTTTTTTCCTTGCCAAGCATGGGCCACAGATGGACCGCGCCGGCGAGGCGCGGTCCATTTGCGGTTCATGTTTGACAAAATTTTTTTTATAAGGACACAGGGTCGAAAATGCCGGAAATCGGAAACAGTAAACAATACCCGATACATCCGCCTAAGTTAGATAACAGCGACTTTAAGTAGATGAAGTGGAATGCCCGTATGATACTAAGAAATATCTTCCGATTTCAGTAATGTTGCTCTTCCGGAAGTTAAAAATTGTTTTCATTTGCTCATTATGTCACAAAAGTTCGTATAACCTGTGAATCTGGTACGGTTTATAGTGTCCACAGAGTCGACAAATAATAAGGCAAATAATTTCCAGTCACATCGCTGTACACTGGTTAGACACTGTTTACAAGCGGACCCGTATATAATGGGAGATATAGTGAACTTTTTCTTATCGGAGGAAATATCCAGTTAGAAACAAAATATTAAATTTATTAACTGTATTTGACCGAACGTGAAGTATCCTGATTTAAGCTTGGACAAGATAAGTTTCAAAAATACGTTGGAAAATTCAAACTATATTCGAAATTCTTTATAATAAATCGAATATAATTTCACATGTGCTATATATATGTAATTTCATAATTGAAAATCCAATTCCACAACATAATCAGACACACATCAGAAGTGTTAAAATTAGGAATGGTCGAAAAATGAAAACATTGGTCAGTATACCAAAACGCTCTTTCGATCAAACCACGTCCACTTGTCTTTTCGGGTAACAATAGTTCAACAGAGTTCATTGGTATTCGCCTAGAGATTAATGAAATTGTTTTTCTTTCTAAAATTTATGTTTTGTTATTAATATTAACAATAATAATATTACTATTACACGAAAAGCTCTCAGGCTGTGAAGTTTTGTTTTTACGAGCGCATTGGTAACATTTCACAAGTGGAAAATAACACTTAAAATGTGATACGAGGGCCCTCGAAATTCTTTCGGAAAACGGATATCTATAAACTATTATAGGCGACCAAGCATGAGTCGTAGATGAATCGAGCCTGTAAGGCTCGCTTTATCCACGACTCATGCTTGTTCGAATGTAAAATTTTTACGAAGATATTATTACGGATATAATAACATCGGTTATTTTGTTCATTGCATTTTCTCACTATCACGCTCCATATTGATTATACAAAAGCTGATCCGATGAACATTTTTCTTTCTTTTTTATATTATTCAAATATCATTTTAAAATGCACTATAAAATGTGAAGAGTAGACCAAAAACATCTGAATAGCATTATGACCTTTTGCAGTGCTCCCATACTTCAAAAGTAGCTTTGATTTTTTGTTGGAAATTAGAATCGATGAGCACAATGGGAACATTGGTTTTCTTCTGGTTGACAATTTTTTGATGGATAACTCTACGATTATTTTTGCAGCTATTGCTTCGGTAACATTCCAAACGAGAATACATATTTTTTTAAGAAAAAAGAACAAGCGAAAAGGGAGTATCTCAACTGCTGAAAATCGACCATTCCAGTCCTTATTTTCAGAATATCAACTTTTTCATCAAATATCAAACTTTCAAGGTGCGTACAGTCGTCGTTGTGAAATTATGGTCGTCAAAAATAATTGGCGGGAATTTCGAAAGTAACAAAAGCTAACAAATCTAGAAAAACAAACCCAATGGTTCATAGATGAATAATCTTAACCTGGCCATGCATAAAATACGTTTGTTTAAATACAATTTAAACGCGGCCTAGCATACAATGTCTTCAGAAACGGATAATATAATCATAATAAAAGCGTACAGCGGCGTAAAGACGGTAACAATCACACATGTCACCTTCACAAAAATATTCGAAGGCATTCACTGGTTAAGGCGGCGAAAGCTGGCACGCGAACGAACGATTTCGCGCGCAAAAATGTAGGGAGGTAGTTCTGTTCAGAATCGTTTGCTTAGCATTTATCATTTATTTTTTTCTAGAACACGTCACACGAGACCGTACTGCCCAAACTCGGGCCATCTGAACCTACGTGGGAAAAAAAATTTATATTATTGAACGCAAAGAAACGCAATTAGGAACACGTGTTTAGTTTCGCACTGACTACGGACGCATTAAAGTCGGTAAGCGATTCATCTATTTCTTAAACGTGACAAAATTGAATTTCTTCTTGGGGGTCTGCAAACAAATTAACTATTAAAACACAATTTCAAATTTGACAAAAACGGGAGATATGCTATAAGCGTGATTTTACCGTGACAAGGGGATAGGAATGCATGGTTACACGCACAATATCGAAGCCTCAAATTATTTCAGATATACACCATAGATAGAATGTTCCTCATTGGTGCAATCAGAAATATCATTTTGTCAAGCATGGGTCACAGATGGACCGCGTCTCCTCGAAGCGATTTATAAGTGAACCATACTTAACAAAATATCATCTCAGTCGTTGAGAAGGGCAAACAGTTATCAATGATATATCGCTATCTTTCAATAGTTACACATAAGTACTTGTTTCATGATACCGACCTTACAATAAAAATCGGGGACTTTGATCTAAGAGTCGAGCCGAAATGACATTGTTTATGTCACCAAATGGAATTTTTAGATCGACTTGGAAGTTAAAATAAAAAAAAATCATCCGATCGCAATAGCAATACATCAACAATAAATCACGATATAAAAATGTCGCTTTTAAATCCACGGTTTGAATCAAATCCAGATTCGATCAAGTTTTCTTTAAATAACCAAGTATTATTCGAACAACGATTAAGGCAGTTTTAGCGAAAAAAATAGGAATTGGATTCTCAAGAAATCATGCTTTCCAGTACATTATACGATTCAAAAAAAGGGAAACTTCCTCCTTTTTATCGGCGAAACAATTCTGAGGAAAGCAATTATGTTGAAGTACACGAAATTCGATTGACTAAAATAGGTATGGACCAAATGCCATAAAATGAAATAGTCTACGATTAAAACTGAGTCGGGCTTAACTAATAGCGAGCCTTTGCATATACTTTCAAGAAGTGGAAATGAAAAATAAAAATTTAACGACGTGATCCAAAATATAGAATGAGAAAGCATCGTAAAAACGAACGATTTTCGGAATAAATACTAATCAATCTTCGACAAAATGGTACTGGTTAAGTGCATGAACATTTACAAAATTACAAATCAGTTTAAAATTATCGATGGCAAGAATAATTATCACATATTCTATCCGACCACTTTAAAGAAACGTATTAAAACTGTTTCCAGATGACGAATTGTCCTCAATTGGTCAAGAAGGTAAAATAACATGCACATATGCTCCTTAAAATCAAAAGGCAAAGTGCATTTTCTGCCCTGCTATCGCCCAGGACAGATATCACTCACTACACTCTGCAATAGCGATACAGTTATATATTGCAGTAGCGGGTTTTCCATTCCATGTTCCCCGTTTCTCGCTTGTTCGTGTTATTTTCAACCTTTGCTTTGGGAAAGAAAAGCCAAGCGGGCAAATTTGGTCAGAATATTTTTAACAAGGTAATTGATAATAAATATTGTTATAAGATAAACTCCGATTGCATAGTTAAGTTCAAGATACTTGACAATCACAATTAAAAACAATTTTGCCAAAACATCTTTCGTTAAGCATGAGTCACTGATGGATCGCGTCGACGAGACGCGGTCCATCTGTGGCTCATGCTTGACGAAATAAAATTTTCTACTGGGATACTACTTCGACAACACATTGTGATAACAAAACCTTGCACTACGTTTCCGCGTATTAACATATACTCCCCTCACTACCGCCCTAGTAAGTTGCCGTTGAGCAAACATCTCTCCTAAATAGCAGCATTGATTTAACACAACAAAGTCGCTAAAAAGACGGGAAAAAAATGAATCTCTGTTGAAAGAAAATTGAATAGATACCTTGTACGAGAATGTTGATTCAGTCGTGAGCGCACAAAAGATTGAAAGCCCGCGTAAAATCCTACCAACCGACGCTTAGCATACCTCCCGCTTTTGTGTATATTGTTTGTGCCTTAATCCTCTGTTTATTAGGACTACATAAAATATCAGTGATCCCATTGTCGATTCAAACATGGAGAAAGTGAACAATGAATTTGTGTGTATGTATGATTTACATTTAGATCCATTTCCTAAAGGATTTTTGCTTCGTCAAATACGGTACATAGATGTTATTCGTCCGTTGATGGTAGCGCAACAAACAGCTTACGACGCGACTTACTGTTGTAAAACGGCTACACTTTTGTGTAAACAACTTTGTTGAGCGCAGGTCAATGATGGATCGCACAGCCGAGGTGCGGTCCTTATGAGGCACATGTTCAGCAAAATAAAACTATTGACTGAGATGAATGCATATTTACCGAACATCGGACATAAACCTTGACTTGTGGAAAACTTGTACAATGGGAACACTGAATTTAAACCGGATGTTTTCTTGACCAATCAAAAAGCACGTAATTCGCATTTTATTTGTGTTTCAAACTTAAATTTACTTTTTTAATTAAAGCATTCGTTGAATGCCATCACCCACCACAACCCCAAGACAGATTTATCACCACTAGGCCCCTCATAAAAGCCTGATTGAACAGCCAAGACTTTTATATAGGTCCAGGTAATGACATTTTAGTCAACTGGGCGCTAGTCACGCACTGTTTGCTTAGTTGGCGGCAGATGTTAGCCGTCCTTGTCAAAAAGTCATTGGTGAAATGGCCGCAGATATTAAGTTGGGATAATATGTAAGATTAAGCATTTTCTTTGTGTGTTTTAGTTTGGAAAATGTTTAATGTGGTCGAAACTAGTGTGGTATACCGGCAAGCATGGGTCACTGATAGAACGCACCTAAACGGCGCGTTCCATCAGTGGCACATGCTTGACAAAACATGTTTTGATGAAGGGACAGTTCATTAATTTTGTATTATCTACGAAACTCAATTTTTTCGGGTATTCGGTTCATTTTGCAAATGAAGATTGCAAAAAATGACGAATAACGAATTTAATATTGTATTAGATTTGACAATGATTATGCTGCGCAATGCTTCACATTTAAGACGAAATTCCATATTTTGAAATATTCAAATTGTAATAATAGGCTTTCTTCAAACATACTGAATTACAATCCCTGATTAATTGTATCACAATGTGAAAAAGCTTGTGAAAAAAATTTCAGTTTTTATCGAAATTTTCATCGACATGTGTTATTTACATAATTTTGCTAAAAATATGTTGTCAATAACGTTCATTTCGTAATATTGTTAAAAAAATGAACAAAATAATGACGGATCAGGTCGAAATAGATTGCCAAAAATATTACTGAAATAAATGAACATTGATTTGCATGTTGAGAAATTTCGCAGAATGACGTTGCAGAAATTCGAATTTAAATTTTTGAGTTCACGAGACAGGAAGTTTAACGCCGATATCAATCAAACTTAGTCAAAATAAAATATTATAACAATATTGATTGAATTTTTTTGAACGAGATAAGGTCAAGTAAAATAAAAAAAGGACGATTAGCCGTATATGGACCCTTGATCAGCTGGGTCTCCCAGTTGGAAATTGCATGATTACACCTGTTTTGTCTAGCATGGGCCGCTTATGAAATAACGATACAGAGTGCGGTCGATGTGTGTTCCAAGCTTGGCAAATATATATACTGGTTGGAAAAAGTAATTGACTAGAATCCCAGAAAACGTTTCTTTCAGTATAAGTCACAGATGGATCACGCCGCTGAGGCGTGATCCACCTGTGGCTTATGCCCAACAAAATGAAATTTCAGCTCAGGGACAGAACATATTCCCAATGGTATAACAACATATTGTATAATACAAACAAAATATTTAGATTTAGGTTAAGTAACTCGATAATAAGTTCTAGCATTCGCAATATCTTCTGTTTTTAAATTAAGATTGATACAATTACAAGGTGGCATCAGATCAGATATCCCACTCCAGCTTGGAGAGAAAACTGCCCGTTCCGATCAGCATGTGTTCGTCATCATACACAATCATCAGGATAAAATATACGACGCAGGAAAATCTTGTCCATTCATTCAAACAAATCTTGACTTTTCTTCTATTTTGACACAGGATTTCTTCCCTTGTTTAAAATCTTTATTCCATTAAGTCTATGGACATTTACATCACCTCTCTATCCCACGGGGTTGAGACACTCCATCAAAGACAAACTCTATGGTATCTCGCAATGGACAAAACAAACTTTCTTATTGGACGAATCGGCGTGATAACCGACTATCAGAAATTCACTCGACAAAACTCTTTCCGACCCCCCCCCCCTCAAACTACCTTTTAAACGGAATGATATCTTGCATAGGATCGAGGTTTATAAATTAAATTTTATAGTCAAATTGAAAATGATATGAAATCCTGCATAGAAATCAGATCAGCGTTTCAAAAGACTGATATTATTATTTAAATCTAACACTAGCGTAGTTTTTTCAATAGATTTCGAACTGATTGAAATATCAAACATCAAGTTCTCACAGTAAGATCACAGTGCTAAACGTCAACAAGCTTAGAAAAATAAAATAAGTTAAACTTGCTCACCCAATAGTCTGTTGGATTTCGTAGAATAAAGGTCGATCTCCAGGATCGTATGACCAGCACCTTTAAATGAAATAGGAAGGTCAAAAAATTTTCCAGAAAGGAAAAATTTAAAAAAAAATGTAATGAACAAAATATCCCCCATTTTGGGACACACGATTAACATAAAAATACCATAAAACATGATTTGTGTCAATATATTGTGAGAAAACCCAAACTGTTTTTTCTTATACTAATTTATCGGGCCTATACAAGAACTACTGATAGCAACCGGTATGGGGATCATCGACATGTGTTATTTACATAATTTTGCTAAAAATATGTTGTCAATAACGTTCATTTCGTAATATTGTTAAAAAAATAAACAAAATAATGACGGATCAGGTCGAAATAGACTGCCAAAAATATTACTGAAATAAATGAACATTGATTTGCATGTTGAGAAATTTCGCAGAATGGTCAAAAAATGCTTACTAAATTTATAGTATTCAGATATATCATAATTTTACGCTAATACCCCTTAGTGGGTGAAATGTTGTAGAAATAGCTTTTGTCAAGCATGAGTCACCGATGGGCCGTGTCGTCAAGGCACGGTTCATCTGTAGTTCACGGTTGATAAAATAAAATTTCTGATTGAGACATATCTACTTTACAAGTAAAGCAAGATATACCTTTCCATAAGTGTGTACATATCAAGAGGACAGGTTGATGGCATCGCCAATCTCTCTCCGTTTTCTATTTTCCCGATGACGTCATTATTTTTAACACCTTGGAATGGTTTGACGCCCATCATAAGAATCTCCCAGCAACAGACAGCTGAAAAAAGGGGATTATGAGTTAAAATAGAGAATAGCGTTAAAACGTTTTTCTTAACCAAGAAATTTCTGAGTAACGACAAACAAAAAATATGACAATTAAGAAGTATTCCCAAATTACCACTATTGCTTTATTGGATAATTCGCCCAGATACGTAGTAAGTTGGGAATATGTGAAAAAGAAATGCGTTTGAACTAGAATTCCACAATACATTTCAATTAATATCATACTTATTTATTGTACATAACCGTAGATTACTATAGCCCTACTATCGGGTTTTGAGGTTTTCTAAATCATATTTGACTTAAAAAACCTTGAATTTTAATACTCTTAAATCTTGATATAAATCTATTGCGTATATGAAATCTGAAAAAAAAACGCTTGAACCGAATTCTTAAAACATTCCAGCTCTATATATTCAACAAACACTCTTATTTATCTCTATCAGCCTTGAACATGATTGTGCCATGAATAATACATACCAAACATCCAGACGTCAGTTGCGGTCGTAAATCTACGGAAGTTGATCGATTCAGGAGCCATCCATTTTATAGGAAGTTTACCTTTGGAAGCTGAAACAAAGGCCGTTATTTATTATGACATAATGTCTAAGAATTAATGTACATTGTGTAGAATTAGAGTACATTGTTCTGGTCAGAAACTTTTTGTCAAGTATAAGACACAGATGGACCGCGCCAGCGGCGCGATCCATCAGTGACTCATACTTGACAAAACATATATAAATGGCAATACTTTTTTGAAGGAGTTCAACATTAAAAACTTTGAATACTTGATATTAAAAATGATTTTTCTGCCATTATGTCTTCCTACTATACCAAGAAATAAGACAGTAAGAATTACAGTTTGCATACGGCTCTTGTCTCAAGGAGACCTTGGATATACTCATTTGATGAGTACAAAGTCGAGTACTTATTTCCACACAAATCAACAGTTGAATATTTACTCAATGACGCCATTTAGTGGTTGGATTTGCCACAGACTGAAATGAACACACATTGATGTCAAATATTACGTAACTCAATTTAAGTCGGGGTGCAAAATCAATAAGAACATTTAATATTAATAATATTAACATTTAAAAACGTACTGTATTCATGAATTTGATTGAAAAAGTACAGGATGCAGAAAATATATTTTTTTTATTGATAAGAGGGCGAAAATCATTGAAAACGGACGATAAACACGAAACGACAAATCCAATTGCTCGTCAAAATTCATGCCAAGAGTAGGGGTAAAATGCCACCATGTAATAAACAGTGGACAGAACCGAACCATGTGCAGTTTTAACAGATCACTTTTGGACATACAGCGATGTGCTTCCTGAATTGCATGTATTCGGGATTGGTATGAATGTTAATATTTTTGAAAAATGTCTAAAAAAAATTAAGAGAATCGGAAAAGGAGCGAAATGATTAACATACCTGTGTAATAATTTTGATCTTCTATATATCTTGAAAGACCAAAATCTCCAAGTTTTACACAATTTGGCTCTGATACAAGAATATTTCGTGCAGCAATGTCTCTGTTGAATGAATAAAGCAAATACATAAGAATATAATAAATACAATTTTCCATGGAAATATAATTCGTTTACATTGTGAACAGAATATGACGAGAAAGAAATTGTTATGGGAATATCCCAAAAACTCCACTGCGTTTCATTCGACTATATCGTGAAAAAATATTATATTGAAAACGATAAATTGGATTTAAACTTTATATTTATGTGATTCAACATTGTTGCAAAGAACATACCTGTGCACGAATTTCTTCTTTTCGAGATAGCACAGGGCTTGACTGAGTTGATAGGTATACAGTGTTAACATTACCATGTCGAGGTTGTATTTGTTTGTTTGAAGATAAGAACGCATCTGAAGATGACAAAAATTAAAATTATTCTTAACGTGATGACATTATATAAGGTAGATTCAATAATACGTTACAATTCCAGCGCAAATAAGGGATGTAAAAAATCCGAGGTTCCGAGGTTTTCGACAATCCGAACCAGTGAATGAATCTTCTTTTTCTTCGGGTGTCCGAAATGTTCGGCTGAACGAAAAAGCTTCAAAACCATCAACACTGCTATTTCCATAGCAGTATTAATGATTTTGAATCCTTTTCCAGAGTTTGATTACTACCGTACATTTATAAAGTGCAATGTTGATATCCTGACTCTTAATCATAAAATATTGTCTCTCTATGCGCTAAATTTTCTTCTGTCGACAGACATTTGCTTCGGATGTGTTAGTACCAAAGTGAGTGACATTCTGCAGATCTAATCCAAATTATTAATTAGATTAGATTAGAATTAAGAATAGAGATAAGATGTTGTTAAAATTATTTTTTCAGAACAAAATAATTGTCAGCAGTCCTTTTTAAGTCCATGCGATCTCCAATTAAGGACAAAGCTTCATGACGGCAGTATCTAAAATAATATTTCGCCAAGCTGAAGTCACGCACAGCTAACGAAATCATATAAAATCAATTTATCAAATGATATTCTCTTGAGTGTGTGCCGCAATAGTCGTACTCCACTCACCTCTCCATATTTGCAAAATTCCATAACAATCCACACGGGATGATCAGTACATACTCCTATTAAACTAACAATGTGTTGATGATCAAACTGACGCATTGTGTCTGAAATAAAGTAATATAGTATTTCAATTCGTATGCGAAATTAACATGAAGATATTATATATTCAACTTTCTATTTTTCATACAGCAGAAGAATACAACTTTATGTAACAAGTCATGATACACGAAAAAACATTAGAAAACGGGAAGCCGTTTCATTCTGATTCTTGCATGAATCACATATGGCGTGCCCGGTTAGGTCAATCACTAAAGCGTTGGGAATACGATTCGAATTACGCATCTCTGATCGTCATAACGCAGGTTCGATGATTATTATATGCGAAAAGTCTGCTGGAAGCCTCGTCGGTGCACGGCGGTTCACGTAAGCACTGTTCAAAGCTTCCTCCACCAACCAGGTCCATGCACAGGAAAAATATTGTCTATCTGCTGAATTTTCCATGCACAAAAAAATGAAAAATGCGGTAAGCCGAAAAAACTTCCACCCCGAAAAGGAGCTGGTATCTGCAGGAGAGGTCGTGGTTCGCAATGTGACAAAGCTGTATTTTTGGCTTTCCCTCTCCCGCAAGATAAAAATGAAATTCTATTTTATTCTAGATAAATAGATAGATTGCCAATCGAAAGAGCGATCCATCAATGGCCCAAGCTCTGAGTGACAACTTACCACTTTGCCCGACTGGAAAGGAAATATTCTTTGATATTGCCACTCAAACTTACAACAGATTAACAAAATGAGTCATGAGAAAATTCGATGTCGGTCCACACTCTATATCGAATAACAAATCTCTAATTAGTGAACGAATTTAGCAGTCTCCATTTCACAGTGCTTTATTTTGGGTAATAGGAACTGAAAATAACATCCAAAAGATGCTCCAGCATTTAAAACTACTCACGAGCTTCCTCTAGAAGTCTCTCTGCAACACCCATTCCATCTGTTCCGTTGAATTTACACGTTTTAATAGCAACTGGCATGTCACGAGATCTGTAAAATGAAGAAAAGAAACGTGATTACTCCATTTTAGTTTTTGACAAATGTTTTCTTAACAAGTTATTATGAAACAGAAGAGACTAAATTTTTTAATTGGAATTTTAATTAAAAAAATTTAATCGAAATTAATGAAAGCAAGGACGAAGGCGGTGCGTAAAAAGGAACCTACTAAAGGCAACTCAATAACAAAGAGATACTAAGCGGAAAACAACTCAAACAAAACTGAACCGCTATGGTAAAGTGCAGTGAGTGGTATCTGTCACGGACGACGGTAAAATCATACCCCAAATGCTTGTTTTCTTTTGCTCGTTTAGTCGCCTCTTACGACACGCAGGGAGTACGGTAGGCCAACTTTAGACAGTACGAACACTGACGACCGTTACACTTTTCCAAGCATTGTGTGCAATATTTATCTATATTGAGAATAAGTGCCTTACATTTGACAAATTTTATATCGTCAAAATTTCCCGATGTAGACTATCGAACAATATAGTATAAACCTGTATGACATTTTCAAGCATGGGGCGCACCTTCGGTCACGCATAACAATTTGTGTACAAACAAAAAGTCCAGACTGTTACTTACAGATATATTCCCTTGTGAACGTCTCCAAACTGTCCTTCTCCTATCGTCGTAACAACTGTTATTTCATCTCTTGGTATTTCATAATCATATCCTGCCAATGCCAATGTCAGAAACATATTAATGAAGGCTTATATTAATGAAGCAAAAAAAAAATGGCAAAGCATTTTTTGTTAAGCTTGAGTCACTGATGGGTCGCGCCGCCTAGGCGCGGTCCGTTTGTGGCTCATGCTTGATAAAATCAAATTTCTTACTGCTGTAGGCCTAGACGATGTTCAGACAAGCAACCATTTTTTTACTCAAGTTTGCCCAGGATTTGAGTTCTTAACGAGCTTGCTATGTGAGGGGGATATCTATATATTGTATACAAGAGTGGCAGTACGGTACGGTACGAAATTTTTATCGTACTTCGAACCAGCAAAATAATTTCGTACCGAACTTCGTACCGTACCTTTCGATAATTTTTCGTACCGTACCGTACGATATTATTTTTTTCGTACATCGTACCGAACTTCGTACCGGTACGAAATTAAGTTCGATTAATATTTTTCCTTTATCGTACTAAATTTCGTACCAGTACGAAAAAAGGTACGATTCGCTGGGCAGCAATTTCGTACCGTACCAACTACCAATTTCAAATCAGCTTTATTTGCAAGATCTGGTTACCGCAAGAAACGTCACCAATATCTTACATCAACGTGAAGCAGTTTTATGCTATCTGGTTTAAAATCCAGGACAGTGAAACATGAACGTAACTAAGCATATGCAGTATGTCATCCCCATATCATTGTTCAAATTGCGCATAATAAGAGAATGGTAGACCGGTGGTGATAAATAGAGGTGGGATGAGCACAGTTTTCGCGAAAAAATCTGGCATGAATCAATATTTAGCATATTAGCAGCATTGTGTCGTCACAAGAAATTCTCTCTCGACAAAAGAATGTTCATTGTGCACCACACAAGGATTTCATGAAGGCATGGTTATAAGAACATTATCATTGTGCATTTTTGCATCTGGTATTTCTGGTGCAATTTACGTTTTCTTCACATTACTGAATAATGCCATTTATTTTTTTCATACCAGACAGACGTATTCCCGACATGCCTCGTTGTCTATATCGTGACTTGACTGTTTTTTTTACAAAATATCTTCTAATTAAGATGAGCATCAGCTATCATTCAACTCAAAACAGCCTAAATATATCTTTATATTTCTGATGTTTCTGCTCTGATAATATACTTCTACGTGTCAGAGTACAAACAAAACGTAATAGCGGTGGTTACTGGATAGCTTCGTTGCATAGTTGGGGGAGAGAGTTTTTAATTAAATTTTCATAAAATTTTCTCGAGCCTGCGTTGCGCAATAATTTTCCTTGAATAATTTTGTATATTTCGTAGCATTTAGCCTTTAAAGTGAGAATTTTTATTCAATTTTTACAAAAATTTCAGCGAGCAGATACATTTTCCTGTCTGGTAATGTTTATTTTACTCTTAAAACATGTATTTTTGTTTCGTTCTCAATAAAATTTTGCGCGCCTCCGGCACCCTAATCTTTTTTTAAATTTGAAAGCCTATGTTTGCATGTGGGAAAAAATGTGCCCGCCTCTAAATTTTTTTCTGTATAAGCCGTTATAGTTGGTATATTCGGGCAGTTCTTCCTACGCCATTGTGAGTTTTAAATAAAAACAGGTCAAAGCACATCAGCGATGCTAACGATATATTCAGAAACTACACCGTGATTTTTAGTATGATGAATGATGCTTATCTTGTCGATTTTAATTTGGCTAACACAACTTTCGTTATTAAAGAAAAATGCATTGAGATTATGACGTCATAAATCCGCGGCCGATATTTATTTCCATGCAATCACAAAATTTTACACCACTGCAGTAAAATCGATATACGACATAGCTCATCTAATCAGCTCAGGTGAATCAGCATTTTTAATACCATACCTGCGCCCCATTTAATCATTTTAAAATAGCCCTTTAGTTTAAAAATTCTTTGATAGACGCAATATATATTATCAGCGCACAGTTATGAAACGGCATAGATGTTAAATGAATTTTTTTTTTTTTTTAATTCATTATTCTTTATTCAGAAGAATAAAGTGTAATGCGAAGGTACGAAAAAGAGTACGGTACGGTACGAAATAAATACCGAACTTCGTACCGAACCGTACCAAGTACGAAAATTGAAAAATGAATCGTACCGTACTATCGTACCGGAAAATTCAATCGTACCGTACCGAACTTCGTACCGTACCGTACTACCAGCCTTGATTGTATAAGGATACACCGAAGCCAAAACATCACAATAGAGCTTGAAGCGTCGATTTGAAGAAAATAACCACCAAAAATTACTGTAACATGCAGCGCAAGCCTCGTCAATCAAAACGTTCATTATTATTAAGGCATACTGGCATGAAAGGGTGGACAATAATGAAAACTCTGAAAAAAATCAGAAAAACATCCTATGAAGAATAATATAAAACACGGCAAAAAATTGACGATATGGAGTCAAGTTTTCACCACCAACAGTTTCCTGAAAAGAATTTTACCAAGTATATAGGAATGAGCACAATAAATCGTCGGAGCAACGCAGAAATTTGGAACTGCGCGATAAATTCGGAGATGAAGTGTAGGATAACGAATCGTATTTGAGAATCTAAGTGATCAGAAATAAAACATGAAAAAAATTAAATTTTATTTTCGGATTTTAGTTTCATTCTTTCAAACCGTGTTCAAAATTTTATAAAAACAATAACGACAATTCAGTAGAGTAGTATAAATCGCACCTAAAAACATACAAGTATTCAAGTTCACTAATAGACAGACAGAGGCCAATATAATACAATAAGATGCTCACGTGCTGGCATGTTGAAAAGATCTTCTTCTGTGATTTCTGCGTAGTCATCAGTTTCTAAAGTAATAGGAAAAGAAGAACGACGTCGATTAGGATCGTGATTTGGCAATGTTTTATTATTAGAATCAAAATACAATCGTGGAATATCCGTTTCCCCACCACTCCTCGCACGGTGACTACGAGGACTGTTATGTTCTGTAATGATTGTGGCGGGAATGTGAGTATCACGAGCTAATGTTTTTGCTTTGTTAGTTTTTCGCGAAAAGAATGACGGTTTGTTGGAAGCAGTTTTCTTAGTTTTGCGCTTATCTTCCGATTTCGGGACTTGGCTTTTCGCTACAGCGATAGGTTTGTGCACTGAGTGATTCAACGGGATCGTAGGCGCATTCTGTAGGGGTAAGGCTGGCGGGGAAGTCGATCTCTTTTTTTGCGGAATAACGATAGGATCGACATCTTTTTGCATCAGAAGATATTTGAAAGCTGGAATACTGCTTGGTATGTCATAATCAAAATCTTCGCATTTCTTCCGATACCAGGGCTCTACGTTGAGACATCTCTGCTCACTTCCTAATGATCGATTACGTGTTTTTGATCGAGGTACTTCGTCTGCTGGTGCATCCTCAACACTAAATCGCTTGACGTTGAACGAATTAGATCTATTTGTTATTCCAACACCGTGGGGCGACGGGAGACGCCCAAGTTTAGCAACGTTGCCTTCTGAAACCGCCATTGTGTTAGAACGAAGAGTTATATCTGTTATTTGAGGCAAAACGAGCTTGCCAAGCTGGGGGAGATGTCGAGTGCGAGCCTGTTGCTCAGGTGTAGACCAACTAATTGGTGGGTGGCGTAGTGGAGGCGGTGATGTAGGAGAGGAAGGACCCGGCGATCTCGAAGATTGAATAGGAATGGGAGGCAAAGGTGACGTCGATCGAGCTCGAGAGGAGCTAACCATAGTTTTGGTGCGATTTGATAGCAAGGGTGAACTCGAGCTTATTAGATCGGGACCAGAAATGTCGATCTTTCGTCCTCTCTTCGCATCGAAGCTGCGGGTGCGTTCAATTGACTCGCTTTCATTTTGTTTTCCACTAGGACTTTGTATTTGATATTCGTTTTCCTTCACTTCCTTTCTCAAATAGGATCCTTTTTCATCTGTTGGTGAAGAGATTTGTTTCGATCCAGGGGCGCCTTTGGGTTTCCAGAACGCATAGCCGCCCAATTTCTTTTTAAGTTTTGAAGATTTACTATTCTGGGTTTGTGAAGTGTCTTCTCGTGGAAGAGTTGACCACTTCCGATCCTCTGATTCAGACTTGCCGTTCCTACTTCCAGGTCGTGTGGGAGAACAACAAAAGATGCTGGATTGCATGTCGTCATCTATAGAAGAGGAATTACTTAAAGGCGGTCTTGACATTTTGATTCTTTCAGGCTCTATTGGTGGCAACGCTCTTCCTGTCATATAGTCGGAAGGAAAATTATCACGGTTGGAACTTTCCAAGACTGCATTTTCGCGAGATCTGGACAAATCAGCCAATAATGGATCAACAAAAATAGCGTCGGTAGAGGCGGACGACGATAGATTTCCAGCAGATACATTTCTAGGAATTCCTCCTCTATCTAGATTACCTTCACAACTTTTTAGAATCGATCGATATGCAGGTTGACAGTTAATGTTTGCGGGGCGAGAATGAGACAACGTTTTTGAATGGTAAATTTCTGTAGAACGATCGGTCTTCTCAACCTTACTGTGGTCTCTTACAGGTGCTCTCACACTGGGATTTCTATAGTAAACGGTGCTCGAAGATAAATCATTTGCCCATTGTGCATCTGGTGAGGTCGATTGCGTATTAAAATTGATATCCATACAAGTATACGCGTCTTCGATCATAGAAACTCTTGAATAATCTGGTTCAAACTTGTCATAGTTTTGTGGAGCAACAAAATGTTGAGCCTTGGACAATTCTTCAACAACCGGTGTCGATCGAACAGGGGAAATAATACGACGTTTGTGTAATGTAGTATATTTTCCACTACCCCTGTTGTTATTCTTGAATTTTTCTTTGACTGAATCTTGTTTGCTTACAGAGTCTTCAGCAACAGTGTTTTCTGCTTCTTTGTCAAGAGTATTCATCGATCTCCAAGCTCTGCTTAAAATCGACGACACTGAAAATTGTTTTATACTTGATTTTCTTCTTGGCAGAGTGCAAAGTGCGTCCGTCCCCAGATCAACGTATACGTCCTCGCCGAGAGAACTTTTTTGACGATGTCGCATCCGATTTCTCGGGATTTCTGGGTATTTCTCTCCTATTCTTACAGGTCCGTCAAAGATGGAATCGATATCACCATCGTTTTCATCAATCGAATCCGGTACATCCCGCTCATCCAACTCATCCAAAGATTTACAATGTCGTCGCTTATACATCACAACACTGAATAGATAGAAAGTTTTAGCGACTGTATCTCTCAGCTAAGTTAGGAAGGTATAAACTCAAAAAAGTTCTCAATTTACCTATACTCTACTGCTATAAAGTTACCCCATAGCGATAGTAAAGTTGTCAAACATGGCAATTCTTATAACTGCATATTAATCCACAAGAAAACAAGATATTTCGATCGACTCATCTGAATGGATCATCCAAAGCAACGCCCTGCATCAACCGCAACTTTCTGAAGAAGAAAGTTAGTACCGTTGAAAAAACAGGAGCAACAGCTAATAAACCAGTAGCCGCCGTTTAAATAAGTTTGGAATATCCCGTTCAACAATCACTGGGGATAAACACTATAATCTGAACTGTACTACGTTCACTCAATCATCTCAACCAAGACCTAACCTGGTTCATAAACCGACGGATGATGTTTACGCAACTAAATGTTGGAATAATTTCTTTTCAAAAATGCATTAGTTTGTATAAAGGTTGAATGAAAGGAAATGGTTGGGGGAAGTAGGAATATTCAATGTTGTATATAAGTATGAAGCTACTGCCGACTGATGACGTCAATTAGTTGTATTCAAAGGACATAGTACGAATATGTGCCCAATCAAGAGATTTCGTCCGAGCACGATATGTTAAGTACGAGTCAAAGGTGGATCGCGCCGCCACTGCGTGGAACGAATATCTCGGATAACTCTAAAACTTTTAAAAATCGCATATTGTCATATTTATGATATTTTTATCTATCAGAATCACATTTTCCTGAGCCACATTCGACACCACTTATAAACAACGGCCATACTGTACTGCTTCGACGAAACATAACAAACTTCCGAGTATCACGCCATCTATGGGCACTTAATTGAATTTTTGGGTAGTTAGAGCTTTATTCCCCTTTGTATGCATCTCAATGTCATATCGAGAAAAGTAGAAGAACAGTATATAATACTACTACATATACTAGACTGCGTCGTTTGAACCATCATAGTGTATTTGTAAAAACAATCTTTGTCAAGGAAGTGTAACTGATGGATCGCGTCGATGAGACGCGATCCATCTGTAACACCTGCTTGACAAAATAAAATTTGAGAAGACTTCCTACCGCTCGGTTTGAGTAGTGGACATGATTTTAGATACTTAACGCGTTTAGAACCATGCCCATGGTTTCACATACTTACTAGGATTCGAAACCAAGACCTCTAACCCATGATACCGGCGTATCTCCCATTATCGTAACGGGAGGTGGCTAGAAAGACGGATATTCGGAAATAGATATTTGTCGCTACCGTTTTAACGACGTTTATTAATTACTATTACGACATATATGATCGGTCGAGGGCATACGAGGAACTATGAACTCCGAGTTACGTATTTTTGCCTCGGGCAATCGATCAGCTTTATTGCTGACGATGGAACTGCGGTACACACAAATCTTTGTGTTCTGTCAGGTATTATAGCTTCAGGAATTTGTGGTTCGCACTACCAGATAATAAGCTATAAGAGTGTCATTTAGTGCTGTGACTGGTTTCAACATAATAAGTTTTTGAACAGATTATTTATTAAGGCCCTACTTGTATGATAGTGAGTTAACAGGCAATTGTTAGCAGATATCGGAGTCTAGAAATGCTGTGACATACCAGTTTAAACAGTGTTTTATACTTCACTTTATTGAACCGGTAAAGTTTGATTGACCTCCTGGCAAAATAGTGAATCAAAGGAAGATTAACCATTATTAATATTTGAATCGAATTATGGGATTCCATCTGTAACTAAACGGATGAGAGTTATATAAATATAATCAGGTCCAATACCTGAGCCAAGGCCTACAGATCAAAGGTGTTATATAACATAGGGTCGCAGACTCAGTATGCTAACGTTGAACGCTGGAAATATTTCCTTTGTCGATTTTCCTTCAGAATTCGACCATATATACCTACCTTACTAATTATAGTTATATATATATATATACCAATTATGCCTACCATATAAACTATTGATATTTCAGATTTCATATTAGTGGCAATGTAGACAAGTTTCAAGGTATGTTCCAACCAACGATAAGATGAATGTCACAAACATAAACACTGTACAATATACAAGAGGATACTTCGACAGGAATAGAAAATGACGGGCCGGAATCGCCTAAAGCCACCTGTACTACTGCGTATTTTCCTTCCGATATATATAAACTACGCCGTTACATATTTTACATCGGCATGTCCGTGTAGATACTGCGGTCCAACAACACTTTGTCACAAAATGGGTTTACTAGAAGTTCCATACACCATTCCCACAAGCGACATCACAAGACTTCTCGTATACGGGTAAGCATCGTCATTTTCATAACTTGTTGTTTCAAAAAAACTAATCAGTTTGTTTTGATTCAATGATTCCTGAGTACAATTCATACTTCTTTAATTTAAATATAGCTTAGATCCTAAATCAAATTCTTACGTTGAATTCAGAAATAAAATATCAAGACTAAGTGCGAATGAATTCAAAGGAATGTACAGAGTAACTGAACTTGATCTTCATAACAACAGAATTGAAGAGATCGACGAGAAAGCATTCATAGATTTATGGAAACTCGAAAGGTAGACATAATATTGTTGGTAAAGTCAACAGAAAACAAGTTGTCAGTACAAGAGAATTTTATGTATTGCTCGATGTTTTTCAAGTATGATTTATTTATATCGTCACCATGGTGCATTTAAACTGTGACAGGTATGTCACCATCAGAACAAACCTCATTTTAAATACCGGCGATGAAAAAAAATATTTGTTTATCCTCTATACTCAATTACCCAAAAATCATGTGTCTGCCAAAACAAGCTCCATAAACTAACTCCAGTATGAATTTCGGCTTTGAGACATTTTAGTAGAATTTATATAAAATTCACAATAATTATATACTTGTATCAACCGATTAGTATTTTTATATATTTTTATTCGGGAGCAAGTTGTTGAATACCACCGAATTTAAAATATTAATTGAAGTGGTTACTCAGTTTATACATATTTTTACCATTCAGTTTACATTTATCGGAAAACAACATCGAATACATACCACAGAATACATTGTTACGTCTACCAAACTTATCAAGATTATTTCTGGATAACAACAAGTTAAAAAGACTCCCAGGTAATTAGTACTTTTTTGATCTTTTTTTGGTTGAGTACCACATTTTTAAAAAATTAATTTGAAAAATATCAGCACAAAGCGATTGACGACTCCATTTTTTCCGAGGTCTAAGCATTTCAAGTTGAACTTCTATACCATGACTATGAAAGTTTGATGCCAACACACATTACTCAACCAAATTAAGAATAAAACGGAAACTATGACCATTCTATGTGTTTATTTCGTTAAATTCCTGGTAGGATAAGATTTAGAGTAACGTGATTTAGTCAAGATTATTATTTTCTACTGCCGTGTAATAAAATTAAAACAGTCTTGTGTTAACTTGATCCGAGGTTAATAGTATATAAAATCATAACTACGGAATGAGCTCCATTATGACGTCATTGTTGGTTTAAAAACAAACAATGAAAAACTATATGAAGATCGACGTCGTGAAAAAACATGAATCATGCGACAATGTTATGTTAATTATTACACGCAATTGCTCATGCCTTAAGGTGAATAACTAAAGTAATAACTGTAATGTATAAGCGAATCAAAAAATCTGGAAAGCTTATTTTATTGAATATGAAGGCCAACAGAAATTTTATTTTATCAAGCATGAGCCACTGATGGACCGCGCCTTGGCGGCGCACTCCATCAGTGACCCATCCTTGGAAAGAACTTTTTTGGAAAAGTATTTCCGACTGGGATCGACCACTGAAGCATTGCTCTCGCAAGGATCCATTAGAGCCATGATTGAAAAAAAATCCTACTTTAACTTGAATACTTACTTTTTCTCCTGTGTAAAGGTTTAAGTGGTGATCGCAATTTTGTATACGAATGATTCCCTTGCGACGGTAAAACAAATTCTTCTTCGCTGCTCGATGTCAATGGCGAGAGTTGTGGTAAATCTTCAGACAGGCTTGAACTGAGACTTTTGTCCATATAAACTACATCATCAATGTACTGGTTTCCTCTACCTATAGGGAGATGGGTCCGCGGGGTCGGAGGCGATATATCCAAAGGGGGCGGGGTTGGGGCTGGCGGTAAAGGCTCCTGTAAAAGTTCTCTTCGCTTCATAGCTATTGGACGCGTTTTCTTCGGAGGCATATTTCTGGTTGGAGAGGGAGTATGGGGCGGGGGGACTGGGGGAGGGGGTAAAGGTTCTGCCTGCCTGGCTTTCCGCAACATATCCTCCGTCGGTACAATCAGTTCACGAAATCTGTTTCGCGCTGGTTCTCTCAAAGCTAGATTGTCGCTGCGTTTTTTCGGCGATGTATTCTCTTGGGCAAACAAACCTCTCGAGTCAATTCTAAGTGGTAGTGTGCGGGAGCCCGCAATCGCCGAAACCGGAGCACGTCTGTCGTCAATAAATTCTATATTGGTTACGTCATCTAATGATGACATCATGTTATTGACGTTTTCAATAATTTCCATGTCAGGAGGTTGAAAGTCGTTCCTGACCATTCCGTGGCGTTTATTACGTTTCCCCCCATTATCATCGACCGAGTTTGCCTTTTTCGCAATGTTAAAATTCTCCATCCGATTCTTATCGTTATCTCTTAATCTACCAGGCGAAGAAACCTTCTTTACCACTTTTGCATACACGTCTGTTTCTCGAACTTCGACATGATCGGAAAATTTTACTGTTTTTGGAGCCGACTTCTTGTCAATTTTTGCGTATAAATCGTTCGAATTTCGAACTTCTTTTGCGGATTCATACATAAAAATATTGTTGGATTTATCTGGTCCGCCACGCATAACTTGTCCATTACGTGAAGTAAGGTCACTTGTGACAGAATTATTTGCAGTTTTCGGAGAACCTCTTTGTACTTTAGTATACCCATCCTTCTTATAACGTTCTCCTGTTTCCAAATCGTTCGGATCGTTCTTATTTAATTGTAATCCCAAACCAACACTATCTACTGTAGAATACGGGTCATCATCATCATCAAAAACGAACGCCAACTTTCGACAATTCACAGGTAATGTTTCAGATTTAGTGTCGCGGTTAAAGACAGGCGACGACACATCGACCAACCCAGTTAATTTGTCCATTGGTTGAGGCAAAGAAGGATGTCCATCTATCGTAGAATAAGGATCCTCGACCGATACAAACACATCCATTCTAAATCCAGTTTTATTTCTTATTTATGTCACACCAACACAAAAATCTTTGAGTATGAACAATAATTAATAAGCAGTAAGCGCGCTTTACTAGATATAGATCAAAAACTTGTCTGAATAACGAAAAATATTATTTCAATAGAGTTCAGATTTTGTTTTCGTCAAGCATAGGCTACTGATGGATCGCGCTGCCAATGCGCGATCCATCTGTTGCACATGTTTGACAAAATAATATATCCGAATGCAGATATCCTAAAATCTCAACATCTCAAAACCGCGCTAGGCTATTACAAACGATTCAAAACATAAGCCAATCTCAAGCACCTACACTATAGCTCTTTATAATAAAAATATCAACTGAGCTTAGATAGAATACGCTGCACAATCTCGCTATCTTGTATAATACAGCAAGAGTAGGTGTCTTGCAATAATTCGTTAGAAAACCGTTAAATAAATTAGTCAAAATATTTAGTAAAATCCCAAGGGCTTAACGTTACGCCATGGATTGATTCAAAGAACGTATAGGTCAGATGCACACCGTTTACATATGTCCGATAAAGCTACATAGATAATGAAAATGATAGTATATGAACAATGATATTATTAGAAGAGATAGTACAGATTGGGACTATAAATATCGTTGACGGCTTGATTCAAATTACTTCCAGTAATTTCAAAGTAATGTTAGGGGATAGTCTTATTAAGCAATGATCATGTTGTAATTTGAATCCAATGTTGAGGAGATGAAAACTTCAACTTTTTCGAATACCAATACTCAGGATATAATAAATGAGGAATATCACATGACTTACCAATGGGAATATTGGTAAAATTACACGCCTGTCACGTTTCAAGACAGTATACGCTTATAGTTTAAATGATTGGTATTTGATATCATTACAACGCTGACTAATGACGTTGGAAATTATAACCATGCTTAGCGAACTTTTACTGATTTTTGCTTTCTATGTTTCTATACTCTTGACTACACTACCGTACTATGTGTCAGTCTCACTTATTCATTAGAAAACTCACTGGGAAGCTTATTTAATGTCATATTACGCTACACATATACATATATTGTAAATTTATTTTAGGGAAATGTTGATTTACTTCCCGGTTACAAATAGTTTGTGCAGTTGTGGCAAAAATAGTCATTTCCCCTACCAAATTTAACCATATGAAATTCAAACAATGTACTAATTATTGCAAAACAGTGCCCACAGATGGATTGTCTCTTGCAATCCATCTATGGCCCATACTTGACAAATATTCTTGACCAGAAATTTTTCTTTATTCGAAGAATTGGTCGTAAATGTATCGCAAATGTACAGCGCAATCTATTAGCGTTCATGCTCAACGAGACAAGTTAAAATAAAAATTTTCTGAAATGGATACGCCTGACTAAAAGTTGGAAGTTAGGTATTTTTTACAAATCTCACCCTGTTTATTTTATATTTCTATATCTTTTATCCTAACTTAACATGTAAAAATATGTATATGATATTCTAATAAAAGAAATTTAATTATTTCAGCTGATATTCCTTCTCTATCTGGACTAACAAAACTCAACATCGGAAACAATCTAATAACCCATATAAGCTGGAGTTCGTTCTTCAACCTGAAACAATTGGAATCAGTCATACTTTGGAGCAACAACTTCCGATGCGATTGCGACAATCTGGAACTAATCAAGTACGTCACACTGTAATGACGTCACGATAACCTTAAAAGTTATGTCTGTTTTCCCAAACGTGGACTTTCGTGTTCAAATGATTGATGCTTCCGAGGTGCCAATTTCAGATACGCATCGAAACGTTGTTTTCAAGCACCAGAGAGAGAGATTTTTGAGATAAACCCGCTTCTATAAAAGAAAAATTGACCCATGCTACCATAATAACCTTTAACAATATTGTCATTTTTATAAATTTTAGGAGGGGGGTCAAGTTAAAGTGAAATTTCACATGCAACATTTACATAACATTTAAAACTTAATCCTGTCCATTACAAGATTCGATAAGCGTAACAATAAAGCAGGGATAGTATGAAAATCCAAAATTTCCAGCGGAGCAGGTATATGGCGGGGTTAATATGATCAGAACATTTTGGTCAAGCATGAGCCAAAGATAGTCCGGAACTAGTGAATGCGATTCTATATTGATCCGGACTTGATTTTATTTCAAAATATAGAATTTGCACGCCAAAATGAGCCTTCTACACAATAATTAACCAGTGCCTAACTGTTTACTATATATTAAAATATACGACAATGGATTGGTAAAATCACTATAAAACTCACTTCTCACTACTAAACTGCACTTTTCTACATATAATATATCCTATATACTTCTTTGAAATAGAAAAAAAAACACATCTGTCCTTCACTTTCCTGCCGAATGTACAAGACTTTGGCTATCTGTTGTCTATTCTTTGTCACCGACGTTATGCGAAATCACCGTTAGTTAAGACATTTATATTACCAAAGTTAGGCTCTATGCTCAATCTGACACGGGAAGTAGACAAACCGCACTTGAAAAGTGCGGTTAATCTATAACCCGTGTAAGATTGGAGCACATTACTTCCCTACATTCCATAAATATCACAATAGATAAGCGCAACCGATAACCAACTATACATAATCAACCTACGCTACGTCTCAGCAAGTCAAAAACAAAAGCTAACGAAATATGGAGTCACAGATTGTGATGTGAATCACAGTAAGTTCTCAATTAACCCGTGCACATCTACTTCTTGTCCAGAGCGATATAGTTTCTGTATTGCGTATTAACTTAGTTTGGTAATCAAGGATTCAATATTTTTTTAAACGTTGGCTTTACACCTTTTACTCGATTAGATTCCATCAACAAATAACAGTATTGTTGATTCGAAATGTTCGGGAACTGATAAATTTTACACAGGTAGAAATTGAGGTATCCACGAAAAAAGTCTCTTATCAATTAGGGTTATAAAAATGATAACACAAAATCAAAAAAATTTCACGCGCTTCTCGGGTTAACTGTAATGCAATATCTATCTATCAGTCTCAAATATAAATCACTCGGATTCACGAGTGACCATTATTTATTTCGACAAAAAATATTTGATATTTCTGATACATGCCTCGGTACCTATATGCTCGACCAGGTAGAATCAGGAACACATTATAATCACTTATAAGCGACATTATAGGACACAATGCTTAAAGTGCCAGGATATGACGTCATCGAATGAAGCTTAGTAACTTCACGAAAGTAAATAAGAAACTTTATAATTGAACCACGTATATTATTATACTATATTACTATTTTTTGTAAATAATACAATCCATATTGTGACTGTGGAGGCCCTTACCCGAATAGTCATGCATGCAAAAATTTTGATCAAACATGATTTCGTTTTCGTTTATTATTGATTCGAACCACACGCCTCAATAAGAAATGTCAGATATGGGGGCTATTCCTATTAATTAGTTGCTATTCCTGCATTTCAAATAGCTCTTTGTACTGTATGGCTCCAAGAAAGTATGATGTCTCCTACGGCCTTGCTCTGAGCGAATTTTTATAGGAAAAAAATTGATCCATTTTGTCAAAACATCATTTGTCAAGTATGCGTCACTGATGGATCGCGTCGATGAAACGCGGTCTATCTGCGTCGCATGCTTCACAAAATAAAAAAAATTGACTGGAGTAGTGAAATTTTAATGTACAACAAATATCCGTTGTTATATTCAACATAAATCAAGACTCATAGCCAAATATCAGCAATTTCGCATCTAAAATGGGGAAGCATTCTTTTACTCATATATCGAATGCCATGTAAACGCAACTATGCTGGCAACCATAATTTAACACACTATATAGATTTTTTATTTTGAGCAAGCGAAAATCTCACTCTTTTTTTTTTAACAAGATGGTTCAGAACAACATCAAGGGGAAGAGCAATTACTACAGACCCGGTCGCAACTGGCAACAATTCCTGTTCTAAGGAAAGATTGTTAAAACCATGCTACAAAGCTAAGGAAATCGAGGTAAACAACAATCCTATCCAAGCACCGGGTGAAAACATATGAATAAACTACCCTTAAGAGCAAACGGCAATGTTTTATCATTTGTTGCTAAACCTGATCACGTACTATGGAATTTTGCGTCAAGGCAAATTTTATTTTAATAACTTCAGTGATTAGAATTAAACAAATCGGGGAAGACGCATATGAATTTCAATACCTGATTTCATTTTGCCAAGCTTGTGTCACTGATGGAGCGCGCCTGGCCGGCGCGGTCCATCAGTGGCTAATGCTTGTCAAAACATTACAACCATCAAGTTGTTCCACTACCGTACAAGTAATCTATGGTAATTCATATGACCCACATCTATTAAAAGACATTTAAACATTAAGGTGTCTCACGTTCACGACCATAGACGTCGATCACCAGACTCCAACCCGGAAGATAGTGCAATACATACAGCAGTATACGTGCAGAGCGACGATGCAACATTACACTGCAATTTAACAGGAAATCCACAGCCACTAATAATATGGAAGACGCCATCTGCCGGATACGTCTATCCAAATTCTGGTAGTCGTGTGCGGGTGAGTGTATTTTTAGACGTGAGACTTTACAAATATCGTTGAGATTTACAGATTTACTCTTATTTCGAAAAAAAGCAATTTCGAAACAAGGTCACCAAGAGCTCTTTGTTAAATAGTTAAAATTTAAAACCTTAAATCAAAAACCCTCCAACTAACTTTCATTTTATCAGGCATATTCGAACGGTAGTTTGTTTATCAGAAATCTGCGAATATCGGATACTGGAAGATATTCCTGTCATCCAAGACTAGTTGAAGCTCTAGACTTAACGTCACCGATTCTGAATCTAAAAGTCGTCCGCGGAGTAAAACCGAAGATTACATATTTTGATGAAAAGATTCAGGTAGCTTTGTTTTGTTAAGCCTATACCACAGATGGTCATCATCTTAACCGCGAGATTCATCAATGACAAATCTTGACAAATCATGTTTCGATATTTATCTGGTTTAGACGTTTTAATATATATATATATTTATACAATTGAATATTATTGAACTTTATCCATGTTGAGACGATGAATTTTTAAAAATATACCTAAAATATACAACCGTTTTTAGGGTACAATTGGTTCGGGGGTGGTAATTCGTTGCAAAGCGGTTGGTAACCCACCACCATCGATTAATTGGCATCCTCCGAATTCAACTGAACCTTTGGAAGACGTAAATTTTGCATCGAAAACTGGAAAATTCAACAATAACGAAGGAGGAACAGAACTGTTGATATCGAATTTTTCAAACGAAGATGCAGGCGTTTGGAAATGTAGAGCAAGAAATAGGATGGGTAATAATATTTTTTGATTATTTATCAAAATGAAGATCCGTGTATAAATGTAACACTGAGCAGGTTTTACAGAATCTCTAACGAAAAAAATAATTTTTGAGCCACGCTTAGGAGAAATTTTTTTCGTGTCTAGATTTTCCTTGAATTTCATAAAAACGATTCTAGAAATATTTTTCCTTTCTTCTATACTGACTTTTCTATTTTCTCCACAAGCAGAATTCTGTAATCCAGAACAATCAAAAAATTAATATTTCAGTGCAATCTTTACATGCTGCTCATCAAATCCAAATTAAATTTCCGAATGCCCGTTAGTCACTTGAACATATATTCTTCTATTTTATCCAGGATTTGACACCGCATACATCCAAGTAACATACAAGTCAGCAGATGACAATCTTCTATTAATATTAATATCAACTGCAAGTGTGGTCATAATCGTCGTTATAATCGTTGTTGTTGTGGTCACATGTGTGATCTCTCGCAGACGACACCGCACATCAAATGATAACCATCGAAGGCCAGAACGAACCCGGACGAGTAACGAGCAAGAGTCTACCACTGACAGAGTGGTAGAAAACACAGGTGAAACAAATCAAGGATATTCACCAGAAATATCACAAGATCCAGCAGTCAACGAAATTCTTCAACAACCTTACACACAAGTCCCAGAGATAAAAGGAATCAGAATTTAAAATACCCACCCACATTACTATGAGAATGAATGGAATCTGTTGTGTGTTACTTCTGAAATTTTAATATTTTTCTAAACTGTGTTTCATTGTTTTATCCTTACATTTTTGAAGACAAAAGATTGATATTAAAAAGCTGTCGTCAAAGGTATAACAAATGTAGAATTTTTCAAGAGCGATGGAGCCACTTTTTGTAACAAAAAGCAGATGCCAGGATCCCACATCTCCAGAGAAACACACTAGTGAGACCATGTATCCAACATTATGCTAAATTATTCTTTGCCCGCAAGTCCAAAAAAGCCAAATGTCTACTTTTTTCTTCAATTTATAACGGGTAATATAACATACAGACGAACAATTCGCAATTAACCTGAGCAATCCACGTGTACAAAACACCCCCTCGACTGAAAGAGCAGTAGATTTAGATTACGAAATCTTCACACATAGCGTAACAGCCAGGTAGTAACAAATTAGGATATATTAAACCCTGGTGGCAAAACGGACAAGAATTATGTTGCTACACCATAAGGATAATATGTTCAATATGTCGTAAAAACAAATTCACAAGTTTTTCTTCCTGATTTGATGTTGTAAAACATAAATATTATGCCGCAATCGTAATAATAATGCTTTAGATGCGGCAATGCTTCCCATTATCACAATAAAGAAGATCGGAACATCTGGTTCCGACTACTCCTAGAAGATTAGAATGTCTCTGTATGAATGTCTGGTAACAACAGAACAGTAGAAAGAGGTTCAAAATCATCAATACTGCTATGAAATAGCATTGTTGATGTTTTTGAAGCTATTTCGTCCATCCAAAGAAAATGACAGAAACAGTCTGGACACCCAAAGAAAACCAATATTCTGTCACCGTGATGTAGTTCAATTCCGAAATGCTCGAAAAAGAATAATGTTCGGAATCTGGTAATCAGTGATAAGCTAATCATTACATAAATTAGAAATCCAAAATATAGAATAAAACTCCAATCGATTCAAAACTGATTTTGGTCGTTTTGCAATGAAAGTAAAATTACCAGAAGACACGAGTGTTTTATTGATTCTTCTTGATAAACTGCGAACAGGACTCGCCTCAACAGTTGGTGGTCCCCCTTCTGTTGGTGGTGGAGGTAATTCTCGCTTATTCTGAATTAACAACAGAATCATGGTGAGAAATTGCTTCAACAATAATAAAAATCATCCATTGTTTATACTATCAGATGTGTAATGAAACAGACATTATCGTGATATGGGAAGGGCAATTCGGAATATTGAATCTAAGTGGATTGAGGGAAACCAAAATACTTTTCCAAATCGGATAATACGATTCGTTTGCTAGTTCATATTTGCCAAAAGACAATGAAAGACTTTGTTGTGGAATCTCGAGCAAAACAGTCAGACACAAAAGTAACTGAATTATGGCCTGCGTTAAACGACAAACAACTAATCGCACCGATGTTTTATCTGCATATGTGTGATGTCATACACTACTCCATCCCTTTTTGGTATTTTAGGGCTGATCAATTGCTGGATGATATGATGGTATTTAAGAATAGGTTTCGGAAATCTGCATTCGATTCTATTGTTCCAGAATATTAAATATTCAGAGTTGCCGATCCCTACTGGGAACTATAAGAAGAATTAAAAAGTTCTTGATATATACCTAAATAAAAATTATCACAGTCCATCTAATGCAAATTGTGAAAATTTTTGCATAAATATTGCTTCAACCTTTTATAGATAACATAACGGCAATGGTAAAATTATATGCGTAATCGTGCGCTAGAAAGGTGATAAATAATTACCTCTACAATATCGATATAGACATAAAACGAAAAATCAAGTCAAAAACACATACCATTGAAGATCTGACAATAAAGCTCTTGGTTGAATTAGTCACCATACAACAATATCCATCAATTAAATCTGCGATGTTTTCAGCCTCAAATAATGATGTGGTCGTGATTGTCAATGGCTGGAAAATGAAACAGGTATATTATAAGTACGATAACCAGAAAAGTATATGTTTTACATTATAGTGTGACACTTTCAGATTCAAACCAGTGATAATATGTTAAATTTTTTGGACCTAATTTGGAAGTACCAATTCTAGTTAAATTATTTGTAGGCTAAGAATAAAGGAAATATATAAGTATCAAGATCTAAATTGACAGTTTTTAAATTAATCCCAGGCAAAAAATTCCTAATGGAATGTTTTGTTAAGTATGGGCCACAGATGGATCGCGCGGTTTGAAGGGCGGTCATCAGGGGTTCATGCTTAGTGAAATAAAATTTCTCGTTGGGGTCAAGAAACACTTTTCATAGAACCAGTACCTTGAATCAATGCAAGTTTTAATTGCTGACGTCTTTAATACATACACACATAAACTAAAAGGAATTATGTTGGTCAAAATCGTTGTCGGTACTATTGTTAAATTTTAAATATATTATTCAAAAAAAAATCAAAAACAATGTGTTCACCTATTTAACATTGGCATAGTATCTAACAAAACACTACCTTAATGCTTCATCTGCAGCATCCAAGTTTTTCCTCCAGAACAAGGAAATTTTTGACAAAAGAGTAGAAGTGCATTACGCAATTTATTAAAGACCACTCGAACATAATATATACTCTCACATTAATCAGGTCAACTGGTGTCATTTCAATAACCTTTGCGAACTCTGTTTATTTTTTTTTAAACTGCTTCAAAACATATTAATGTACATAAATGTCATACACCGATCAATTCATCAGCAATTTAAATAACAGATAATGGTTGCAAAAAATTTGATATTTTCAAGACCCTATGGTAATCAAAATAAAATAGGCTGTAACATGAACAAGCTTTTAGACACATAAGAGATCACAAAATTCACAGGTAAGCAGATCAGATATTAAGCGGATTTGTTCATCAAGGTATATCAGAGCAAATAATACATCATTTCTGCTTCCTCCTGCTAATTGATAACAGTCCAATATTCAAAGATATATACTACCATTTATGGTGACTAAGAAAACATTTCTACCATGAACTAAGACACCTCCGCACGAAATGGTATAGTAAAATTAGTAGATATATATGCAGCGATTAGGGGTGTTCAAAATGAAATACGTTTAGTCTTTAGACAAACTATTTTTTCTCATCGAATATTCGAACTGGAACTATTATAATACAGAAAGCCACTATTCTAAAATTTGACAAATATGTCAAGATTTTGACTTTTGTCATGGTAATCAAAACTATTAATATACAATTTGCAAATTTCGAGTCGAATTGAACATTTTGGAAAACTTTAGCAATGGTTTTATATCACTCTGATAAGCGTTTCACAGGTGTAAGACCAGATGGCTATTTTTGCCTTAAACAGAATATCTATATTCATGCACAGTCACAAATGTTATACCTCATTAGTGCCTTCAATCCTCAACTGAAGAGTTCCTTTTTTCGTCGGATCCGTTGATGATGACGTTTGTATTGATTGAACCTAAGAAGATAAAATATCTCAAAATAAGCAAAATAAAATAATCTCAAGTTCGACATACTCAATAACAGGCTTCAAAACCATCAAAACTGCTATAAAATATATATAAAATAGCAGTTTTGATGTTTTGAAAATTTTTCTATTATTTTTATAACAGTTCTGCATTCGAAAACAGGAACCTTATAATATAATGGAAAATCCTGTTAATAGATTCTATTTAACTACAGGAGATGAACTTGACAATGGAATATTTGGCCGTATATATTTGACGAGACTAAAACATGTTTTATACATTTCTACCATAATAGATTTAGTTGCCACATCAGATAATTGATAAGTCTCTTTTGAGTATGAGCATCTGGTGAAGCGCATGTCTAGACATCGTCCATTTGTCGTTTCTTCTCAACAATATATAGACAGATTGGCCATATGTTTAGATTTCAAATCCAAAATCAGCCAATTTAAATCGACTGTTGTTGAATTGTTATGATAAATATATTTTTAGTAGTGCTGGCAAGTATTGAAAGCTAAACCTCAATTCTAACACATAATAATCGATTCATAGACAAGACAAACAGGAGAATATTACTACAAAAAGCGATAATTTTAGCGATAATCAAAAATATCAAAAATTCCGTTAGAGTCAAATTTTTTGATCCTTCCAAAAAAGCTTACAAACAGAGAGCTTTGCTAAAAATGCCGTAATTAATTAGTAAACCGGGTCCAATTTTAATACATATCTACTTTCACAAACCTGGTGAAACTCCGCTAATAAAGTAGGAGATGAACCTTTCGTCGTCCAATAACTTATACCTTGTTCTGGTCCAATTACTATTTCTACAGATATACTCCATTCAGTCTGAAGAAAATATATAATTATTCAACAAAAAACATATCACCTAACAGCATTTTATACATAAATTTCATAATTTGGCTCTCTTAAAACAGCTGAATAACACATAGGAGTAAACTTACAAACAACTTATTGCCAAAACTAGACTGTATCTGTGACTCGCAGACTGAAAAAGCTGAATGTAACACATTCTGGTCACTTTTCTCAAATCAAACTTTATCAAGCACGAAACATAGATAAACTGTGCCTAAAAGGCACATTTTATCTATGATTCATGCATGATAAAAAGAATTTAACAGAGATCCAATGTTACTGAATTCAATATAGGAAGTAATAAAATAATATTGTGAGAATAAATAGAAATAAGAAATTCCAAAATGATGCCAAGTTACTAATTAAAGACGGAATTTAAGAACATATTGTTATCAATCTAACAGTGAACTTGCTTGGCATACAACGCTAGTTCATATAATAGTAAAAATTACAACGAAAACGAAGCTAAACGCATTGAGGGTGATACAAATGCATAGAACGACAATCGATCCAAAAAGGACCAAATATGGTTCGTGATGTATGAGCTGATCTAAATCAGAAAATTTTTATCTGAATATGTTTTGTTGAGTACGGGTCACTGAAGAATCATGTACTGTTAATCTGTGGCCCAAGCTTGACAAAAGGAAATTTTCAATTGGTAGCCAACAACATTTTTTCCATATGTAGTAACATTCAACAAAAAAGAATGTCAACTTTTATTGGGTTCTGTACCACACAAGATCACCTTGTTATTATTCCAAAATAATTCATTCAAGTCGTCATTTGTTCTTTTGCTGCGCAATCAGAAAAGATTTGCCAAAATATTTTTTGTTTACTGTGTGTTATAGCTAGGGCTGGGTAATTTGATTCAGTGATTCAAAGCGATCCGGAGCACAAATTATTCGAATCAATCGAAAATCGTAAATAGTAAAGAAAACTTACTAAGTAGAATTTAGAGTAGAAGTAGAATTTTCATTTTTAACGACAAAATGCAACATATTTTGGTCAAATTATGTCGTTAAAATATGAAACTTTCTGCCCTTAAACAGTGTGAATAGAAAATATATTTCCTTCAAGTCTATGGACTTTATATTTTAATCAGATTAAAAAAAAATTTCCTAATCAGCTCCGAATTCCAAATATTTTATTAGCTTTGTCCGGCCCAAGTTACAGCCACCGCCGAGGAGAAATTCATCTGTGGCTCAGGTTCGACAAAATATTTTTGATTTTATGGTAACTTATGCGCATGTTATTAACAATGAAAAATGATGTTAGGATCATAATCGGATATCACAATGTTATTTATAATTCTGGTATTTTCTTATGAATGCCGAGTATCAAAAGTTTTCAGTTTAGGGTACATTCGCTGGCTTCCAGCTGATTTTTAACTTGCTCTTCGCTGTGTTAGATACTTTGGGATGCTGTTTCCAATTTTGGTTATCATGATTTTTCAATACATAATTATTAGTAAAGTAATCAGCCACTTACCCCAAGAGCACACTTATAAATCTCATGATCAAATTTGGTTTTTCCTCTTAAAATATCGAAAAATTTGAAGACACATCTTTCTTCTGATAATGAAGCAATTGATTTAAATTCTTTTGCAATGAGTCTTCTCAGTTCTTTCGTCTTGACGTTTTCTATCACACTGTTTGGCAAGAACTTGCTCAGACCAACTTCTCTCCTGTAGATATAGAATTATTGTTCAGCACAACAACAATAACTGGAAAGAATTATCTGAACTACATTGTTTTAGGACTTTTACACCTTTAGAAAATTTCAAGAGAAATAGTATATTTTATCAACTGATATTAACTTCAAACCCTTCGATTTCATTGAAGATCTTAAAAACAAAACATGCGAAATTGACCTGCGAATGCATAAGTGGTAGATGGATTTTCCACTGTCCAGGGCAGATACCACTCACTGTACTTTACCATCATGGTTCAGTTCCATTTTGGGTGTTTCCCGCTCAGAATGCAGTTGTTGGAACTACATATTGTAGTAGTTTTTTGCTATTGTTTGGTCGTTATTTAAATCCTTTCTTTCAGACACTGCTTCAAGACTCGCTTAAAGCGAGTTTCAATAAAAAAATAATGTTGGATTGCAGGCAACAAGAAAGAAAACAGTAACACACGCCTGCACTGGTTTGCATTACTTCTAAGGAAGGTTCTCAACAACTACTTAAGAAAATTGTAGTTGCATTCCTGTAAAGTGCAAATCTAAGCAACAAAATAAACACTTCCCATTACTTGGCCTACCTCAGAGTTCAAGTGCGTTGCAGAACATAAAAGAAATGCAAGGTTTAAAAAATATTCATAAAAACAAGAACAATTCACAAATGTGCATTGCGGCCTTCAAGTCTTCAAAGTGTCCTATGATCAAAACTCATTTGTCAAAAAACCCAGTAACTTAGTTCCTAAACACATATCATAAGTTTGTTTCTAAAAGACCTTTTAAAATAACCAAAGTCATAATTCTAAAATACTTACTCCAATAGTTCAAAATTTGATTTCTTTTCAAAAGCAGTTTGTGGTAAATCTTTAAAAAATCTTCGGATCTCCAAACATCCTAGTTGTATAGCTGTTGTGGAATCAACTTGTTCTGCAACTTGCTCCAAGTAATCCATATGCACCTGATAATAGAAAACAAGAAAAAAAAAACTAAACAAAGCACTATTTTTTCTTTAAATATCTTGAAAATTAGACATCCCAATGCGAAAAGATGAAACATGCCTTCGTGGCACAATCTATCAGTGACTCATACTTAACAAAACATGTTTGATCATATCATTTCTGAATGGAATGGAGGATATGACAGGTTAAACATCTTTGGTTAGTCCGAGGTTGGCCGACTTATCACCATGTCATGCCCTTACCCCAGCTTAATTTTCATTCAAACCAATTTGTTCATAACTTATGTGATTGCAACCACTGTCACCATCTTAACAAAGAATTTTCTTTTGGTAAAGTTTTCCAATCAAAAACAACAATAAGATAATACTGGCAATTGAACCTCAATTAAAATAGACGGTACAATATTGAAGTGGGCAAATAACTTGAAGAACAGAGAGGACTACTTATGAAAGACAAGTAGCTCTTTAAAATTACATTTACTATTTACCTGATTATAGTAATAAATAAAAGTTGTGCGATCTTTATCATACAAATCTTGTAATGTCTTCGGTAGATATCGGACACGAAGCTCATATCTAAAGGAAAAATAGTATAAAATGTAAATTCTATTCAACAGAGCAGATAACTTGAAATACATGTGGATCCAAAGGTCTCCGTCTCACTCATTACAATTCAAATCTAAGGTGAATTGGCCTAATACTGGCATTTGATATGAGCATATGGTAATAAAAATTGTGATCTTGACTGATGACCAAGTAGGTTATAATTAATTACAAATTAAGTCAAAAGTCTGTTCTGCACAAATAGTTGAATATTAATAAGATATCTTGATCTCAAATTCAAAATATTATACAAAACTGGAATAAGACTTAGATCCTGTGGTGATATTATAACTCAATAATTCAACAAGGGCATCTTACAATGCCTGAAATAAAAATTTGTATTCTCAAAAACGGAAAAATGTTTGTCACCAGTAGAAAATTTTTGAAAAACAATATTCAAAATTGAAATAAACTTGCACAGCAAAAAAATTGCGCAAGAAACTTCAAAATCATTAACATTATTTAGGATTTAACACCCATCTCATAATATATCAATCTAGAACAACAAAGGTACTGGGCAGACACCTGAAGAAGAATGTGATCACGATTGTGACTATGGTTCAGCACTCAAGACGGCACATGCCACAATCTACTCTTTGATATAGACATTCGAAAGAGAACAAACCTGCATTCTTCTGGATTATGTAAATGACCGTATCGTTCTGTTACTTCTTGCATTGTTAGATTAGCATGAAGCCAGTGAACTTCACCAGTAGGTTCATGTCGTAATCTCAATGCGTAACTACTTTCAAACATCAATCCATTCGGCTGAATGCGATTAGCAAGTGCGTGAATAATCCCCTGAGAATAAATGAAGAAAATTAGAGAATTGCCAAAAACCATCGTTAATTAATGCAGGCAATCAGGGCAACAGTATCCTCCTCCTCTTCTGGTGTCTCGAATGTTCGTATCAATTTCTTCAGATAAGTGAAAAAAATCCTAAAACCATCAACGCTGCTATTTCATAGCAGCATTGATGGTTAAGAATCTTTTCTATAGTTTAATTTCTACCGACAACAAAGAAGAATGATTTTTCCCTTTTAGCAAGGGATATATTATGAAATATTGCCCATTTCGTAAATTTCCTTCTGATGAAACCCATTTTTTTTGGGCTACTGAGTAGCAGAACAGTGGACATTGTGCCAGTCAGCAGGCAATATTCTTAACCAATTTAAGATTCAAATGATTTTGTAGAATGTAGGTGTCGATTTTTGAATTGCCAGAGATACCCAAGACTAATTGAATATTCAAATACCTTAAAAATGAACATATGCACTATAGTTAAATTCTTGCATATATCGTAGATTAATTTCAGAATAATGACCAACAAAAATTTGTTGTTTTTCTTACATAAATAGATACAAATTTATAAGAAAAAATTTTTTGCTTTCCAAGTTCATATTGTTTCATAACCAAATAAAAAATGTCAACTATACTCATGGTTCTCTAGATTTGGTAATTAATATTTTCACTGGAATCGTTAAAATGTTGTTTTTAACCAAAAATATGGTTGAATTGTAAATGTATTCAATATTTCATATTTGGAAAATTTTTTCAGAATGTACGGTATTTGGAATAGTGAAATATTCATATATGGCCATCCCTGGTCCCTGCATAAAGATGCTTTTAAAAGGCAAAGAAGTGGTTCTGTCTTCACCCAAGGCAATAGTAAAGTGCAGTTGTTAATTTAACATTTTCTCATATTACTCTACTTCAGTATTTCAGAAATATTGTTAAATCATACATAGAACAATTGACGGTAACTTAGATAATATATTAAGTTGCTATTTGTCGCTATATGAATAAAAATCCCCATATATAATATTTGACGTCATAATCATGACTGAAAATAAACATGAATGAAAGAAACTTAAATACCAATTTATTAGTTAGTAAGAATTGATTATAGATTATATTCTCAAAATAAATATGTCTGCTAAGATTACCAACTATTATTATTATTAAGATTTTTAAATATTAATGTCATAATAAGATGACATTAAAAAAATAGTATCACAAATCTGATATTTTTAAATATTTTTCATGGGTACTATAAATCAAAAAAGATTAAATCTCACACCAGTTAAAGTACTGGAACACAAAAATTACGATCAGAGTCAATATTTATTAGCATGACGAATCAATAAAGAATGAAAAAACAGAACCTAAACCTAGTCAGACTTTGTCCTAAACAAAGATTTAGTGGGTAGTAAAGCCATCGATATTATTGGGCCTTAAATACGCAGACCTTACACTAAATTGGACATGTATACACCATCACACTATAAAATTATTTACGGAATTGGGAAGTCTAAGAAACTAGTAACTTCCCTTTCTTGTTCATACTGATGCTGATACCTTTCGCTTTTTGGGTAAAAATGATCATTATTAGGGTAATTATGTCAAAATACCGTAGAAGTCATCATCGTCAGCTGGGTGATCTCAACATACCTTAGCATTTTATCATACGTAACATCGTGTATGAGGTGTGCATTGATTGCTAGAACTGGAAGTCGCAATCAGCAGTTAATTGAATCACTGTTCACCTGCAATCCTCTCGTGTATAATCATCCCCAAATGATTCAAACCTGTGTCTTCCGTGCACAAGATGATTAAAGATGTGTATCCTGTGTCAAACTCTCAACCCTGGGCATTTTCTTGATGTAACCATTTTTGAGGCAGATTAACATACATGCAATCATAATGGACTATAGTTTTTTATTGTAAAATCAAATCTTAAACCTCTGTAATACAAAGTTTTACTGACCTTGATATCAATAGAGTCAGCATATTTGACGGTACTGAGTGATCCATTTGCTTGATGAATTTTTATCAAACTTTTATCAAAGCTTCCGAAGTTTGGAACTTCACTGTAAAAAATGAAAATGACAACTTTATAATAAACCAAGTCATTTATTGTGAAATACATTTTCAATCAGTATTACATCCAATTTTACTGATATTTATTATTAAGCAGAGCTAGATAAATCATTTGAAAAGACACAAACTAATGGCATATTTAGATGCAAAGGTGATGTCATACACTTCATGAAATTTCCTAACACATTTCATTATTTGATTCAGGTATAATTGAAAGTGTATAACATAATTACCGTTAAAATAGAATGATAACAAGTATGATGAATTTATGGTGATTTTATCTACAAATTAGATTCATAAATGATGCTTCGATAAATAACAAAATCTTTTATCGAATAAATATGTGAGAAACATTATAGACAATTACAAGTACCGTACGCTGGTCCACTATTTCTATCAATGCAGATTGAATTTATTGGATAATATTTAGTGATCCTATAATGATTCAACTTTTAATCAGAGAAGAGTTATTTCCCCCTACTTCATGCCAAACTCAAACACACCTGATATATTTGATTTAGGATGCAGTCATATGATTATTTTTATTACCTATATATGATATTTTACAGTACAAAGTTCAATTTTTATTGAGTACTAATAATCTGGTACCATACCATACACTTTTTGTATCACCACGATTGGGGCTGGGTGAAACGGAATCATTTGGATTTCGAATGTGATTCGAATAATTTTTTTCGCATCGAATTGTTGATTTCATAAAAATAAGTTACAAATTACAAATATTAGCATAAACTGACTTGGTGAAGCAATGTATTTTTATTTTAATGACAAAATACAATCGATTTTGGTCATGGACCAAATCATGGATCATTAAAAATGGAAAAAGGCACTCCATTTAGCATGTTTTTGTTCCTATGACCAATTCACAATTGATTCGAATAATCTGTACTTCGAATCGATTTGAATTACCAAATCGAATTGCCCAGCCTTAACTATGATATACCACGTCCCCCACATCATTTTGAAATTAAATTTCATTCAATATCTATAGCATTTTACAAAAAAAAAAACTAATCAAATATGATGTATGAAAAACATTATCTTAATAAAATTTCGTTACGAAATATTGGAAAAGCTTTGTATTCTAGACGTGAGCAGAAAAAATTTGATGTTTCGTTATATCTGTTGTGACTCCGGCTTCTGAGGCATAGTCTATTTGTTTGTGGCCCATGCCTGACAATGAAATTTTAGTCCGATACTCAATCAGACAATCTTATCTGAATATATAACATGAGCTTGATATGCATGTCATAAGAGGTGACTAAATGGAAGCAAAGAAGTGGTATATGGTTCTACCACTCACTACACTTTACCATGGTGGGTCGGTTTCGCTTGGATGCTTTATGCTTAGAATGGAGTTGCTGTTACTACATCTTTTAGTAGCTTTTTGCTATTAAGTGGCCGTTACTTCCGGCCTTAGAGTGAATTTCAATAAAAAAATACTCGTCTCATACTTGATAAAATAAATATATATATTTTCTGATTTAGAATAAACCACAGAGTAAGAGCTACCATTTACCAATGTTTATAGAATACATGACTGTACACATATTATGTGTCTTCAGCAAAATGGCAATGCATATCAAGAAACATAAATATACTCACTGATGTCGTGGTACAGGAAGAGAAGGTTGTTTATTTCTGTTCATATTTTCTTGCTCGTTCTCTCTTGAATGAACCCAGTTAGCGTTGTCTTCATCAAACCCTGTGAATATAAATAAAAGATTATAAATGAGGCTGCTATTTTTACAATGACATACACCGAAGCAATATATATGCAACAATGACATACTGGCAGAAGGAAATTAACTAAAATACTCTATGCCGGTAACATGGTTTCAAACTGACCAGCACTTCCATGGAATAGCAGTGCTGATGATCTTGATCTTTGAGATTTATTAAAAACATGACATGAAAAACAAAACATGTCCAGAGTTGAGCAATGGGTATAGTAATCCCAGTCAGAAAAATTTTGACCAAATATGCTCCATAAGCATGGGTCCCTGATGGATCGCACCAGCAAAGCACTGTCCATCTGTGATTCATGCTTGAAAAAATAAAATTTCCAACTGGGATTCCATATATTGGTCTTTAAGTTTTTTTTTGTTATCATTGAATAGAGTTATTTGAGCCAAGGAAAAACAGAAGACGCATTGTATGTTCAGCAAATGCATCAGAATACTAATATATCTTTGTTTACCTATGGCTAAGACAGATTGAAATTATTCAATATAATAGATAGATTAGACAACCATGACTAACAAAAACGGAAACATGTTGACAATATTTCATCAATCACCATTTTGTCTTTCTAAATGAACCTCCGTGCTAATTTAGACAGAATCATGCATTATGTGAATATACAATAAATATATACATAAAAAAATATATGATTAATCTCTAAACCATATTTAATATGGTTGTCGTTTGAACCAGGTGCTTAGATTTAGTTAAAGAATCTTATTTTTCCTTTTAGGGCGTTCGAAATGTATGTCATTTTCTCCAGAAGGACAAAAAACCTTCAAAACAACAAACATTGCTATTTCATATGTGATTTGTTTTGTGTTATGATTTTGAACCACTTGAAGCAAAGCATATTTATTGATAAGTACTAGTAATATTTTTCCAATAGACTTGATCGATCAGGTTCAATGTTGTGATAATCAAATAAAATCATAACTGAACATATTTGAATAATTTAGAATGCATTTCCAATCATTTCAAAAAGTTCAACATTAAATTCGAAATTGACTTCTTCATTGCATGTACATTGTACAAGTACTTTCTTAAAGCATTATTACTGTCAGAGAGCATTATGCAATGCAAAAGTAACATATTTTATTCAATTTACCTTGTCACACATAACAAAGACCACACACAAACGTTCATTACTTCAAAACCAAACATAAATCTAATTAACACTCAACAGAAAAAATGATTCATTGGAAATTTTCCATAACATTGCGTTAATAGTTATAGACTCGGTAATTTTTTTTCAAAAAAAAAATGTATTCAGGTTACGCAATGATTGTGAACAGTAAACAGTCTTTTCTACATGAACCCACATACATAACTGATTCATATTTAATGATTTTAATATATCAAATCATTAGGTGTTAAAAAATAACCCATGTTAAAGAATTTTTTAACAAATAGCATGATCTCGAGTCAACATACATCCATTACTTAAGTAAAATTTTGAGATTTTGGATGCTACCGCTGTCTTCTATATCAAGCAAAAATTATACTACCCTATCTAATTATATTAGCAGGAATGAAAAATATTTCTATATATATTATTTCATAAGATGATTTCATTTTGTTATTCATTCAATACCTAATTCTCATTTCAAAGCAATGAGGCAACTTAAAAGTTTGACTCAATACATCATTTCACGCTAAAAACATATATCCTGTTTCAATAATTATGTTCTGAATTATTAAAAGAAATATCTAGAAAACTCCAAAAAATTCACTTTGTCAAGCATGGGGCAAAAGATATATCAAACTTCAGCATTGAGACTTAGAAATGATTTATTGATATTTATTAGGATAATTATCAAAGACTATTGTTGATTTGCATGAAACTGGTAGATAGATTTTATACGCAGATCACTGTACTTGAACTAACAGAAAAGAATTCAGAGAAAATATACCTAAGAGAAAACACTAGTTATTTTCAATATTAAGTCATCAACGCATTCGGTTTCGTTTCACAGAGGCCCAAACAACTGCTCATTTCATTTAAGATGAATTTTTACAAGACCATGTATTGCCGGTTTAGATTTGGCAATCTAAGTCTTCTTATTAGGCAGAATCCTAAAATACTGTTTATTAAGACAAAATGAGTGAACGAAGAATCAAGGCAAAAGGAAAAGATTTTTTCCTAATACCAGATATGCAAGGAAAGGCATTTTCAAACACAAAACTATTTTAAAACCAAGTAATATTGTTCCTGTACCATAACTGGGATTACGAAACATCAATTCAGACTATTTAGCTATGCATCACTCCTCATTCTGGGTTCAAGAACTGTGCATGATTTTTATATGCAAAAGGATTGCTGGACACCTCTGGTCTACGTAACCTTTGGTTACGGCTTAATAATCACTAATCATGTTCTTCAACAGGAAAAATCAGCAAAACAGCCCAGGTAAAAAACCTACATTCATTTTGGTATATTCACTACAGGTTGCCGTTCACTATGTAGTTAAGCCATTTTCTTGACTTTCTTCTCTCACAGTACAAAAATAATATCAATCAACGCACAACCCATCAAAGAATGTACACTTCATCAAAAAAAATGAGTACCGTATCTTTATCATAATGGAAACACAAGTGGGAACGGTCTATGCTCAACAAACATTTTATCATTTTCTCTAATGAAGTGAACTGAATTCACTATGACTGAACTTGCCTGACATGATTCAAATGATATACTGTTCGAATATAAAATACAAAATGCTCAACTCCTTAAAAAAATATTCATTAGTGTTATTGTATTAATTAAATTACCTTCTTCAGGAGGTTGGGAAACCGTGATAACTGGATCATCGGGAACAGGATTAACCTCCTGTTGGTCGGGTTGAGATACATTTAATACCATCATGACAATATCATGTGTTTTATCCAATTTGCAATGGTATATAAAGTAAATACACTGTACTCTGTACACACTCCTTGTAATATGTTACAATTCCTTAGAAGTTGCAAAAGACTACCAAACAACTCGTAAACTAAGAATTTTCTTATAACAATATATACGAGTGTTTATATTCACAATCTCCTGATTCAAACTACAAAAAATATACAAATAGTAAAAAATATCTGAGAACCTAAAAAACTTGATTATTTCTTTCAAAATTTGTGTGCAAAACTCAATAAATTTGAATTTCAGATAAATAAAATTACCTACTTGTTTTGCCCAATCCAGACTCTACTTTATGACAAATTATACTACGATATGTAAATTTTGAAACATTATAACTTTTCATAAACAACACTTTACAAATACCTAAAACCTACCGTATATCACTATTTGATACTAGAGAGTGAACTTTTTATAGAACAAGTCTATTCTCTGGAATCAAATTTTTCATTTTGTGCATCATGTGTCTGTGATAGACGATTATTCAAGGGCCGACCTAAAAATGTCTAATTTCACTATGAAATCGATTTAGATGTTTTATCTTAAACCTCATTTTAAAGGAAAACTACATTAGAAACACTTAGGTGTATTTTAACAACACCTAGTCATTATTACACACAAACCACAGGCAACCAAGTGTGAAATTAAATGGAAATGTTGATTGTAGAATTCAACAAAAGCAGTACTGTATTATAAGCGGCTTAATATGGGTTAAAAGTGACACTATTACTCCCAGTGTAATAACGACTGTGATATCTTGTTTACCTGAATTTAGTTGAGTGTCGGCCATTCTATCGAATTTGTCATAGATGCTTGATCTGACTGCGGTTCGTCCTTGGCAAGACAAGGTCATTTACAAATATATGATAAGTTTTATATTTTTAATGTAGTTTTACTTTTACTCGATAGTTAATGGACATTTTACAGCATCAACACATTACTCATGATAAACCCAAGGTGAAATATCGCATATACCAGAGGTGTATGAATGTATTCGCAGTATATATGTAGTAAAATATTCGATTTTGATTAGTCACTCCTCTCATATCTCATCAGCGTTAAAAACAGACTTAAAATATACAAGATATTCATTTAAATAATTATAAAGACATTTTAGAACAACAAAAACATTAAAATATTTCTCACCAAATCCCATGTTGTACTCCCATTCAAGGTATGTATGATGACATCCAGCACAACTCCAAAAACATGACATTTGCATGTTGCCAATAAAACGCGATCGAAAGAACATGGAAACGCATCAGCAAACGACGACAACAGAAAACAGCAGACGAAAGGTAAATGTAACGAACAGACGGCAGCAAACAGAACGTAAAACGAGCCAGACACACTCGAGTCCGCCCACCCGATAAATTCAATGCCTTTGAATGTCACGAAAAGCTATTTGTTTTTGGTTGGTTACGTCGCATAAGGCGAAATCAGGAATGCGAAACAATGGATCGGCTTTGAGCTTTATCTAAATACTTGAAACAAAGGGGGCCGCTGATACTCTTAGCAAGTCACGACAGTTACTAAAGTCTACACACAGCCCATAAACGATCGTACGAAAACGACCTCTGGTGTTTATAGGCTTCAGGTGAGAGATGTACAGACTCAAACAAGCATGGGCAAAACCAAAGCATGACTTACACCAAATAGTTCTGGTTATTCAAACACGTTTTAACGAAAAACGCAATATCGCAGACCGATTCTCCCGTAAATACTTTCTAGTTTAGTAATAGAAGCTCACTGTGCCGTGTCGATAAAGGATTAGCGACTCGAGTAATTAAAACCTTATTTTCAGCCTATTTCGAATCTATTAGATTTTTTGTGGTGCTTCACTATGCCTTTTGGGCATTTAACTGCTGGATTTTTGTTTTGGGAATCTCTGAGAATTATTTTAAAGCTGTCAATTCGATCGTGTGGAGTATAAGCCATTGATGGAAAACGCCTCAACGACATGGCCACTGATAACCTATGATTTACAAAACTTGACAAGATGGAATTTTCTGGCTGAGAAAATACGCGCCGCGGTTGGAGATGGGTTTTGAATTTCCAAATGACGCATCATGACGTAACATGCCAGGACGACAACTAAAATTAAGAATTAGATCACTTTTATCTGTCTGCTGCACGAAACACGCACAAACTCAACATTATGTGACTTGATGCCATTAGCGGATGACATAATTTGCGTGCAAGTTTAAAAACGCTTTCCAAGTATGCATTGTTCAATGAAATTGTGACGTGATGTACAAGGATTGAGAATTACAAATTTAAAAAAGAACACATAGCTATGTACAAGACATAATTCGTCAGCAAATTCGTGTAATCAGCAAACCACACAAAAACATCAAAGTAAAAAACAACATTGTAAAATAAGTGCATTCTTAAAATAAACCATGAAAAAATAAAAAGCACGTCGTTATAGGTAGAAAGATGGCGTTGTTATTTTTCTATATTGAAATAGCTTGTACGTGTGTTTCAATCCCATTCAGTCTCTGACTCTAAAAATGACGCTCAGGCGTGGCACGTGCCTAGTTTTATTTCACGTCGAACCGCGGCGCAACAGGCGATTGCAGACAACCAAAATGTTAGGTCAGCGTATAAAATGCATGTAGTCGAACCGTGCTCAGGATGTCACAATACAACATTTACAACGGAAGTAAGCAAAGTTTTACGTTGCAGTCAGCGTAATGTTGATTATATGGAAAATACCGGTTAGAAATATTATAGGTTAACAAACTTTTACAGACTAGTTGTCGCTTGTTAGTTCTTATCGAAAGGAAATTTTGTTTTGCCTGGACGGCACGATCCATCAGTGAATTTACAATTAAAAAAATATATTTGTACCAGATATTGCTGACTATAATTCTGCAGTTTATCAACGAAAAATGTTGTTATCATTATTTACCGATTTAATTGACCAATAACTTGCAAAATCAGAATGTATTTATGCTTTAAATAACTTTACTCAACGAAAATTTGTTTTTGTCAAGCATAAGTTACAGACGGACCGCGACTCGGCGGTGCGATCCATCTGTGCCTCATACTTGCCAAAAGATATTTCACCAATCATTTTCTAAATAGGATAGGTTGGTGATGAACCTGATGTTACATAGAAAGCTTGAAAACCACAAACTGAATATTCTTAAGCGACTTTTCAAAAAACAGGATATGTTTTTATTCAAAGATGACTCCAAGGCTTGTATAATCCGCACACGTAGAAAGGTGACTCACAACAAACAACAAGCTAATTAAATAATAAACATAAATTGTCGTTTTACCTCAAGAACGGGTCTTAAGAGTAAAATCATATTAAAACGACTTTCATATTTCGAAAAATACACTTTTAGATCGTTCACAAGCTTTACATTGCTTATTTTGGACAAGTTATGTTATTTTCTACTTGAAAATCAAATTTAGAATTTCAACGGTTTAGAAATATTATATTTTGAATTTACAGTCGCCGTTTAACATCGTTGATGTTTTGAACGAAGAGAGTGTCGATTACCTATAATACAAGGGTTACTTTTTTTTTAATTCACAAATCACAAAATAAATATTCTGGATAGATCAAAATCCAGAGAGTCACTCCAGAATTACACAACGTAAAAATATATTAGTATTGTATTAAACAGTTGGAATGATTTGACCTATGCTAGTGAGGTTCCATTACACTCTCTCCCAAACTTGATCACGAATCCAGACTAGATATATTTCACATCCAGATTAGATTCGAATAAAAATGTATCTCGAATTGCCAACCCTAACAACTGACGTCACGTATCCAATTACCAAAAGACATTCTAATCAGAATTGCTAATAATCATTCTGTCGAAACCAATCTGTAGATGACGCTATTTACATTGCCAAGTTACATCGAAACCTAATAAATATGATCAATTTGTAGTCTAACAAAATAATGTAGCAATGAGAACATATAATATTAGAAATGGTTTTGGACTTATCTGAATAATCTAGTAGTTTAATAATTCAGTTTTCATCTCGAAATGATTGGTATGTTGAGTTTTCAAGGAAAAAAATACTTAAAAATGCCTGAATTACATCGATTGACTGGATTTTGTACAATAAAACAGAAAGCTTTTTTGAATCTTTTTTGAATTTCTTAATCCATTTAAACTAATTCAAAACCAAATTTTCAAGGGGGTATTTAATTTAAAAAAATGCCAAACAATCGTTTTGTCAATATTGGGTCATTTACTCAAGGCGACGACAAGGTGTTGACCATTAGTGACCCAAACTTAACAAAACCCAATTTCGGATGAAAATCTGTGTTCTGTGTATCAGAAACATAAAAACAAAAATTTATAAATGGTTCATATCGAGGTAACGTAAATATTTTTAACTTCAAGTTTACAATCGTTCAGATATATTCGAATTTAATATTATAGCAATTTTTCTGAATTATTTAAACTACCTGGGAGAATTTCACGCGTTCAAAAATTTGGATATATGTTTCATTCGAATCAACATATCCTCATTTTCGAAACAATTCAAATCCAATCGAAACTCGTACACTTCGCTAAGATAAACTATCTAAAACTCAATGCGACTATTGTAATTATAAGAGTTGATCTCCTTTCACCATAAAAGCTAATAAACTTTCTAAATAAATACACTAATCAAGCATAGTGCATAAAAAAAATATACTTTTACTCAATAACATTCCGCTATGATTAATTAAGTAGACGTATTGACTGCCTGTCTTCACTAATAGCTTACGATTGAACGCGACCAGCTAGGAGATTGTGTGCCATCACCTTTGCCAGATAATGTATCGATCCGACAGTCCACTACATTACGTTGCAGTATGACACTCTCAGCTGCGATCACGTTTTATTTTTAAAGAAGTCGCCAATTTAAAAACTGTGATGAAACGTGACGGCCGGTCTATCGAAATTATTGCTTCGATAAATAGCGAGTGCCATAGATGAACCTCGCATCGGCGACGGAAACAGTCAGCACCACGGATTTAATGCTACAATGAAAAATTGGCAAAATCAAACATATGTGATCAAAAACAAACAAAAAAAAATCTTGTAAAATTTGAGTCACGGTTGACGCGATCTATCAGTGACATATGCCTAACAATAAACAATTTTTTTGATCAAAAACTAATCAAAAAATAGGGGAAAAACGTCGCGTTGAATTATAATACTTTACAATTGGCAGAGTTGGAAATTTTGACAATCACCTATCATAAATCATGTCTTATTCCCAACAAAAAATTTTCTGTCTAAGCGCCACAACAAAAACCGTATAAATTGTGCATTTAATCTGTGTTTGCAAATGCATTTGTTTGGGAATAAATGAAAAATAAAGACTTGAACTTTTTTTCGAGCACATGTTTCGAAAAATTAGTAGTTCGAAAAGGGAGTAGAGTGGAGAAACACTGAACGAAATAACGTTTCATACACGCCTACAATGACAGTTCTTTTGATAGAGAATGAAGTTGTTGGATGGTCAGGTTAAAGAAAAGCCCAACAATTTGAGACCAATTTCATTAGAAAAAAATGACATTTACATCATAGCACGGTACTTACCACCCCATCTCGTCTTTTCTGGTATTTTGCGTTTTCTAGTGCTCCAAGATCTTCTGATACCGGATGCGGGGGAGCTCACACGCAAGCTCGCAACCCGATCCAGTGCAGGCATTGGTCGCATGTGTATAGTGCACCAATGACAGACACAAACACAAGGTCGATGATTCTCCCTCTCTCGTGGTCCTTTTCCCATTCAATAGGAAAATTCTTCTATCTAGTAATATGTTTTATTTGTATTCGCGATGTAGGTAAATCCGAAAATTGAAAAATTTATATCCGTATTCTCACTTTCCCTAGGTATTATTTCGACTATATACTTCCTTATAAATTTAATGTCCAAATAAAAGATATAAATTATTATAAAATTGTCTTTATATAATATTCCTGCCTAAAACTAACATTTTTCAGGTACTGCACTTCCGCGGCCAGATCCCTTTTTATAGGATACGTGTGCAAAAATTATTTTCAGCTGGATTTTCGGATTCATCAGAAACATAACCCTGAACTACGCCATTACCTTTAATCAACATTACAATTGTCTTGCAATATGCTTCAGCAAAAGAAATGAGAGAAAGAGGAAACATTTCCGTATGTTCTGTCTTTATAGGACAGACGGTTATGGGACCGGTAGCCACAGACCTATGCATAATTAATAAATATCGTCAAATGTGATGGAAAATATATTGCTTTTTGACGAAAAACATAAGCGTCGAAAGACGATGACGTAATTTCGGTTAAAAATCGATTTGTGAGAATATCTGAAGAGGCAAATTTTGTAAAACCAGCCCGTTTTACAAGCGGACTAGGAACGCCAAATAAAAATGAGTGCGACCTAATCGGACAGCAGATTTCGTTATTTTCCGACAAAAATTCCACACAGACTTTGGGTGACAGGCAAATTGAGTTATACCAGTCAAGGTGTCAGGCAAAATAAAACATAGAAAATTATCACTGACCGAAAACAAAATACATATTCGACATCTCCTGATAAGGAATTCCAAAGACCTCCTATTAAGTCTGAGTCAAAGTTGCGCTCCATTCGTGATTCGGTCTTAATAAAATACTATTTCTGATCGAGGTATATTGAACCACCCAAATCCTCGCCTCTAGTTTGACGACGAATAACCGCACTCGAGTATATCTAGTTTCAAAGTGATAAAAAATGCTCCAAAACAATAGAAAATATAATTTCAGGCAAAACCTTGCAATAGAAAAACTTCGACAAAATTAAAAATTCAAAGTTCGACTTACAGTTGAGCTAAGTTTCGTTGTTCATAGTATTTACGTTAAACATTGATAAACTATTGACCGAGTAACCATTAATGACAAATTAGCGTCATTTGAAGTCTTGTAAACAGTCGTTTAATTTGGCATTCTATATACAAGAAATTGAATTTATGTACGTAAGGCTTATTACGTACGTATATTCATGCGAACTCACTACTTCATGAACACTCACTTAGTTCTGAGAAAAATAAATTAAATTTTGCAAAAATATGAATTGCGCTTCGGCTACCAATTCAAAAATTTGATTCCGTTGTCAAGCATGAGACACAGATGTCTCATACTAAACAAACGTTTTTTTATACATTTTTGTACTGTTCTTTCCAAATCGAATCAAATGCACTATAAGAACCGATTTTTTAATATTCCCCATCTAGATAACACAGTATAATATTTTTCTGAGTTCGATATATTTTTTCTTACTGGGTATGGTCGACTGCTCTAGCGAACTCGAATCGAATAATCAATAAGAACCGATACTTTGAATAACCCATTCCGATAAACATCAACAGAAGAACAATACAACGAGTTTATGCATCATCCGGATTGTTTGTGATTTTCGGAAACCTGACTGTGAATTAAGGTTGTGTTTTCACAAATCAGTGACAGCGTGGCGCATACTCAACAAAACCAGTTTTTGTCATAGATTTCAATTATGGTTTCGTAGTAACCAACCCCAGCAAAGCAAGATGATCAGAAGACATAAGTTCGAATCGAAATTGAAGAGTAACTACAAAACACCGTTGACGTTTGACTTATTTTTTATAATATTGGAAATGAATATTGAATCAATTTCAAAATAATTTTCACTGCATCGTAAAGACGAAATCCATTAATATTTTATTGTATTTACAAGTTTACGACGTGACAATGTCTGGAGAAATTGTTTACTCGCGATAAAAAAAGTCCCCGAAAAGACCATATAAGAATTCCTCCATTTTATTTTCATTCTTTGCCTGATCAGTGATCTTATTGCATCCGCTATCTCGCTTGAGAATAGGGCTGGGCAATTCGGTTCGATGGTTCGATGAATCGAAGCACAATTTATTCGAATCAATCGTGAATCGTCCATAGGTCGTTCTAGCTAAATAAGCTAGAATTTTTATTTTTAACGACAAAATCCAATCGATTTTGGTAAAATTGGACCAAAATCGATTATATTTTGTCGTTAAAATAATATGAAAGTTGTTTATCTGATACTTGGGGGGTGAAATGAAATAACACAGTAAACTATGAATATAGAAATATATAAATTTTTCGAATCAGATTCGAATTCCAAATGATTCGGTTTTGCCTAGCCCTACTTGATAACAATATTATACACTTTTTTTACAATTGTATTCATGGCGGGAAATAATGAGTAATGTTATATTATGAGGTAATGTATTAGCTCTGGTGTGTAAATGATGGAGGATCCCCCTATCCGAATAACCAGGTTTTCTTAACCTAGTTATAATTTCGAATAATGTTCAAATGAGAGACCCATTAAATGGTCTTTGTTATCTTCCTAGGAAGTCTTCAATTGCGTGCGAACTTTTGAATCAATGCGGTTCTAATATTCCTTGGTAACGATTATATTGAAGACGAACACGCAAATTTTAAATAGATTTTCCTTTGGACAAACCTCCATGAAAAATAACAGTAAGACGTTCCATTCATGAAAAAATGCATTCCAAATGGGGACTTTTACGTTTGAAAATTTCTTACATGGATCACGACATAGATTATAAATATAAAAATTTAAAATATTTGAAATTGTTTATGGCAGAATTCTCCCAAAGAATTTTGAATATCGCTCCATTAATTTCATAATTTACAATTCCCAGTTAGAATATCTTTTTACTCGCATTTGGGCTAAGAGTGGGTCACGCTGCCGAACCGGAGAGCCGGGGTCGGTTTGCAACTAAACCTCAACAAAACAGGTTGAATTTGAGAAAACATTAAATCTTTGACTCAATATCAATTCAAAATTACTGTTTTTACATTGGTGAACCCAACAGAAGGGAATAATTCCGAAATCCAAACATTTAATGAATAGATTGGCCCAGATCAATCACAGATAAAATAACGTGAGCACACCGCTACGCAAACGTTTGACAAAAATACGTCAGCATTAACATTAAAATGAATTCTGTATCCCATTATTGAACGTTCATGCATGGTCCGTTAGCAACCGATGCTAGATCACTATTGTACAATATGGAGTCATGGATGTACCACTGACTATATCAATGAGTGCTGGCAAAATACCTACTTCCAGCGTTAACCACCTTTTTATGTCCAAATTGGAAGAAAAATTGCCAAAGCATATTTTGTGAAGTATGAGTCACTGATGGATCGCGTCGACAAGACGCGGTCCATCTGTGGCGCATGCTTGACAAAAAAAATCCTCATTTAGATGGCATATATGCAAATCCAATAAATAGCAAGAACACAGCTGTGCAAATGACTATTACCTTTATATGATAGAAATAAGTGAACAATTTTTCGTTTAGAGTTTTACACTCTTTATCGATATACGGTAAGGTCATCAACGAAAAATCTTAACGAGGTTAATATCGAATGAGTTAAAACTGACCAGTGGTATGGTCAAAGGCGTTAGTGTCAAAGCATAGATCATATAATTTCGAGTAGAATCTTTCGTAATATGATATTACCCAAACCTCTTTAGACAAGCATTTATAAAATGCGCATACTCTTGTATGAAGAAGCCCGCGTTGGTAAAAACAAAACGTTAAAATAAAAAAAAAACTGTGCAGGTGTAACTGTAAAGCAAGACTTTGAAACTCTCTGCATATCCAATCATTCCCTAAAAATTAGTCAAATTCGAACAAGTCGGGTGAATATCCGAATAATTCGAAAGTCGAACGAGAAAAACTTCGAAAAAGGGGCGTGCATAGGAATTGATGCGATTATTTACAAATTACTTCCTTTCGTTAAAATGCAATGGAGAAAACAATTCTGAAAATTCTCTGAAATCCTTGTAAATTCGTTTATTAGAATCTATAATCTATTAAGAGAAAGCGAATATGTTTATCGATATCAAACAATCAACATCAAATAATTACACTACCATCTTCCGTGTTTATCTTGCATGAGCTGAAAAAATAAGTGCGTTTCAAATATGTGTCAATGATGGGTCGCGTTGCCAAGACACGGTCAAATGGTGGCTAACGCTTAAAAAATCTCAACCTGTATAATTTCTCATACTTTCTGCCACTACCCTATCCAAAAATTTATTTTGTCAAGCATGGGTTACTGATGGATTGCGCCTCGGTGGCGCAATCCATCTGTTACTCAAGCTTGACAAAAAATCTTTTGACAAAACGCTTCTGACTAGCTGTACTGAAGTTTCGTAGAGCTGCCTGCGAAATACAAATAAGCAGTCCTACTAAACGACATATTAAACATACGGTTTGCACTTGACATACTAATATGTTATGTACGCAGCTGTACTATGGCGACGTCGTTTCTTGATTTATTATTTACCGATCCTCGGATGAGCCGATGGTATGATGTTAGATTGCTCACAGCTATTTATTAATAAACAAACATTTTATTGGTCACGTGATAAAATGACGCATAATGCACGAAGGTCAAAACAGTGACATAACTACGGTAAACTTTTAAATTATGTCGACCGACTGACTGACCAATTGAACCTGTTGTAGTGCTGATTAAATATTGCTAACTAGACTATTTCACATGTCCGAAGAGCAGGCGGTGGGTGGGCGTGGACGAAGATTGAATATATTTTTTAAATTGAATTTATTTAAAATATTCCTACAATATCGACGATAAAATATACCTAACAATCAGAGTATCCAATTCGAAATTCAGTATGAATTTCAGATAATAGAAATAATAAAAACAAAAAGAAATGTTGATTCGAACTTCAATTGTTTTTTATTTTCATTTCGATGACTCGATAGAGTAAGATTTTAGGATTTCAGTTAATGCAATGACTGCATTTTTAGAATATTTTACTAACTTTACTAATTTTACTAACGAAATTATCAACATCGATGATAATAAAAATTAAAAATACAGCTTCGGTTTAAAAGCAAACAACAAACCAGAAACTTTAGTTTATTAAGCATGTGCCACAAATGGGCCACGTTTCGATGGTACGACTAAAAATGTACGACACAACACGGCAAATAAATAACACAAATTGAAGCATGTAGCCTGCTCTTTGTCAAAAATATTAGGAATATCATTATACATTTTAATAACACGAAATAACGCTACACAACACGAGATAATCCTATTAAGAGGCTTTTGAATATTACTGCTGAATAAGCTACTTATTACTGAATATATGTATATTGATCGGTTTGCGGGTGAATAGTGCGGTATTCTACAAGTGCAATTATGCTTGTACATTTATGTTAAATCGGGCTTGTTCTGACTATATTTCCCATTGATAGTGATAAAGAATCATTTGTACTTATCGACGTACTCTTTGATTTTGAGATTTTACTGCGCAAAATTTGGCATATATCAGGATATTACTGAAAAATGGATCTTTTCAGAACAAACGAAAAATTTTTTCGTCGAAGTACGAAGCTAACTAGCTATTCCTATAACAACATCCACAGTTGAGTAAGTTCCTAATTAGCGAACAACAAAGAGAAACAAAAGATCTATTTTGATTCAATATATGGACGCGACACGAGACTCGAAAAAAATTTACACACGCCCCCGCCGGTATGACGTCACGAAACCCACCTTCGTGTGATCAGCATGAATGAATAATTCCTACATAAAACTTCAACGCATCTACAGAAAATACTGACTATAGCCAGTCGAAAATTCTTCCGCAGTGATGACATAATTCCGCTGAGGAATATCGTATTTCTGTGTGATAATTGCCGACGAATGTCAACTATTTGTCCGAATGTCATGAGCGCTATTTCTACGGTTGATAAAGTCGAGGTAAAATTAACTTGTATTCGGCTAACTTACAGCCACAAATACGCAAAAACAAGAATTAATTTTACGATCATTTTACAAAATTACGAATCTGTTTGTTGTACACGATGTTGGATACGCGTCAACGCGAAAGCACAAATTCTTGTTTGTTGTTTTTCGTCACGCCCTGTTTAACCCACTTCACAGGTTTTAAGAAGTTGAAAATCATGTGCGAAGCGATCTAGTCCAAATTTTCTTATAAAAATATGTTTTTATTGTCGCGAAGTCACGGCCCATTAGAATGAATAGCGAAGATGGTTCTTCAAAAGCTAACCGCGACTTGGATAGATTTCTGATTTGAAAACGTTTCGCTATGAAACGAGCAACAAAGCTAAACACTTGTGTTGATATCGTCCAAATCACGAGTTGTATTGGTCAAGTACGAGCCACAGATGGAGCGCGCCTCATTGGCGCGATCCATCAGTGACTCGTACTTGACACGCACATTTTTACAAAAAAAAAACTCTAGATAAAGCAGCAAAACAATGCACGCGAAACTGATTTCCACGCAGCAATTATTTACGTTTCCTGGTTAAAATCCAATATAATATTCGACAACGCGTTGCTTCGAATTTACACATAACGGAAAACAGTCAGGAGGTGATATACGAAAATGTACGCGCAATAGATTTGTTTTTATTCAAATTATTAGAATTTCTGATATTTTAGAAACAATGTTTAATATACCGTATTGATACCTATTGAAAGGATATCGTGATGCCCCATATTTCGCAAAGTAAAGTTCAATCAGCCTAGATATTCCTACCTATTTATTATATGAAAACTTAATTTGGCCAATTATATCCAACATTGAGAACAGATTTAACTGGATTTCTAAAACCTCTATAGTAATCTAACTTTAACATTCAATAATGGTCGTCGAAGATTCATCATAATATTCTTTATTATAATATCATAACCGAACCAATATTATAGATATTTTAGGTAAGACCGGCGACGAGACCTCATAAATAATTGTTGTAAAACCCAAGCGATATATAATTACCAAACCGCGATCTCTTTACTACAGGCAGACTTTATAGCTTAGTGAATATAATTGCATAATTCAATGAATATATTATCACATTTTCCACAGATTTAATTGTTCGAATGGTTTTTAAAAATTTAATGACTTCCAAATAATACTAGACAATTCATATGTTCATATATAGGATACATTTTGTGGGTGGCAAGGCACATTACTAACAGCGAGCCATAAACGAACAAATCGATGGAAATAGACGAGCTTTCCGGGTTGTCCAAAGTTTGCCAGAAGTACAGCACAAAATACAGAGTTTCATGAAAAACAGTACAACGAAAGAGCAAGAAAACTGGGTTTTGGAAATTCAACACTTTACGGAAATACTACATAATTTAAAACGATATAATTGAAGCTTGTATCTTGCTGGAATATTATTTTTTTTATTAAAACTTGATTACTTAGATGACTTTCTCTCCCTTTCAACGATTTAGACCCTCATTCACCAGCAGTACCAATTATAGTGTATTACTTTACAGTCTTAGATAACTTTACTTAGCTGCCGAGAATAATCAAACCGCTTTGCGAGCGTCGAATCGGCGGGTGTGCGATCTGATTTTTACGTTCATTTGACAACGATAGAAATAAGCGTTTCCTTCCTCGCTGAATCTTAGACCTGAAGACAGGAACAACTACAGTAACAATCAATGTCATCGCAGTAGCACTATATCTGCTATTTCATTCCTGCCTATATTCCACATGAACACCATCGCAGTTTTACATCTGGTCCCTACGGAATACAAAATGAATATTGAAAACCACCAACATCATAAATTTCTGTGAGAACCTATTCGATAAGCAATTATACTCCCTTCCGCAGTGAACTATTACTCCCACTATAATGACCCGCAATCAAGAATGTTACGAAAAGGGGACGTTTTTGGTCTCGCAAGGGACGTAGATAAACCGTGCTCATGGAAGCACGATTTATCTACTGCCCATGCACGACAGTTATAGGAGATAATATTTGGTTAGGAACAAGATGTCGGTGGTGTGATGAACGCAACACTTGGGTGTTACATTGTAATTTTTAACACAATTAAATAGCGATCAACGCTAATAAATTACATTAAAGTTTGTTATTATTAGAATTATAAAAAGCCTTTTAAAAAGATACATGAACGAGTTTTATTAATTACTGCCTGGCATATAATGAAGCAATACCTAGCGAGGAACAATATTTTTTTTTTGAACAGTTCTCCTAAATATATATTTACCGTTACCAGTAAAAACGAACTCCCTAAACCGACACACACAAAATTCTAACAACTTGTTCTGTTTTGAAGGACGGTCACGAACTGTGGGACAACCTTTTCGCTAATCCCCCAAATATAAAAGATATGACCTGTCGCTTTCTGAAACATTCAGACTCAAGAAACTGTTGCTCTATTCGTATTCAAATATTCGATTCGTCTTGGACATCAATAGCAAGATTTTGTTACACTTCAATATAAAATAATTCTATTTGAGCCACAGATGGACTACTCCAAGGATGGAATAAAGCCTACGCTGAAATTTGAACCACCATGGCCCGTGCCATCTCCCAATTAAATAACAATCGACTGTTCAGTACCGCTGTATAGTATGTATATCAGATATCTTCATGCGTTTTGTCAACATCCTAAATATGACAACAATTTGATATTTTGTTTCTGTCGAGGCATTTACACACTGGGTTGTCCTCCGACTTTTCACTTCACAACAAAAGTTTTTAAACAATTGCCCAAACGAGGACTGTAGAAAAATGTTATGGAGATAAAACCACCATGCTTGATCAAACATGTGCGTTATAATATATTTGGGTATGTGATACAATAGTGGAATGTCAGAAACATTATTAACCTTACTTAATTATAATTTTATTGCTTGCGAGTGAAATACCAAGAGGTTCTCTCGATTTAATGTAAAATCGAGGCCATAGCATGTTTCTTGGAATATTAAATACACATTTTCTGCAGAACAACAATTTCCAGGAAATGAAAAATAATTTGAAATGTGGGCTTCAACTGTGTTTGAACCAGTGTAAAAATAATAACAGAAAACATAACAGAAAAAATAGCTAATGATATTAAATGCCGAACACTATGACAGGCTGCTAAAAAAAATTGGAGCAAATTTCACCATCACCCAGGGCAGATACCACTCACTGCAGCGGTTCTATTTACTATAGCGGTTCAGTGCACTCTCTTGCATTTTGTAGCAGATCTCAGTCAAGTGACCGTTAGTTGATTGCTCGAGACTCTAGAGGTTCTGCTCCAGTCAAGCCTACTGTGTTTTATATGATATTGCAGACACAAATCACTATCTTGCACATCTTACTACGAAGTTTTGAATTAAAAAAATGATTTTGTCAAACATGAACTGAGCCTCAATGGCGCGATTCATTGGTGGCTAATACATACAAAAAAGTTAGTATTGGTAGTCAGTATTTTTCCCACCAGAAAATACTAATCTTTTTTATGTCATGCTAAATTTAGGTGTGTCATCATAGTTTCGTTGTACACAGGCATGTTAATATATAAGCACGAAGGAAACATTCAAAACAGTTTTTATACTCAACTATGTTCGAAAATTAACACAAAAACTTCAAAAAAATAAAGAAAATGTTGCCGAAAATTCACTATGAAATAGCAAAACAGTCAGAAATTTGGATTAGAATTCTGAAGACGAATTTATAAAATCCCCCAAGTCTAGTAGGTAATATATCGTAGCCAAATGTTGTAGCTAAATAATGTAGTTGCTTTATTTTTCAAGTACATTCGACAGAGAATTTTAGGAATATCTGATGGTACCATTAGCCAGTGGTAAAAAGAGATGAAAATGGTAAATTCCATGAAAATATTTTGATTTTTATGTTATGTACCTTTCACATTAACTCACAAACTCATAAGAGAAGCTTACCACAACTATTCACATGGAGTCATTCTTCTTTAAAACATAATAAGGAAGAATGTCACACAAACAATCTGGGATTATCGTCAATCAATTGAAAATTATTGTATGAAAAATGAGATCAGAAATATAATGCCAGATTATAAAGTATTATTAGTGGCATCTGATTCTGTACTGAAATTGTTCATTGTGATCACAAAACTTAATATAAAAAACCGGTGCTCTTGTCGAGTGTACAGATATACATCATTGGCTCAACTTTTAACAATATGGAAATACTCACCTCCATTGTTATCACACTCACACATCCAAATAATCCATTTATCCAAATAACTATCATAAAAATTATATACCAGCTCTATGAATAAGATGGTATTGATTTAAAGCATGATACTCACTTCTTGACCCAGGTGATTTTCTACTTTTATCAGGCACAGCGTAGATAGGTTCTGTAGTGGTGTTAGATCGAGGAGGTGTTCTACCTTGTCTTGCTTTTCTTGCTTTTTCTGCAGTAAGTTTTTCACTCTGGATTCTTCGCAGTGAATCCTGACAAAGCAATTAATCCTGTTTATCTCCAAAAGATTCAAACATTTGAGTGATTTGAATACCCATTTATGTGCTTCGACAAAGATTTTCTCTCAATAGACATTAGGTCGTAGCGATCAATCAGTCCCTCAGGCTCAACAAAAACAGCATGTGTGCACAATATTATTCCACTGGATTGTGGATAAGTTTCGATTTTAGGTGTATTTTGATGAGCTCCACAAATATAATGAAAAATTTATTGCCATTTATTGGATCTTCCTATAAAGAACTTTTAATCTAACCAGATTCAATGCAAAATATTAAGATCAGATAGAAATGTATATGAAAGTGGAAAGTCTATTCCTGTGTCAAGCACAACCAAGACAGAATTATTTAACAACCGATTTATTTGCATTAGACATCAAATTTACAACTATAAAAGAAATTTGCAGCGCTACACTAGCTCCCTCTTGAGGTTAAAACATGAAATGCTTCAACGGATTATTTTATTTGCATCAATAATAACTATTGTTGATCTTGACCAAAGGGGCTTTCACAGACTGACAGAACTCCAACAACTGGACATCAGAGCTGGGCAGCATTGCTTACATTATCTACCGGCATACCTACGCCAAAATGCCGGCATACCGGCTATACAAAAAATTACGCTACTTCGCTGTCTCAAAGAGACACTTGAAGCATGCCCTAATTAACAAAAACAGGTGCATATTATGAAACTCTCTAAATGAGGCGGCTTGTTGTTTCATGAATATGGAAAAGTAAAAAGAGGCATACAAGCCACTACTTGGGGTGGATCTGGTGCAATGTCGCATTGCAAAGATCAAGGCAATATGATATTTTGAAGAACTAAATACCTGTATGTATCATGGTACCGACATACCACCCAGCCCTACTTGACAAAAAGAAAATGACTCTTTTAGGAAACTTGATGATCCATAAAATTGTGCAAGAGTCATTTTAAAGAATATCCATACTGCTATGTGTCAATTGTTTGAAAGCCATTGATTCATTCAAACGAAGGATACAAAAGTTTCTAACATCTAAAAAACACCTGATTGAATAACTTTTTGGAAGAATATGTCAAACGTATTATAAAAAAAAACATAATAAACTCATAATCATACTAATTACCTGTTTTGACTGATTTGGAATGCGGGCACTAAGATTTCTCGATAAGTTTGAACCAACTGGTCGAGTATGGATAGGTGATGCGCCTGTTCTAGTGATGGGAGGAGGAGAGGGAGAATGTGGCTGATGAGGTCTCGGTGATATTGGTTGCGAAAGTTGTGGCGATTCCGGCCTCAAAGATGAAACTGGAGGTGAAGATGCAACTATCGATGGTTGATGAGTATCTTTCAATGTTCCCTGATAAAATGCAAACATAGGTAAATGAATGGTAGAATGCTGGATACTTTGCCACATGGATGAAGAACAAAGAAAATAGGTGATCCCAGAAAAAAATTTAAAATAAAACACTCACAAGAAGATACTTTATTCATCTTTCACAGTAACAAATTGCCAATATAATATCAAATCCATAATCTATCGTTATTAGGACCCAACAAAAAACCAAGGCTTCGAAACAAAATACCATTTACGCTAAAATTCATTTTTAGAATCGATAGGTGGAAAACACAATTTTCAAATGAATTATTGAAGGATACAGCCATCTTGGAATGTTATAGGCTAACAAAATATTATTCAGAGTGTGTCTTACCTAAAAAATATATCCTCATTCAGAAAATGATTCTAAATTTTCAATGTAAACAATTTTTTCCAAACTGACCCTTGTTTGAAATGCTGAATATTATTATGTACTTAGTATTTAAATAAACAAAAGCACTTATTTAAAAGAAGGGAGTTGTCACTCTTTTACACATGTCTGTAACATTGTAATAGGGTCTGTAATTTTTTAAATCATTTTTTTATTTCCTCACTCTTATTTTCCTGAGGAAAGAGCTCTTTGCTTTTAGTTTTGTTTCTTTTTTATTCAACAATTCTTCTGCTTCCTCAGATTCTCTTAAACTCTGGAAAGAATAATTTTGAAAAAGTTCAGCTCACCCCCATCAAGATTGATGAGAAAATAAGAAACTATAGAGTGATATCTTTATTTCAAAAATAATTTATAATATTTTTATCTAATTCTCATGAAGACTTCTCCAAGAGCAGAAAATTAGTAAGAAGCAAGCTAAGGATGGATTCATGCAAAAGGGAATTATTTTAAATATCCCGTTAACTGTTATCTTCTTCAATTGTGTTCATCTTGGGTGACTAGAATTGAGTTTCTACACATATATTTCATTGCATTTTAGTGATCACATATATTTTCTTCAAAGAGTTCTCCTCTACTCAGTCGAAAAAATATTTACTAAACATCTTTTGTTAAGTATGTGTCACCGATGGATCGCGTCAATGAGACGCGATCCATCTGTGGCTCAAATTTGACGAAACAATATTTCTGATTGGGTAACCTTGTTTTGTTGGACACAATATTGACAACATTTTTATTTTCAATAAAAAAAATTTAGCATATACCATACAAACATCGAAGTATATTTTATCCCTGATACAATTATTGTAAGTTTGACAAAACAGTCGAGCAACAACTATGAGTCAGAAAAAAGCATAACCCATCACAAAATATAGAAATACCTTTTCATAACTTTTGAAAAACTTTTCATGTAAATTTAATATTTCTGTTTGATCTTCAAGTTCCTCTTCAAGTCCTATTGCAAATTTATCAGCCTGATCCAACTGACTGCTCCTATTTCAAAAGAATGAAGAATACGACAATTTTTACCACTAAGTATATTCACATCCACAAAGGGAAAGCATGGATCCAATCTCAACCCATGTCATTGCCACATCTACAAAAATGGTGTCAGCCCAATCAGAATAATTTTGTCAAAGCACCTTCCATAAAGAATGTGTGTCACTGATGGATCGCGCCGATTTCCCCTGTGCTGGCGAAAAACATCATCTAGTAACTGGCTCGACCAAGTAAATATAACCGTTGTCTGCATCATTCTATTTGATGTATATTTCACTAATGTCTGTATTTGAGGGAAATAAACAGTCTAAATGGCAAATAAATATACCCAAAGCCTTCCCCATTGCTGCGTCCAGACCGGTAAAATGTCAGCTACTCATGACATCCGACAACGACATGAACACTTAGAATCTTCGAACACCCAGAGAAAAACAAGATTCTAACACTCTGGTTACATCAATAATAACATAGTAAATGCATGTAAATGAAAAACTTACTCAACAGCGACAGAATCTACAGGATCAAAATATGTATAAGGGTCAGTTTCTTCAGAATCAAAACTATTGCCTCGATCTGAAAATGAAAATTTGGTGTAATTTTTTACTGTTCAGTCGTCGAATGCTATAAACGAATTAAGGCAAGACAAGTTGACAAGGTAATAGGATATATCAAAGCGATTAATTTTGACGTTAACTTAAATTAAAAATTTGTTACGAAATGGATTCAGAAAAATCGAAAAAAGATGACAAGGGAAAAGCAGGATTGCAAAATACCGAACTATTCGAAAAAAAAAACATTCCCATTTGACTGTAATAAAATTGTACAAAAGTCTTATCATGATTATCAACACTCACTACACAATATTAATTTTATTTTCAGATTATTCTTGAATTGATTCATTTTACAGTGAAATCATGAAATATGCCAAAATTAACTATGTAAAATTGGACCCAAATCCAGACTTTGCAGCAAAATAGGCAAAATAGGCAAAATAGGCGTTTTCCAAAACTGTTCAAACTAAGCTATGAGGACAACCCGAAATCTCAATAAAACAGTTCGCTTTGGTACAATTTTTATCTAATCTTAAAATACCATCTGGCACTTGCTATTACTAGAGCAACCACAAATGAGCTTACTCGGTTAACGATTACTCTTGTACAAATAATCCAGTGTCCAAATATTCCAAAGTACATAGATATGGGATGTACACATTGAATCTGATTCAAATGAATGTTAGCAGTGTCGCTTTGGTAAATATGACCGGCGGACTGGCTAAAGGTTAGGTACTCTGTTACCCAGCCACCCGAAGAAAATGGCAACAGAAGAAAATCCAGCAAATGGGCAATATACTGGCCTGTAGGCATGAGCTTTGGAATAGTCATAATGTATTTCCTGCGTGTCGTAAGAGGCCACTAAAAGGAATCAAAGAAGTGGTAGATGGTTTTCCATTGCCCAGGGCAGATACCACTCACTGCATTTTACCATTGGGTTCAGTTATTTAGAGTACAGTTGCTGGTACTACATCTTTCAGTAGCTCTTTGCTTTCAAGTGGCCGTTAGTTGGTTCCTTTCAGGCACTGCTTCTGGCCTTGCTCAGAGTGAATTTCAATATAAAAAATATTTCATTATATATCCCTTGCTAGAAGGATAAAACGTCTCTAAATGTCTTGTACTAATCAAACTGTGGAAAGGGTTCAAAATCATCAATCCTGCTATGAAACAGGAGTGTTTGATTGTTTTGAAGCGTCGTTTACGTCGCTATTAACTGCTACTACTGCTATTATTTTCAAATCGAATATAGATCGAAAACTTCAATTCAAAAACTTCATCAATTTGTCAGTAGTGAATTTTCCACACCGAAAATAGATATTGTTATTGCAAAATGGCTGACAACAGTAAGAAAAAATAAGACAAAGCTCCACAGAATAAAACATTTCTGTGGATGGTGCCCTATAAGCACAATCAGTAAATCGTTAGAAATATGTTACGAAGTAGGTTCAAATCCCATGTGGGACGATTTATTATGTGAGAGGTCTCCTGGAAACCACGACAGCGCATGATGGATCACAGAAGTGCCACAAAAAAAAAAAACAGCTCCCTCCATGTTTAAATCATGTTCAATGCTCAGAAAAAATGGTTGACCAAAAACATTCGCCCACGATATAAAAGCTGTTTGATATAAAAGTTGTTTCTGCACGAGAAGTCATGTTCATGTTCCCTATATGGTTAGGCCATATTCTCGACTTTAATCTCCCGTCGGATAAAAATAAAATCTTATCCTATGTTGAGAAATATAATATATATATTTTTGTAGTGTCACCAGCAATATAAAGAGGTAAAATGCAACACTTATAACTACAACCAATAACATGATGACTCAATAAAGCATGTTAAATTTGTCATGTTTGAGCAAATATACCAACCTGAAGATTGATTTATATGTGCCGGAGAGCTATCAGAACGTATTTTCATACAATCATTTGGCAGGTAGTATGGATCTTCGACTAGCTGCAAAATAAAAAGGTAAGGACTGTTAAAAATTACCCAACACAATTGCATTTCTAAATACAGTATGCGGAGATATCGATTAAAGTTACAATCATGCACAGGGGTGCAAATAAAGACTCCTCTGAACGAGTACGTCATACTCTCGTGATTTTTAACACACAAGTATTTCAGAAGTAAATCATAATAATTTTGTAAAACTAACTTTCATTTCACTACTACGCTCGCTGCTATAGAACTCCATCACAAGTTTAACTGATTGAAGTCATCAAGAATGTTTTAAACAATTGTTAAAGAAATTTATGAACACGCAGATACCCTGATTTATGAAAAATTTGCTGTTCACAAGAGTATTTGAGGACTCTCAAAAAAGGTCATCGTCTGGGTACGGATGAGAGTAAGGCTCTCTTTTTCTCGAGTTATTTATCCTGATGCAGCATTTATGTACACTGCAAATACAATTTAAATCATAACGCTGCACTATGATTCAATGATGAAAAGTATTCAAAAAAACAGTAATTCTGATTCTAAACTATCTAAAAGTATTAAATACCCTCCAAGAAGTGGTGAGAGTTTCATGACCTAATATCTATATGAATCTACAAGTCTTGAGGACAATAGAGCATAAATTTTAGAGAATTTGCTGGATGTTTTTTGTTGTCCTCAACTTTTTTTTTTTGGTTTCAAAAGTATTAATTAAAAATGATTATGATTTCCCACAAGCTAGTATTCCACATGGAAAATAAGTTCTCAGGCAGTGTTGTTGTTGAACTAGTCTAGAATTAACGACTCTATTACCATTTCCACATACTTTATGATTTTACAAACCCGTCAAAATACATAATCGGCACGGAATCAAATAGGTATCCTGAAAATATCTGTTTTTCAATCGGGTGTCTTAAACTTTCATTTGCATCTTATTTGGATGGACAAAGAAATCAAAGCCATCAACACTGCTATTTCGTTTTATGAACAGATAGGAGTTGAAAAAACCACTAGCTTAATTAGAATTGTTCTCTGGTCATTTTCTGGCTCTTAGACTATCTGACAATTAGAATATATTTTTCACAATAAAAGCTCTACCTTTTTACTATAGATACGAAATGCACAACAATATACTTTGAAGGTCGTCATAACACACGATTGAACAGGAAAAACTAAGATAGCGTTTAATGCTGGTATCATTAACATTTGTAAACCTAATTAATTGGTAATAAAACTATGACTGATCAGCATAATAAGTTGAACTTAAATTTATCACAATGAGGCCAAAGGCAAACTTCACTGACAAAAATTATTGCATTTATTAGCTGGTAACCAAGAAAATCTAAATAAAACCTCATGATCAACGAATAAGATCACAACTTTCCCAGCTGGGGGCCAATAGATCAAACAAAGGGTTTTTGCCTAGTTTCACAGATAATAATCACGTCAACAGTAAAGGCTGTCTCTAATGAATCCAGAGATTGAATGGGAGTGTGGAAGTCTCCAGATAATCATAATAGATCAATTTCAATAAGGAAATTTTCTAATGGTGTACGGGCGGGAGGTTAATATAGTCTTTCACATGAAAATAGCTAACGTTAGATTGATCAGAATATAGGTTTAAAAAATGTTGTGATAGTATCATTTGCAGAAAAGTTAAGTGCAAAAGACTCAAAGCATTTACTGCTATATAATAGAATTTTAAACAAACCACTATACCACATGTTGTTGTTCTATAAACAAAAACAAAAAGATAAATGCAAAGAAAACTCACATCAGCGGTTGGTGAGTATGCTGGGCTGTGAAAACCAGTCGATGATGATGAATTACTCTGTTCTGATTTGGTTCTTGACTTATTTACTGTCGCATAAATATAACTTTCCTCTTCAATAACGGGTTCTGAGCTATCTTTTCTCAGTGGTTTCCGAGAACTTGGCTGCTGTTGATCGCCTGAAGAATGAAAGATTTGAGTATGATGATAACTATGAAGTAAAAATCGTATGATTTCAATAAAATCAACTATACAGCGTGACAAACACATGCCTTAATCAAAATCAGAAACATCCTCATACCTACATTCTGAAGGTGATTAAAAAATTTATGTTATTTTCAAATATTCTAAATTATCTCAATTTTCAGTAAAATCATGATATATATGATTTGGATGCACAATGGAACAAACAGTTTTACCAAGTTCTTTTCTTTCTTTTTCTTTGAAAAGATGTTTACTGAATTTATTTGGCCATGATTTGGTTTATGCTGATATTCTTATTTGGATCAACGAATTTGAACTTCTGAATAACATTTTTTAGTTTTCGATGGTTTTATTGCATTATTTTTTACCCAGTGGAAATTTATTATTGCCCTTTTCACAAGGTAAAAATCCTGGAAATTTTATCACAAAATTTTTAAATATTGTTGTAAGCTAAAGATAGATTTCATGGACATATATTATATTCGACAAAATAACTAATAAATGACTAATCAGTTTTAATTTATTAATAAAAATTAAATTTCAGAAATTCATTTTTTTTACACTGGGTCACTATAACTGAGATCGTTACAAATATAGTCCTAACGTACTTCCTGCGTTTGGTAAGAGGTGACTAAAAATGAACCAAGATATGTTAAATGGTTTTAACATCACCCAAATCAGATACCACTCACTTTACTGCACAGCACTTTACCGTATAAACCATAAATATATATTATAAAAAGATAACTCACGGGTATTTCCAGAATATGGTCGAGCTGAATTTGTTCTTTTTATATTACTCTCAGGTTCTCTTCTTTGTGCAATTGGAGATCGAGGACTTGAATATAAAAATATTAACTTAGAATTTTGCGACTGCTCGTTCGACAATAATATCAATAACAGCAAAAACCAAACAATTTATCAATAACATTCAACGTAAGCCACCACCTTGATTCTGATCAAATCATACATAAAGTTCATATTCACAGATATCTACAAAACTAATGTGCCCTATTACAGAAAGACACCAATGATAAATAGTTAAAACAAAAATAATATTCAAAATAATAACAACATTCAAAAATTAGTTCATGGTGCAGAGTAGTGGTAATTTTCAGTTTAGCAATATATTAGTCAGTTAATTAATCATTCATATTAGATGATTTCATTTGAAAATTTTCGTTTAGAGCAATAGTGTAGAAAATAACATGATTAAAAGCAAGGATTTGGCAGCTAATGCATGATATTCAAAATCAAATTATACCTAAAATATTTCTCAAAATTTGTGTTACCAGTAATTAGATTATCAATCTAAATACAATAAATCATGATAATCTGATTGAAGTGCAATTTTCAATCTATTGAACCCAACATAGTATATTTTGACTACTTAACCTCAACTTTCAGGCAAAAACTGGCTCAGTGCATATTAAACAAAATTTTTGATCATGTCATCACAACATCAGCATACATACCCTTTTTCAAATACCGTGCGTGATCTGTTTACAAGGCCCTGGTATTCATCATCGTTCTGCTGTTGTGAATAATTTTCAAGTCGATTTGATTCGATTTGTTCTTTTTCCAGTAATTCGATCAAAGAAAATGGGGAACTTTGGGGTCTATTTTGACTCCTTTTCAGGGTCTCCTCATAATCTTTACGTTTTTGAGCAACTAGACCTTTATGAAGATTTTCAGAGTTGAGTGGGTCCTCAGGAGGAATTATTTGAGGGAGAGGTGAAGGAGAACGGTTGTTACTTTTGTTACGCTTCTTTACAAAACCAAAAAATGACGGAGAGGATCGACCAGACGAACTAATCGATTTTTTACTCAGTGCCGGTGGAGGTTGAAGAACAACATCCTGTTGTGAATCACTGGTACGAAAAGGATGAAGAGGATCAAAGCTGATTCCAATATGAGTTTTGTTTCTTGGTGATCTTGGACGTCCAAATTTCTTCTTTTCGGAATATGCGTGTGCTTGCTTGCTCAAAACTTTTTCTCGGATACTGTTATATCAGTGTTATGAGTGATTAATCAATTAGTAAAAGCAAAATCATGATTGATATTGTGATTGAACCACAGGAACATGCGGATGAAAATGCTATCAAATTTTAACAATAAAATTCATATTTCAGAATAATAGAAGGAATTAACATGCACTTATCAGATGTTCCAAGATTATTTCCAAAAGTATTTGATATAAGTTTTATTATTTTGCACTATTCTATCATGCCTGAATCAACACGAGATGCAATTTGATTTACATTAATGCTAAGAATCATTTTGATGGAGGTTATCCAACGCAGATGGAAAAAGTCTAAATTTATCATGGCCGATAAATCTTATTGATAAACACTGGTTATGAATATTCAAATATTCCTAATTGAGTCTACATTTTTAAATAAAAAGATTTCGAATTGGATTTTCATTTACAATCAGATGAACTACTGACTTGTGGAAACTGATGTTTGCTTTCTGAAGTTTTCTTTTAGTTTATCTATCGATTTGCAAGTTTTTCGCAAAGTCAACCTCATTTACCAAAAAATTGCATGTTTGTGGATGTGGCGCACCATCATGGTAAGTTGAAATTGCATATTTCATAGTTCTGATCTGACATACACAGCCAGTGGAAGTAAAACAAAACTGCTTTTTTGCTTCAATTCTACTAGGAAATTCTTCTTCAGGGCATGGTAGTAAATCAAAAATCAGGATATATATATATATATATATATAGCAAGTATAACTATAATATATTAATATAGCATAATTGCGCCAAACGCGGTATGGAAATGATAAGTTAGTTTATTAAAAAGAACTAGATAACAAATAAAGGGTGATTTTTTGGTCATATCGTATTTTTTAAGTAGGATTTATATGACAATGGAGGCAAATTACCACGATTATGCTAAATCTATGACCTTTTTGGGTCAGAAACATGAAAACATGATAAAAATTGGTTAAGGATGAGAAATAGGACTTTTATCTAATAGGAATCAGAAAATTTCCAAATTTGATGTAGATTTTGACCATGTTTGGTCAATATTTTTGAGTTTATTTAATAGGTGCATGTAAATGTGATGTTGATTATAAACAAACTACAGTGCCCACAGCCTATTAGTTCAACAGATTGACAACGAAAGATAGGCAAAGTAACCTTTCTAAACAATTCAATATGTTTTATTCTTGTTAGTTTGCTCTTTTCATTTTTATTCTGCATGGATATGCAAAGCTTTTCATCTTATGAAAACGAAGTGAAGGACGAATATCTCAAACTATCATTTTTACTACCAGTATAGAATCAAGCTATCATCAAACGAATTCAAATATTCGATTAGTAATGAACAGAAATAGGTTCACACCACACATTCATTCACCAAAAAATATATATACGGTAAGTTATTCCAGACACAACTACCAAACATAATTGAAAAGTATCTATGATACTTGTCGTATATATATATACATACGCATGAGATGATGCAGGAGATGATTCTCTTCTTTTCAATCCTGGTCCTGCGTAACTACCATCAGTTGAAAATGGATGAAGAAAATCTAAACGAAATAAATGCTGCTTCATATGCATACCACAAAGCTTTGATCCAGTGTGTGTACTATTACACCTACGCCACACTTTTTCGAACAAAAAGTCAATACAGTATTCAAGACTAGTACCAATTATGCATTTATTTACAACATGGGAAATTTATTCCCAAATACTAAACTGAAAATGATTAATAATGATGGGAAAATATCTCCAATTTAGCTTCATTACAGGATTGTATTAACAAGCATCACGAAAAATTTCAACCATGGCCACGTAACCAGATATTGGCATTTTCATGTTCTCAAGTAGATAAATTTGAATTTTCACTCTCGATTTCGCTTTTTTTCAGTCTTATCAACAGTTCCAGTTGCTAGGAATAACACAAAGTTAATAATTAAATGTACCAAAAAATTTCATGATCTTAGTATGATTATCCACAGCTATATGGATTCCATTAAATAGCAAACTAAATGAGAGCTGAGTGACTCTGAGATACCAAATCATAATCGAACACTAATGACTAAAGTAACTTCCTCAGATGAAAAAATGAGTGCCAAATTCCTCTAAGTAAGATTGAATTTCTATATCACTTTTATCCTCAAAGTGGACTGGCCATCATCGGCAATGAATGATTTTGCAAACATAGGCACTGGTCATCTATAGTGCAAAATTTCGGAAATATTGTATAGTAATATTCTCAAGATTCTGAAGATGCAGAAACGGTTTGAAATGAATATTTTTTTTGTAATCCTACCGGAACAGGTATTAATAAATTTTTAACATCCCAAAAACTACCATTTCATCGACATGGTTCAATACATACCTACGAATTGATTTTATGATATTAACTTCTAAATAGGCATGTAATATGATTCAGTCATTTGTATTCGAAAAATAAAATAAAAATCCATGCAAGCATCCATGAACATGTATAAAATATCAAACTTGAAAAAACAACCAATAAGGAGGCCGACTATATATTTATATAAATAGCAGAATAAAAAAAAATCATCTTACCGTTTGGCCTCGGCTCGTCAAATGGTTCTTCCTCCAAATTAGGAGGAAGTTCTTGAGTGTCAAGATTACGAACTTTTAGTGGAGGACTTTTACTGTCTGAAATAGTAAAATCACACATTGGAATGATCTTTATGATAAGTGAAACTACACAAATACTCACAAGTCTCAGGGTATAATATATTTTCAAATACAACCAGCGTAAGAAGTTCATAGTTGGGTAATTCTGGGGTGAAAATAAGAGTTTCTGCACAAAGTATTAATACCCTCATGTTTTTTAACATGTAGGTAATTATTTCTGAAATAACTCATCCGAACACAATTTGAAGAATGTCATGAACCTTTTTGCACAGGTAAATGATACTCTGTTATTTACAACTATTGCATTAGTAATGTGGATGCATCATAGAAATAATTGCAGCTTTTCTGTTATTTTACTGTTGTTAGTACCTATCAGAAAAATATCGTTGAAAGAGGCGTTGTTTATTAGGCATGAGTAACTGATGGATTGCGTCTAAAAGACACAGTCCATCTGTGGCTTATGCTTGACAAAATAAAGCTACTAGTGGCGGGAAAAAGTGTGTTATGGGCCTCACAGCAATTACGATAAACAAATAACACTGTACTGTAAAGGAAAGCCATGGGCAGTTGGATACTGTTCGACCCATTCTTAATATGCTGAAATATGCAATACACAAAAAATTGCTCATGGGTCAGCAACTGCCAGCTTTTTTTCATTGAAATTCACTCAAAGCTTAGGTCGGAAGCGGTGCGTAAAAAGATTCAACTAACGTCAACTCTATAGCAAAGAGCTACTGCAAGATGTAGTGCCAACAACTGCACTCAAAGCGGAAAACATTCCGAAGGGAAAATCTACGATTTTTTTCGTATCCTTTTAGTCGCCTCTTACAACATGCAAGAAATAGGGCATACATAAAACGGGTCTACTAAATAGCTGAAGGTAGTACCGTATGCTTTCCAATATAATCCAAAGGTGATATTCATTCTAATTCGGGAAGCAATGCAACATTGGCACCAACTTTTTGGTGATCAATACTGAACCCCACTATTCCCATAAGCCGATAAACCCTTTTGGCCCAGTAGCGAAATTCGCGAATGCGTGACATGTTTAACATTGAGCTCACAGCGACTGCACAGCAGAACCTACATTTAAAAAGGTGCAACCTCTATTAAGGGTCTGTTCACCACCTCCTCTGCCCCTGGTCTCAGTGTTCAATCTGGCAAATAAATTTAGTTTGAAAGAAATGAGAATACAATACTTGAGTACAACCTAGCATAGAAGTGGGCTTATACCAACTTACTAAAAACTTAGAGAAAAAAAAAAGAAAGTGTTATAAAAAATCTTCTTACTTTTATGAGTGTCGTTCCTTATCAAATCAAACCAATCATTCAGCACTGACAATGATATTCGATAGGATTCTGCAGAAAAATAGAAAGAATGTAATTCACTATGAATATTACAGTTGAGATATTAGAAGTTTACAGTTTACTGGTATTGGGGTCTCATGAAGTTTAGTACCATATTTTCGATTATCATAAAAATTTCCATGCTGCAAAAGACTCATCCAAACCAAAGAGGCAAAGCCACATAGTTTCAATTATGAGGACATTTGGGGATATGATAATAAACTTTATAGACCCTGGTATTCTGTATTTGACTCAGATAGAGCTGAGACGGTACAGTACTGTAAGAGCGGGAGACTTTGATAGGTATTTCCTCATTTCCGGCCAACCGAAAAATCTGCCGAATAAAAAAATGGTCTATAATTTTGCCAAATATGATCGATTTCATTTATCTGCAATGTTAAAACACTATTTTCTTCATATAAGAAATTTTGAATACCATTCAATATACCAAACTATACATTAGTGCCTAGAAGAAACCAACTAAAGGTTACTTAATAGCAAAGAGCTACTAAAAGATATAAGTTAGGTAGTATCAGCAACTGCACTCTAAGCGGAAAACATCCCAAACTGAACTGAACCACTGGTAAGGTAGTGAGTGATATCTGCCCTGGGCAATGGCAAAATTGACCACCACTTCTCTGCTTCCTTTTGATCGCCTCCTTAAGACATGTAGGAAATACGTTAGGACTATTCCAAAGCCCGTAACTACGAAACAGGAGAAAAATGACAAAATGAGGTAACATAAAATGCGTTAGTGGCATCATTTGTGACATATTTTATCTGACACTGTGATGTCACTATAACATTGCTGTTTATGCACTTTATGATGTCACCATAACATTCAGTTTTTATACCCTGTATGCCTGTCGTACAGAACACTTTTACCATATTTTTTCAAATACAATATATTGTACGAGACATAGGCCTACTCATTTATTCAAATAGTCCATATGTATGCTTATTTGTCTCAAACAATGAAGATAACAGAAAAAACATGATCAAAGTTACAACAGGCAATAGGATACCGACAGCATGGGTAAACATTTTATATGTTGTTTTATCTGTTATGTCTGACAAAGAGTCCTCCCCTCCTCACGTTAATGTCTGTGCATGTATTTATATAATCCATCTTCTTGTTTCTAGACTGCATGGTTAGGACTTTAATTTAACTTTAATCTGACTAACAACCTTATTAATGTTATTTGGTGTTTATACGTGTGGTGGGACTTATTCTATTACCAAAAAAAAATTGTGAAAAAACTAAAAGTTTAAGGTTACATTTATGAAAGATTCAAAGATATCTTATCTGCATTTTTGTTACAGGACACACATTTGCAAAGAACAGCGATTTAGTGCGAAACATACCGATATTAGTGTTACAATGTTTGGGCTGGTTTAATCTATTTCGATTATTTTTCCATCAAAATAGAGATATAATGAGTATAATTGCGATGGAAATATTTTGCTAACACCAAATTTGAAAATACACTTTTTCTACCCTGCTTCGTGGACACTGGTGTACCCTGAGGTAAGCAAAGGCGTATTACTTTCTTCTAATGTTTCCTTGAAACTTATCCCGTGGCACGTTTTCGAACTTTCTTTTAGGTTTTGTTTGCTTTCCTGATAACTCTGTAATCTTATATCTTTATTTGTATCTCCTTTTGCAGTTTGTGTTGACAGATGTCAATGTCTCTTCGGGAGTATGCGGACTAAAAATACTCACTAATGCATAATCTGCTAACGCTAAATGAGTTTCTATGAACCACCTGATGACGTCAACGAAAAATGACATCAACGTAACATCCCAATCACTCTGCACTTGTTTGCTTTTTTAATAATAGCGGTAACGTCAGCCGAATTGAAACCACAATTTGAAGTTTAACATCAGTATGATGTGTACTGTGTATGTCTGTATGTTCTGTGTTGTGATATTTGATAATTTTATTTTTTTATAAAATAAAACGAATCATATAAAATCATCCAAATAAAAATCATGATAATTACATTTTCAGCCCCAATTTCACACAATCAATTGTTATAGGTTATAGCCTCACTGGAAAGCTGAACGTACGCAGACCTGAGACGCCATCAGACCATAAGCAGTACGCGGGAACGATTTTTTTTCAAAAAAAACAATCATATAGAATCATCCAAATAAAAATCATGATGATTACATTTTCTGCCCCAATTTCACCCACACAATCAATTGTTAGTTATAAGTTATAGTCCCACTGCAAAGCTGAACGTACGCAGACCTGGGACGCCATCAGACCATAAGCAGTACGCGGGAACGAAAACAGAGCTTTTTAGTCTACCTGTTTACTTCATAACAAATTCAATATTCTTGCGTTAAGACTGAGTTTTTTCCCGAAGGATAATACCGTAATGAATTGCTAGTTTTTAGCAACTAATGCCAGAAATCACATAAATAATAAAAAATTAAATAAACACTGAACGGCAAAAGCAACGCCTCGCCATTCATGCATACGTTTCCGGACGGTCACGCTCGGACTCTCGAGGTATCCAGATGATGTTAACCCCGCCCCTTTATTAGCATTGCTTTGTATTGCAGAGCAGCCTTGCTAGAAGTATGTTATTTATCTGATTAGTAAAATTTTGTTTTTCAATGTTTGAACTAAAATAATACGGTACTTATATCATTGTAAAACTGGATACTTGGACACAACAATGCGTTATATGAAAATCGAAAATTCAATGTAACAACTTCATATGGAATGGTAATTACTCATCGATAATGGTAAAGGATTTGTGTTTGATAATTCTTTCAAATTTGATTCTGTTTATTATTGGTTGTGTGCTTGGATTAATCAATCTGAATTTGGACATAAACATTTGGCATCACCAAAATCATAAAAAAATTCGGATTAGCAATGGATTTTATTTGGCACAAAAAAGTGAATAAGAAATAATTAATAATATAGCGAATAAGAAAACGCAGTACCGATACATAAATTTTCAAAACCCCTAAAATTTTTCTAATCGAATCAATGATCATATAACATGGACCACGCATTCGACAGACGAATGTGGAATCTTGGAATCGTAATCGGCTCATTTAAGTTAGGGCTGTGTCAAGTAACAAATTTTGTGACTAATTCCGTCGGTCCGCAATGCTTTGTCTTCCTTGCACCAGTTATTCAAACAACTTGTTGAAAATGGATGTGTGCTTATCTATAGCCTATATAAGGTTTGGAAACTGTTTGAAAACATTTCTGTTTTTATCATGTTCATTCAATCAGATTTTCTATTAACTGACTTGCTGTGAAATACTTGTTTGTGTATGTAGCTTACAGCCATATTCTCGACTTTGCTCTTCCGCGGGATAAAATGAAATTCTATCCTAATATTTTATGATATAGAACAAAATGATATCGCTACCAATTTTTTTGCCCGTGGCGCCATTATAACGTCATATTTACAATCATTCGACGTGAGATTCGAACCACATCCACACAGAACAACTCGAGGTGCGTATAACTCTCTTAGGGTATTTATAACGTTTCATAAGTATCGCTGAGCTGACCGAACAGCGGAATGTTCATGTTTAGCGCAGAGAACGAAGTTATCTTGCATTGATTTAATGACAATAGGATAGTATTTCATTTTATCCTGCGTAAGAGGAGTTGAGAATACGGCTTAGCCATATGATCGGTATTTGAGGTTTTTGCTCAACCATTCGTAAATTTTCCTGTGCATGGACATTGACGGTGGATGAAGGTTATTAAGCGGATATGTGAACTGTCGGCAAGGTGTCCAGCAATCCACGCGGGATTCGAAGCGCACATCTGACGCCATTCGGGCTGAACTTATCGGGCACCTTGATATTGCGGAAGAGTACGTACATGTCGCTATGTAATCGATTTCTAATATCAAAAGCCAGAACCGTACAGTCTCGTTGCTCGAAGCGCATTCCTATCAGCAATTCACTATTGTTACTGTAAGTTTTTCGGAGCACGAAGTAATAGGTAAAACTCACCTCCTGATATAAAAGCAGTTGAATATCGATCTTTATCTCTATCATTTTTTCCTATTCCAATATTTTGTTGCAAGCTGGGAGAAGAGACTACAGTTTTGAGGCTCGGCTTTAGCGGGCCGCCAATAAACGCCGTGACATCAGTGACGGCACGAGGACGAACAACCGTGTCCTGGCCATCTCCGTGAAAGCCGTGGGCAGAAAAAGATTTCAAAGCCTCGCCATCATCGTCGGTATCTCCATTAGTTGGACTACTTCCCATAAAGCTAGTCGGTCTCTTACTCTGTTGGTTGGATTGACTTGTCCCATACACCAATGACGATGGGCGATCGCCCCCATTACCACTACGATTGTCAGGACGTGATCCTCTCAATCTGACACTTTCGCTATTTTCTTTCTTCTTTTGCTTTTGCGCTCCAAATTTCAACATTTCTGATATTTTCAGAGTTGTGCTATGCCGATAACATATGGAACGAAATGAAAAACTGCAATTAAAGAAACTGGAAAGAAAGAGGTTTATTTTAGTTCAATGTATTTTTAATAATGGAGTGAATAGGCTGCACGGCGTATTTCTGCCAATGTCGTGGTAAGAACCTTGAAAAAAAGGGGGCAATTTTGAAAATTTTTCTGAAAATTAGGGTTCGAATTCGAGTGTTGTAGTTTGTATGGGCGCCCAAAACGCTATCCAAATTCAGATTGGAAGCACAAATCAGTCAAGGAATCTGTCCAATAGCAAAATATACTTTCCTAAGCATTACCCGCAGATGATCCGAACCTTCACCGAGTAGGGTATAGAGACAAAAACTGTAGCAAAATGAAATGAAGCTTGAATACGTATTTCCATATTTTGATGATTGAAAAATATTTAGCGTAAAAACGGGTCATTTATTAACATTATAAGCGGGATTAGCGATTCGACTAGGAAAAAACAACTGAATCAGATTAAAAATGTTTCGGTCTTGGACCATCCCTAGTCGATATAATCACCAAATTACACAATTCCCTTAGATGAGTACTGGAATTGTGTGAGAATGGACACCAAAACTGTAACCTTTATTTCGAAGTGATCTATCGACAATCATTTAATTCATTAGGAGCATCGTGCACTGTTGCCATACGACTCTTGCCAGACAAAGCTGGACTGAGTCAGCATTGTCGTAAAGTTTTAATTAAGATACTCGTAATTCTACGTTATCAAATTGTACCAAACTATCGTGTGTATTGCTCATGCCAAAATAATTCCAAATTCTACTTCCAATATCGAACTCGAAGTGTATTGTCTGGTCATGTCTTAATCATGTTATATCAATAAAATTTTAACTTGATCGATAAGCTGTATCATATAATAAGAATGCGTCATTAAACTCGGGAAGTACCTCGATACAATACGCAAAAATAGACATTCAGTTGAAAATGACAGATAATATGTTAAACTTGTCAAAAAAGAAAATAATAACTGTTGATGATACAATCAAAATATTACACACTTAAATAGGATGAATGATCAGTCACAGAGTTCTTCTAGCTATTAGTTACAGTGGGCAATTAGATTATGAAATAACTATGAACGATTTTGAATTAAATTACGCCCCCCTGATTTATACATCTTAAGCTTCGAGCAACGCTTCTGGATATTCACTCCAGTGATATTTAATTCACCCCAGTACACTCACCAAAATTGCGATTGCCCAAATGCAAATATTTGACTGCGAATGACTCTGTAAAATATGGAACTTTATGGATATCCTAATATTTATCACGTTAGCAGGTTAAATACTTCGATTCCGAGTCCATTTAGGTCCGTCTCGTATATTCGTGAACCACAAGCTCAGGTAATTCAGTTTTGATGATTGAGGATCAATAATTTTTCGGTATAGTGGAATCGAGAAGAGGTTGTAGTCCGTTTTCTCACAGATTACTTGGTAAAGCTATTAGGGGCATCGCCGACACAAAAGGCACTTTAAAATCTTGACAATGACAAGAATGCACAAAATTTTTTTGTTGCAGACATTTGAGCTACAGCTAAAATTGACTTGGGCAGGATTTCTTATTATTAATACAAATTAATATTATTATCAAAGTAATATTAAGTATAGAATTTGGTGCAGATTCACTGGAAAATTTCTGCACCTCTTCAAATCAGTTTAGTTGTAGTTTCCAAGTTGAATTGATACTCCCTCAACCTCATCATCATTGCGGGAAAGAGCATGACAACTTTTCTCGTGTTCTAGCGCCTTACCTTATGTGCCATTAACGTTTGATATTAAGCAACAAAATTGAGAAACAATAAATGTTAAAATTTCTGCAGTTCATTTTACTAAAAACAACTTAACTCTATTTTGTCGTGGCAAATATTGCGAAAATATAGACTATATTTTTCAATAGAGCTCTTCAAAACGAACTTGCAATTGTAATATTTAAAAGTGCGTTACTAATCAAATCTGTCAAGTAATCCTGCCTGAGTATTACCTTACAATGTCTTACCGTCTCTCTTCGCTACTTCCGCGTGTTAGGAGCACCTTACTAATATTAACGACCGTTTTTATAATGCACATATTCAAACTTCAGGAAAACATATCTCAATTACTAATACATATCAAAATATGAACCACTCACTGCTGATTGTATTCCAGCTCGATGCATTGTATACATTATATGCCGCCATTGCAAAAATTTATTGATCAATTACGCAGGAACATCGATGGCGGAAGCCGGTGACGCAAAACATTTTGCTTGAAACTTGTTAGACCACCAGAATAAGGTGCTGATCTATACAAACCCGATTATTATATACCCGATATTCGATTTTCCGTATCGAAGCGGGAACATGATTATTCTGGTGATGGAGATGAATATTCCGGCAATAATTAAATCAGTATTCGGAATGCAGCAAAGTTCAAAATGAGGCTCTATAGGGGAATAATAACCGGACATCTTAGTATCAATTTTAGCCCTATATTGCACATAAAAAGTGGAAGGCGGGGCCGAATCGAAATTCATTATATCAGAACAATCCACATCTCTCATTAAGCATATGACTAGTGGTATTTAAATCTAAACCAATAGTTAGAAGGCGTAACGGAAGCCTGGCAGTGCATCGCTCTGACGCCTTTTCACCATTCATAGGCTGTGGAATGACTCAGGTAGCCGTCTGGAGATTTTTACTCAGAGTATTTTGCACTTAAAAAAAATCTTACTTGATCTCTACCATTGCCCAGTAATCGTAATGATAACCGGTATTCTCATACAGTTGAATGGTATTAGAGGGCGAAGACTTACCCGATCGTATCTACGTGATTTATGAGTGGTCGACGTATGACCGACCAACAATAGACAACTTTACGCATGTTATATTTACTTTGAAATGAAAGTAAAATGGTAGATATTCTCTGAAAGTATTCATTATTGCGTAGGCTAATGATTTGCATAATCATTCTATAGAAATCATATGCAACACTTGGTATATTAAATTTTCGCAACCTCCGCGGTTGACAATAAAATAATCTCAATTCAGAAATTCAACATAGACCTGTTAGAGAGAAGTCGAATATATGTGTTCTGTGTTTAAGTTTTAAATCTCTTTTCACTCCTCCACACACATTAAGATCAGGGCATGGGCGCCCAATATATTCGTCGCGAAGACTAAAAAAGTTACTATTGGTAAGATAAAACATCTATTCCAGACTTAGATGGATCTGGTAACTACACGAGAGGTTATGGTTCGTCCTATTCCTAAATCTTATTCACGAATTTTCTCCCCCACAAGATAAAAAATATAATATCCATTTCACCTGACAATTTATCGAAACTGTACCTAACCGAAACCCACACTGCTGAAGTAACGTAATTAATTTATTTGAATTGTACGGATTCTGTTATTTGTAATAACTACTTAAGTCTTTGCATATTGGTTTTCCGAAACGATATTTTTTCAACGTTTTATATTTCTGTATTCAATTACCTCATTATAAATTGTCAACCCTAATCAGGTCTCTCAGAATATAAGTTCAACACATTGCCAGACTGCCTCAACTAGAGATATTTCAGTCTGTGGTTTGAACGTCCATCCCAATTAAACGCAGCCGAGTTTTTACATTTTTACGTTTGTGGTCTACACGGGTTTGCGATTGTAAAGAAATCATCTGCAATAAAGAATGGCATTGGCATTGGGAAAAATTCATTTTATCTAAGAAAAAGTTTCTTATGTTCTATTGTGTATGTCTCTGCCTGTAGATGATCGCTAGTTGGGTCCTTTTGGTTGGATTTCAATCCCGTGTGACGTGAATTTCATTAATGAAAACGGTTCGTTAAAACAAGCCAGTTGATTCACCGCGTGTAGGCGGTACCATTTCTCTGAAACGAATATAAAAACTGCAACCCTGCTTAATTTACTGAATTACACTATCACCTAATAAGAAATTTAACTCTGTAGAACGTGAAAAACAGATAGACGCGATCTTTCAGCGAGGAGTAAATAATCATACTACACTTAGCAATATGCGTTCAGGCTAAATTCATTAGGCTGGGCAAGGCTAGACAATTATCTTTTATGCTGGCAAGCACATCGGAAAATTATGGTGTTCATACCTCGGTAATATAATATGGTTTCATTTTACTGGAAATGGTTCGTGTATGCGGCCAAACACTTCGGGGTGTTTCACACGACAATGATTTCTTAAAAAAATTGTTCTCTTTATAAGGTCCGTCTAATGCAGGCTTGAGCTCAATATTATTAACGACGGGAATAAATTTCGCATCTACGGACAGAGAGAATGAGAGTAACTTTTATGACAGTGGGTTGTCCAAATTCATCGGCTATCATCATTCAGTAGTCATCATATATTTTTTTGCATTACTAGAAAAAAACGAAGTTGATCGGCCCCGAATTAGAAGTGTAGCCTCGATTTTATTGAGATCAACTTCAGGCAATCCATAAAGGACATTTTTACGTTATTATTGGAAGGCAGGTTGGTTATATTGGTTACGGACTTTCTGCAACAAAACGAATAATTATTTTCTAAAAAATATCGCCCTGTGGCGTTTGCTCAAAGTCAGCAATAAAACTCGAGGTATTTATTTTCCGAATGTTCTGTTAATACGCACTATAAATGAACTAATCACTTCGTAATTTTGGTATATATAGCACTATTTTTCGCATTATTATTACAACATTAACATTGAGTTCAATCAATCTAAAATGATGATTTCAATTTCTCAGCTCAAGTTTTTCTCATTCACATTTTGAGTATTATTATCTTCCTACTAACATTAATTATTCATTATTGCTAATTTTATAACATTAGCCTGAAACCTCACAATAATTTTACCCACAAGCCTGATTCACTCAAAAGATTATTGAAATGCATCTGACCGAGCGTTCTCCATTTTCACGCTCTCGTCAGCGCGGTTCAACCTCCATAAAGTGTGATATGTTGCGTAGCTCGCTCTCTGACGCATAAACGGAAATTGCTTTATCCTAATAGCTGTGATGAAAAGAAACCTACCAGTAGGTTAATGTATGATATAAGCAATGCGAATATGGGCATGTGTGTGCCGGTATCCTTGCGAAAGTGCGCATCTTCATGCACATAACGCACCAAGAAGGAAATTGGAGGTATTGTAGTGCACCGCACGTTGGCGCCCAAGAAGTGTTCAAAATCAAAAGAGGTAATAGGGTAAAGCCGTCACTTCACGAGTATCTGAGACCACATATATAAAAAATTACTACAAAGATCTGAGTCTCGCGGCTGCTTCAATCGAATGAATAATTCCAAAAAAACCCACAGAGCATTGGACCGTCCAGGGTGATGGCTCCATAGCATGATCCATGGCATGATCAAATTGCCCTCCATACCGATATTTCGATTACTTGCCGTTTCATAACAGCGTTCTTCAGTAAGTTACTTCGCGAGGAGCTGAAAAAAGTAACAGATACAGCTTCACTGCAAAATTCTATGTCCAACAGTTGTTAGGTGTAAGTTCTCTATAGGGTTATTAATGATCAAAGCATATGATTCGATTTAGACTTCACCTCACTTGATACATATCTATATATGACCATGGAAACAAGCTCCCGATTTCAGTACCCCGCAAGGCTTTGTCTCATCAGTAGTATTTTTCAGACACAGTCATTATAATACTTAGTTTTTAGGGGTATTTACAAGTTAACTTATCCTAACTTATTGCCTGCGTGCCGTTAGAGCCGGCCAAACAGAAACAGATGACTTCAATACTGAAAGGTCAGGAAAAAAATAAGTCAATGTCTCTGAGCTTTTCAACGCGATCGAGGAAGACACAATCTATTAGTCGATTAATAAATTACTCACGAAATACCTGGTTCCCGGATCACTGATGCTTCGACGGACACGGATTAAAAATCACTGATAGAAATAATTTACCAATTAGCGCAATTAATTACTCCAAGTCGTCAAAAGGACCCACATCGCCCAACTCGTTCGTTTTGTTGTAAAAAGTATATCCTATCGCAGACTTATCTTGTTGAAAGCACCAATGTTTCAAATATATACGTACATTATGATACGAGTTTAGTTATAAGTCCGAGATCATTGATATGTTACAATTTTTAGAGTATATTCGTTTCACAGCAGTGTTGTCATTTTTTCAATTGTGAGTTTTGCATAAGTTTATGTTGACCAAAGAGACCTTTCAAAGTATATGTAGATCACATAAACTGCATATGTTTACATCATACCGGAAATACGTCATCAGGATTCGATTACTTCATATTCATGAACACAGCTTTGGCCTCCGGCTTTATAGATTGCCGACAATAGTAATTATATTGAGCAACTTACATTTGACAATAGCAAGCTGTGGTATATATATGGGCCACGAGAAGGCATTCAAGTTATGAAATCAATGGCTACCTCGTACTGCATCACATCTTGAGTGTCAATTATTTAAAATTAGACATTGTAATATAACCAATATCGTGTTCCAGTTATTGTGCTTCAGATTTACTTTCACGTTTTCAAGTATTGATTATTAGTCTGGTGACGTTCTCACAATATAACAATTTTTGTTGTGAGCTAGTCTAACCTATGGATTATAGTTGCATCATTCATATTGGGATCAAACTATAGGATAGATAAGAAGATACTACTACTTTTTAATGATTTTAGATTAGATAGCAGAGATTTATGGTATTTCAAGATTTATGGTATGGTTTATCTCTTTATTTGTAGTTTGAGCTAGAAATTCAATACAACAGTTTTACTAACGATGTTTTACAATAATTATAGATGGGTGATATTCGAGAAGAAATTAAGCAAGTACTTTTAACGTTCCCTAATCGAATTTTAGGAATCGAGACGGAACATTATTTCAACAGAAAATTCAGCTATCTTTTTGTTATTATAACTATCTTGATGATAATTTCTATTCTTGTTTTGGGCTTGATCGGTAAGTTGTTGGTAATACTGATTTGTCTTATTTATTAGCCTAATTTTACTTATTAATAATTTGCGAGATAGAAATAATATATGAATATATGCTTTATTTTAACGAGGTAATTCGAGATTGATCATTAAATTAATTTGTCCTTCAGACACCACGAACGCACTACGACTCAACGGCGAGATCTATCAGTTACTCGTTCTCGTTCATCGCATTCATGTTTGAATACATTTACTGGCGAGAAGCAGCGACTTTGACACACATAAACTTTTTTGTGGAAATACTTGATATCTTCTACTCTTGAGTTGCTCTTGTCCCTTGTCATATCCAGAACTTACAATGGGAAATATCTTCAAACGGAGGCACTATAATGTGGTTGGCAATGTCAATCGTGCCGAAGAAGCAAAAACTTTAATGAATATTGACGTTTCTCAACGTCCATGCTCATTTGAGTAGATCTTACTGGGCAAGGCACTAATAGCCACCTACAGACCAACTAGGTGGTAAGCCTTGCTGTTCGGCCGAGCTAAAACACCTAGAGTAGTGATGTTCATTAGACGAAATTTATGAACCATGCTGTTTATCTTATTTCACATTTTTTCAGGCATTTGTTTTCCCTATTGCGCTTCAAAGAAGAAAAGAAAACAAACTGGTCATATGAATGAGGTTGGTCAAAACTTTTTTTTCAATTTTTTCCTCTGTACAAATGTATGGTTGTTGAAATTTGATTATTATGGCTAGGCGAACAAAGAATAGTTGATAAACCTAAAATAATAGAGGGCGGTGCGATCCATCAGTGACCTGTTTGACAAAATATGTTCTGATTAAATTTTTCCAAACCGTCGTACTTCGATTATTTGTCTTGCTATTTTCTACCTATTGTATATTATATGACAGACATGACAGAAATAATCCACAGCACGGTGGCGGGATTCATGGTTAAAAAATCATTATTACTCGTGGTATAGAATATAAATGAATTAGTTTCCTGGCCAATCTCAGCATTCCCTAAGCGTTTTGAGTAATTAATGCTTCATTTTCAGACATTTCGAAGTAATCCTGATTTGTGACATGTTAAAACAAGGGAGTGACAAAGACGATAATGACGTGGATCTTATCTCTGATTGGATGGATTATTTTGGCGTTTCGTCCTACGAAATCAAAATTAGTGGAGTGATATTACCTTTGTCATGGACTTCAAACAATCTATAGTGAATCTAATCGCTCAACCGGTGATGTGCAAACGATATTTCGTATTTTGCCAACGTTTCGAATGTCTATACAGACGTTCTTCGTCAGGGCAATGGAATGGTTAAGTCATCGACAATACTATATACTGGATACTATATACTATGCAGTGACGTATGCAGAACCTCGAAACGAAGGGGAGACCGAAATTTTAAAAAATGTGATTAAATTATGACGCCACAAAGGACGCCACACACAATAAAAATCCGCTGGGATAATTGCCCTTCTATTGTATACTTAGGTGTAATTTTATTGGTGCCAATGGCGCGCGAAAAGGATTTAAAATTCCTATATTGAAAAACACTTAAAACGTTCTTTTTGGATTTTTCGGCCGCCGATGGGGATTATAGCACCAAGAGCCCCCTCTACAAAATTCCTCAACAAGTTTAATAATATATATATATTTTTTTATAGCCACTTCTTTGAGTGGGTCACTCTGTCTAAGGCTCTGTAACAGCGGCCACTTATAGGCGGACAGGGTTACAATTACTGGAAAAATATGATCTTTTCCTGATCGGCTTAGCCTACCCAAGTTATTGCACCCTGGGTTGAGTGGTGGGCGTGCACAAGCGAGCCGGACTCGTCGGGGCTCGAACCCGAGGTCTTCAACCTGCGATGCCAAAGTGTTTAACCACTAGGCCATCGCGCCCACGATAATATAACAAGGCGACCTTATTGTTGAATCATCGAACAATGTAATGTAACTATAAAAAATAGGCTTTTGTCCTTTTACCTACAAAGCAAGTGTTCGAATTTGGAGCCTGTTCAATTTCTTCTTATTTTCAATTACCAAAAAATCCATTATTTCGACGTCGTTTTTCTTAATTTTGTCTTAGAGCTTCGTCCAAAATCCCCGGTAAAAAGTTATCTGAAGACGAGTAAACACGGTTAGAATCAAATCTTGTATTGGATTTGTTTGTTTACTTCTTACTATAGCAGTGACTTTCATTAGTTTGTCGAATTTTATTTGAGTGTAAATGAACTGGAGTCAGTTGAAACCAGTGTAGAATTCAATATAGAAATATTGATGTGACGCAAGTAAGATGATTTACTCCACACTGAAAAGCAGTCTAACGTTAGAAAAGATATGTTATAATAGCGCTGGCGTGGATTCAGTCTTGTTTATGGTTATCCAGATGCTAATACTACTACCAGTGCGCAATCGAAATTCTCGAATCTAGACCTAAAAATCCAGGTTATATAATTGATCAGATGGTGCGGTGCGTGTAGGCTATTGCTCTCCAACTCCATCGAAATTGATTGCGATATCCTGACATTCCTTCAGCCTCCAGGTTTCGGACCCGGTAGACACATCTTTATTTACATAGCGTACATGTAGGCTATTGCTCTCCAACTCCATCGAAATTGATTGCGATATCCTAACATCTCTTCAGCCTCCAGGTTTCGGGACCCGGTCCAATATGTATAGCGGATATTATGATTATGATAACGGTATGGTGTGTGGGTCACGTGGCCCTTTCTTCGCGTGTCATAGAAAACGTTTGGTGCTCACTGCTCTATTGCTTGTCATCGGCCCAGTGTACTGCTATTATTTTTTCGTTTCTACGTACTGATTGTATACTGTACAATATTGAAATGGGGAAAAGTGACTGTTCATACGGTTGTTCCTGCGTGGTGACATTTCATTTTACCCGTTTCCATTAGAGGTTGCATAAGGTAGGAAGCGTTGGATTGTAGCATTGATGAGAAACACACTCGGTGGAAAATTGGCGTCGGCATTTGATCATAAACTTTTCTCTATAGGCTATTTTTTTGCCTGAAAAAAGTCTGGGCCTAACAATCTAGTTCTAAATCTGTGTATGCCAGGACTCATGCACATGCCACTGTCTTGAATCACTGATATAAGCGGGCAACCTTTTTTTTATTGAAACTCACTCTAAGCAAGGACGGGGGAGTACCTAGAAAGAACAACTTACGGTCACCTTTTCGCAAAGAGCTAGAACAAGATATAGTACGAGCAACTGCAACCCGAGCGGAAAACATCCCAAAAGGAATTGAACCGCTTTCTCAAAGTGCTGTGATGCTTAAATTGAAGTGGACTTTCATATTTTAAACTTCCTTCAAACGTGAAACGTGAAATTTAATTTGTCAGGACGATCATCGATTCCTGAAACTTTCCCGGCTGAGCTGATCGAGCAATATTAAAAATATGAAAAGTCTTACCTTATCAATATTATTATAAACAGCATTTTTATTTGTTGAGGAAATAACGGTATAAGGATATAAGGATTTTCAGGCCAACTAGGATGATCGTACTAGAACGTTTTTTTTATAGGAAGTCGTGAATTATGATATACATTACGAGTTGTACGTCGTAGGCGCAGATTCCCCTAAAATAATGGTTAAAAGGTTAAATACGTTTCAAAGAATATTCAAAATAAATGCAAAATTTGGTTTATAAACGCTTCTTTCATACAAGGATAATTTAACGAGATATATACCGAGCCAATTTTAAGAGATGTCAGGCCGATGTCAGCGGGAACACATGTGCCGATAGTCTGAACATATATGGCGTTCAACTGTTCGTTCGTTCTATCAAATTAGTTTTGAATAAATATACGTAAGTCCTGAAGTACCGGAATCCTACAATGAAATATTGTCATGGCTAGGTACGTAGGTTAGGTATGGTACCATTAGGTTAGACACATGGATTGCACTCTTAGTTCTATTTTGTATTGATAAATAGACGATTGACAGTCAAATTGGTGACACCTGCAGATATTGTGGAAATACAAGGAAAGATAAATAACATTTGCATCCCGCAGCAGTCTCTCAGCCAGTTTATGTCTTCCAATTCGGCACAATACGGTTGCCAAGGCATCTTATGCTATATTTTGAAGAAATTTGAATGTGAATTTGAATATTACAGCAATATTCAGAAGATATTCAAAACAAACGGACTAGATATGTGGTGGGATAAATCTGTCCAAGTTGTCCCATACGTGCAGTATAACAAGCCTGACATTGTTGCATGATACACCAATGAAAAGAAATATTTTATTATTGATGTCTGTGTCCCACTGTATCTGTATATTGCCTCAAATAAAAAGGATGAAAACGACAAAATAAGCTTTTATCCGCAAGGTTGGAAAAATGAATCCCAATTTAATGTCGTTCCGGTTGCGATTGGGTCAGTTACTGATTCTTTAGTGAGTAATATCGAAAAACTGGGCTTCGATAGTGCTGAAGTGAATTTCGTCGTAATAAAATTAAAACGCAAGGCAGTGATAGGAAGTGTTAAGATTGTCAAAATTACTCTAGCGTAATTAAACAGATTTTGCTATTATAGTATATTAATTCTAATACATTAATCAACAGTAATTTTTTTCTGTATTCAACTTTTTATTTTTTTTTTCAAAGAAAGGACATATAATACTTGTATTTTCTAGTGTCTATTCGAGTGAATATTTTGTGCTATATTTATTTCTAATCACCATTACTCAAACAAATCGTTAATAATATCTAATGCACCTTAGTCAACAAAATATTGAATCATCGAATTTCGCTATATTATTTGCATGTATAGCATTTCTATATATCGTTTAAAAATCACTTTATGTAAGTGTTATACATGTAAAGTGAGTGTTTTGCAATATTGCCCCATTATTTGTATTTATTGATAAATACGGACTTTTCTCTGGTCTCAAGCGATTGCACCCAGAATATCTGTTCGAAGTAATCCATATAGCTATTGGTATTAGTGGGTCAAGTACAAAAACATTACAGAATTTTATTGAGAAATTGGACTTCCGCAATGAACAAAGCATCATAGTAAAATTGCAAAGAAATGCGGTTTTAGGAACAGTTAAAACTGAGAAAATAGCTTTATTTATCAAAATAACATATGAATCAATAAAATTGTGTAATTATTACAAATATTTTTGTTATGTTTTTTTATTTAAAGTTAGCGCGAAAATTAACTTCTAGTTATCCAAGAAAAAATTATAATTTAAGACACTGTTGCCCTACTACTGAGGCTGGTCAAAACCGAATCATTTGGAATTCGCAACTGATCCGAAAATTTTTTTCGAATCGGATTGAATCACTAATTCCATGTAAATAACAAATATCCCAAGTGTCTAAGAGATACAATTTTCATATTTTAACGTCAACATGCTATATCGATTTCGGTCCAATTTGACCAAAATTGTTAATATTTTGTCGTTAAAATGAAAATTCTAGTTTTTTAGCAAGTTTTTTTTCCTATGAAAGATTCATTATTAATTCGAATAAATTCGAATCGATTTCAATCACCGAATCGAATTGACCAGCCCTACCCGTGTGACAAATCACCCTACCACGCGCACTTCAGCTTAATTGAATCGATTTCATTTGAATCCGCGTCTTTTGAATCTTTGGGTCGATCGTATGAGCCACAGATGGGCTGTGGGCGCAGGTGTGGGGCTTCAAATATAACTGGAACCAAATTTCTCGAAAAATTAATTGAGATTTGTTGTTTTTGTTTAAATGCATATTTTCACCAGACAACAGAGCACATTTTAGGGATGCAACATCTCTCTGTGCCGTCGGTTCATTTATTTAGCTATTTTACGGTTAGAATTTCAGTTATAGGATTGAGTGTTCCCGTAAACGGTAATTCATGCAAATGGGCATTGTGTGGTTACGTCGAAGAAGGGCCATCGAGGCTGAGAATTGAAATCCCAACTGACACTTTTTTTTTCATAGCTCGATGTCTGGAAACCCCGTGCGTTTGTGGTAATGTATTTCAATTTACTAATTATATATTCCCTGAAACGTCAATTCTCGTTAATTTTTTAGTACAGCTGAGCAAAAATTGTGACCATTTCTTTGTATACCACAAAATAAAAGTGAGATAAAGAAAGAGAGGAAAAACGGCTTTATGACGAACAAGTCTAAAAGTTCACTTAGCATAAACGCCGTCTATACCTAGGCGAAATTATTAGGCGATTTTAAGTAGAGGGAGTTAGGCTGGGATACAAAGTTCAGGTAGAGTAAGGTGGGTTGGTGACAGTCAGGTTATGTAGAAGGGTGTGTTGGTAAGAGGGGGATTTTCCGGGGACAAGCGTGACAGCCGGAGGTCGTGCGGTATTGGCAGGTCAGTTAGGGGGAGTTTGGGTATGTGCAGGTCAGGTAGATTGAGGTGGGTTGGGAGTGGGAAGGTCAGGTGGAGGGTGATAGGTTGGGGATAGGCAGGTCAGGGGGATGGGGATATACAGGTCAGGCGGAGGGTGTTGGGTTGGGGATAAGCATGTCAGGCAGAGGAAAAGATCATATCTTTCCAACAATTCTAACACTGTCCGTCTATAAGTGGCTTCTGTTACAGGGTCTTGGTCAGAGTGACCCACTCGAAGAAGCTATTAAAAACAAAATTGTTATTAGTTAGAGTGGCAAATCCAATGGGAACTAAATTTGAAATTGAAAACCCCAATCAACTCGTACCCATAAAATTTTTATCACATGTAATTCGCGAGACAGTCAAACGTAAAAGAAGAAGGTTGGATGTCGAAGCAGCAACATGGATATGTTCAGCGGCAGATAGAATTGGTCAGCGGACACCGTAGATCACTGTCAAATAAATGGGTTGTTAAATCTCGCTGCTCTTCATACATCGAAGGATACATGTGTGCCATACAAGAGCAAGAAATACGCACACGAGCGCGGAATCATTGCTAGCAGCGATATCTGCCAACACTGCCGAAGTGCTAAAGAATATATACAACATCTGACATGTTCAAGTGGAAGTCTATCGGACAGTGTGTATTTGCCTGTCAGACACAACTCTGTTGCAGTAATGCTTTTCAAATAAGAACTTTTAAATAAATTTAATCTTCCCCAGCTTGACCAACCGCTACATCCTGAGATAACAGAACTGAGCTTTTGTGGGACAAAAGAATACATGTCATTCCTTCTTTACGATTTAATAAACCAGATATAGTGATATGAAATCTGTTAGAAATGGGCCGTGATATTATAGATATTTGCATTCCATTGGATTCAAATATTGAAAATAATGAGAAGGAAAAAATTATTAAATATCGTCTTCTTCTCAATATATTGAAACAAATATATCCAAATTACAAATATGACATGATTTCAATTGTTATCGGTGTGAACGGAACCATCACTCAACTTCAAAGTTATTTATTTCCAAATTGGGGATGGATAATTTAGAGAATATTGTAATCAAACTCAATTATGTAACTCAACCAAATTATGGGAACTGTAAAAACCGTAAAAACTGCCTTACGTGGCTGTCTCTAAACACCTATTTATTACATTGAATTTGTGTAATATCATTATAAATGTTGAATTTATTACTTTTTGCAAATGAATTTTGATATATATCTATTTTTTTTAATGTATTAGCGCTGAAATTTATTTAAATATTTTTCTTTTTAGAGCTCTTTGTCAGAGCTTATTGTAATATTACATGTTGCTTTTATTATTTATACAAAGGACTGTCAACTGCCATCGTGATAGATTTACTTTTATTCAACACAAATTCAAAATTATCGTATAGTTTCCTAGAATCTTTGCCATATCTTTTTGAAGTTATTGTATTTTTAAATATTTTATTATTTTTTTTGATTGTGTAGTTAGGTTGTCTGTTTTGACGTGTAGCTGCAGTTTAATTGGTTACCTGTGTTATTATACTTGCAAAACATGTAAAAAAGCAGCATACATTCTGGTGGAAAAGATAATAACACTTTTGCATGTTCATTTATCCATAGATTTCCAATGTGCGTAAAGTTATGTGATGAAATGTGATGAAAATGGAAAGCGACATGATTGAAGTCTGAAAACCTAATTATCATAGCATACACTTTCTAAGCCTTTTCTAAGAACTCTTCCGATCTGGAAGGGCTCCCTTTATCTGCAAAGCTTCAAAACTCTGATCAATAAGTTTTAGTGGTTAATATTCCTCAATTTTCACTGCGGAGGTTGGGTTAAAATTCTTCTCCAAAACAGCGGACAAGCACATTTTCATTCGGCTTTTTCGAGGGTTGAAAAAAGCTCTATCGAATGGTCACAAAATAAATTCCGTTGCAAGTTTGCCTAGGTTAGGACGGTTAGATCGACTAGACCAGTGGTCCCCAACCCCCGGTCCTTGGGTCAATTGGTGCCGGTCCGCACAAGGAACTGTTAATTAGTGTGGGAACCCCTTTTATCACATCATAACCTTGGTTTATTACATCACAACCCCTTGTTATGCTGAAGTTCTGAATTGTTATTTTGAGCGTATCAGCTTGTTTTCCCAATTTAGTATCCTTTGCCCATTCTAGCAGCCGGATGCCCTTCATCTAAGAGAGTTTTGCTAGTGTTGAGCTTAGGCATGATCTTGAACCGGGACATTTACGCAAAGCACAGTTTTATGTTTTTTGGCAGTACAGTTTTAGTATCTCAGTTGTTTGTTAATTCTGGTGCGTGTTCTGCTTTGCAACTCCAGACCAATTCAGCTTTCTTTTTTAGTGAAGTTATTCGCATTTTAGCCCTTTTTTCAGCGAAGCTATATCTGAATGAATCTTTATCACAGTCAGTTACTTGAGTGTTAAAATTTATCAAAAATGAGTACCAAACAGACGTCGTTAGAAAGCCTCCTTGTGAAAGCTTCCTTACGCCCAAAAGCCTATTACCATTTCCGACATCCTATATGTGTGAAGCGGGGTTTTCTGCAATTGCAGCAACCAAAACAAGACAACGGAATAACCTGGACGTAAGCAAGACACTTCGAGTGTTATTATCTCCTATTATCCCCAGATGGATGGTCTCGTTGGAGAGAAACAAGCTCAGAGTTCTCATTGATTTGACGATGGATTGGAAATTTTGCAAATTTAAATCACTTAATATTCGTTTATGGTTCAAATAATTTTATTTCGAATGCATGTTCAAATACAAGTAAATTAAAAACAATCTGCGTCTCCCCCCCCCCCCCCCCTTTTGGCTTTTGGTTGGCCTTTGGCTTTTGGTTGGGGACCACTGGACTAGACCAGTGTTTCTTAATCGGGTGAATGGCTCACCCCAGGGTGAATAAAATTTTTGCAGGGGTGAACCAACCAAAAGGGTGAACCGTCATAAATGGATGATAGGGCGGATATTCCGGGTGTTCAACCTTGGAAAATGACTTAACTTGGAAAATGAAATGTGGACAATAAATCCTTTCATTGCTGATCACTTGCCCCAAGCAAACCTTGGAGACATGACGGAAACAATGTTGGAGTTACAGAATGATTTTTTCAAAAATCGTTCTTCAAAGCTCATCCCTATTATGGCGATTATTGGGTCAGCTTGCTCGAATCCCCTGAGTATAAGACTATTGCTTTAAAAGTCTTGCAGAAATTGGTGCTCATGCCTACTACTTACTTGTCAGAAAAAGGATTTTCATACCTAGTGGAACTAAAAACAAAAATGCACTGAAATGTCATCGATGAGATGCATTCACAATTTGAAAAACTAGTTGCGAAAGTTCTGGAGCATCCTAGTCACTAGTACAAAATTTTCTGCAGTAAATCGACTACTGAGCTGTTGTTTTTTGGTGTTTCTTGCTTATTGTAATAGTGAAGTTGGTTTGAACTGAGTGTATAAGTACAAAAATTTGGTGACTGTGTTTTGTAGCTTTATATCTATGGACTCGAAAAATTAAAGATTTGCAATGGTAAAACTTAGCTTGAGTTGATCTTAACAAAAATCGAAATAACCTCATTTTGTGCTGTTGTATATAGACGAGATAGTTTTTTGATATCATGAGACAAGGGTGAATGAAATCTGGAGATAGATGCTAGGGGTGAACAAAACTGAAAAAGTTTAAGAAGCACTGGACTAGACTGCCAATGTGTGCACCAGCCTTCTGGAGCCTTTCCTCATACTCTAGATGGTGCAAGAGTGCCACGTTGAAAATGACCCCTGGCGCATGTCGCATTTGCAGTTTGTAGTTCTGAGTTTGTATTCTTTATAGTGTTGTGTCGTTTTGTGTGTTAGGGGTGCTGGGTGTGGAAGAAACGTGTTTACACTGGCGTTATGGTTTTCAATGAGCACAAAATCTGTGGAAGGGGGCGATGTTGATCCCTTCAAACCAAATCATCGGAAATTCAGTCACTTGCCAATCCAAGCTTCTCAGTGTCTTGTGTGAGAAATCAACCTTATGCGAATCTTATAAAATATGATGAACAATATAAGATTCATAGTGATATGCGGATAATTTTTAAATGTAAGATGATTTGAGTTCTGAAATTGATGAACCCAGTCGAAAGGGAAAAAATGCTCCTCTGTGAACATACGGATGATAGTTACCTTACATGATTCCATAATGTTGTGGGGGTACATCACCCAACATGTCGAAGCCCGATGGAATGTCAATAGATAAAGCCGATGGCCCATTGTTGGTTTGGGTGATTACTTTTCTAATTTGTAAATCTTCTATTTCTACATGCTACCTGTACTTGTACGTATTGTACCGGTAATAAATGAAATAAATATAAAATTGGTTAAAATCTTGCTGCAATGCGGTCTGGATATATTTTGTATTGACAATACAGCTACTTGGAATCGGATTATCATACATGCTGCTTTGTGGTGTTGATTGGATTTATTTTCATTGTACTGGTACACAATATACAGTATACCAATATTATATATATATTTACTATATTCTGTATTATGTTATTATATCGTATTTATTTTACTGTACCGTATCTACTTTGTATGTATACGTTGTCGTTAATTATTGCAAAATAATTGGACAATGGCCATCAATATGCGAAAAAAATCTATTGACCATTAATCGAAAATAAATTGAAATTTCTTAAAATCAAATCAATTCTGCATGAGGAAAATTTTATTGTTTTATCTGATTTTAACCAAATACTAAAAACATTAAAATATTTCCATTCGGAAATGGATATACAATTCAACTGGGAAAAAAATATGCCTGCCATAAATCTGGCATCTTTTTACATTGCTGGTGATTTTAAGGTTTGGCATATTTTTCATAATTGGCATAATGTCATATTTTGGCCACAGATGTTCTTCAAAACCCCTCTCCCTTCAAGGTCACAAAATCCAAACGAGGGCCAACTTTCATGAATGCAAAATATATTGGGTTCAATCACAGGGGGCAAACAAATGGCGAGGAAGTAATATCAAACCTAATATTTAATTGTGGCGAAATCTGTCAAATCTTAAGAGAGAGTTCACGAAACAGTTGAAAAACATATCTTTGACTGCACCTTGCCCCCTAAAGATGAGCAAAGTTTATGTTTGCAATAGCAATATTATTTTGCAGTCGCGTTAACTATGGCGAAAAACCCAGCGAACACAACCTATTTTATGAAAATTTGTGCAAGTTCTGCTTAGAACGAAATTAACAGTGCCAGAAGCATAAATGACTAGTTGGTTATGGCAAGCCTTATATAAATTTTTGGCATTTTTCAAAATGAATTGGCATATTTTACCTAAAAAATGTTGGCAACCCTGATGTGTTGTACACTGCGCCGTGCAATCTGCAGGTTTTTGCCACTTTGTTTTGAGAAAATTTGTTCCTGGAACGATCCCGTTATACCTGTATACCGATACCCTAAACTTTTTATTATCTTTTTTTACTTTACTACTGGTTTCAGCAACACAAAAACAGGTTTGACGAATTTTGGGTGCCTAAAAAGAAATATTTCAGTTCCTATTGTTCTTTGAACTCTAATTGATATGTATTTAAAAAAAAAAACTTTTCATTCTCAGATTGAGATAGGATTGGAGAATGCTGCGCATTGCATGTGCTATAGCTGCTCGCAGCAGAGCTTCAAATCTGTATAAATTATCTTCAAAAAATGAACTTCTTAACAAACAACGTGCTTTGTGGTTCCACACAAACAAAACTGAAAGAAATAAGTTTGAATCTACAGATAGAACTGAAATCAAGCAAGTGGAGAACAAAGGGCAAACACCAGATGATCCAATATTAGTTGCTTCTCCGACAGAAAAATGTATAGTTGGTTGTACTTGCTCTCCTAATTCCAGTACAGTTAACTGGTTTTATGTTAATGAAGGTGATCCCCAGACATGTGGCTGTGGATACTATTTTCAATTAGTTAAAGTTGATCCTAAAGTGGAAACAATTCCTGAATATTCTCGGATTATGTACGTTGACGATAAAGCAGAAGATCCACGGCGTCAGAATAGAGGACCCTCTTTTCTAAAAAAAATATTTTCAAAAGCTTCAAGGACCGTCACACCTCCGTCATCTATGCGAACAATATCAAATGAAAAAAATAAACCTGAATAATATCGAAGAATTGGTGAATTTCTGAAAAAATACAGAATATGACGAGTGTTAAATATCCTAGTTTGCTGATCGTATGATGCTGATTTTATTTTGGTGAGCATGCGTCACTGATAGAGCAAAGCGTAGATGCATGCTACTGTACAGGCAATACCATCAGTCAATAAAACATCTTGCACAAGACTTTACTGACCAAGTAAGGACCAGTACAAATCCTGAACTAATATATTTTGTTTGTGGGGAAATACCATGCAATATTTAGCATCGCATGGTATATCCCCACCCACAGAATATAAAATTTATATATCAATGATAAAAGAGGTATATTTTGTCAGATGCACAACAATCAACATTATGGATTTGAAGATTTAGAATCTAATATGTATCTACAGTAAACTATGATAATAATTCCTACATATGAAATCGCTGCAATCACAATATTTTATGTCTAATATTTTTCTGATGGATTTTTTTTTTGAAAAATTTGTCGTGTATTATTGTATTGCAAAAGTCTGGCTGAGGTTTTTGTGATTTGATGATTCAGATTTAACAATTTAATTTTTTTCATTGTATTTCGATTGAATTATGTTTTTGAATTGCAATATTATGTAGCTAAAAGGTCTTTGGCTCATCCGAGAAAATAACTTTGGAAAAACTGAAGTCTATCAACTCAAATTATCAGTGCATGTTAATTAGTAATTACAAAAACGTTAGGATGAAGAGATTTTCTTGTTTAAGGTATGTGAACGAATACATTCTGTACAAGGTTAATTCCATAATCATCTATGTTTGTGATGATTTGGTGGTTGCAACTTTCAATGTACAAATAACTTCCAGCGAACACCCATAACAAATAATTGGACCCCCCACCCCTAAAAATAGCCATTCTTTCATTGCTTACAACTGATGTTCCACATTATATTAAACAAACAGATGTGACGTGCTATACCATTATTCTTCTATATTTATAACACCGACATTTGTCAGGGTCTTTGATATGGGCCACTGATGCTCAACTCAAAAATCTTCCAGCCTAAATTGTGTTGGCATAATTGTTAATTTAAACTGTGAATCACATTTACTTGCTCAGTTGGTGCATCTGTAGTCATGCTTTTCAACGGAACAAAATATAATCATTGAGTGCGATTTGAATTCACTAGTCTGGGACTAAATTGCTAAAAAGAAAATATTGCATGTTTGGAAACCAAGTTTAGGCAATTGTTTCTCACCACTCACTTAGTCCTAGGTGCATACCATACTCTTATGCATGTGAGATACCAGTAGTCAGACAGTGCAAAAGTCACATCGTTCATAATTTCTCTTACTCTTATACAGATACCGGTACTGAAGTTAGAGTAACAACAGGTTGCCAAAATATCGCTCAAAATTGTCTAGTGGGCACTCAAAATTCAAAATTTTTACAAAGTCCAGTGGTCCTGAACTAATGTTTCTTGAAAGAGAATTTTTTGTACTTTTTTCCTGTATATATTAATTTGATTTCTGTAGGAACATTGAAGATTATTTTAGGTAGTTGTCGGAGCATTCTTTGATTGTATTTGATATTTTTAATATTTATTAATGTTACATAATTAAGAATCATCCTTGACTTTACTGCATTGGTTCTTTCTTTTTACCACAGCAGATCATTTTGATAGCAACAAAATAGTATAACTAGTCTTCAGTTCATCCGAAACAGAATTCGAAATAATGGTATGTTGTATTTATCATGATAATACGCACACATAATAGATAAACACCAACTGTAAGGAGTTCATATCTCTGCTTGTTATAGTGTACTTGTGATAAAAAAATGAATCTGATTAATAGTTAATATTAAATAATCCCTTTCGGGGGCAAATTTTATTTTAAAAGCATGGCCAGTAAAATTGAACAAGACATTTTGTCCTTTTCTAATGATGGTAATTGCAACTGCAAAACTCAGCTAATAAGCTCTATAACCTTTACGAACCCCTAATCACTACAGATCCTACAGATCTGTTTAAACTCCGTTGATTTTAAAGAGTGAAATGGGATCATTTCATTCTGGTTCAATATAACGATGTGTGTCGGAGTAGCAGATATTCTTCATACCAACCTACAAATCAACATCTGGCATTTTTGTACAGAAATCGAATTTTCTCATTAGTAGTTGAAATTGTGCCAAAGGCGTTAGTTAAGTTTGTTTTGATGTACAGTATCGCAATGTTTAATATTTTTAATGATATACCCAGACTTCTTAGCCAAATGTGAATGTGAAAAATGCTACCTGGGTACTCAAGATAGATAATTATTAATGACCATTCACCATGTACGACCTGTCGTCATAAAGTCGTGAGAGGAAAATTATACCCATGGATTTGTGTTATCCACTGCTAACATTTACGCATTGCGCATAAATTAATTTTATGCTGATACATACTCTTACTTATCTATTCCAGCCTCATAAAACAAAGAAGAAGTTCATAGATAAGAAAAAGGCAGTAACTTTTCAACTAGTTCACAGGTACAGTATATTTAGCAGACATATAATTTTATAATAAAAGTTGATGATGCTGTTTATTTTATGCACATTGAACGAACATGGGATTTCATATTTGAACCTTTTGCAGACATTTGAAAATGCTTCCGTTTTTATTTAAAACTGAAGGAAAGATAGCATATTTAGCAAATATATGTGTGCTTTTGCATATGTTTGACACCTGGTTTATTGACGAAGGCCATTACACGCCAATCATCGACATTTAAGTTTGTTGATCTGTGATATCTATCTATCTATAGTTTGTATCGTAGTTGATAAAAGTGTACTTTACATTTTTTAATTAATTTGAATTTTATTCAGGAGTCAGAAAGATCCTCTAGCTGCCGATGATGAGGCACCACAACGTGTTCTTGTACCATTGAATGAACCACAACAAGAAGTAATCACTCAAGAGGTTGCTTATAGTGTGTTTTCTAGATTTGGTGGTTTAGTAAATAGTAATTGCTAAGGTCATGCTGACAGCAAGGCACAATACTGGGTTACATACTGGCATAGAATTTTTAATAATGCCCTACCACATTCTTTATATAACTTAAATGTTCGGCATATATCATGATTTCACTGCAAACAGAATCAATTTCAGGATATTAAAAAACCGAAGTCATTATTGATGAGAATACCTTTTTCATTATTGGGATACAAACAGTTATAGTTCAATACTGATTATTTTAGTGATTTGAAATTATTCGACCAATATTTGTAATCTTACCCGATACTTTATTGTATTTCAAATATAGTTTGACAATTTTCAGATTTATACTTAACCAGTTTGACAAGTTCTGACATATTTTTTTTCATGAAGAATATTTGTTCAAAAGTAATATTTGGACACAGATTATTGATGAACATTTTTTTGTAGTCACCACATGAGAGAGAGATGAGGTTGTCTAAACAGAAATTGTATGGTGTGGGATTTGATGATGATTATGATTATATGCAACATTTGAGAGAACCTGAAAAGCAAACTACGATACTTATACCAAAGAGCAACAGAGGTTTGTTTTATTATTGTAGCAACCTATGCGTTTAAAATCCCAAGGTCAAATGTTTCCCGGAATAAGTTGCATAAAATTTTATCTATCCTAGATTTGCGATAAAAAACATGTGCCATAAAATTTTTTCAACCTTTTGATATAAGAATGCAAGTTGACGACAAATCGCTCGGTGATTTTATTTTTTGTTCTGATATAGTAACACTCCATATCATGAATAGGCAAAAGACTTGAGCTATGCATGCAAGGGCTGTCGAAACAGCGATTTTTTATCTCAATGTTGTTGGATTTCTTTAAAATTAATCTCTTGTAGTTGTGTAGCTAGAGAAGACTTGAAACTATGGTGTATCACTTCCACCAAAAAGTTGAGCTCAAGCAAAATGTTTGCATTATTCATTTTCCTAGTCGTTTTATTTGCTTCTACCATGTTTATTATTTCTTTGCAGCCCCATGTTTGCGATCATATCCTCATAGGTGATTGTTTTTTTTGTGTATCTTTAAAAGAGCCTTTACAAACTTGCTTTAATTTTTTCACATTAATTACAATGCTCAAACATTTGCCTCTACAGTCACTTTCCAAGAAGCAACTGATCAAGAAATTTGTCATGATGATGCTGCAGAAGAGATGACTGAAGTATTAAAGGATGGAGGACAATCTGCTTCAATTATGATACCAACTGTTGTTTTTGCATCAAAAGAAGAAGAAGACATCGGAATGTTGCATCGTGCTATTCCACCAACAGGTAGGTAAATTTAGATGTAAACTATAGTTTGAAATGGGGATTTCAATTGGTGCTTTCATAGGCAATCTCCATGGTCCCATCACTTGCAACATAATTGTTTACATTTCTTCGTTATTTCAAATTAAATTTTCATCATAATTTGTCTTGCCTACATGATCAACTTGAGAGAATTATAGAATTAACAAAAAATTGACGAATATATAAACTTACATATGGATTTTATCACAATTCAATTGACTGTATTGATTGAGTTTCTAACTGAATGCTTCAGCAATTCCGAGAAGACATATTTCGCACTGTCTAAAATTGAGCTGGATATTTCTTAATGTCCTCCCATTTTACTTGCAGGCCCACAAGTCGAATGGGATCCTGATGTAGTGGCGGCCATGGATGAAGATTTTGATTTTGAAGATCCAGAAAATTTTATAGAAGATGATTTCATATTGAAAGCCACGGATGAAGTTGATGAAACTATGCAAGATAGGTGAATTTTGATTCAACTTAATTCTCTTCCATAGTCTAAAAATAATTTTGTATTTTTTCTGTTACCCAAAGTCACCCAAAAAGTGATAAAGAATCAATGTATCACACAAAAGTGAAACTAGAACTGGGCTTCTATAGAACATGTATGCTTTCCTTAACCAAATAGAAATTCTATGAAGCAAAATTTATATCACTTTGAATATTTTTAGTTGGTTACAGTTACTTCTGTATTGTGATAGCTCAATCAGAATTGCCAACAATTAGTCCGTGAGCCAAGCCCATTGTTTTTATAATTCATTAGAATAAGCGGATTTGGCATTTCCTTGTTCCCAATTTTGTCCTGAACAGGAAATGATATAATGGATATTTTAAAGTGGTAGCTTTATGCAACATCTCTACCACCAACGTTCACACAGGAAGTATTGTAACCAACAATTGTAATTGAAAATTTATATTGTTGTGCAATAAGCATGGTTATTATTAAAGTTGTAGTTGTGTGTGACATCACAATATATTTAAAGTGCCCTAAAACAGGTTACAATTTTATTGACTGGTTACAACATAAGAGAAAAGCACGGCTATGTCCTTGGCAATTTCCTAACAGCATTCGGTCATTGTTAAATAAGTCACTTTCCATCACATAAAAACTTCGCTACATCATAAAAATAAATGAGTTTTAAGGGATTACTCTGTCTACAATCATGCGATTTCTAATTGTTTGTTAAATATTTAAAATATACGACATAAAGTAGAAACTTTACACACATTCAAATGTGATGTGTTCTGCATTAATTTTAGAACCAGAATACTTGAAAACCATGTGTGAAATAATTGTCCACAATAATATTTTATATGCTTAAATTTGTGTTCATTTCATGAATGTTTATAGCCGTCTAATTCAGGGCATTGTGCTGTCATATCTTTTTTGCTTAGTACTATTATGTTTTCAAAAATGTTGTCAATGTAAACACAATTTATTTGGTTAAAGTAATATATTGGAGAACGAAATAAAATAGATTCTCTCAATTTGATATGCTAAAAATGGTCATTTCGCTGGATGGCGCACTCTTCAATAAAGTGTTCGTTTTACCCCCGAATCTATCGCTCACAGATGTCCATCAACTTGTATCATGATCTTCTACAGCAGGACTTCCAGAAAATACCATTTTCAATTACTCCAATAAATTATAACAAAATCGTAAATTTCGGCTCTTGGCCAACGGACTAAATACGACACAGATGAGTCATGCTTTGATGACACCATCTATCAGTGACCCGTTTAAGATTCAAGACTATCTTATTTAAAATTACTGTTTCTATTCGGGAATACCTGAAAAACTATGTCATATGCCACCACTCTGGTTTTGACAGTGATGAAATTGATGAAAATTATTCCGGTAGTGAAGATGCAGGATCGTGGATGAGTGATATTGATAAAGATGAATTTGCTGGTGAAGAAACGAGATCGAGATTCACACAATATTCTATGTCATCTTCTGTTCTTCCGAGAACAGAGCATTTATCATTATTGGATGATCAGTTCGAAAAGGTACATTTATGTCAATCCATGTATATGTATCGTTGTTTAAACTGAATATTTTCAATATTTGGTTTAAATAGTCCTTGAATTGGATCACCCTGACCAAGGCCCTGTACTAGCAGCCACTTATAGATGAACATGGTTATAATTTCTTGAAAGATATAATCTTTTCTCATTCAACTTATCCTACCCATAATATTACATCCTGGGTTGAGTGGTGGGCATGGGTTAACGGGCCGGACTCGCCGAGACTTGAATCCGAGATCTTCAGCCTGCGATGTCAACATGTTTAACCACAAGACCATCGCGCCTATAAAACTGATCAATCTTAATGTTCTTGCTTTGAATATTGATGTGAACGTATTTTTTTTTGTAGTTTTATGAAACTTATGATGATGATAAGATTGGAGATTTAGGACAGGTTGAAATCGATGGTGGCGTACCAGTTGATAATATTGCACAAGAAGATGCAATTAAAATGTTGTTGGGAATCAGAGATGAAACTACTAAATCTACAGACACCCCGTGGTAGGTAACACAAAGTAACAAAACAATGATTATGGATGGCCACTAGTATGAAAGGAGTATTTTTCAATTGAGTCGAATGTTAAATTTTTCAAATGAATTCAGTCATGCTTTTTTCAAATTGTAAAATAAAGGACAGAGGGCCATCTTCAGTCTCATCATTATTTTCCCTAAAATTTATGTTTTTTGGCAAACACGTCAAAATGAGTTGAACCTGAATTATTTTTATGTATTTAATGATTTATTTAAACTTGATCAAAGTATTCAGTGTCATTATTACCAGTTTTCGAATATAATCCATGTAAATGTTATAATGTAACAATTTTCATAAGCTTTTTCCTCAATTGTATTTGGCCTTATCTGAATAGCTTGGTGTTCTGGGATCCCGATCAAAATTTATTTTATTTCCAATTTCTCTAAAAGTTTGAATATTTCTGCAATAATTTATTGGGAAAAGCCAAAACAGGTTTGATGAAGAATAACACATTAAATTTATTATAAAGTTTGAAAACTGTTCCTGAAGAAAATGAACATAATGAAGGAGTTGATTCAGGATCTTCTTCTGATGATAGTGATGATCATGATCATATGGTGAAATTGACAAAAGAAATTCCCAAGGAAAACTGGGATTGTGAATCAATACTAAGTGAGTGATTCAAGACTTACCGATAAATATTAATTTCAAAAATGTACTTTTAAAGTATGGAACTTAATAGAACCAATCCTTTTCATTTCTACAAACTTGGCATGTATGTTGTGTTGTGAATGGTAATTCAAACTCCACTTTTCTAAAGATTTTATTACCCTCACTATCACAGTTAGTTTTGGTACTTGGTTTTTAAAATCAAATACATCTAAAATTTATTAAGAAGAAAATATCATTTAAAAAATGGCGTCCAGTAACAATACTATTCACGTGATTTCCAAGCCATCAACTCTGTGTTTTTTACAAATATTATAGAAAAACAGCTGCAAAATTGGCGCTTTTCACAGTCATTTTGTAGCATCTTTTCAATTTTTCATTTTTTGTATTTTGTCAATGTCTTTAAATTCTTCCCATTTTAAGTAAAATTATGTATGTTATTAATTCTAACACTTCTAACACACAATCAATCACTTCCTATACTATTCCAACTAACAATGTGTGTTGAAGCTTAAATCAGGCAAAACAAATTGCAAAGTGTCGTATTGGTTTTCGATTCAATCTGATGTGATTCAATGTCAAACTAAAAAATTACATTACCGGTATTATAGACAAAATAAGTATCTTTCCGTTTTTGGTCCCAACTAACACTATCTAATTTTTATTGTAGATTAAAAAATATTTTCTTTTAAGGTACTTATTCAAACATATACAATCATCCCAAATTAATCAAAGATCCGCCAAAAGTGAGTATTTTTCACTAAAAAAATGTTTGCCAAATATGAGCAGCAGAGAATACAGCTTAATCGCATGGCAAACCACGACCTCTCGTACAGATACCAGTTCCAAGTTTATTTGTCTAATCGTTTTACAGATTTCTTCTTTGCATGAACTTAGTTGAAGGACAAACCTGTAGGCACCTAATTTCTTGAACCCTGTTGTTCATTGATATCTTAGGCGATTTGCTGGCAAATCCTATTAACACTGCAAACTGGCATTGCATTGATAAACACAATACAGTATGCATATGTTACTCAGCCCTACCCACCACCCGAGAGACGATGCCGAGAGACGATGTTGAATCATTTAAAATGACTTCGACACTGATCACACACATTGGAAGTTTTCATTTTTATCAAAAGTGTGTTACTGGTAGTGCCACAAATTGGTGAAATTAGAAACTTGTAGATTCACTCTGATGGATGGTTTTATTTGGGATGGTTCTACTTAACATTATATGAATGTAGAATTGCCTGTATCCTCATAATATCATGATCGCTCTCGGCTAGAGTCAGTTTTTACTATACGCCATTATGTGATTGATAGAGCAGTATATAAATGTGTGTGACTGTTCATAAATTCTCAACTTGTTTCACAGCCAATAAAATTATCCAAGAAAACTGGAATACCATTAGATACACTATCAACACGAGGTTTAACAGCAAAACAGGTAATGTAGAGGGACACAATGTGATATCGAGAGAGTGAGCTGAAATTAATTATCATTTTATTCTCTATCATGAAAATGATGTCATCATGTTGTGTTTCGACACAGTTCATTGACTGAATCGATGTTGATTTATTACAAAAGTATCTGAAAAGTTGTTGTACTGTTTCATTCCCAGGATATGGAATGTAATATGTATAAATTAACAATATAAGCCTCCTATTCCATAGAATTATAAGCTTTATTGTAAAGTTTTATTAGATCATTATCTACTTCTCAGACAAGCTTAAAGTGGAACGGACTTTGAAACTGTTCATATCTATTGCGCTGAGAATGAATGATGGATTGGGATATAGTGTGGATTTAGAAGATAATAACATGTGTATGTTAGTAGTTAATTGTAAGATATCACTGATGTGCTGCAATTAACATGAGTTATGGCGAATTTGAATGTAATGTGCCAAATAACTAAATGGCGTGTGAAAATGCGATAGTTCACGTTCCTGTGTGTGGCAATAGGGATTTGATAGAGTCTTGGTAGTTTAACTAATAATATATATCATTCCAGCTTAAAATTCTTGATCTTGAAAATGAATGTATTGATAACAACAGTTCCATGAGAGTTCATACAATATCAGAATCAAGTAATTTAACAGTTGCTTCTAACATCAGACAAAAAAATGAAACAAAGGAAGAGAAAATTGCTCGAAAACAAGCTGTCAAGGATATGCGACGAGTATGCTTCTTTTTTCTGTTATGATTTTTTGTCAAAATGTTTAACTGTACATTTGAAACAGATTTGTTAACAAAATGTCACTAATAATCTAAAATAAAAATATTTTGATGTCAACGTCGGATACTTAGCATCTCAATCTTGGTATCGTGAACCTTTTTTGAAACAAAATTTGAATTAAACTGTATTCGCAGGAAAGAAGAATGGAGAAAAAGGCAACTAAGGTGGCATTCCGCCAAGAGAAGGACAGGCAATATAAAGAACAAATAAATCTTCAACAGAATTTGAATGGAATGAGAATTTCTTGATAATAAGGATTTCTCATAATAAAATACAACCCCAAAGATTGGAATATTACAGGTTGTTTCCTCACTTAAGTCTTGTTTAAACCCACCCTGTTTGGTTTGGAAGAACTCATTTTTCATTTTCTTTTGGCTCTCATGGATGACAAACATTTTAATTCGAATTTTATATAAAGATATAATAGGAAAAAAGAAAGTGAGGTGCATTTCAATGATGCGTCTGTGCCAAACTGCAGTTTTGGTTCAATACCATCATAAAGGTCATGTTTCCAAGCAGAGACTATTCCCCCAGAGAAATTTTATAATTGAGTAAGGGGTATGATTTTTGGAACGTTAAGTGGGTCATTGAAATGTTGGTCCAGAACTCTATTGAAAAAAGCCGATTCACAGCGATAAGAAATGACTTAAACTTAATGAGCATAATTGGATAAGCAACATCGCATCAGTGCTTGGAAATTTCACTCCCAGGACAAGTTTGGGCAAATTAACTGCCGGTCTTTTCAAAGTTTCGTCGTAATCTAATCTCTGGGAAGTGCACTTTTTTTTCAACATACAAAGATATGCTTTTGAATTAAAAAAATAAATGAGCGCGCAAAGTTTTTTTGGTAACTGAACGATAATACATGTTTTAAGAGCAAAATAAACAGAATCAGTGAACGAAATGTATTTGCGCGAGGGAATTTTTTTGTAAAAATTCTCTCTCACTTTAAGGCGACATGCCACAAAATTAATCAGGGGAAAGAAGTTGTGCGCCTCATGCCCGCGAAAATTAAAAAAAAAATCGACCCCTGGATCCGCTGCTTGCAAAGTATGCAAATAAATTAACCAGTGTAATCACCACTATTACGTTTTTTTGCACAATCTTACTCTTAATAAATAAAAGTAAATTATCTGAGCAAAAAATCAGGATATTCTGATATATTTGTCAATTTGGGGTTGAATGTCAGCTGATGCGTATCTCGATTAGAAGTTACATTTTGTAAAAAAAAATGCCATGATTTAGGCTACAAGGACTGTCGGGAATACGTCTGAATGGTTTGAGCAAATAAATAGCATTATTCGGTAATATGAAGAGAAGTAAAATTGCGCCAGAATTATCAGATGCAGAAATGCATAAAAAAAGCGCTCTTCTATCCAAATCTTCGAATAAGACTGTACGAACCCCATGGATGTTTCTAGATCTGTTTTATTTTAACCTTGCGTGCCCGGTTATCTCCATTGGTAAAGCGTTGGGAATACGCTTCGAACTGCGCATCTGTAATCGTCATGACGCAGGTTCGAATCCCGTGAAGGATGATGATTGTATGCGAGAGTCCTCACCCGTTCATGTAAGCGCTGCTTATGACTTCCTCCATCCACCAGGTCCATGCACAGAAAAATAAGAAATACGATAATCGAAAAGACTTCACCCCGATTCCGAACTGGTATCTGCGCGAGAGGTCGTGGTTCGCCATATGGTTAAGCTATATTCTCGGCTTTCCTCTCCCGTAGGATAAAATTGATATCCCATACTACGCCCGGTCCCCTCGCTTCGCTAAAGCGTTGGGAATACGGTTCGAGCTACGCGTCTATGATCGTCATGACGCAGGTCCGAATTCCGTGAGAGATGATGATAATCTGCTAGAGGTGTGCTGGACGCGCACGTTATTTCATGTAAGCACTGCTTACGGCTTTCTCCACCAACCAGGTCCACGAACAGGAAATATCATAAGCCAAAAAACCTTCACCCCGATTCGGAACTGGTATCTACACGAGTGGACGTGGTTAGCCATATAATTAAGTTGTATTCTCGACTTTCCTCTCCCGCAGGATAAAATGATATACTATCCTACGCAATGCTATGCGTTTGTTTAGATTTTCCAACGCAACCGAACGAACGGTTTGCCGTGCAAGCTGTGTAGAGTTGCTGCTTAAGACCCAGCGTGAGTTACGTTGGTCGTTACATAAATGAACCTTTTTACCAAAGCTACAATTGTAGGCCTGCTACTTGCGTGTATTGAGAAGAAATAATGTCGCTTTCGAGACTGAATGCGGTATATAAACACTCTATGGAGGGAAAATAGAGCGACCCAAACACGAAAGAAAATCTAAAGGTCCGGCGCTAATGATTTTTAGATGTTGGCATTGACATTTAAGGCCAATTCACACACATAGCGACCATTCCAACCGTTCCGACGTCGTTTAAATCGGTTTTATAAACAAATAATGATCACACTACCGCCGAACGTACCGACGGGCGAAGTGTCAAATCGACGCAGTCGCTCTTGTTGCAATTTGTCGTGGAGAGTGACCGCAAACGTTTTGTCGTTTGCAGTCTGAGCGTGTTTTGTGATAGCAGAAGTGCTTTACAATACAATACAATCATTTCGGAACTCTGACGGTAACATAAACTACAAATCGCAACAATACACACTTGGCACTGAGTCACCCGGAAAGCACAAAAAGTCTTAAATAAAGCCTAAAACGTAAAAATACGCGCATGCTCACCAAAATAGCAAATTGTCAAAAAGAAAGACGAAACTAATAAAAACCATCAATGATTCTCGGGCGTTGTATTAGGCAATTGTTAATAATTCGAACACACATGACTCGTTCGGGCATTTTACATGTCTTACTTTGACAGTCGCTGCTACCATCATTGCGGTCCACGGTGCCTATATCACTGGAAAATGAAAAGGTGTATCTGCATATTATGAAATTGAGCATTTGGAGCGCCAGTAAGGTTAGAGCTTCCCTAATATAACGCCAGACCAGTAAACAGAACCACGATTTACAACGGCAAAACATTCAATGATTTAATTCAACAGAAAATACAAGGATACAAAACAAGGATAACCACGGGCACAAACACAATCGTGTGCATGTCCTTAATAGGCGGTAGACATCAAAGGTAATAAACACACACAACAATGACGGCCAGGTCCAATCAGATGGGACCACGACAACTGGAAGATAATTGCAACATATGCTTTTATTAGAGAATAAGCCCAATGGCGAAGCCAAATCAACTTACTGGCGGAGAAGCATTGGATATCATTTGCTGATTCTGTATCTTTTCTTTGGTCAAACGTGGTTGCTTCAGGACGAGTTTGCTGTTGCGGAATAGTTTGAATTCGGTAAGTCTTTTATGTACCGGTACCAGCCCGTCAGAACGTTAGCATTATTTTAAGGCTGCAATACACGTAAAGTTGCCTTACCGATGCGTTGCATTACTTTTCGGGTAATAAAAAGAAAACGGAAACACACGCCTGTATTGCTGTATTGCAGCTTAGCTCTGCAATTCTTTGGTTAGCCAATTTCTTCTAGATTATTCCCATGTAATATCTTTCATGCTATAAAATGGTCAAATTTCTACACTATATCCATCAATACAAGGAACAATCTATATCAATCTGCTCTGTGAAAAAGTATGACGTCAGAGAGTCCCACAGTCAGTAGTAGGCCTATAGGATTTATGCGATTTATTTTCTAAAAACGAAAATAATTTGCATTGTTCAAAACTATGAAAATATAATCATTCATTGTGCACTAAATTTCAAGCGTCCATATGAATTGTTATTTTTGTTTCAGGCAGGATCGACGTGAATACACACCATTGTGCCGAAACTATTTTGTATGATTGTTACCCACCCCCATTGTATTTCATTCACTCACCGTGTTGAGTATGTGACATTGAGGATGTGCTTATTTATCAATTTACATGGAGTCAAACATTTTGTAATAATGCAACCCACCTGCAATTAGTGATGGACAAAACAAATTATCAAAAAGTACTCCTATTACTGAGTCAATTGTCAATAAACATTATCGTTGGCTAGAATTTTTCTACCTTGTTCAAATGTGTTTCATTTTTATGGTGGATAATATTCCCCAAACTTTTGAAGGAGCCTTTGAATATTTTTTGTCACTTCTATGGAGAAAATTCGCATCAGAATCGTTATATATATGTGCCTTTTCAGTCTAAATAGGTAATTGTGGTCAGAAAAGAAAGAGGTATTACATGCTTTAAAATTTTGCAAGTTTTAAGATTTTTTCTGTCTAGTTTGTCAATCATCTTTCCATCCTTGCAGTCAGTTGCCCTTTTTGTGTATTTTATTACATATATATTTGTTCTCAGTAAGTTCTACACCAAGCTTAAAATTACTAACGATGTTATTTTTGCATAATGTTGAACACAAGTTAGGTAGACTTGCTTATCTGAAAATAGAGGATGCTTGTCGGGCAATTTCTATTTGCGCCTGAGCGTTTATCTTTCCACCAACTCCGCATTAGAAGATATTTACGTCTTCTGTAGGCTTCGAGCTAGATATCCCATTCCTTGTGTGCAAAAACCTCCATGCTGAGATACCCCATTCCTCATGTGAAAACAAACCTACGTATGGTAATATCTATAGTCCAGTGTTAAGAACGAGTCATTTCACTTCTAGTGCCAAGTCATTTCGAGCCATACATTTACGAGTGACGTGTCGATTTCGAAATCTATTTAACAGTGATGACAGAATAATTTGCCAGTCCTCACTTTATAAGTACCTACTGAGAATCTTCATGTGATCAATATTGGGTAGACGAACACGGATTTCATACCAGGGTATGGGCGCGTTTTTTCGTTACTCATGCAACGGCAGTCAGCGTGATTTTTCAAAAAGAGATTACATGCAGAATAAGGCTAAATTTTTATCATTTCCCAGGTCAAGTCGTGTGTGCACTTTGTCAAGTCCAGTACGAGACGAACTCATTAGTTAAGACGTCTCGAGTCACTGAAAAAGATAATTCTGGTGTGACTCGAGCTTGCTCAACACTGATAAATACTTTATTAAAAATACATTCAACCACAAGGAAAACATAAAAATTTGGACATGTTTATCTCATTTTGTGTCCGATCTTCAGTAGTGTACTTGTCGCATGTAAAATCATTGTGGTAGCTTTGATGACAATGTTTTCTTAACTCCATTATTTTGAAAACGATGTCCCATTCTCTTTGGCATGTTCACTTCAGTGATTGTATTTCATATTAATCAATGTTGGTATAAGATCCCCGTGTAGTGTATTTTATGGATGTTAATACTGCTCTAGTGAGTATCCGGTACTTGAATCGCACAGCGTGCACACCACACGTTGATCGCGGCCGATCGTCAGTATCCAACCGACAAATTTGTCGGTTGGTCGTTGACGGCGTGGACACCAAACGTGTGACGGTCGGAATGGCTGGTCCGCTCGGTCGGTGTGTGTATGAATCGGCCATAATACTGCGACTAACTGTCCAATGTAAACTGCATAATGATTTTCAGATGTTGGCATTGACATTTAATCTTGGTTGGTAACAGGATAATGCTTTCCGTGCAATATATTTCCTTGGTTGGTGTGGCGTACCTGAAATGGGCGCTGAGGTTAGCCCCAACCAAATATATCTGGTTCGATAGTTGGCAGTCTTTGAGACCACTTAAATACAATTTACGAACAAATTGACGGATGAAGTCAAACGAAGAGTACGAAACGTTGGATGTAGAAACCAATCACAGGTTGAAAAGATGGATTACACAGTCTTCGTGGTTCACCACAGATCATCTAATTTATGGTACACTTTAATATTAGAGCTGAAACTTGATACAACCAAATACTCCCATTAAATAACAAAAAACACATAAAAAACAAAAGATTAACGTATCCGACATTAGGCTACAGAAAGGGATAATCAGCATTTATACACAAGTAGAAATTGGCATATTAGAGACAAAAGATCAATAACTGGTAGTAGAAAATTAACAACATACAGTTTTCTAACATATCTAAAGAAAAAAGATCGCCATTAACTAAACACTGAACTATCAACTGACAGTCCTACAATAAGAGAAAACTGGAATAAATCAGGAAAACACGGGAATATTCCTAAAAGCGCGAGAACGAGCCTCACAGTATCAGCTGATAGTCTATAAATGGAGCGCAGAGCTGAGTCTATATGATTAGTCAACTATGATAACTGAACTACAGCGGACAAAATAATGAGACATACTTGGACTTCTCATTACTCCCCACTTTTTCAAATGGGAAATTATCAAAGGAAATTTTCCATCTTTAAGAATTAAAATACCTACACGAATATGAAGCATGTGCAATTGGAAAGCAAAATTAACAAAGAACTGTACAAGCATAACTTATGTGACTGAAAACCTATACAAATATCTATACAAACGAATCGTTATTTAGACATATATCGGTATCACTACATATAATCATTTAAGTACTCAGTACTTCCCCTAATGGTATACCTCCAGCTTTTTTCGAATTATCAACCAAATTAGTATTTGAAAGATCATGGAATTCAGAATAGGGCAATTCGTTAAAAATTTCACGATAAGACCGTTCAATAGTTTCCTCGTCAGGTGAATTGCCATCCAAACTGGTTAAATCCACATCAACTTCTTCATCTTTGTCATGAAGATATGGCCTAAGCTTCTCTACATGCGCAACTTTAGCACGAGAACTGGGATGGATTCTTCTGAATTCTGTACAAATGATTAGGCAAACGATCCAAAACTCGATAAGGTCCAATCCAGGGAATACTGAGTTTCCGATGTTTTGATGTATAATAATACTACGCCAATTCATCTCTTTGAAAAGTCAGAGGCTTGAATCCGAATCAAAATTACGTTTCTGCCTTGTCGCTGCTGCATTAAGATGTTGTCTTGCATAAGGAAAAGCTTTTTCAGTCACATTTGAAAACCATTCGACAAAGTCAGTGTAACGGAGATGTGTTGTATACTCTGGTTTGCCAAACATGACATCAACCGGCATATCAAAGTCTCTGCCTTGACCTGAATGACTAACACGCAGTATTATCAGCTCTCAGATTTGGAAGGGCAAAACTTTCTATTCACTTAGAAAAATAATCCGAGACCACTAAGATTTGTTCATTTTTGGTAGTCGGCAATGGTCAGAGAAAATCAATTGCAATTCGCTCCATTGGTGCTCGACATACAAGTTGTTTGAGATCTCCTTGTTTTCTACCATACAACATTTTTGTCCAAGCGCAAGTCTTACAAAATTTGCACCATCTTAGAATGTCTTAAAACCAGGCCAATAAAACCTGCGGCGTATACTTTTAAAAGTACGATTGGCACCTAAATGGCCTGCAGTGCGCAAAGATTGAAACTTATGAAACAAATCCCGTCTCATATTAGATGGAACAATCAACTGAATCCAGCGACGGTATAAAAGTCCATTATCAATATGTATCAAATCCCATTGCGAAATATAGCGCTTGGTCACAGTCGATTCTGAAATTCATTCTTGAATATTTGGTTTCACACTCGACATACATTTCCATTTAAAAACTGCAGCAATATCAGGATCTTCGCTTTGCCATTTTCTGAGTTGTTCATCTGTGTAAACATCTTACCAATTACACCGAGATTCGCTGGATGGCGATAGACTGCTAGTACGTTTTAAAATAGCTGAAACATTGGCATTGCCAAGAATAGAGTTAGGCATACAATCAGAACAATCTTCGCGTTTACATTGACGAATTTGACGTGGCAAGCCATCGGCGTTGCCATGTCTGGTGCCAGTCCTATGTTCGATTTTGAAATCGCACGCGCCAAGTGTAAGAATCCACTTTGCTAGCATTCCTTGTGGTTCTCGAAAATTGATCAACCACTTGAGAGCAGCATGATCAGTACGAATCTTGAATGGTCGTCCAAAAAGATAGTGACTGAAGTGTCGCACAGCCCACACCACTGCTAAAACCTCCCGGTGTGTAGGGCAATATCTATGCTGTGATTTGGACAAAATTTTACTGGCATATGACAAACTCGTTCCTCATCTTGGACAATATTCGGGTACAAACTTCCGATAATACCTCGATGTGCCCTCTCACGGAAGTCGGGACTTTCCATTCTTTAAAGCAGCGATATTCTCCGGGTCACAACTGACTCCATCAGCTGATATAAGATAGTCAAGATAGGACGTACTTCGACGAAACAGTTCACATTTTGCAGGTTTCAACTTCAGTCCAGCACGGCGAAGTCTTATAAAAACTTCACGAAGATTTGTAAACGAATTAGAAAAATCAAACCCATGAGACATAACAATCATCTAAGAAATTAAAACAGCCATTCCACAAGATTGGCCATTGGCCAGATAAAACGGCATCATAACCAAGTGAAAATGACCACGTCCCGGTATACTAAAGGCTGTTTTTTCACGGTCTACTGGGTCAACTTCGGCCTGCTAGTAACCACTAGCGAGATCGAGGGCCGAGAACCATTTGGCACCATTCAAAGACTAAATGATATCCTCTATACGAGGTAGCTAATAGGCTATATGTGATATCATTCAACATACGAAAGTCCACACAAAAACGTGTTGATCCGTCCTTTTTAGACATGCCTAACTGGGCAACAATCACAGGGCGACGAGTAGAAAAAGAATTTTCCTTTTTTTTTCATATCAAGCTCCATTGTACCCAAGGACAATAAATCATGACCCCCGACTGCTATGAGGGATTCTTCTAGTGGCATTGGGTCGGTATCTTTCTCACCTATGGCATCAAAGATAGAAATATCAATAAGCGTAGTCATTGCACCACTGTCTACCAGAAAGTTGAATGGTTGATTGTTTACAAGTACATGGGGATGCCAACTATTGTTGCATTGCAAAGAACAAATATTCAGGTCTAGGTTATAGTTTAATGGTCCGTCAACATTAGTCAATTCAGCGGACACTGAGGATCTCAAGTCCGCTGAGTGCTATTTAAATTTGCGTTTGCTGAACTTTCATTTGGCGCAGATTCAGTGAAAATCACACGACTAGGGCAATCGCGCTTGATATGTCCAGACTGCTTGCAATTAAAACATGCCCTGCGATCCCTACCCCAATGTCCATTCTTACTACACCTAGGACATGGATTTCGTGGTGTGTCATCGAAATGGCGAGAGCTATTACCGCGTGGCTTAACATATTCGATTATCAAATCCAGCTTCTCTAAAATCAATGCTACCTTCGGAGATGAATCATTTGCGGCCTTGTCTTGCGCGGCTTGCTAATGTCCCTCTTATCTGTCATTTGAGTATGATCAACCGAATAATACAGTAGCTAGCGATAAAGCTTTTTCGAACGTTTCAGGCTCATGCATTGTAACTTGTTTGATCATGCTTTCATCAGTTAAGCCGGCGAGAAACTGTGACTTTAAAATATCATCCTGTCCACTTACATGAAGATTCGGATACGCAAGAATAACAAGTTCCCCCAACTTACTACCAAAGTCACGTAGGGTTTCAGTCCTTTCTATTTTGCGACAATGAAATGCGCTACGGTATGAACTTTCATTTCCTACAGGCTTGCAATAGTGATCGAAATGCGCCACAATATCAGTGTGACTAGTACGCTTACATTCCGGCAAATCTTTCAAAACATCGAGTTCTTGCCTGTCATACAGGTAGCTAACTCTAGCCCAGCGGTATTATTATCCCACATATTATATCCCATAAAAATATATTGGTTTCTTATGTGCTCTAGTCATCATAGAAACATTAATTGTGGTATTGAGAGAATCTCTGGCAGTATTAACACCACCAATAGCGCCTAGTGTAGTTTGAAATTGTGTTCCCGTAGAAACTGATCTACGTTTGCTAACAGAGGGCTTACTTGCAGCTTTTTGGCTCTCTTTATCACCAGAAAATGGAATAACAGGTGTAAAATAACTCACATGACCTGGTTCCAAAATACGAACCTCGATTGTTTAAGAACAAGCATCATGTCTTCCACGCGGTTCTGCACCATCTGAAATTTCTGAGCCAGAATCTGAAGTTTCGTCTACCTCAAGAATAGGAGGGGACTTCGGACGAATCAAACGAGATTTATGTACCGGTGTAAAATTAGCAGGTGTAGATGTAACTGGACTTGGGCGGTCATCATGCGACATTGGTGTTGTTTCTAGAACATTAGCATCCCTATTACCTTTCATCATAATCGAAATGTCCTGCAACATATTGTAAATCTGTCCGAAAGATAACTTCGTTCAGCCTTTTGACATTCGACTGTTCAATACGACCATTCAATAACGTGCTGCAAAACTTCGTTCATTTCCGCTTGTCTCTGCTCAGATTCCTTCACCCTTTCTTTAATTTTCTGCAATTGCAACTGCAAAATTTCAATGTCCTCATTTTGATCGAGAATTGGCCTACTAGTCTTCTCCCTATCAAGGTCTAGTGCAGTTCCCAGTCAAAATTTTTTTATTGTCAATCCTGTCGTGCTCGCCAATTTATTTTTGGTTATAAGTGGCGTACCAGAAATGGGCGCTGAGGTTAGCCACAACCACATATATCCGGTTCGATAGATAGGACTATAGGTGGAATGGGTTCTTAGGTGTTGTTGTGATAGGGAAGTACAGGTAGGCAGATGAGTACTGTTGAGATAGCAGGTCAATTACGGGGAAGCCATAGGGGAGCTGGGGATGCCAATGGCAGGGTATAGGGCGCCACTGACAAAGTGAAAATCGTAAAAGTAGGATTTTTGTTGAAATTGATTTGCAAGTTCACAAAAAACGCTAAAATTATTTGATAAAAATTTTGAGTTGTTCTGTAAGGGGTAGGTGAGGCAGATGCACGGAGTGTTTGTTGCAGGAAAGATTGGCATTTGGCTAATGCATTTTATCCTGACAAGTTATCCCAGAAGTAGGCGATGCATATTCACTATCTGATGTAATTAGACTATAACAGATAGTGGATATATCGCCTACCACATCGTTTATTCGTCGTGTTCTCTTATTCCCACATATAATATCATAACTTTTAATCTTTACCCGTCCGTTGTTACCCACTATTTTTGAACAACCCGAACCGCTCCTGCGCCATTCTTTCATTTTATTTCAGGTATTCCAGCATTTTATTGCAATTCCCGCTATCTCAATACAATTCCAGCTGTTTCTCGAATTTTTGCGCCGTTCCCCGAACATAAAATATCTTTTGGGGGTTTATTTTTCTTTTCAACATCATCGTACTGGCTTTGCTATCACCGTGGCCTGTGAGACTGCTCGGGTAGAAGTCTGCTTGGGAGTCATGGCAGCTAGGTGTTGCTGACTTGATAACATTTTTCGTCTTTCGCAACTCCTGTCTATTTATTGCCTATAATGTTTACATTGTGTGGTACTGTTTATATTTATTGGCGAAATTAACCACCTGAAGCTTACTGTGTTCTTCGTCATTCCCGCTTCGAAGTGTGCCCGGTTAGCTCAATTGGTAAAACGTTAGGTACCGGTGCGCTTCGAGCTACGCCTCTGGTCACAAATCCCGTGAGGGATGATGATTATATGCGAGAGGTTTGGGGGCGTCTTACAGAAGCAGCTCGTTTACTGAGGTTTGCGGGTCCGTCCAAACACAGTCACTGGGAACTTTGCTGAAGCACCCATATTATAATTACACAAAGCGCCCGCCTGCGACGCTCATAAAGTTTCGTCCTTTTCGGGAGACAGGTAAACGCGGGATAAACGCTCATGCTTTTTTGGAATAGAACGTAGTTTGAAAGCACGAGTACCCAATTAGTCATGCCAGTTTTTGTTGCCGCTGCCAGAGGCGGCCCTAGTTTACTCGCCATATAATCATTCTGCAATGAAGAATTACGCGCTTGTTTTAGGTTTAGATTATGGGTTACTAGCTGAATGTTTCTCCAAAGTGTAGTGACAATAAATTGATCCTTGATTTGTCTGTTAACTCAATCTCTGGTGAGTGTGTTGGCGTAATTTGACACTGAGTACATTGCGTTTTTCAAGCTTGTAAAAATGTTCATGGATTGTCTACTGTAATTGTAAGTTACTTACGTAGCCTAACACAGTTATCATAATGTATATATCTTTATTTATTTAACCAGCATGTGAAAAATAAACGGCAGAAAAAAATATAGTTAACAAGCAATAATTTACTAAACATCACATGTGGAGGGCATCACAGAGAACCCTTTGTGGGTTTTCGAGCTGTGAAACCAGAGTGCTCAAGGTAGATTGATTAAATATAATTCGAGAGGAACGGGAGTTAGAAATAAATGGGGTTGGAGAAAAAAGTCGGTGCAATGGACGGAAGTAACTTATTCTGTAAATATATAACAGTAATTCACAACAAAAGAGGATAATGATTCAAGTACAAAGCCGAATTGAAATAAGTATGACAATCATGCTTTTTTTTAATTTTTATTTCTAAGGAATCGAGTATCAAACTGTACGAATTGCTGATGGACAGAAGAAGATTGCTTTTTTAAAGTGATTCTTTCGATAAGAAGAATATTGACACTAAAACAAATTTAATCGGATTCAGCATTGCATATAAATTTTTCATACAAAAATGCAAGAATACAATGCTGCTACTGTGGAAATATTGATACTGTAATATTGAAATACTGTGGAGATATTTGAAAAAAATATTAAATTCAATTTAGTTTACCGTTTATTTTATTGCATTTTTGGTCAGTTTATTAATGTATCAAATAAGTAGTACTGGTGGTTCAGCCAAAAGTCAAAGAGGAAAAGCTTTTCATAGTCGTATATTTAGAGTACTAATAATTTGGATGACATTCCTAGCTGCAACTAAGCAGCTAGGATTTAGCTATACCAAACAGAGACTATCAGCTCAAAATGATAACATAGGCAACTTAGCTATACATGCCCACACACAATAACATACATAGTTAAAATAGGCATGTAATTGCAGTTGAAACCATAAGTTTGTGCATTAATAAGCCAATATAAAAAAATATGAAATCAAGTCAGGATTCACGACTAAAACGGTTTGATTCCAATTCTCCTACCACATAATAAAATTCATATTATAGGTATACACTAACCTAAAATTTCATCATTGCTCATAGCCATGCTGTAAACCGTTGGCGGTTCTCCCCTCTACATTATGGGCGAATGTGACAAATTTCAAATTTGGACAATGGGCATTTTTATTATTGATAGTTTTTTTTTTTTTGAATGCAATGGAATACAACGCTCATAATTTTCTATAATATCATAGACCTCCCGACCGAAAGTCATGGTGTACTACTAATTTACCCCAACGAATTTTTTCAACTATAACCCATGGATAGACCGAGCCTCCACGGTGCGATCTACCAGCATCCTGTACGTAACTAAAGATATTCATAAAACCTCTTCTGATTGGAAAGCAGCATCGTGTGAAGGATAACATCTCCTGATGACGAAAAAAGAGAAATGTCCCACAAACCGGTCACAGACTAACGTTTTTTTTATTCATCAAAATTTGCTTTGTACATAGTTGCACGAGACATATAATGAATACTAATGAATTCCCATCCCTAAAATTGGTCCAATCACAATAATTTTAAACCATATAGACAAACGAAGTAAGTAAACAAGGTACCGTGAACAAAAACAGTCCCTTTGGATTGCGATACAAACATCAATGTGTAATACCAAAATGACGCAAACGAAAACGTCCGGGAGATTGTCTCAAATTTCTGATGTTTAATTGCTTTGCTAATTTCGGCAAGTTAATGTCCTCAACGAGTCCGGTAAAGTTTGTGTAATATCACTCCTGGACGCTTCGCCGGTGCACGGTGGTTCACGTAAGTACGGCTTACGTCTTCCTCCACCAACATCTCCAAACACAGGAAAAATGAGAATTATGAGCCAAAAAACCTTGACCCCAATCTAGTGTCTGCACAAAAGGTCGTTCGCCATACGAGTAAGCCGAATTCTAGGCTCTCCTCTTCCGCAGAATAAAAATGAAATTTTATCCTTACCGCCCACCCAATACAGGCCATATCGCTTTCAGTGCGTCCCGTTGTCCCGCCATTCCTGCTTCCCGCAGTTTGGCCAAAATTGGTAACGGTATGGTGTGGTAAACTGAAACAGAAACTTACCCTGTACCAGGACGGCGCGACTTTCTCAGCTAAGAAAAATGGCAGAATAAGGGGCTGTGGGTTGCGTAGAAGATAATAGCAAATGCACAACGCAATCATCTTTAATTTGATGGATACAGCAGTCGGTGGGAATGCTATCGCAGTAGCCACAAAATCTGAAATGAATAACGGTACAGGGTATCTTTAGGCCGAGGTTTACAGTCAATTCGTACGGGTATGGGTGGCTTGCAGATTCGTTGCAAGATGCAGATTACAATTTTTTATATTACTGGTACTATAAGGAGGGCAATAGCCTTGTCTATACTGTATAGCTGATAGCAGATTATAACTTATGACATTTATGCTGGATTGCATAAAAAATAAGCAAAGAGAACCTCAAGGAATCAATCTTTTGAAATTTCTTCATGTCTTTGTGAGAGTTTTAAGGAGAGTTTGTGCGAGATTCTAGAAACCCATAATCTCGCTAGTTTGTAAGCCTGATAGGGTACCCGAAAAAATAGCACTTGCACAGGGAAAACAGTTTTGGTATAGATACCAGTACGGTAACTTGTCCTGCAAAATGTACGGTACCGTACGGTACTTTTTAAAAGCCATTGACCATACAGCATAGCCAATGTATTTGGCTACTGGTATCTTATCAGTTTTCAAAAAACTTGCCATAAATGTTTTCTAAAGCTGAAAGGGTTCCCTGTTAGCCGTTCTGTGTTAGCACAATCGTTAAACGCCTAAAAACGTTGGGAATACGCTTTGAATTACACATCTCTGATCGTCATCACAAGAGTTTATGAAATTCTATCCTAAATCCCACTAATGTGGTATTTCAAGTTTGTCTACCTCTCAGTCAAAGTACCGGTATGTTTTTGGCAAGACTTATGGTACAAATTCCTGTGTGGATTCATATCATATGGTACCCCAAAGCTAAAAGGATTGCCATTCAATTTGTACCAGTACAAAGTATGATTCCTGTTGGTCAATTCATGCCCGAAAAAAACACCGTATAGGTCAATTCGTACGCTGATGAAAGTAAGTCTCTATTGATTTTTTGTGAAAGGTCGAGATTGCTAATTTATCCCATACTGCGTAGGATAAAATAAAATCCTATCCTAACCCGGAGGAACAGGCATTTTATTTTAGTTCAAATCGGAAAAGATATCGCAAAATTTGATCGTGCATTCACAAAATAATTACAAGTTCAGCAGTCAGAGTTGAGTATTCAAACATGTAATTGAAACAGATTTGTGTTTTGCAAATTTTTATTTATTTCAATGTTCATCAAATTTGTAATTTCACTTCTGGTTAGTTACATCTATCTAAAATCATCAAGTCCAAAATATATAGATTAAAAGGTTTATATACCCAGTCTCGAGCTCATGCTTAAGTTTTTAAGTATTGCGGTTTAATAACTTAATAATAATTTTTGAGTATTCAAGTTTGATAGTATGGTATTCACTTTGTTGTTGGCTTCATGAAAATTTATAGTGTCGAACAGCATGGAGTTGCAAAAATTACTCAATATTGTGTTTCAGAATCTAATCAAGTACCGATAATTTTCCTAATTGACAGATCATAATTTACATGAAAATTCACATTTTTTTGAGAAAAATCAAAACTATCATTTTGTTAATTTCGACTTGTTGCAGAAATCGAATCGAGCATTTAGGACAGCCCATACCTTGAGAAATAGGGAACATATGCATAGACCTGTAAAATATATCTGTTGATCCATCTAAAATCTAAGTCTTGTGTTATATGATAGAAGTATTTACAAATATGGCCCTCATCGGATAACAGTCAAAGTGTCATAATAGGCTATGCACTGTTTTCATGGGAATATTTTTCAAAAATTTAAGGTTTTATTGAAAATGGTTTCATACGCTAGAGGGGTATATGACAAATACAAAATCAGACCTGACTGACATATATTGTAGATATATATATTAAAGTAGAATAATACAAGGCTACTCTCAAATATTCCTCATTCGATATCTAGATACCTAGTTTCATGAGTTGTTGGACTTGTTGGTTTAATCTTACAAAAAGAAGCAATGTATTCGTGAGTGAAAATGAATATTGAAAACTGTTGATAGTAAACTTGTATTATCCTATGCCTTCCAAGATGCCTCGACCACTGAGTGGCAAGACTATTATTCAGAGACTTCAGTCTGGTGAAACTGTCAGTGATATTATTCAACTATATAATGACCACAATGCAAAATCAGCAAAGCAAGACATCGAGGTGAGTAAATTTTAAAAAGAATAAAATTGTCAACAGGGTATTTTTTTTCCTCATTGAAATTCATTCTGGGCAAGGTCAACATCAATATCTGAAAGAAGTTGATTAACAGACAAAAACATGGCAGAGATCCATCTAAAAAATTTAGTACAGGATTTTTTTTTATTAGATGCTTTCTGTTTTCAAAGAGATGGGAATTGAGCATAATCTGATTGATCATAGAGAAGAACTAAATGTGATAGTTATATACTGGGGGCTTTAATCATGGTTGTGTTACTGGATGAAGCATATATATATATATATATATATATATATGTAAATTCAGAAAAATAATTTTGAATGCTCATTGCTCATCCATTTTTAATTGTTTGCTAAATAATTTGAAATGGTAGTATTTTATAGTAACAGTGACACGGTTTTGGACAACCAATAATAATTTGCAAATTTGTGTTTGAAAGATTCATTTTTACTCCTATCTGGCCACAACATAATTTAACTAAAATGTGAGAAATTTCAACTAAACCTAAGTTTTAAATTCTCAAAATATCTTTGATATACACAATTCATACCATCAGAACCTCTAAATCCATCCAATGTGAAAGCTGTCTAAAAAAAGGTTGTTCTTATTGTTTATTTTAAAAAGAGTAATTTTAAACATTGAGCAAAATTGCTTATATTAGACCATGTTTCGCCTATTTTGCAACAAAGTCGTAATTTATATCAAATTTTATTTTTGTCATTTGCATAAACTCATGGATTAGGGTGTTATTTCTGTCATTTTTATTAAATGCACAAGAATATCGAAAAAGGCTCAAAATAGTGACTGATAATATCAGACATGTGTAACCGATATTATTGCCTCATTTTGATCAATACCAATATCTAATAAACTAATATCAATGATGATATGCCTATGTAATTTATTGGTTTATCGATATATACGCTTATCCACAGATTTGATCATTAAAAATATTGTAGTGGGAGTGAACTTGATGAAGCAATAGTAATACATTAAAATATATATGTTTCATGTGTTATCTAACCCACTTATTGTGTGCTTATTGTTCTTGAATAATGTACCGTACTGTAATTAATCACAGGCTCAATTTCAGAATAAATTTTAAAATTATATTGCAAGTCAAGTTACCAACGGCAGTGGGAAATGGGGACAATGAGTTGCTGCCTTCAGTCTAATTTAGTCAAAAGAAAAACTGATGATTATGCTTTCGAATATTGATATCTATCAAATTGAAAGTAATCTAGTATTACTATTATGTTAGTAAGATTTTTTCTGCTTGTATGATTGCAGATGAAAATGTTACAGTAATTTTATAAGAAATTTAAATATATTCACATGTTATTTAGGTTAGTAATCTTTCACTCTGTAACTGTTTCAAGATAAATAGTTGATGCCAAAAGTATTATAACTAATTGGCTGAATCAAATAGAAATCAATTTGATGAGATTTATTACTAATCAATTGATTACTTTCGTTTAGAACAAGTGGTTTCATGGAAAACTCACAAGAGGAAATGCAATTCACATCCTGAAAAAAGGAGGCATGAAACAGGTATGTCTGGTCTCTGATTGGATATTAGGTTAATCATTGAAGCTTCTCAATTACTGTATTCATTGAAACCTTTAACTTGTGCACTTCGCCAAATTGTGCTTGGTTTTTGCTATCTTGATGCGGTGTGAACCAATTTTAGTTCTGTGATATCTGTTCACGCTTGTAACTGTTCATACTTATAACACCCTGACTGGTACATGTTTTATAACTCAACTCAGTCCAGTGTTCTCCAAATTTACTTTGAATATGGTCAACAATTTTTTCCAAAAATGTCTGTTCGATTAAGCGCAATGACAGCATGAACTGTATGCAGACATTGTTGCATGTGTCGATTGCCAGTTACGGTAATCAATTTCAAGTCCATTGCATCTTTTGTACGGTAATTGCTTTTCAGCGTTACGATGAGACATTACCAACATGGACATTCAGAACACTGCATTAAACTTCAAGACATTCTTGAATTTGTTCAAAGTGTATGATGAATTATGACAGATTTATTTGCTGAAGCTCTGTGGTCCATATGAACAATAAATATATGAGTGTCAGAAATTTTTGAAAAATAATGTGCCACAATGTTCAATAGGCTACTTAAAAAAGCGTGCGTGCGGCTTGTGAATATGACGACAATCGTTTATCCTTGGTAGTTTTGTAAACAATGAGGAAACTTCGAACCTATTGGAGTGATTATAATGTAAAAATAAATAGTATTGAAGAAGTTGCCATTCACAATTTGTAGGTTTTATACCTATACGGGCACTCTAAGCTACGGACATCTTATTTTCCCGACAATATTTTCTGTCAGATTGGCTTCAGATTAGTTTTTTTGAAGTGTGTTTTTCTACTGGCTGGTCTAGTAGAAATCTTTTCCCAAACTTCAGTCAAATCCCTCCTCCTCCAGTTGACTATATTATATATATATATATATAATATATATGTATATACTGTGTAATATATTACTGAATTGGCAATCTAAGTTATTTGGAGATGACTCATATCCATTGTTGCACAAACACATTCATATTATTCACTTTATAAACTGGGACCAATTAGCAGTACTGCCATTGTTTTATGCCCAACTTTTGGATTTTGAGTAAAATCATCCCATTCCCAAGCTTGACAAGGCATTACATAAATGTTTTCATCTTTGCTCAACTAAGTAGCTAAGAATTTTAAAATACTGATGAAGCTATATTTATTTCAACAAACGTGACAGTGACAGAATTGTTGTAACAGAATCATGCTTTTTAAGGATGTCCAAAATGTTTATGCCATTTTCTTGGTTGGACAAAAATCTTTGAAACCATTAACAGTATATTTTGTAGCAGTATTAGAGATTTGTAATCTTTTCTACGGTTTGGTTGCTACCGGACACTCAAAAAGAGATATTTTTTTTCTGTTAGCAAAAGATATAATATCTTGAAATATTGCGCATTTGCTGAAATTTCTTCCGGTCAAACCCATTATTTTGGTTGTCTGAATAGCCACTAGTCAGGAATTATGAAATACTGATTAAAAGTAATTTTGCTTGAAATCTTGGTTGTATTTAAATTTGCGAAATCGTGACTTTTGTGCAAAATGGGCAAGTCATGGTTATATTTCAGTCAGTCCGTTTATTTGAAATGTTGAAACATTATTTTATTTATATGGTTAATTTCAAATTATGCTGTTTAAACTAAACCATGAGGAGAACACTAGTCCAAGGCTGACCCGAATATCTCACATTCTGTCAGTCTGGATACCAATTTTTGGTGATTATTATATTATTGTTTTTTATCGTAGGGCTTATTTATTGTTCGAGAAAGTGTGAATGTTCCTGGAAGTTATGTTCTGTCACTTATACATAAAGATGAGACTCAACATTTCCAAATCAACACATCACCACATTCTGGTTGTTTCAGTATTGATAATGGACCACCATTTGTCGGCCTTGATCAACTTATAAAATTTTACAAGTAAAACTAATTTTAAATTTCGTTTTTATATTCTTTCACTTTGTTTGTTCGGTTTTGTTGTGGTTTGTTTGGAATTGTATCCTGAACATTCATATCAGTATATCTTCAGGTTGAGTAGAACAGAAGAGGATGCGATTTATGTTGTGCTACAGGAGAGCCTGGAATATGTCCCATGTAAATGTTTTCTGTGTGGACTGTCTAATAATTGCAGTTTAATTGAAAGAAAATACAATTTTCGACCATTATAAAATATTTCAACACCCTTTCTTCTTATTGGTGTTGGTAACTGAAGAAAATATCATGCTCCATTTACTGCAGCATATCTATCCTACCTTTTTCGGCTTTCCTGCGCCTTTGGTGGGCATGCATATATTTTTTTTTATTGATTATTGCAATAAACAACATCAGTCTCGACAAAAAATATTCTTTTTCATTTTACTGGATTGAAAACTGTAAATTTTTTTCAGACCAGGTTGTATTTTAAGAATAATTCAGGCCCTAAATACTAGGGATCTTGCATCACGCTGGCATAGAATACAGCGTTGATCAAGCATTATGGTTGACCAGGACCCCTCATACGCTTGCCTGTAATAAAACTGCTACCAGAAGCACTGCTATGTTACAATGTTGTCATATTCAAGTCACTTTGTTGATTTTCAGCAATCTGATTCAAATGAATTCTATACAGTGCATGTAGGCAAATAATAATTAATATTCATTTCTTAAAATAGATTATTTTCATTTAATATAAATGACTTGAAATGCAACTTGTGCTTTACATTGGCATATGTATTTGGCTGTGTAGTTTGCTGATAAGAAATGCAAAATAATGAATTAGATAGTATAAACTGGTAATTAAATATCCATCACATAATCATCCTGCAGACATTTCCTGGTGATGACAACATAGTTTCTTTATTCACTAATCATGTGCGGTACTCGAAGGTTGTTATAGTGTGCAAATTTCCACCAACATATCTGTTGCTACCAGATGTTCTGATGTCTGTTTAAATATTGTGGGTGGAAGAGTGTTTAATTCAGCAGCAAGATGTTGAAGCAAATTATGTCTGAGACAATGTAATTCAGACACGCACGCTGTATACATACAAAGTATATCTTCCATCTGTGGTTGAATATTTCAGGTCTGAAACAATTGATCACTTATAATAATATGTGAGTAAAAAAGACATGCAGCAAATATCTGAGGAATATATTTCTAAAAATTTGATATCTGACGAATTTTAATTTTTCTGTTGCCAATCTCTTGTACTCAATCTCAAACAATTATGTAAATATATGTAAGGACCTTCAATATTTGTCGTCAAATAGCAAGTGGTTTCTCCTTGTACGCCATTTTGGTATGGTATGTAATCTCCAGACAAATCTAATTGTGTAACTTATCATTGAATTTGAATAGTGAGTAAAAGAAATTAAACAAATAATCAAGCGCGAATTGGAATGATCTGATATCATAAGCGATTAAAATCCTCTTTTTTTGGTGTTCATTAGAATCTTTTATATTATCAATATATGGTATCATAAAAATAATTATCAGCAATTTACATGTATTTTAACATTTAAAATAAATCTTGTTAAAAATAAATAATCTACATAATTATCGATGGTGGAAAGTATCACAAATAGGGGACCCACGATGAATGACATTACCGGTAAATATTGGGGTTGCTATTTCTCAACGTGCATGCTTTAGTATGAATGGTTATTAGACAGTACACTGATAGTGCACTTTCACAATTTTAGAAGAGTTTGACGTTCCATGACTGATTATTAATATATGTATATATATATATATATATATATACTTTCAGTTATAAATTGTTTACATCATTTCAGCATGAAAAAATATAGATATCCACGAATTGTGCATTGTTAAATGCTACACTTTTGTATGACTGAATGAATGCTGCTTTATCAGTTAAACCAGTATTAATTTTCATAAAAACAAAATACTTTTGCTTATACTTTTACCTCAATTGCATCTCTTATAATAATGCGAAATCCTAAGTCCTGTAATCCCCCTCTTATCCTCTTATGTTGTATATGTCTTATTTTATTTATTTGCAATTTTATTCTATGTCTATAATCAAATCCATAGTTTTTTTCTATTTCTATAGTTTATCATCATTTATATACCTAATTTTTTTTTATGTTGGATTTTATTGTTATTCTTCCTTTGCATTATCCAGAATTCATAATTCTGAAATAATCTTTTCAAAATATATTGTAAGTTTTTCTTGTGAAGAGATCACAAAATTTTTCATGATTGTTTAATATATCCAGGAGTGGATCGAATGGATTACCAACGTCACTAGGATCTCATTGTGCTGGTTCATCTCTCCCACCACATCTGCGGAAATCTGGTGATAATACAATTCTTCATCAATGTGTTGATGAAGCAATAGATGCCGCAACTTTCAGAAAATTTCTCGAAAATAGAAATTGTCCTCATAAAGATATCAGGTATTTTGTTCCGATATTTAAAAGCAAGAGCTCATGTGCTATTCATTAGAAAGTTTTCATCTTATTTTTGTTCAATTTTCACCTTTTACTTGCAAAGCATATTGCTTTTCTCCAATTCCTGTTAAATAAATCATGTGAAAAATAAGACGACAGTTGGGTTCTTTTGATTTTTTACGACTGTCAAGGTCTGATTCTGTTAGTAATAATAATTTATCCTTTCTTAGTTTATGTCTTAAAAATCTATTGAATTTTTATTTTGGCCCTGTTCATGGACACTTTTTATTATGTGCTTGGGAGATGTAAAAAAATGATACACATTGCTGAAGTGCCCTGTCCAACTACTAATCAAGAGATTCGAAATGAATTTGTGATTTTATGTTGGGTTTTTATATTTAGAAATAAAAATGGACGTACTGCATTACATGAAGCAGCTGCAAAAGGAATGAATGATCTGATAATAGAACTTTATAATCATGGGGCTGATATGAAAACCAGAGATTCTGATGGGGGTTCTGCATTGCATGTAAGTCAAATTTTTTTTTGCAGATTCTGCATAAATAAATATGTAATACAGTCAAGCTGATCTAAATATAACTTTTATTAGACTCAAAAAGTAACCGAACAAAATACTTATACTCGAAACGTGAAAAAAACAGTTAGGCCTTATCAATCAGCATTCTTCGGTCAAATAGTCTAGTAGACGATGATTCAGTCACATGCACACACGATCAACACAGTCATTTTGAATGAAAATGAGAATGTGTAAAGTAAAGTTAGTAAGTTCTGCATCACTATAGATTTCTTGACTTTTTTCCAGTATGTTTGGTGTTTAAAACTATCAGGTATAATGATTTTGGAATCGAAATTTTATCAACTGTTTTTAAACTTAGATGATCAAGATTCTACACTGAATCAGTACTCACAATACTAGATTAAACTTTTTATTTTGACCTTAGCCTTAGTAATATTTAAGGTTAAATGACGGCTAGGAATGTCGATTATTGAGTGATTCTAGAATTCTGTTTAAAAACAGTTTATTGAATTAGTTCTTTCTGCATTCATGGTATGCAAATTAAGACAGTACTAGTGATTTTACGGCACTGTGAATTAAAGTTAATTATAAAATCTGAAATCGTTTGACATGGTTATCCTTACCTCATTGAGCCGGTGGCGTGATTTTCAGACTGCCAAAATTTTTCAGCTGAACGAAAATTGTATAATTGCCAGATTCAAGTGCTATATGCTACGAACTCCTTATGGCCGTTATTATAAAAACGGTGCATATTTTGAGGATGTCTCCACTTCAATTCGGGCATTTTATCATGTCTCTTTTATATTTCTGTTCATCAAGTTTATGATGAGAATGCATCTGTCACATTACACGTGCATCTACAAAACGTATGTCGTAACTTATAATGATAGCACGCAGCGGGCATTCTAGCGTCTCAACACGATAAGATGACCACTATACTTTGAATTATGAATTTTTTAAAAAATGTAATGATACTGGTAGGCATTATATCAAACGTAAACAAGGGTTTATACTAAGCTTTTTGGGGACTATGCAATGATAACATTCAGCATTGCCAAGTTTGGAAGAACTAATTTAAGAATTCAAATAAACTTCCGTGTTGTACTATTGATGTACAGAGATTGTGTAAAACTATTTGATTAATTGGCGTTGGTTGTAATCGGATTTAACTTCAGATTGAATCTGCTCCCTTCTTTCAATCACATGTCCATGCTTGGTTATCCGTTAATTATTCCTGATCTTGTTGCTAGCACTGGTATTGATCGTACATGAATTTGTGTCGCGGAGAAATCTTTAAAAAGATTTTATGCGTTTCTACCACGGCCATGGGAATTGGAACTAATAAAGACGCCAAAAATTTATGGCTGCAATCATTCTGTTGATTAACTGCTGCATCGAATCATCGCTCTTTTTTTGTAAAAAAGTGTTATTTTTCTACTTTCTGATTCTTTGGCTGGGGCTGCTCCATTTGGATGTCGCCGAATTGATAAGATTCTGCTATGCTGATATTGAGTTTCGAATATTGTTTAAACTAAATTCTACTTAGATTAGGGTTTATGGAGGCTATTTTCTTAAAATCCCGTCCTTGAAAAATTCCTACTCACACAGAAATAGGGATAATTGAAAATATTTGTTTTTTGATGTACCCATTTTGGCAGTATATATTTTAACAAGCATAAAATTTTGTGATATGATTCTGACAAAAAAAACTAATTTAGCATAATCCTAAATAAAAGGTTCTTCATCAAAATTTTGTTTTTCTTTGGATAAAAGGATATCTAGTTATAGCATCATATATTTTTCTGCTTTTTGTTTGTTTTCGAAAATCTACTTAATTTGTTGTTTTTTCATTATGATATTGTCAAATGTAAATTATTGATTTTTTATTGCAGCTCGCCTGCAGTGCCAACAAGCCAGAAACATGTAAAATACTCACGAAACATTGTCACGCAAAACCGCAAGATAGGTGCTGTGGATCAGGCAGAGTTCCATTACATGAAGCTGCATACCATGGTCATGTGAAATGTGTGGAAATGTTACTGCAGCAAGGGGCAGCGTGTCATCCTAGGTATGTTACTTAAATTTGAATACTAGATTTTATCAAGAGTGCGAAATTATTAAAACAAACATTTTCTCCCTTTATATTGATCTGAGAATTATGACAGTGTATCCATTTCTGAGTAATGTCTATTATGTCTGAACTTGTAAATCGTTTTGATTTTTAGCTTTGTATTTAGCACTTTCATATTGGATCAGAATTTGCTTGTGAAAATCGTTAGTGATCCCAGGACTTGTACTTGACAAATTTTTTTTATAAGAATACACTCAACATTGGTAGTTGAAGATATAATTTCTTTCCAATACATCGTTTAGTTTTCATTGAATCATGGTTTTGCAATATTTGTTCTCGGTATTTTAATGTTGACAATTTCTAATTATCCGAAACCTAATAGTTCATTTTATTCTTTAAATTTCTGAGTAAAATTTTGTGCCTTTGCAAAATTTACCATACTACTGGCAGTACAGCGAATTTATATTATACAGATCTTATAACAGCGCAGTAAAATAAAAGTAATTTATTTGCAAAAGAGTTTTGTTTCGAAAATGTCTGTGACGTACCTGTGTAGAGATCTTATTATTTGTACCCATGCAGTGGGAGTGTAATCAAACGTTGATTGACTTTTTTTTACGGTATTTTTTTAATTACGGTATTTGTGTCAAGGATTTTGTTGTTTTTCGAACATTTGTCAGAAATCTGTAGTAGTAGAACTGTGATAAAACACCTGTAGATGTGCTGGAATAGCATATTGTGTAAGGGAATAATTCCTTGACATAACAACACTCAATGTGTTGTCAATCGGAAATTTTATTCTGTCAAGGATGAGCCACAGATGGAGCATGTCTTATCGACACCATCTGTTATGTCTGACAAACGGTCCTCGCCCGATGAATTTCTGTGGATCTTTTACATAATCTTATTAATGTTGTTTGGTGTTTGTACGTGAGATGGGTCCTATTACCATCCATCAGTCTCTCAAACTCAACAAAACATATTTGACAAAATTTTTCGATTGGGTTGAAATGACTCAATTTATTAAATATCTCCATATTCTGTCAATCTGTTGTTGAGTAAAATGAGGTTGAATATGAGAGCAACGTATGTCTCTGAAATGTTTTTTATTTATTTTTTCCTCGATTGACTTTGACATTGTATCAGTGAATTTTATACCAGAATTTTGATGTCACGGATGAGGTATTGTATTTGTGGAAATTAACTCAGGATGGATTGCCTAACTATGCAGCAATTGCTATTTTGAAACTATCCAAACCAGAGAGTCATGCATTGTCTTTGTATGTCATATTTAAATTAATGTCATGTTCTATATGTCATAAAGAATCATAAAACAATAGCAGATAGTCACAGACCACAGTACATGCCACTGGTTTGTGTATGGTATTTAACTATATAGAATGAGAATTGCTAAGGAAAAAAGCGACCATGGATACTGTTCATTAGGGTAAATCAAATGAAGTGTAATCAACAACATCCTAAGAAATTTTTTTAAAATTGATTCACCATTTACTATTTTCGTATCATGTTGTTTCGTTTTCAAGGGAGCAAAGCTGAAATAAAATTCATGATATCTTGCAGTGAAATGTCTGTTCCTTTTCTTCATTCTCTAAAGTTTCACACGTCCTTATCTAGATGGCTATATAGGTGCTTGAATATAGTATTAAAGTAATAAAACAGGCTGACAACTTCATATTTCTCGAGAATGTGAGTTTACTGGTAACATTTTCATGGAATGAGATGTCATCTGTCTGTTTTTCCCTGATAAAAGGAATGACCTTTTTCAATTCCTAATTTTTAACCACTTACCGTATATATATTCTTTAGATGCGTTAATAAAGAGACACCTCTGGATCTTGCAAGAAAAAGACAGAAGAAAGATTGTGTTTCATTGTTGGAAAATTACCGTCCACCTGCACCTAAATTTGGTTCTCATCTTTATTTACACTCTGATGATATGGATAGAAATGTGAGAGATCCAGTTCTCCCCTAATTTTTTCTTAAATATGACATATTAAATGTACATTGATAAAATTTAATGCCCGGTTTTAAAATTGCATAGAATCCAATATTCTGCTGCTTAACGCAAATTTTCCAGAGTCACGCATTACATCAATGTTGAAAATGGCACAAAACGATTGGTCAGAGTAACATTGATTAATAGCTTATTCTTTTTCTGATTTTGTCTTTCTATTTGCCTTGAACGCAAAGATAAAGAAGTGAGTATCACAGTTTGCAACTAGAGAAAGTTAAATGCTTGCAGCTTTCAATTTTTTTGCATCAAATTAATTTTATCAATGTTGTTGTGACATGACATGGTTTCATCACAAATAAGTTTAGACATTGCGACTTGGTAATTCCTTCGTTTTCAATAATATTGTGAGGTAACATTCAAGAGTTTAAAATGTACTGTTTCAAAGTGGCAAAATAATTTGCACAATTACTACTATGTCATTGTCACTGTAGTATTATGCCTGGTTTATTGCTTTACTATCGACCAGGGCAATAACACTTATTGTACTTATTTATTATAGCAGTTTCAGCCAGTTCCCAATAGGAGTTAATCCGTCTCACATATGATTTTTTCATTTTAATGTTCCAGAAAGCAGTTGAAGAATTACAAAGAAGTGGATTATCTGATGGTTCTTTTCTTGTACGTTTGTCAAAAAGAGTTCAGGGACAATATGTTTTAACCATGTCATTCAATCGTTCAGTTTTCAACTACGAAATTAAAGCAATGGTATTATTATTATTATCATTTAACTCTTTCAATCTTATCCATTTGGCGATATTATCGGTTAGAATGACAGAATGTCAGCTACTGCGCTAGTATGTACATGTGTTTAATTTTTTGCCATAATTTAACTCTGGCCAGAAGAGCTTGAGAGATGGTGCTAACCAAACTGCACAGAAAGGTTTAAAATCATCAACACTGCTATGGAATAGCAGTTTTGGTGATTTTAAAGCATGCTCACTATCAGAAGCTAATAACACGAACATTTTAGAATGAAGAAAAACAACCAGATTCTGTCACCTTGCTATCAGTGTTACATAATAAATTGAAATATCAGCACCAGTGTTGATTGGGATAAATCTATATTGTCTTGGCTATCACCATTAATAAATAAGTACAATTTCCTGTCCTGTATTTGTGGTTTGAAAAAATGTAATATTCTTGCCCTGATTGAATGAACCACCACATAAATTTGTATTCTTTTTATTTCAGAGTAACGGAACATCGAAGTGGTATTATATCGATGATGGACCTTTATTTTCGTCGATAGAATATCTCATTGATTATTATTGTCGCTGTTCTGATGGTCTTCCAGATGAACTCAGAAATCCTATTCGACCTGGTGGAATAGGGGCCAATCAAAATAAACCAAGAGCACAGATTGACAGGAGGCCTCCAATCCCCACCCCTCATCCAACTCCGCCCATTCCTCCTCATGCAAATCATCATCAGGTTAGCTAGATATTGTGTAATTCAACAACTAACTATTTTTAAGATCTTCTTTGTCATTATGCAACAAGACTATTACCCAAGTCAACTTATAATGGACCATATTAGATAATATATTGATTTTGTTGCCCCAGTCAATCGACTAAGATGTTTAAAAACTTAAATTGATACAAAAAAAGATTTGTTGTTTGTGGTTGTTTTGAACCGATTTGGTAAGGTCATTGATGAAGTATTCAATATTGAAGTTTCTAATTTGGGATTAAATATTGTTTAGATTGTTCAATGTTTTAATTTTTATAGTCTTTGGAAAAAAATCTTTCCACTCCATAAAACTCCGATCCTAATAGACTAGTTTTATAATTACAATAATAATTATGAAAATAACAAATCTAAGAATTTGTGCAATCAAAGATTACCATGAATTGTGATAATTTTTTTCATATCTAGGTACCGTTCCCTGGTACAAACTCAAACAAGGAATCAGGAGGCAGAATCATCAAGAGAGAAATGTTGAAGTTGGGAAGAGAATTGGGAATGGGAGAATTTGGTTCTGTTTTAATGGGAGAATGGACAGATCCTAGTGGAAGGAGCGTAAGTTTATAATATGTCAAATATCAATATTATTGTGTGAAACTACGCAAAACTTCTTTCGTATATTTAACATCAGATAGCGACAATCGATTGCCAACTCGTGCTTGACATAACCTGATTGACTACCTGTATGTTTTAATAAATGTTTGAAATATCTGTATTTATTGTTTATGAAAATTTATTTTCAAGATACCCGTGGCATTGAAAACATTGCATGGCGAACATATAAATACTGGAGAGGAAGAATTCAAGAGAGAAGCATCTATTATGATGGGTCTAGATCATCCTTGTATTGTCAAATTGTATGGTATATGTCGTGGCGAATCTCTCATGATGGTATGTTATTAATATGCATAAACTACAAGGCATGTAGTTTAAGATTATTTGAGAATTTTCCGCACAGAACCGAACCTTTATATTCGAGTTATGTAGCCTCATCAATGCAATCTTGCTTTTTTTGCTTCCTTTTAGTCACCTCATATCACACACAGTAAATACAGTTGGTCATTTGAAATTTACATGTTCGAGGCCAAAATTTGATATGTTACGACTTACCAACACTACCACGTAATAGGTAACGTTTTTTAGGACAATGTGTTAGATGTGAAGAACTCTTGCTCTTGTACTCTTCGAATATTTTTCAAGGATACCGATGATATCCTGACACCGATGGAATTTTCACTGCTCTGATTAAGATAGCATGTTATGAGGAAAAGTTTTTGTGCCAAGAAAAGAAAATAGTAACAAGCACTGTTAAGTAACATATGTCATTTTCTTTTTTAAATTTAGGTTCAGGAATTGGTGACCATGGGGTCAGCTCTTGATTTTATTCTTGATTATCCTGTGGCAGTTGGACTTGGAGAATTCAAGTTGTGGGCGGCACAGATTGCTAGTGGAATGAATTACCTGGAAGAGAAGGGGTTGGTTTGATTGTTCAAAACATTGTTCATCAAAAAAATGAAAATATTCTTAAACCATGCCACAGAATAGGGAAAATCGCTTACACATGGCTATAATACATTATCAGAAAATAATAGGAGATGACAAACTTTGGCTACAGATATGCTTCACTTGGTAATATTTTTAGGGAAATATTCTTTTAAGTTGGAGTTAGTTCAAGAAATATTCTTCTTTGAACTGTTATGTAATATGACTTTTATTATCTAATATATATATGGCTCAGGTGAAGTGTTCAGGAAATTCACATGATCTATAGGGAAAATTGATAGCAATGTTTTATATCGCCCAGTATTTCTGAGGTGAAAACATCCTTACTGGTAGAACATTTTGCTATTTTTCTCTTCAAACATAGAGTTCTGTTCAATTAAATCAAATGTAACAAAAATAAAAATTTGCACCTATTAAGTTCTATCAGATTATCGACAATAAAGTAATAATTTTTATTATTTTGTTTCAGATTTGTTCATCGTGATCTTGCTTTGAGAAATATTCTTCTATCTTCAATCCAACTTATAAAAATATCTGATTTTGGACTGAGCAGAGCAGTGGGAGCAGGAAATAATTATTATAAAGCTTCTGCTGGAGGAAGATGGCCTGTGAAATGGTGGGTTTCAGTCATATTATGCATTCAGAAGAAATTCAATTCATAATATTAATACTAATTCAGGTATAATTTGTATAACATTTTACTTGTCGAGTTTCTTCATCCAAAGTGCAAACATAAAATGGTATGTCTTGTTAATCGTATGAAAATATGTAATTATTTGTTGTACCAATAAAAAGGCTCAAATTTTGCTATATGGTACTGTTGTTGAAAAATCCTCAAATCTCATTTCATAAGGACATGAGTTGTAATTGTTTTGTCACTAGTATTGCTAAACATGCCTCAATGAAAGTCGGTTCTCTATTCTTCATTTGAACAAACCTCTAATTTGACCCTGCATGAAGTATTGCTGTCACATGTTATTGTTCCCAGCAGCATGTGATCCATATGATTGGCAAACTTACTTCCAGTCTGCAAAGCTCGTCACAATGTTTCCTCACTTTGTTTATTTCGCTGATATCATAGGGGCTATAGATATTTGTTGATCTACAAAGTTTTATTAAAACTCGTATCAATAGACATCTGTAGGAGTTGGGGATTGCTTAGTTCCTATTCTGGCATTTAATGTTGTTCTTTGCAAATTGGTTGGTGGTTTCAGGTGACGTCTAGTATTATATGTCTCTTGCAGCCTTGCTCTTGGGGAATTTTGTTAAAATTTATATGTATAGAAGTCCAATACACAGTACTTGAAAACTATACTAGTTAACATAAAATTTGTTTATATAGGAAGATTGACATAGTAGCACTTCAATCTACTGTAATAGAAATTTCTTAAATATCCAAAAGAAAACCAAGGTTCTAATCAGAAATTTCATTTTATCAGTTCGTTTTCTGACTGAGGTGGTTATGATGAGTCAATCTTTTGAAATACTTGTCAATATAAATTTTGGTAATTAATATCATCAACAGCAAATTTCTGTGTCAAAAACAAGATGCCTCCAATATCACAAATCCCATTCTAAATCGTGATTATTCCAGGTATGCTCCTGAATCGATTAATTACGGTACTTTTTCATCTTCATCTGATGTATGGAGTTATGCAGTTACTATCTGGGAAATGTTTTCTAAAGGAGATCAACCTTATGGGAACATGACTGGAGCACAGGTGTGTGTTGTATAATTTTGAATTTCGTACTGTACTATATTCTTTTAATTTGTTGAAATGTTTTTTTACATATTGCTGGCATGATCCATGGTTTCTAAAGTCACAAGATATGTTTAATTAAGTTGTATTACTAATAGATTTGTCACTGTAGCCTCATTCAACTCTGGTTCTCGCTCAACGGGATAAACACCGAAAATTCAATTTCATAATCCATGATGTTTTGTTACAGATTATCACTTTTCTTTTCACTCTGAACATGGCTGTTGTTTAGGTTATTTTTCTATCCTATTATTAAATTGAATAGTCCAAAACTTAAGTTCAACTAAGCATTAGATTTCATAAATAACAAGTATTTGAAAATAAGAGGTTGATAAATTGGAGTGGACCTAATATTAAGTCATCAAATATTGTAACACTATATAGTGGGCGCGATGGCCTAGTGGTTAAACATGTTGGCATCGCAGGATGAAGACCTCGGGTTCGAGTACTGCTCGCCTATCCATGCCCACCACTCAACCAAGCGTGTAATAACTCAGATATGCTAAGCCGAACAGGAAAAGATATCTTTCCAGCAATTGTAACCCGTCCGTCTATGAGTGGCCGTTGTTACATGGCCTTGCACAGGGTTATCCACTCTAAGAAGTGGCTATAAAAAAAGATTTGAATGTAATGATCGTGATTTGACCGCCGCACTGCTATAATATCCTTCTACAGTTGCTCCATGAAATTTTTATCAAAATTATGAACTTGTATTTAGGTTATTCAATATATAGAAGATTGCAAGCAACGTCTGCCCCGACCTGAGGGATGTCCTGATAAAGTTTATCAAATCATGCTCAAATGTTGGCAATATGAAAAAGATGACCGACCTACATTCCGCTGGCTTCATCACAAATTTAAATCCGATCCAGAATATTTCAACATGAGGGTACCTGGTCACAAGAGGGATGAGGGATGAGATTCTTTGAATCTGAATAATCTTTTTTGAACGATTTTTGTTGGTTTGGTCAGAAACTTGATCTTTTCATGCATGAGTCACCGATGAACCTCGCCTTCTCGGCGTGATCCATCAGTGACTCATGCATAACAAAACATGTTTCGCCAATTTTTTTCTGATTGAGATTGTGACCTATTTTAAAATCTTCCATAATATTATAAGCTTACTGATTAAAAACGGAAGAATTAAACCTTGAAAACAGACAAAAAGTTCATACCATTGTAAACCATTCAATATGAACTAGTATTTATGCATTCAAGCTATTTTTTTATCTCAAATACGCTCTACTGACACCTTAAATGTCAAATTTGATAAAGAAAGCTTGATTTGATGGATATCAGGGGTACTTACTTGTCTTCTCAGGTTAATGTGTGAAATGGTCTTTATGTTGATCAGCTTTTCATTTTTCGCTTTGCTGCTTACTTGCCGGAGTGTTTTAATGCGCATTAACATAATCGGATGACATTTTTTTATTTCATTTAAACATGCAAGGATATTATTAAAAATATTCCTATTGCATTGTGATTTTCCTGCAACATATTTCTTTTTCCTTATTTTTCCGTCATTGTGTTGACAATATGCGTTGCTGTTTTATATTTTGTTGAACCTAATCTGTAGATTGTATAGACTGCGCTGCTTCCCAGATTCGGATGGATTTGGATGTCAGATTCAACCATTTTTAGTTTCAGTCCAGTGAAGGATTGAACAAATGTTTATCGGATATGTGACTTTCTTATGATTTTTGCCAATATTTTGAAAAAGAATTTTATTGAGCTGATGATTAATTATGTAAAACACTTAATTTGGACTGCTTGGCTTCTTTAACCAAGAAAACAAAACATTGTGACCGCTTGTTTTTAAATTGATTATACCGCCAAGCTTGCTCACATGATTGGATCAAGATCACAAAAATATGGGCTGCCTATTTTTTAACGCCTCAATAAGGGCTAAATATCAATAATGTAAGTACATTGCATTGATATTTTGATTAAATTGGTTATTTACAAATATGTTAAACAGATCTTTCAGTACCCAAAGTTATACAGAGCTGCAATTACTATTCCTCCACGAGACTCGCCATAACATGTGAGTATTTCACAAATATATCTGTTCATCAAATTCAAATCCTGACAGTCTTGTATAAAAACTAATCCACTACTAAGCTTACTACCGACCTGAATCATAAGTTTAGTGAATTGCAAGCCATCAAGAATGTTTTAAACAATTGTAGAAGAAATTTATAAATGTAGATATCAGCAGCATTCATGAAATATGAATGCTACCAGTATTTACAGGAGTATTTGAAGACTCCCATAAAGGTAGTACGAATGAACATAAGGCTCTTGTACTTGTACTGTGTTAGTTGCCCCCCTGAGTATGAGAATTAGGTAGTTAAATCTGGTGGGTAGGTAAATCTGACATGTGTGACACAGATGAGTAGGTCTGGAATCCGAATCATATTCTTGTTGAGTTGTATGAAACTTTAGTGTTGAAGATTTTTACCACTTTAATAGAATATGCTACCAGAAGCATTTATGAAATAATTTAATCTTTTAACAAGTGACCTTATCATGAATTTTTTTTTGAATGATTTTTCTCATGCCAGCGTATCAGTACAATCGATCTCCCGCTAGTCTAGGCCCTTCCAATTCCCACCGAAAGGGATATATGATTTTACTTTTGCAATCTTTCTTCAAAGCCATTGAATTTTCAAAAAACCCATTTGATGGATGATTCTATTTTATAACTGGTTCAACTTGATTTTGTTATATCGTTTGTTGTAGTCTATAATTCATCAATTAATCGCATGTCAAGTTGTGGTCAGTTTGCTCCATAAAATAATATTTGGGAATGAATTTGTTTCAAAAATTTATATCATTTTTTTGTAGTTTGTAGACACGCTAAGCTCTTAGCTATTTGATTTGTATCCCCACTGATTCATGCTACTTTATGATCAATTTTGATGTGTGGGTCCATGGTGTTTCAGTCATTATCAGTTGTGCAGTAAATTAAACTATATTTAAATGATCACATATGTGCCTGGTATAGTAACCTTGTTCCACTACATATTTTTGTCAACATATCCTTTGAGCAACATCATCTTGCTATGTCATATCTTTTATATGAATATGCAATCAATTTGTATTTGGGCCTTCTATATGAAATATTTTTTCATTTGTTTTTAGCTGCTTCATTTTTCTCTTTTGTTCATATCCTAGAAAGTATGCTGATTTATTTTATTGTATTATAAAGCCCTATTATCCTGATTATAATTATTGAATTTTCCTCAATTCATTCATTCATTAAAAGCAATCGTGATTTTTTTACAAATCAGTAGCCGAATAAAATTTCTGGCTCCATAATTGTAATCATAATTATCTAGGATTATTTAACGTTTGCCTGCAACCTAGTAATGAGAAGTTCTTGACTTGCTGTTCCAGAATATTTGAATTAAAACAGGTTGCAGCGTATTATTGGATCTGGATACCAGCAGTATTCAATAACACATAAAAATACCATTTTTCACATAGGTTATGTGGGTAAAACTCTACTTTTGACTGAATAATATGAAATCCTAAAAATACTCAAGCTTCACTAAAACGTGTGTGCAAAATATTTCTGACTAGGTGAAGCTGAAGACTTCCCGATTCCAATGCAAGTCAGAATTTGAATACTAGTGTGCTGGGCCAGACTATAAATATTTCCTTACTACATTTATTTCTCCATTTGTGATAATCCTTTTATTATGTTACGTCTCCAGATATAGGATAACATACTGATAAGTTTTTTTTTATTTAATGGGAAAAAGTGAGAATACGAGTATGACAATAAAAATATGGCAACCCATGACCCCTGTGCAGTTTCCACTCTATTCAATAAGTTAGGAATAGAGCAGTTATACTCAACCGTTAGGTTCCTGATATTCCTTACGCATGGACATGGTGGCGAAAGCTGTTATGTCGGTAATTTGGTATCAAGCAATATTTTTGCGTGTAATCATCTTCTTTCTCAATCGTCTCACAGAATTCAAGCTATGGGATAATTGGCGAGGCTCATTTTTTCATGAGTTTGCCGACTGAACTACACCTTCGGTATATGTTTTGTTATAAGTTGCGACTAACTGAACATTGATCTTAAACTTTGTCAGAGTTTCTATTTATTCCACTGTCATGGCTTTCACGGCATCAAAGAGAACATACATTGTCACCCAATACATTATTATTGATGTGATTTGAATTTGCAAAATTATGTATTCAGTGAGCAATAGATTTATACAGATGAATATTTTTATTTGGCATATTTTCTTTTTTTTCCTGTTCTCAAAGTCTTTCTTTCACTGCAGGTACCAATTTCATAATATGTGGCAAGATCATTTGATGAACACAGCATCATGGCCAAGTCCAAGAGTATTATTTCTTTTAATTAAGGGAAATGAGAAACCAGTATTAAATAGTTTTTGTTTCGTTTCATCAGATTTACTCGGACATTAGTCTTTGATGCCTGGGTCCATCATCAAATCTAAACATGTGTAAACAAAGGTTTCTGGATTGTTTATTGCTCTGTCGTGGTCACAAGAAAATATACAAAAATTAACATTAGCATGACAACTACCAGAGGCACACAGATTCATTGATGTATAGATGAAGAGGAATGAGTAATTGGACCTAAGTCCATATATGCGTTTCTTTGAGGTTTCTGTAGATCAACTATTTTGACTTCTCTTTTTTTTTTTGTTTATAATAATCATGACATTTTAATATTTTAGCTTTTGTTCGTTTTATTTACATTATTCCTGTTATCGCTACCATTGTGCTGATTTTCACAACTTGATTGCTTGCATCATGTTGCCTATGTTTAGAGCTAATTGTGTACGGGGTGACTTCTATTTCATGATCATGACAAATTAATTGGCCAGTCAGGATATTTAATTTATCGAACATGAGCCAAAGTTGAATCGGGCCTCAGCGGCGCGACCATCAATATCCCAAAGTTAGTCAAAAAAATATCATGTTTGAAAGAAGTTTTGTTAATACTTTCAATGTATGGAACATACCATAACTTTTGTTATTCATCCAAGCTTCAGGCATATGCGATGACAGTTTTTCTTATATATTTGATATTATATGCTTATTATCGTCATGAACTCTTTGTTTAACTGGTTCCTATCTATGCTTATAATTAATAATATTATGGAAAAGTATTGAATGAAACTTGCAAATATTTCAGCAATTGCTTTATTTTCATAGTAGTCTGCTTGCTGGAAAAGAGGTATTGCTAGTGTTGCGTAGAAATCCAGTCCAGATCGATCTGATTAACTATATTTTTCAATTTCTTTTTTTAAGAAATCTATCAAAACCCATCCTAAGCATTGCGGAAGAACTTTCGTCACTAATAGGTAGATGTGAATTTGAAGCGGCACATTCCCTGTTAACTGCTTTGTTAGTTGCCTAAACCGCGATCAGTAACCAGGAAGCCAGATAGTTGCCGTTACCACACAGGCGCATCTGAAGATATTCTTGAGGGCACTGATTTTTCGTGCGAATGGCGCATTTCATAATTAACAATGCAAGCGCCATCCGCTACGTTGCGGGCAAATGTTTCCGTCATCAAGGACAAATAGACAATCTCGGTTACCAGTACCAGTGCGGCAGGAAAATCAAAATAATTGAATATTTGCATCTTTTGGCTGTGTCGACGGGATCCGCATCAAATCACCTGTATACTAGAATCCCAACAGAATTCAAAACTCTTCGTCTCTTGTCTAAGATGGCTAGTGGCAAGCCAGATTTATTTATGGGGTGGAAGTTCACGTTTTCTCCCTGCATTTGGCGAATTTGATGGCGCTGCATATCCTCTGTGAAATAGTATTTAATTCAATATGACGTATGGTGACCTGCGATCCTCTTGTACACAGTAGTGATGGCAACCTAGATCTTGCTTAGACTAGGTGAAGGAAAACGAATTTATTAGGGAACCTAGTTTAACTTTCAAAACTGGGCAGTAACTAGATTAAAAACTAGGTAGTCGTAGATATTCATAAAACTAGGTAAGAGTACTTAGAAAATAAACTCTGTACTTTTAACTATAATTACCAGCACTGGTACACGGTAGTGCTGACAGCCTCTTTGTTCTTTAACTAGGTCAAAATTAAAATTAACTTATAGCCACGAAAACCTTTTGAGCGTTAGTAGAATTTACCTTCTGAAGATCACATCGAAGATGTTAAAGCTTGCGTTAAATAACATTACAATGCAAACAACATTACGATGCAAACAAAAAGCGCGTTTTCCAAAAGAAAAACCTCTGAAATATTTATGGACGAAATGCCGTTTGTTGGTCATTGCTGTGGGAACAGACAGTAATGGGTCATATTCAACACATCACGTGCGAAACGCTGTAAATTTAACCGGGTTTCCTTAAGAGTGCAAAGCACATCACGCAACGAAAGGTCGCCTAGTTCTGTATAAGGGCCGGCAACCTCTCGTATACAGTTTGTTGGTTTATACAAACTCCGTCAAGTGCCAAGTGACCTAACTAGTACTCAGCAAGGGTGTTAGAATAGCTCTAACGTATTTCCTGCGTGTTGTAAGAGGCGACTAAAAGAAGCGGTATATGATTCTACTATCGCCCAGAGCGGATACCCATCACTGCACTTCACCATGGTGGTTCAGTTTCTTTCGGAAAGTTTTCCGCTTAGGGTGCAGTTGCTGGTATTACATCCTTTATAAGCTCTTTGTTATTAAGTGGCCGTTAGTTGGTTTCTTTTAGGCTCTGCTTCCGGCCTTGCTTAGAGTGAATTTCAATAGAACAAAAAATAAATAAAATATGAGCGTCCAATGAGCGCGCACGGAAATTTTCGTTTTTTTAGTCACTGCAATAAGTATTGTATTAATTGGTACGCTTTTATGCAATCAAGGAGTTCCAACGCCCTGTCATTGAATGTTCAATAGTGCTGAAACCATATGTACTAAAATCTAAGCTATACTACACTGTAGTCCAGCAGATAAGTGAAGTGGCGAATCCAGTATATAACTTAGGCATACAGATAGACAAGGAGTATTACGACAATGCTACGCCGAGCATAACGCAAATCTGATAAGTTAAACTCGGAAGTTGAATAAATCTACCAATGTCAAAATTTAATCTTTTATCCTCTGAAGCAAAATATTATATCGGTCCTCATCTCGAGGTTCAAGAACGTTTCTTACAGCTACAGTAAATTTCTCTTCAAAGATCTTCTTTCAACGATTTTACAATTCCCAATTATGTCACAAGTCATCAATTACTCTTTTGTATATGATGTATTTTTGCAGATCTAAAAAATCGAACTTGAATAATATATATCATCGAAAATTGATTCGAAAGTATGATCAAAAAAGTTAGATATGTAGAGCACAACCGGTGAAAGCAAAAATGATGTAATTTACCGACAAATCGTTAAAAACCTTCGTCAGGGCATGGCTAAAAACTGAAACATTGCAGCTTATATACTGCAAAAAAATATGAAAAAGTAAAATTTGCTACGACATAACAGACTAAAGTTTTAGCTAAAGTCTCTATCTCCCTATTCCGCCAAAACTTTAGCCTGTTATCTCCTGGCCAATTTTATTCTTCCGTACTACTTATTTGCTGCACATAGCCAACTTTACATCAATATCTCTACAATATGAGAAGCAAGTTTCCACACTTTTTTGGAGTGCGATATTTCCGAAGAATATTTGGACGAGGGAATTGATAACTAGTGCCTTTACCTACCACTCATCTAAACTTGGAAGGGGCTCTGTTTCTCGCTTCCGTTTTCGCCGTGACCTGTGCGGAAATTTTGACGACGATGGAATTTGTAACGACGAATCCATTTTTTCGCATTATCAAACTGCGTTTTTTGCAGTACGTAAGTGTAGAGAGAATTTGTTCATCTTCGGTGCACTATTTTGTGGACAAACATGGATCTTGGAGAAATTAAGTTTGTGCGCGTGCTTTCGAGAATATCTTGATTGCTTTGTGTAAACATATGATAGCGATCGCCCCTTTCTCGCTCGCGATGGCGAAAGTGAGCAACAAGTGTTGACGTCGTCAAGGGCGAAATGTCATGGAATAGATAATCTTCGTTGCCAGTACCGGTTTCACATGTGGCAAGAAATGCTGACTGTGCTTACACTTAAAAAAGGAAATCAGTTAGTTATTCCTAGCGTTAGCATCATAAGATTATTTTTTTCAAATATTAGTGTTAGTGTATGTCAGCATAAGAAGCAACATTGTTTATTCGGTAATATAGCCATGAATGCTAGCTTTTATTGTTGGTTGGGTGCCAAACAATTACTGTCGGTTCAGTCACGCGACTATTGAAATTTCTGTAGCTGTAAGTATTGAACCGGTTTATGGTGGATGTCCGGATAGCTCAATCGGCAAATGTGTTAGGAATACGATTCGAGTTCGAATACCGTGCGGCACGATTACACGCGTACCCGATGGTTACAGGATCCTATCCTATGGTATATGTGACCAGGTCTGTACCCTACGTATTCCCTGCTTGTTGAATGGGGCGACTATGAAAGTACCAAGAAGTGGTGGTTGAAATTACTACCGCTTGGGCAGATACACTCACTTCCTTTTATTATAGAGGTTCAGTTATGCCTGAAGTATTCAAAGTTGCGACGAGAAGAAATTGAAATGCGTGTCTTATGGTGTAAAATTGAAATATATACCTATATATATTATATATATATATATATATATATACTAGCAATGTTCAAACATGATTATAGGATATTTTTATCCTTCCTGTCGAAGATACGGCACAGCTAACTATATATGACGAATTGCAACTTCTCGTGAAGTTAATCAATTCCCAGTACGGGGGTAAATGTTTTTTGTCATAACCCGTGTTAGTCATTTTCCTATGCATAAACATAGATAGAGGGAGTCGTGATCAGTGGTGCGTTAATCACCGTACGTTGACGAGGTGTCCTCTTGCGCATCTAGTTTTAATTAAAATTTGGAATTTCGTCAAAACATCCAACTAAAATCGGAGGTATTTTTCGTTTAAGATTACATCGTTTCAAAAATGCCCCATTGACCCCGGTGATTCTAATATCATCTATATAGCATTGCTTTTTCAACCGGGTGTATTGTACACCCCAGGGTGTACCAGAATTTGTAAAAAATGTACCACTTTGATGGGGTGTACCGGATTACGCAATACAATAAGCCCTGATCAGGTATCACAATAAATAAACAGGTTTATGACGAAACTGCACAACATGTATTTAGGTGTACGTAGCTCGCAAGATACTGTATGTTATTTGTGACATCATAACCAAATATTTCTCTTGAAAATCGTTATTGTGAGGTACTAAATAGCCTGTACGTTCTTTTCTATTGAAATTCACTCAGAGCAAGGCCAGAAAAGAAGAATCAAACTTGAAAATTCTCCTGAAGCCACTAAAGCGCAAAGAGCCACATAAAATGCAGAAATAAGTACTAAGGAACCCTCATCCCTGATAGATGCCTACTCACGCGAGTTTTAAAGCCTTGTAGATCAACACGATCAGGAAAGATATTTTGCAGTAGAACAGGGTGGAGTTATTCTAACACTTGTTTAGCTTATCCTTATTCCGGTTAAGATTACTACAGATTTAGTGCACTGCGAGAACTGGTGTGTACAAGTTCTTCAGGATACATTAAAACTATATACCGTTCTAAAAAAGGGTGACAAGCACTGCTCTATAAATATTTTGTATTCGAGGTGTTATGTGACCCACTGTTACGTAACAACTTACACGAGAGAGTTACTCAAGCATATCAATCAAAATATGGGACAATCTGGGCGTAGTAAGACGCACGCAATTTGATTGGTCAAAAAGAAGGCGGCGTTTTTTTCTGGTCCTTGTGAATGAACTTCTTTCCCTTGCTGTTTTCAGATTAAAACAAGGAGCCGTTGTCTGGCGATCACTCCATCTTGAGAAGCCGCCGTCTTTTATTGTAGTAGACGTGGACGCTCCGGAGCGTTACGTGGGTTTGTGTACGTTCGTTCTACCGCGGATTAGGGATTTCAGATCATTTGGTTTTACAGTTTGAATTCCGATCAGAAATTGTTGTATTGGTGAATGATGATGGTGCGGTAAAAGTACGTCCTAACTTTATATATGGCTCATTCTTGACAAAGAATATAACTTAAATTGTCGTTATTACGGCGCATTCAAATGTTAGACTATTTAAAAAATAAAGTGTTAAAGGATTGCAGCGAGCTACATGGATATAGTTTATTTCGACTACTCTGCCGATACGAAAGGTGATACAAATAAGGATAACACATTAGATTTATTCACCTCACTACCTACCTTGATATGACCGGTTATTTACAGGCCGAGTTAAGTCACAATACGAAATAAACCAATTTCTCTCAAGTTATTTTTATGTCGCTAATTCACCACTGAATGCATTATACTTGACCAGTCAACGCGTCATTCTCGCTTCTTTGAGTATCGATCTTTGCTCAGGCATGATACAAAGTACAGACGTAAGCGTGCTGTTCTACGTGTGTTTGGTAACGATTAGCTCTCTTTAAATACAGGATACTCGCGTTTCCTGGTTCAATTTCCAGAAGGCTAATTTGCTTGGTTTTGTGATAGGCCTATGGACAACTAATAGGAGAGATGATACTCTAACTTGGGATGAGGAATAAATTATCAGCTTCTGGTGATTTACGTGATTAGTTTCGGGTAACTTTATATCCCATTCATACAGCCATATATAAACTATAAGCTACTGTACAGTGTACGTTAGTGAGATAGAAACACAGAAATACACGTAGACCTACCCTTTGCGGGTACCCAGTACCTGGCCTTCTGCCAACAAGTCTATATTTATTTATTTAGCAGTTTGGATTTATTGATAGTACACACAAACACTGAACAGATAAAATGGGTATTGACTAGTACTAGGCTAAATAAACCTTAATTGGTTTGCAGAATTGCCCACCGATCTGCTGATCCATAGTTCTTTATGGAGCATATAAAATGTACCTGTACTGTGTAGGTCCCATAAAATCTTTTCTCGAGGTGTCAGAGCCCTTATTCGGTCATCTGCTTACTCATTCAGTAAGCCTCCTTATTTAATTTATGTTCTGTATTTGCTACATCCAAGATAACTGCATTACAAATTATATATTTTTCTGCAGAAGCTTACTTACATACTTTCGAACGTCTTGATTTATCTCGATTTTATAGTCGTATTTTTACTGTTCAACGTTTTCACTAATTAAAAGAGTCACCGTCTTCATATCAAGTACTTGTGCTTTGTACTACAGTGCTGAAAAAACAGAAAAAAAAATCCAAAATATTTGCTCAGTGAAAACTTCAAGAATTATCTGAGTGACATTCCAATATGGGGGAAGAAGCATTGGTTGGAAATGGAGGAGATAATGGGCACCCGGTTTGTTACCTTTTCTACTCTAAATTTAATTTTAAATATCAAGCTTATACTTATATTGCTGGCATTTTAGATGTATTTATCAGTGTTAATAAACAATTTATAGATTTTGTGAATCTAGTCTACTTAAGTAGCTTACCGTACTTCCATTTGAGAATAAAATTCCAATTGAGAGAATTATCTTCTTTTATCTTAAACAGAAAGTGTCATTGATGCCTACTTTTTGTATCGTCTTACCCATCAGGATATGCCGGTTGTGTGCATGGAAATTGAATAGTACGAAACTTGGCAAAACCCTCAGTTATAGTATAATTGATGAATGGGATATTTATATGGAGTTAGGCAGATCCTCATTGAAACTGAATTATCCCTGTTATATATAGCGTTATGTATTTAAATGGGTTTGGAATTTATGTTCATTGGATTGAGTTTGAGTTGACAGACCAAGATCAATGCTATTAGATATTATTATTTATCACAAAAAAGATTTTGACGTCTTGACTCTATTTTATTTTATCATGTCATATTGTTCATTTCTTTACAGAAACCAAAGGCAACATTTTCTTTGATGGTTGGTGTTGCAATGGCTGTCATTGGTTCATCCTTCCAATACGGATATAATATTGCTGTTGTTAATGCACCTGCTGATGTGAGTATTTTAATGAATTTTTAATCAAAAGAACTTGTTTTATTTTTTTATTGTTAAGGAGTTTTCAATTAATTTTGCTTAAATTATATCTAAAGCAAGCCCAAAAAAACTAATTAACAAAAACTAAAATGTCCAAAAGAAAGCTACATAAAACAAAAAGAAGTAGGTATTTGCTTCCTAATCAGTACGTTTTTATCTCCATTGTTGAGTCAAATACATTAAGGTTGATGACTTTATGTACCGTGGCCAAGTAAGATTTGCCATAAATGTCTGGTATTATTAATTGCTTATTAAATCTAACCAATTTAACCTGTTTAATAAACTATGAGAAATTAATGTTGCGTTATTTTCACAGGAAATAAAAGACTTTTTCTTCGGACCACTGGTGGTGGATAATAGTAGTGGTGTTGTGAGTCCTTCAAATAATTTTTCGGAAAGCTCATTTAATGACAGTGTTGGTGCGACCACTGTGTCATCGGATGTTTCAGTTAAGAAGGAACCGGTAATTATACGCTTCATTATAATTAATTAAATCAAATGGGAGTGTGTCTGGTGTGATTTCTCATGTTCCTGTTCAATTACTATATTAACATATAACCATTTTGTGGTAGCAAAGGTCTCTGGGTAAAGTGGTGAATCTCAGCAATTGGAAAAATCACAAAATCATTCATCACTCTATCATTTTCCTAGCCATGATATTATTACAGCTTTTGAGAGATACTTCAATCACCTATTTCAGATCGGTCTTCTTCGCCTCAGTACTTGGTGCTTCATACTTTTGTTAATTGATTTCCAGTATACATTTTCTTCAACATACAAATTTTATTCATTGACATATGGTATATGTTGTGATATCTTCGATCCGCAGTATATATTGTTAAAGGCAATGCTTTTTAAACAATCTTATTAAATTCTCTGTCAATTCTCATCGTTAAAGCCACTTTAAAGTACTCATTGCACTGAATTTAGCAATGATTATTTCTTTCTGGAGATGGTTTTAAGAAATAGTTTATGCAATAAATATTCTGTGAAATGATAAATTTGGATTCCCAAATTGGGAATAATGTTGAACACTTGTTGGCTTTTGATTTGTTTATTTTGCCTGATATGCAGACATGTCAAGTAGTGGATTTACCACATGTAATTAGGACACATGTAGATAGCTGTGTTTGCAGAGTCAAGTAGTTATGCACTGTATCAACCTCTGCAAATTTGTTTTGACCTGATATTGCAAGTCACACATAGTGGTTCTGCAGAGATATACTGCAAAGAATTATATACAAATAAACTCCTCAAATCGTTGATAATGATTCTCGTATTAGTACTGATTTTTATTGTATAAGGTGACATAATATTGGAATTTCAAAGATATAATAAAACTTTTAGCACTGCTATGTAGAGCTGTCCAAAATATTCAATTCGCTTTGGAATATTGGAATCATAAATTATTCGATTCGATTTCTGCAGCAATTCGAAATCAACAAAATCATAATTTTTAATTTTTTATAGTGTGAATTTTCACATAAATTATCAGCTGATAAAAAGATGTCTTTGATTGTTTATTATTTTACTTCCGATTCGGATATTAGATTCGATTCTGTAACAAAAGGGTATTTGCTTTTTGGCCACCCCTAATGCTATTTAATAGTAATGTTACTGATCTTGGTTTTTTCTTGTAGTATTATTTGTAGGAGGTAGACTAAAAGAGATGTTTAAGTCTTCTGGTTTTAGGAATTTTCTTTGATTATTTTTGTTTTCTCGCGTGTCTGGGTAGTTGTCACTGTGTTATTGTCAGTTATATTATTCCCTTCAATAAATTATGATTTAACTATTGTGACAGTACCATACCGGTCCTCATTTTGAAAACATTTGTCTTGCCGCACATGCAATTTACAAGCAGTTATATGGTCATTGTAAATGATTAGTACAAAATTGATTGAATTATAAGAACAAAAGAACAGAAGGCAATACTCTAATTACCTATTTATGCCAGTTGGTCAGTATTTAAGTGGGTCATCTGAGATTTACAATCCTGGAATTACACCATATGTTTGGAATACTAACACTAACCATTTTAGGAAATGCTATTCAATTGTTCTCCTCTTCATTGTATGTGACAACAGAGGCTAAATCTGTGGGTTAAGCTAAGCATTTGTCTGACAATGTATTTCTGTCATGGTTTATAAAAGGCACATACTTGATTTGTAGATATGTTGGATTCATAATAATTGTAGTATATAGTTACAGCTTGAGTTATCGTTCACTGTAATACAATACTTTTGATTCAAAGGAATTGTGTGCTTCTTAAGTAAAGGTCACAGAACCTATAGTACATTCCTCAATCTATTCAATGTTTGTTGTATTGTTATAAACCCATTTATATTATGGGGTTAACTCAGGGACTTTTTCCAAATGCCACCTTCATAATAATCAAGGTTCACACTCCCACTGGGCATATTTTATCAGTTATTCTTATGTCAAAACATCACATACCTCCCAAGTTTTTTTTATTTTTTTATCTTCCTATGCAGTCATCTAATCACTCCCCCCAATAGAGATCCTATGCAAAACAAAGTTGAATTTATTTATACGATCACTCAATGAACCTTTTTTATTCAAACAGATTGATGATGAACTTGAAAATTACAGAGATAATATGTACGCTCTTGCTGTGTCAGCATTTGCGTTTACTGGTATGATTGGATCACTGCTGGTTGGTCCTGTTGTAAAAAAATTTGGAAGGTCAGTAATAAAATTTTTTGGTCGTTCTTCATGAATGTATTACATACTCAAATAACCTACATTAAATTAGTGGATGAAAAGAAAAATATAAAATGAATATCCCATCCTTCTTATCATTTGAGAAATATTATTTTATTAAATCCACAAGACTTATGTTCCTAATTTTAGACGCGGGGGTTTGATGGTGAACAACATAATTTCCTTAGTTGCCGCAGCGTTTCTAGGATTCTCAAAGCTTGCAAATAGTTTTGCTATGATCGTAATCGGAAGAGCGTTGATTGGTGTATTTGCAGGTACGAACTTCAATTTGACTAATTTTTTAAAACTTTTCTTGAAAAAATATATGCACCCTATTAATGGATGGGGATGGGGATAAACAGCTTAAAGTTGTGCAAAACCCAGTGGTGAATCTATGATATTATTATGTTTTAATGAAAAGACAGGTTGAGTTTCAGTCCATCTGTGGCTCATGTTTATCCCATTAAAAATTTATTCTATCAAGCATGAACCACAGATGGACCGTGCTTTGGCTGTGTGATTATGCTCAACAAAAACATATGTTCACTGTCCAGAATATTTTTCAGACTGGAAACAATATAAAACTGAAACCAAGTTATTGTAATCTGTTTTATTTGCTTGATACATAACATGTTATCACTGAAGTATTCCATCAAACAATATATTTATTGGCATTGCTACTAAGTCAGTCAATGCAAATATATATTCACGAGACGAACAAACAATGACTGATACTTAAAAATCGTTTCTAAACTACAATTGAGAATTATGGCACAATAAACAACATCATAATCGCCACTGTTCATTTCTCAATTAGATTAGAACAGTGCCACAGCGTTAGTACATAGATTTGTGATTCATGATTCTCAGGAATTAACTTTTATGGTTTGCTTAAAAAACGTAACGATAAACAATGTTTACATCTTTATTTTTTAAAGTTTGAAAATATTCTTGCCATTATTTTGTCTCCCTATAATACATTTTATTGGAATATTTACAATTAAGATCTCCGGTAGGATGGGGAAGTTATTACACACAGTCAAAATATTGTATTTACTGAGGTATCGTACGAGTCGTCACTCCTATTATTGGGAATTCTCCCGGGGAGTGAGTGCTATTTATTGAATATATCTCACACATAGAAAGGGGGCGTTTCCATAACACGTGGAAAAGGTTATTATTGTGGATTCAAATTTGCGCACTATGCTATTTGATATTACATTTCATTCTCAGTATTTGGAGGGCGTTTCTACTTAGAACGTTCACACCCCTTTGTTACTTGGATGTTCTTCTTATCCTTTGTTAGATTTTGACAAATCTGTCCATGTGATGTAATCTTACCAGGAACTCCTATCATAACGAAATTTCTCTTTCAAGTAGGCATTCGATTATATGAATCCAAATTGTTTCATTTATTTATTTATTATTAAATATTTTATAAAGCGTAATCAATTTTCTGAGTACTTTTTAATGAAAATGGGTTTTCTGATATGCGATATAGTGATAATCTTTGTTAACTGTTGATTTTTTTTTGTATGTCTAAATTGTTGATAACATATCAAACAGAAATTTCATTTTATATAGAGTGTGCGCCATAGATAGGCTATCTACCTAACAGCGATCCGGTTTCGTGATGTCATGCATTTTGAATGGTCATGAAACTTGCTTCTCTTCCTGTTTCTGAAACGCCCCCTTCAATAGCGTAACATTTGCTTGTGATTCTAATGTCATTATCACGACGGGTAGTGTGCCATTATAATTAGTTTTCTGACTTGTATTTCAAAGACAAGGTCATAACTGTTATCATTACCAAGTTCGCTCATAGGACGTCCTTATTCAATAGTGGGCGTTGACTGTTAAAACAAATATGTTTATTAACAGAATTTTATCAGTAATTTTTTTTTATAGATCATGCTTATCTATCATTATCGTTTATCAAGCATGTTTCATAAATGGAACATTTTCTCTTGATCTATCCTACTGTGGTGATAGTTTTCTAGAAAGGGCATCAAAGAGAATATATTTTCAATAATGTCAATGATGGCGCCTTGAAGATATCAGTGGTTTTTTCCGAACGGGAAACTTTAGATCATACTAAGTATGGCCGTAAACGGGTCATATCTTTTTTTTTAAATATGGCTATTTCGTGACTTGGTCAGGACAGGTAATTCGCATACATACCTTACTACGATTATGATCAGGACATCCGCCACTCCCCTGAACCTCAGACCAATCACATCGCAGGAAGATTTGTCGCGTAACGGGGCGGGACTAATAATAGTTAGTCATACCTAGTATCTACTTTTCGCTATGAATCAAACTCCTCTTCAATTTAAACAATTCACATGGTAATTTTTTTTATTTTTGTGTGCAATAGATGTGATCAAGATATCAATTGTCAAACGTCCTGTCTGACGGGTTTTATCACTTTCGTAATGTGAATAGACTGAAAAACTGGAATATTTTGCCACTAACCAAATTCATGGCTTGTTATTTTTCAACTACTAGACGTTGCTTGTTTCTGAAAGAAAGAAAATAACTTTATCAATTAAAATCTTTTCAATATCTAAATAAAATTTTTGATTGGGGTAAACATGAGCCATAGATGAACTGAACCACAGCCAGTTGTATATTTACCACTGGGTTTTGCACGACTTCATGCTGGGTATCCCACCCCATCCTTTAATGGGGTACATAACTTTTTCAAAATAAGATTTAAAATAATAATCAAATCCATGATTTCAATTACTTTATGTGGTTGGTTATTCGAAAACGAAATATCCAGTCCCACCCCTTATTTGAAGTTTTGTCTGTTATAATTCTGGTTTTTCATGAAGCTCCCGATCAGAAATTTTAGTTTTGTCAAGCATGAGGTTCATATGGATTTTTCGTCGACGGGATCCATCATACTTAACCAAAGAAATTTTGGCAAATTTTTTTCCATTGAAAGCAGGACATTCATAACGCCCAAGATAAACTTCCACGTCATCACCTCTCAAGGAAAAATTCTATCCACTAGTTGATTTCTATTCATAATCATCGCATGCTTGACCAAACGAACTGCTTTGCTTTGTCCACCCAAAATTTCGAGAGAATGTTCCTCATTTTCGTTTTCGAGGACAACGCCCACGCCACGTCATGATGGAAGAAAATCTCACTCCGATAACACGGGCAAATTGAAAACGAGCAAATACAAATCATCATTATTTGAGTTGAATAAAAATCAGTAACAAATGCGTCCGAAGTTAAAAACGTTTTGCTTCAAGTCAGCATGACCGCCCCAACTATTCCATTATTAAAAATTAGTGAAAAGAACGTCATATTCGCTTAACATAATATTTTCAAACGGAATTGAAAATGATTCGAGTAACCTACTTAAGATAAACATACAGTACTTAACTATAACCACAAATTAAATCAGCACGCCGTACATGTCATTATTTCAAAAAAGGTCGTCTATCGGTGTGTTAAATGTCATCCAATCTAGGCGTTTGTTCATTCACCTTTGCCAAGCATTGGCCATCGATGGATCGCGACCACAAGGTTCGATCTATCTATGTTCAATGCTTGACCATATCTTGTTCAAGCAACGTTATATTGGTATCAACATTTATGCGTCAACAGTGTCGTTGTACTGAAAAAGTTGGTTTCAAATTAAACAATTTTAGTTGTAATTTATCCAGGAATTCTTTGACTTTCTTAAAACGACACCGCCTATATGCGTTACCGGCAAAGTAGCATTTTGCCGGTGTAATTATCCACTTAGAGCCTGGTACAAGGATTCTTTAACAAATTTCACGGATTTTAAGCTGTTCCAAACGATTTCAATGAGTAGCACGGCACTTTAAGTACACGCTTCACTCGTGGTCAGTGGTTGGCCAAACGTTAATTATCGCCTTGTTCCAACGCGAAAACTGGCTTGTTGTACCCTGGGGCAAATGTCGGAATTGTGTTTGTTTTTATTTATTTAAAAAGTACACATCTTGTTCCGTATTAGAAGCACAAACTTGTTTTAGTCTGCCCACACCAAATCGGGGCTTGAACATTACAATTTAGTTCGACAAGATCCCAATAAGAATCTTACAAATGCGCATCTATCGTCACAAATTTGCAACGCAAAAGCCGATCGAGGTCAAGTTGATTTTGAACTCTGTATTGACAAAACTGGAATTTTAATACAGAGACCACGTTTTACTCGTTCACCTCTTGTCGTTTCTCTGAATGATTTCACAGTTCGCTTTTCTTTACGTTCGTTATGTCACGTACGTCGGAAACGTCATCAGGTGAAGCTCACAACGTCATCAAATCCCATTGAATTATGTCACGGTTTGAGGGCGAATGACGAAAAGATTCAATTACAGATTTTTCTAATTGTCATTGTTGCCTAACTTACCGATTTACATTTTTGGAGACTCATTTTTATATTCTGTGATATCATAATATGTCACCATTTATATATATACATATATGCCATTGTTCACAATAATTTATATGTCATAACTTTAAACATTCATTATCGCTGCCACCATCGCTGATTCATACTTGTTCCGCCATTTTACGTTGATAAAAAAATGACTGGATTGAGCTGTTGTAATAAATAAAGAAACGAGACCTGAAATATATGTATATCCACCAGATTTCACAATGCAATACAATCTAATAGAGAGGTTAAAATTTCCATACACGAGAAATGTATAAGGATATATATGAATCTTACCCTATTTACCAAAAAATCAGCTCGGCGCTTTTAAAATTAGTTGAATTTGTACTCTGTATTGACGAAAATAGAATTTTAATACGGACTACACGACACGCCGTCATTTACGTCATTCGCTGCTGCCCGTCTCGAAAATACCTGTTCGTCACCTTTACGCTTGCAGAGCCACGTAGGTCGTATACGTCATCAAGTAAAGCACCCAACGTCATCAAATTCCATTGAATTATGTCACGGGAAGAATGACGAAACCGTCAAAAAAAATTCTCAAAATGTTTTTTATTGTTGCGTAACATCCTACGTACAAGGTCAGACGAATAACTACTTTTGGAATCGCGGCCACCTTGTATCCTAGAAAAGCATTTCCACATCCTTTTTGAAGTCTCAGTCCCATACAATGAAATCACTTTTAGGTTTAAGCGCATCAAACTTTAAATTATTGTACATGGGATTTTATAATAAACATTTTTGTTTTTCACATTGATACTCAAATGAATTATCCAAATCTTATTCCCTCGTCTCTTTTCAGGTCTTGCCACCGGTGTTGTACCAATGTACATTGGTGAAATATCACCTAAAGAATGGCGTGGTGCAATAGGTGTTTTGAATCAACTTCTTATTACCATTGGGATATTAGTAGCACAGGTATGATTGAAACTATTGAAAACTTTGATTTTGACCGATTGAAATACTTTATTTGGCAATGACCTCTCATCATTTCGAAAGAGTAAGCTTTTCGAGCAATATCACTTTTCGAATTGTTTAAATTTTATGTATTTGTTTTGTCAAGTATGAGGCACGGATGAAACGCGCTTTTATAGCGCGTTCCATCGGTGACTCATGCTCAACAAGAAATGGTTGGACGCACTTTCTCAGTTGGAATGTTCCTTGATAGATTTCAGTACCACTAATTTCCATCACCCACCCTTTCTGCATGATTCAGCTCTTCGGCCTCCAGGGAGTGATGGGAACCTCAAGTCTGTGGCCGTGGTTGTTTGCTTTCACCGCTGTTCCGTCAATTCTGCAAATGATCTCAATTCCTTTCATGCCGAAGAGTCCTCGATATCTTCTCATCGATCAACACAAAGAAGACGAAGCCAGAAACGGTGAGTTTTTGAATGGAGAACTACATAGACTTAGAGTTATGTAGATATTTGTTTTCAGGGGCGAGCTAAATATATATATTTGAGGTTGCGCGTTCCAACTCGTGAGTGTTGGAAACCCTTCGGGATTCCACTATATATATATTCATTTCGGCAGTAAGTGAACGGTAACGCAATACTTTATTCTTGACCACATAAACAACCACCATCGACTTTCCAGTCAATGCAAAAACACTATCAAGCATGGGCACTGGTGAAACGCACAAAGGCATAGTTCATATATGGTCCATACATGTCAAATGAAAGATGATGATTAGCAACAAAACGACATATCTAGCTATCGTCTGTATTGCATCACGCGCAACAAGACAAGTTATTCCACTTCGTTGGTATGTTTGATATAGCAAGAGTTGCAAAATAATAGCGTTCATGCAACCGCACAACTTTTGATTTTCGCCAGCTTGATAAAATCGCCTCAAATTTTAGAATTTTTTTGCTCGAACGATTATTGGATTTTATAATTGAAAGCCCATGAATTATTCAAACGTTCTGAATGTTATGTACTTCACGGGCTAGACGATTTCGACAGTTCGGGTCAAAAACAAGTCAAAATTTCTGGCTTATTGGAAAATTGAAAAAAGTCACGTCCTTACAATTGGATACCTCGGTTGCCATATGATGAATGTCAATAGAGCCAACTTAATTTTACTATGAAATATTTTACTATGAAATGCCTGGAAATAGCTTGCCACTTTTAGATTCGAATCGGTGTTCCTAAGATTCCAATATTTAATTTATGTGATTCGATATGGTTCGACAACGGTTTTTCCCAATCGGAAATTTTGTTTTGTCAATCATGAAACACAGATGGGCCGCACCTCGTCGATGCGATCCATCAGCGTCTCAAGTTTAACAATAATATGTATGATGTTCAAAATATTTCTGATCGACTTAATCAACTTTTATGAAAGAAGTTGAGATTTTACAAATTCTCAAACCTATATCGAAAAAAGCTAGCGGTTTACTCACATTCTTCCGTAAATTAACTTAATAGCATCAATTAAACAAAAATCCGATTGGACATGATATGATTCGATATTCCATTCGAAAATAAAAGTATAGCATGCTACACAGTGCACACGCGTAGAATGACATGATTATATGCGATTTATATTATTACTCACGCTTAGGCTTAAATTTTGTGCTAGTTTGCTGTTTTCCAAACAAACTTGCTATAAAACGATCTTTAATTTCTAGTTCTTGTCAAACTGAGAGGAACTGATAATATTGTGAATGAGATGGAAGACATGAGACAGGAGGCAGATTCCGAGTCATCAGTCGGGCAATTGTCCATGCTACAATTATTCAAAGACAGAAGCGTACGATGGCAGTTGATTACTATTTTAATTTTAATGATTTGTCAACAACTTTCTGGAATCAACGCGGTAAGATAATTCGAAAATATTTTATTTTATCACGAGTGTCGTAAATTATCATTTTTATCTGCGGATAATGTATTGCCGTTGTCAGCAAAATCTTCTGTGCATTCTTTTCTGATTTGTTTAATCGAATTTTTGCAAATCGAATAGGTGACGGATTAATGGAGTATTGTCCGGTTTATGAAAGCTTCAAAGAATCCAAAATACTCCAATCCGAAATATTTCTAACAAACATGTATTTTATGCCTGATGGATCGCGTCGATTAGGCGCGGTCCATCTGTGGTTCATGCTTGACCAAATATAATTTCTTGCGCTTGAATCCTAATATTGTTTGATTTGGTCAAGTAGACTCGTAATAGCATTAAAATGCTGACTTACAGTTATATGGTGGAATTATTGCTGTAACGCACTTTAGTTATTTCGAAATCAACTCTTCTTAGTAAACTGCTCAATCTGCATTCTATTGCATATCTAAGGGATCGCACAGCCGGGTCAAGCTTGGTTGATGAGATAGACCGGCGTTTCCAAACACTAAGCGTCTCCGATCGTGCGTAGTAGGTCTCGTCATAGTTTTAACCATAATAGATATCTCGTCCAGCAGCATTCCTCTGTTGCCGCAATGCTTGTAGTCAATCAACTTATGGCGAAACGATTTCGTAATTTTGTGTAATGTTTAAATATACTATATCATCGCCTGATCATTTTGATAAATAACAAAATTTCAATTCTATGACGTGGCTGAATGAATAAGCGCAATTTACAATTTTTATCAACTATAGCAATTAAATAATGCTAGCCTTCTTGATTGCAGTAATTTCTCTCTTGTTTGATCCATAGTTGAAAATTTTTACGACTGCGAATAAGCTTAGGGGGGTATATAATTCATTATATTTTCAATTTGTTGTAAAATATATGCCTTATCCGTTATATGTACATTGTGTTTTCCTGATCGAAGCAAATTCGACAGCTTAACGGACATTCGATCGATGAATATTTCCGTTTTGACTAGCTGAATGGATGACTTGATTCAATTCTGCGAAAGGTTATCATATTTCCATCGAACTTACTGTTATAAATACAGTTAAAATATTATGGAAGTTGAATGTGATTTGTTTATCATTTTCAATGTACTTTTGACCATGCCAAGCTTAATGCATAAATAAACACTAAATCGGTGTAGCCAAAATATTAGCCTTCCGCGGGTCACGCATACGTTTTGTTTTGTTAGTTACCACAAGATGGAAATAGATCATTTTCTAACTAAAACTGACGTAATTCAATATATTATATTGCTCACCCATCGTTCAAAATTTCAATCTCATACCAATCTTTTTTCCTTAATTCAGGTCTTTTTCTACTCGAATCAAATTTTCGACAAAGCAGGGATTCCTAAGGGAAATCAACAAGACTTGGCATCTGTTGGCGTTGGAACCGTTAATGTACTTATGACAATCGTCAGCGTAAGTTTGTATATATTAGATTTATATTCTGTCTATCACCAGATCAGAAAACTTTTTTTTGTTAAGCATGGGTATGTGGCTCATATTTGAAACAAAATTGAAATTTTAACTGCGTTTTAACCTAACATCTTTTGACTGGTTCATACCGCTTCGACTGCGCCATCCATCTGTGGCTCATGCTTGATAATATTAAACTTCCATAAGAATGAGCCTCTTAGGTTCTAACCAGTATACCATACTAGACAAATAGGTGGTATTATTTTCAGTGAGTTGATTAGATTAGACTATATTTATCTCAATTTATTCATCTGCTAACACCGTCAGCCGTCGCTAGTCTGGTGTGGTTGAAAGTTAATCTGGGTGCAGTATATTCCGGAGTACTTAAATGTGGGATTGTAACTTTTCAACGCAGTCAATTTTGAATTTCAAATATATTTTTCTGGAACGGAGACACAAACTATATTCCTCGACAATTTGTTTTCTCCCCTAAAGAAAATATAATCAAAATAAATGAAAAGGAATTTTCACAAAATTGAGAGTTTGAATCGCCTCAAATTTGGCATGCGTTCGAATCTCTTCCAAAACGCGTCAACGTGTTTTTTTCTTTTTTTTTTATAGCCACTTAGAGTGGATCGCCCTGTCCAAGGCCCTGTTACAGCGGCCACTTAGAGACGGGCAGGGTTACAATTGCTGGAAAGATATGATCTTTACTTGTTCGGCATAGCCTACCCAAGTTATTACATCCTGGGTTGAGTGGTGGGCATAGATAAGTGAGCCGGACTCGCAGGAAATCTGCAACCTGCGATGCCAACATGTTTAACCACTAGGCCATCGTGTCCACGCAAATGAGCGTAATGTTGCGTAATGTCATATTGTTTGAAACAATCTGCTATTTCTATTTGCTGCTATATATATATCGTGATCCAAGTGTATGCTTCGATGAACATACTTGCAATAGATTTTACAAAATTTTCGAAAAATCCCGTTAAATTGAGTTTGAAACTATTTTCAAATAATTGCTCGGCTTATAATACTTCAAATTGAATCTATCTTTCATTTTATTCAATATTTCGATTTTTCTTTTTATTCCAGGTTGGAATTATTGAATGGGCTGGACGAAAATCACTCCTTGTATGGGGTTTCGGTATGATGATATTTTGGTGCATCGCCATGACAGTCGTTCTTAACTTGATGTTGGTGATGGAGGTACGATTTCTCTTTTTAAAAATATTGTGTCCAAATATGTTTTCTCGAGAACGGGTCACTGAGGCGCGGTCAATCTATGACCTATGCTTGGCTAAATGAGAGCGTTTTTCAACTGAACTAAAGCTGGGCAAAACCGAATCATTGGAATTCGAATCTGATTCGAATATTTTTTCGAATCTGATCGAATCACCATTTTTTTGTAAATAACGAATATCCCATTTTTACTATTATAACTTGTCTCAATTGTGATAATAAAGAAATTTATATTTTGTAACATATTTTCAATTCACACTAAGAGCAACAACTTTCATATTTTAACGACGAAATATAATCGATTTTGGTCAAATTTGACCAAAATCGATTGCATTTCGTCGTTAAAAATGAAAATCCTAGTTCACACAACAAGTTTTTGTTCCTATGAACGATTCACGACTGATACGAATAAATTGTGCTTCGAATCAACGAATCGAATTTCCCGGCCCTAACTTGGAGTACGCATTTTTCATGTATTAATATATTATGGAAATTTTCAGGGATGGATTTCATATTTGAGCATCGCATGCGTCATTGGATATATTGTTGGATTTGCTATCGGACCTGGTAAGTATCATTATAATTTGCCTTCAAGGTTTTAGGTTTATATTATTTTAACGAAAAACGAATATTTCAACTTAAAACGATTTTTGTTTTTGAGAATATCTACCGTCAAAATGTGTTTAAAAACGTGTATGATATTGCCGTTAAAATCTTTTTTATCTATTATCCCATACTAGCATTGATTTTGTGGACCTATATAATGCTCCCGTCAGAAAGTTAAATACGAGTTCTTACAGTAAACATCAGGGGTATATTGTATTCGACTTTCTCGAGTTAACCTACCCAGCAGCTAACTGACAAACGTCAGTAACGAAATAAAGCTATCTCTTTGTTATCTATAGATAAAATATATTTATCTAAAAGGGAATTAAATATTGCAATGTGTACATTATATGGATTATCTTCTTAAAATGAATGTTTATTTTGATGCTGTGTTTTAGGTCCAATTCCATGGCTTGTAACGGCCGAACTTTTCCGACAAGCTGCAAGACCACCTGCTTTCATGATTGCCTGCATGGTAAACTGGGGATGCAACTTTCTGATTGGAATCGGCTTCCCAGCGGTCAATGTGAGTATGCTATTTTATTTTAGTTGCCTGTTATTTAACAGACATTTTTTTGATGTTATAGCTTTTAGCGAGGAGCATAACATCACCGAAGCCACATGTTTTTTTTTTTTCAATTAATTACTACGAAATACAGTGCATTTAGTGGAATCTGTTACTCGAGGGTGACCGAGATAGAATATCTTATGTTCCAGAATCGAATTAAATATTCAAGTCAGAAGTCATATAATATACAAGCGTAGATGTCCTTTTATCAGCTTTACGTGAAAACCACGCTCAAGATTACCATTTCTTTTCGAATTGTTGCAGAAATCGAATGGAATAATTTATAATTCAAACACCGCGAATCGATTATTTGGGCAGTCCTCTACTATAACATCAGTGTTCTGCTCTTTATCAAGAAATCCCTGATCAGTATTCTCCATTTCATGGGAAATGTAGGTTGCGCTACAAAAATGTCAAGAATGAATTTTTATGGGAACATTTTGAATCTTGATATGTTCTGATTTATCTTTATTTACAGAAATCGGGGTTAAATATTATAATATAATGTATTAATTATTTTTTTTTACTTTTGCAGAAAGTAACAGGACCCTGGGTATTTTTGATATTTATGGTTGTATGTACGGTCGCTACAGTGTTCTTAGCTCTTGTTCTTCCTGAGACGAAAGGAAAAACCTTCCAAGAAATCAACGATCTTTTTGCGAAAAGGTAAAATTAATATATCTACCATAGTTCGAATTAGAGAAAAGGAAGAGTAAAATCTTCGATTTTAGCAAATAGTTTCGTATTTTTATTCTAATCAAAATGAATCGCAAATGACAGCGACAGCGTGGCGACAAAAAGTCTTTTTTGGTTTCTACACTAGCAATAAACTGAACATTGCGGCTTCAATAACGTTGCCCAGAATTATATGTTGTTGTGATTGCCACTCAATTATAAATTTTGCTTCGCCTAACTTGTAAAACACGATGTTTGGCAGCACATTGTGGTGTGTATGCAGAGTATCAGAATTGACATCAATTTACCGCTCAGTTGCAGTAATTGTTTATTGCCAAAAAACGAAACTGCTGATTTGATCAGATTTATGCAAACTATGGGCTCCACGAACTGTCGATAATAATTGACCTAACACTCATCTATACTTCTATTTCAATATCACCTAGAGAAATTGCTGTCAAAGTAAGGCGATGTTACTGCATTTTATAACAGTGTCTGTCAAATAAGATATGTATTTGTTTTTGATCTTTATTTTACAGAAATGGACTAAAACCGGGCAGTGCACGACGAGACGAATCATTGAAAATTCCTCTCAAAGACATGGGTGTGGGAGCAGAAACTCACGATCCAGCTTCGGGTGACAGAGTTTAGTGAGAGGTTGGAAGTTTTCGGACACGCACATTTTTTCATAGTTTTGCATCAATATATATATTACCTGAGTGTTTCCGTTAAATGTTTCGTTGAATATTAGATGCTATCGGATATCGCAGAAGAAAATTCATTGAAGATCTCAACCACTATTAAGTTCAATAATGAACCTGAAATACAATGCGGCATTGTTTCTTGAAAAAAAAAACACCTTTAGCGCAAAAGTTACACCGATTTTTACGAACAATGCACGATTTTTCTGCGTTGCACTTTTTGCTTTTTGTTATTTTCGCAGATGTTATGTTGTTTCATTTTTATTATTTAGGTAATTTTTTTTTTATTTATTATGCTTTTTGCATGCTCTGCCAATGAGAACTTAGTGTTTGTATTGTGTCGGTTGTGAAAGTGTTTTAGGACCTAACCTACACTATAATAAGAAATGCAACAAAATCACTGGTCTTTGACAGTAATTTTACTTGACGGTATTGAAAAAAAATCAAAATTGACTTTTTTGACCAAATATGGGGTGTTGATGGAAAGTACCGCGAAGGTGCGGTCCATCAAAACCCATAATTGACATAAATCTCATCAACATAGCGTTTTTTAACTTTGGAAGTATGCAATTACTGCAAATGACCAGTAAATTTACTGTACTTTTGTTATAGTGTTGGTATGTATGGTTTGTCGTAAACTTCTTTCCGACTTAATTGAAGTCGTTTTCTTAGGTATGAGTCACCGATGGATCGCGCTGCCGAATCGCGGTCCAGCAGCGACTCTTGCTTCACACAAATATAATTTTTTATGGGGTGAGGGTCATTTAAACAAGATGGTCATCATGATCAGTAACCTAGCGATACGTTTTATCTCGCTTATGACCAATAGGAGAAAAAATGAAATCGAAAAAATGCTATGTGTTTTAGCTTTGCTAAGTTAGATGAACGCTCTACTGTACCACGTGGGTGCTATATTTTACACCATGGTTCGAGTTGCGTCAGCAGTGACGTCATCATAAATTTAATATTTTTTTATTACTTTTAATTATTTGTACTATTTATTGCTAACAACTAATAACGCCTGTAGGTCGTTTTAAAAGGATGCAAGGTTTGAAACATGATATTGTCGAATATCATGTTATCATGTGCGCACCATGTTTGATCTAATAATATATTTCGTTTTACCAGAGATGTCCCATAACTAATAATTCAATATTTTGATACATTCTGAAAAATTAATTCTGATTTTGAAATATTGGGAATTTATATCCATATGCTTACGGATTTAAGCTTTCTTAGAGGTAAATATTATAAATCATCGATTATGGAAAAAAAAACATGTATAAGAAACGATATAATTCTAGTCTCACCAGCCCCTTTACTCCTAATGTTGGATGAAAGGTGATGGATTTTACCGTCAAAAATGACTTTAGTTTATTGTAAATGAACATTTCACCCTTTCTTAAAACATTTATTTCCGAATGTATTAAAATATGGGATTCGTTTTATGAATCTCCGTGTTAAGCACATTATTACACTGTGAAAGAATTATTACGTTTGAATATCCCCGTATGTTATGGAAAATATGAAATTTGCGGAATTCTGGTACAGAATGATGAAACTCACAAGAAAGTTAACCGTATCTAAACAGTAATTTTGATATTCTCAACGAACGGCTTTTCAGTATGAAATAGAGAATATATCCAAATTAATTACGCGTGTTGTTCAATGCAATATTTTTTCATTTTAGTGTAGTATCCCAATCAGGGGAATTTGATCAAAACATTTTCGTTCGTCAAGCACGAGACGCAGATGGATCGCGCCGTCGAGGCGCGACCCATCTGTGACTTATGCTTGGCGAAATAAAATTTCCCGATTGTGTAGGCAAGAGGCCAATGCAATATTATTTACACGTAGTATATTATTATACCCATTCTATGAGTTTGTTAAGCATGAGCCAAATATGGGATATCCCCTAACCACATTCAATATATTGTGGTCTAGGCTTGACATATATCATATTAGTTTTGTACATAATGGATTTTTTTGTTTTTCTTTATTTTCTACGTTTTTCATTTATATTTGTTTGAGTGAATTTAATGGTTCATTTAGTTTATTATATTAGGACTAGTAAAGGATATCAATACGATCAGATCGTCGGCTGATCGTCGATTTTTAGCGAAATTTACCGATGCCGGCTATAACCGATATTTTAATTTTAGATTGCTTCCTAAATCTAATAAAAATAGACAGAAACGTTCAAAAGGAAAAAAAATGTTTGAACGGATCCTCAAGTTGGCAATTAACATCATTTTGTATAGTAACATATAAAATATTTGACCAAATTTGCTGTGATTCAGTATGCTTTCAAAATGATTTCGGTTAGTTTTATGCATTTCATACGTTTATGACCGGATATTGATCACCGTTTCCAATTCGATCTCAACCACTGAAATTTGTGAACGTGTACATCTTTTTAATTCCGACTATAAATTATTTGTTCAACTGTGAAATCTCATAAAAGCCGGTGCTTATCTTTTCCCTCTGTATGCTAAAAAGTGAACTATATATTTCAATATCGGTGCATTTACAAATTATTTTTACGTCACAAAATGGATTTTTTTCCCTTTTTTTTTCTCGTGGCATAAGTCGGTATAAATTATACATATCGAGCATTCATGACATAAATGTTATATTTTTTTCTGATAATTTTGCCCTGTAGATGATACGACATTCATCCAAGCTCCACTTCTGGTACTAGATCTACTCAGCGTCTCAGGGTAGAACCGATAATCGACGGGTATTCTATATTTTCCCCGTTAATAACGCCATATTTACTATTCGGTAAAAACACATCCACTGACCCACTGGCAAGGTCCATCTGTGACTCGTGTGGATAAAAGTATTTGTGATGAAGATGATAAAACCAGTGAGATATCTTGCCAAGCATGGGCCACAGATGGACCGCGCCTGGGCGGCGCGATCCATCAGTGACCAATGCTTGACTAAACAAGCTTGGTCATTTTTCCGATTGGGTGAACGTATTAAAATATTCAACTAATTACGGGATTTTATATATTTAATTGAATGATCAATGTTCTAGCGTATTCTAGAGTCTTAACTCAATTTTAATTGGGTTCTTGCTCGTTTATTTTCTTCCTGCCCAGTTTATTTATGTCACACGTTTGAAGATTGCTAAGGCTACGAATAGATTTTCGGTATATCATTGTTAATAAGAATAAACTCCGTCACATTTTACACAATATATATTGAAATTTGCATAATGCAGACTTGCCTTGCCACTGCTCTTACATGCACTCTATTTATTGCTTTTTCTGTGAATCTGTTTAATGAATGTGCTTCATTTCTGAGTTCGCCCATACCAATCGCATATTGTAAAAAATGCAATTTTTGACACGACCGAATATTCAATAGAAAGAAATATCGCCTGATCAATCGCATAAGCCATCTTGCAAATGTTTCATTTAGTTTTTTATGTGGATTGTTCATATCTCCCCTAATTAGAAAAAAAAGAAAAAAAATGTTGAAAACATTTTATACAAATTGATTTTTTATCCGAAAAAAATAAATTCATAACTCTTAATTTTATAAGGTCCTGTGTGGACGTTGTCAGAAAATATTGTGTCAAAACACATTTAACAAGGATGGGACGCTGATGGATCGCGCCGCGGAGGCGCGGTCCATTAGTGGCACATGCTTGGCGAAATAAAATTTTTGATAAGATCGATTGCTCACGTCTTTTGTGAAATATTGTTTAATAGTTTTCATAAATTTACACTGTTATTCAATAATAATATTATTACTGCACAGACACATTTCCACATATTGATCTCGTTTATTGGTCACCAGGATTTAATATCGTTTTCCATTTCGATTATTTTGCATGTTTTTCGATTCCCCACCAATCGCTTCGTGTTTTAGATGCATTTTAAATTTTGCATATTCAACAGTTACAATGTAATAATATTTTTTACACAAATTTCCGTCCAACTTATTGCTTAACATACCTGTTCAGTTGTGTAAAAAAAATCCGAGACTTGGACGATCGACGGATATATAACCCATGCACGTATCATCTGTGCTAAAGGAATTCTGGATTATAAATGATAATTTCAACGTTAACGATATTTTGAGAATGATATAAATCGGACTTCTGGGTATTAAATAGTAATTATCGGGACAATTCTATTTTCGCTTTTAAGGTAAAGTCGATTGCAAGCTTTTTTCATACTTTATACACACAACTAATCAGAACACTGTTGGATTTTAATATACACAATTTCGTCTTTATTATCATACTCATGTCCGAGTGAACCCATGCTTTAAATACGTAACGCACAACACCGTATTGCATGTGTTATTTCGATTGGCTTGACTCAATTATTTTTCACCCTTAAACTGACTGTAATCATCATTTGCTTTGTTAGTACAGAACATAGACGGAACATGTCGCACAAACCATCTCGCATCTATGGTTGATGCTTTATCCATTTTTGAATTTAACTTGTACATATATTTTTTCTTGTATTTGCTAGTGCTGATTATTTTTATCATCAACATATTAATAATTACTTCGATTATCAATAAATAAATAAACACAGTTTACGATCCATTTTTCCTATTTTCTAAAAAAGTGATAAACCCAAAATCTTACGAACGGTAAAAAACGCACGAAATTTAACCAAATATTCTCCAAAACTGGACAACTTTCTTGCTAATGAAAAAACAGTCTAGTTCACGAGGTCAATGTTGATTGTTCTGAGTGATTTTTTTCTCGTGGCTAATACCCCTTTAATACGCAATTAGCAGGGCTGGGCAATTCGACCCAGTGATTCGAGTCTATTTGAAGTGCATTTTATTCGAAACAATCATGGCTTGTTCTTGGGGAAAAAAACTTGCTAAATAAATTAAAATTTTCAACGACAAAATGCAATTTGACCAAAATTGATTACATTTGTCGTTAAATTGTGATATAGAGACATGTAGACTCCTAGACATGTAGCCTAGTGTGAATTGAAAATTCACCATTTGCTATCAAATTCTCGATTTTCACGATGGAGACGCGTTGTAATTATAATAATGGGGTATTAGTTATTTACATGGAATTAGTGGTTCCATCAGATTCGTATTCCGAATAATTCGGTTTTGCCCATCCCCAGCAGTAGTTAAAAATTGTCTTGAAAAGAATATTATGATGTAGGTATCACGGCGCAAGCCTAATGTGCTTCAATTATTTAATAATACTCGTCAGGATGGTCTTGAGATTATCTCGAAGAAACTGATTTTAAAATTGAGAATTCTAAAGATTTCAATGAATTTTAGCACTGAAATGTGTGAAAGTCGGTGGATCGTTTAACTTGGTATTCCAGGTCAAATTTGAGACGCGTCGATGAGTACGATTCTGCAAATACAATTTTATCAAATGCTTGAAATCTGAAATTATTTGAAAAATGAACACAAAATATCGTATTGATAATACCATGGACTGGATAACTTGTAGGCTTCATGAGCTCAACTGGACAAAAGAATGACAAGGAAAACATTCACCTGCGACGGTGACGCAAGGGCGACGATGTCACGAATTTTCCTGGCTGTTTTGAAACATCTCTTTTACAGAGTTCCCAAATCTTTACAAATACACCTTTTTCTTCTTGAGGAAGCGACAAAAAAATTACCATGAAAACTGCTAGGATCATCAAAGTACGTTGTATGTTTTGGCCGGAGGTGGGCCACAGTAGGCTACCTTGAAACGGTGATATCTGAACACGCTTTGGCAAGTTTTATATTTATTCAATACAATGATTATATCTCAGTTAAAGTTTTTTTCAATATGGAAATTTTCTAGTAACGAAATAGAGAATTAAATTCCTCATTGTTTTTAATTGCATAATGAACAAACATTTGTCATAGAAGTTAGTATATTCTTCGTGAATAGTAGCCCACTACCGTATTTCAGCTGAGAGTGTTCTCATGGTTGACGTTGATAATTCTTTTATTCGCAGTTTTAAACCTTCGATAATAATGCAGCCTCGTAAAAATAAGTTGTTTGTAAATGTAGCCGTGTTTTGTTGGACAAATGTACGGTTTTCCCAGTCTGCCGTAATATTTAACTATTGTCAATTTTTCTTTGCAGTAATTATTAGTTCTCGTGTCGCCAATGGATTCCTTATTAACGAATCACACTCTCTTGTATCCATCTCGCTTGAAGGCAAGTTCAAGATTCCTTGGTATATTCAAATCGCTTACCGCTTTATTTAGACTGCCCACGAAAGAGGTAAATCGACAGTTTCATACTAAAGAAATTTTTGAGTCATTTAGCGAAAAACCTTGCGTTGGGTGAACGAATTACGGCTGGGTCATCAAAAGAAACTTAAATCAGTTGGTGTGAAGTTGCGAATTTTGCTACACCTTCAAAACGTGTTTTGTGAATTACGAATAAAATTGTATTTAGGACTAAATAATTGTCGGAATTATCAGGAGAACGGTTAGTTAACGCTGATTAGAGCATAGGAAATTTGTGGGCATTTTGAATCCGTACATATAGAAAATTTAACCCATTAATGTCCGTACGCAGAATAAAAGTGCTACCCAACAGTTTCCATGCAAGCAACGCCGACAGAATGTCTCCGACAGGGGGTGCGACTTGGCGAAGTAAATCGAGAGCTTCATACTAGCGAAAATGCACGCCGACGGAAAAAAATTTAGAGTCAATTTACAAAAACGGCTAAATTTTGTCCAAAAACATAATCTAATGATATATTTTGTCATGAAACGGAGATCAAGAGGATATTCATGCCGAAGACGCTAAAAAATTAATGATTTTTGGCAATTTTATCATAATATTATGCTGAATTAGGGGGTCGGACCCTTCTCAATATTTGGCATTAAAGTTGCAATATATGCTCATACAGTTATAGCCGTTGAGAATGATCCAAATGAGATTTGTTTGCGTTTCGATATCCGTCTAGATTGCGTTTTGACACTTATAATTCCATTTGGTAAATTCCGCTACTGAAAATTACCGTTTGGGATATTATCTATAATTAAAAACTTTACAATCGTCTCATAGATGAAGCATTAAAAAGAAACCTGAAAAAACTGCACATCTGATAGATAAAAAAGTCTAACCTTGCCTACACTAAAAGGACATATGCGAACTTATATTCTATTTCATCCGGTGTCCCTCAGAAATCGATTCTTGGCCCAACTTTGTTCTTGATATAATAATGACTTGCCTGGTAACCTGATATTTGATTTGGTAATTTACGCAGATCATACATCTATATTTTCTTGTCTCGACGAAAAATCCGCTCCGAGACGAAGTCTAGCTCTGACAAAATCGCTCGAGTCGGATTTGGCCACAGTATCTAACTCAGGTATCACTTGGCATGTAACTCTTACCAGGAAAGATCAGAGTTTAATCGAATACCCGTTACACTAATACGGTTTGAGGAATCCTCAAATATTTGTCTTGTTTGACTCACGCTCTCTAAGGATGGATGTGAGTTGAAATCAGGTTTGCAAGTTTAAATTTTTTTTCGAATCGAATCTCTAATAAAAAAGTTTCGAATCAAATCTTTTCGAATATGATTCTATTAAAAAAACTCATTCCCAACTGTTTAAAGATACCGTACGAGCCTATATCAGTTAGTATTACAAAATCAAAAAAGCACACTCGTTCAAATTTGAGCAACACTGAACAAGCACAAATTGTGTATTGGTTTTACGACTGGACACAATAAAATTGGCAAAAAGTTATCATCAAAAATTCCAAATAGCCAAATAAATTTAAAATGTTAGCTTTCAAGATACGAAAACGACAGAAATTCACAAACACGAAGTAACGTGAATCTATCAGAATGGCAACGAATTTTCTCAAAATGCTGAGATTCGAATCGAATTAACATCGAATCGAAATTCTGAAACAGAATGCCTATTTCACTAATATTGCGAAAAAGTTTTTAATGGAAGTCGGTTCTTTATAACCATTTCATCACTATTCCCCGAATTTTGTACAGAGGCCCAATTCTACCAGGTTCTCAGATACTGTCCTCGGTATGCTTCGCCGTATTCAACGCCGCGTGATCAATATGATTGGGCACATACCTACTTCATTGCAAAGCTCGTTACATCGCTGCAAATTTGCTCCGCTTTGTTTATTTTACAGGTACTATATTATATAGGGATTTGTTCAAAGAAGATTTCTGCTCTCGTGGCTCCGAACAAAATATTTAACCGGTCCAGCCGATTAACTTCCAATCCACACCTATTCAATGTGAAGATTCCACAGTGTCACTCACAGTTTTATTCAAAATTTTTTACCAAGAACATCTAAACTTCCGAATTCACTGCCTCTCCACTGCGTGTCTGATCATAGACATCTGTTTGGGATGGGTATACCTTAGTTACCATTACTGCATTTCATGTAGCTCTACACACAAGTGGTTTCAGGAGGCTTCCAGCATGAAAGGACTTGCTGCCTTGCTCTGAGCGTAGAAATATTGAAGCAATTTCCAACACCTGAGAATCGTACATATATCGAAATCAGAAAATTCCGCGAATAAAATTGCCCAGTTAAAAAATTTTATAACCTTTGAAAAAAGAACATAATGCATTCCAGTGGCAAGGTTGACACAAAAAGCGCTTGGACAACAATATTTAATTTCGGGCAAAGTATTTCATATTATGATCGAATCGACCCAACAACAATTTACAGTGACGCAAGCCGAAGAAAAGCAATCAGGGTTGTAATGAAACAGCTGCACATATGGATGTAGTTCAAGCGGTTACCGAGACAAGATATACAACTATGCAATGGTGACATTGGAACTACTGGCTGTGTGTTGGGAATTCGAGAAATGGTGAATATTTCTAGAAGTTAAAGCTTGGTAAGTAACAAACACACTTGGCATTAGTATTTTAATCAGACGACAAAATCGTTTACAGAATTCAGTTTGTGATTTAAATTTGTCTTTTTTCGGATGACACCAACCTTAAAATTGTATCAAAATATATAAAAATATGCGATATACACCAAAAATAAACAAGATTACATTGTCAAGTACATTGCTTCGATGTAACGGTAGTTTTTGGTTTAGTATAAATCGAGTCGAGAAACGATTTATTATGTTTTGAAGTATACAACTCTTTTCTGAATATTAACTTGTAAATAACTTCAAGAGCGTCATTGTGGCCTATATGCCTTTTGTCTCGCAGCTCGACGACAGAGAACACGCTTTTTTCAGGGCTACTTTTCCTCTCACACGTCATATGAAGCAAATAAGTTCGCGACTAATAAATTTTTACCAAAACCGAACACGCCGATTTTTCATAGAATCAAACCCTGAAATTACGTTCTCAAATAACTTGATAAGTATTGATAAGTATACTATCACAAGTATTATTTTGCCAATCTATTTCTTCCGAATTCATTAAAAACATGTGGATGCCTCGTGTGTGTTTCATACAATATCAATCTAAGCCTATTTACCATATAATGTCATCTCCATAATCCATGAAAAATTCCGATTCATAAAAAAGGTTTCGTATTTTGTTGTTATTTGCAGTTCTTTGTAAAATTCCTGTTGGTGACGTAATTATACCAAAATTATACTTTACCTTAGTCTTTCCTACCTTTTTCATAATTATTTTGATTTATATAGTATATTATGCGGTACGCTGTCGCTGCGCGATGACCAGCTTGGTCTTTCGACACCCTCGATCATAATATGCCTTCCCTTTCCATTGTTCATCAAATAAATGAATCAATCACGAAATCATCCAAGCCGTTATTTCAAGTATTTTTAGCTAAACAACCATAATTAGAAGACAATATTGCAATATTTGCAAACGGTCCGTAACTACTTAGGTCCCGTCTGATTCGGCAGCTGTTACATGTCTGCGGAAAATTATCAGAAATCGTTTCTGCGGGAGAAACTTACTCTTAGATATCAACATTTTGCATTTACGAATCATTTTGTGCATTGCCACGGTCCGTCTACGTTACTAACTTTATCTAATGCTTCTTTTTTTAAATATGAATGAATACTCCAACTCCTAGTTTTTACTGGCTAAATCCAAAAATAGTTGATTTTGATAGCCTGACCTCGATGATGGACATCTTTGGCCGTAGCATTTTTGCTTATTGATTATTTACGGATGACTCGGTAATTTTAACGGGGGTCGGAACAGAAAGAATTTGTTATTAAAGCGTAAATTAGTCAGACAATACAGTTATTTCAACCTATCAGTATTTTTGAAATTTGTTGAGGTTTTATTGAGCAAGAAACTCAAAAAACTCGTTTCCTATAGATTGGTTTTAGAACAGAAAAATTGCAATACATTCCTTACCTGATCAGCTCAAGGACGTATATTAGATGGACATTGTCTTGTAAACCGTTCCGTAACTAATTCAGGGTAGCATATAAAGTCAGTTTTTTATTCGGAAGTGTATATTGACGTAGTCTCAACAGAATCTCAGTCGTCCGATTTTTTTATTACCTCCCGAAATGCGTGAGATGGTGAAAATTATTTAGCTTTGTTGCCGTCGTGGTATACTTCAGTATGCAATGTTTTCGGCCTAGAGTGCAGTTGCAAGCACTTTATCTTGCAGAGGCTCTTTGACGTTTGAGGGGTTGTTAGTTAGCTCCTTTTAGGAACTGTTTTCGACCTTGCTCAGATCGAATTTCTATGAAAAAAATATTTTCAGTGTTGCTTGCGAAAAAAATATGCATATCACAGAACGTGACATTTTTCTTTAGGGAACAATAACAACCTTGATTTTGAATTGTAATTTGTTATTATCTGTGTTTATTTATCCCTACACATATATGCAATCAAATTCCAGTTCTTAATTTTTGTACCCTGTCGGACCCGTAAAATTGGCAAAATTCGCTTGTGGGCCGGTAATCAATTAGATGGGACAGGTGCCAAATGTTGACGTCAAAAGGTAACGCTCCGAAGACGCATTTTATTTCATTTGATTGATTAGCAAATATGATTGCGCTCCGGAAACGTTTGACAATTTTGTTAACGGCAAGGACATTTTGATATAAAATTCCCGACTCATGAGATGGGATGGATTGTTCTCGCCTCTCAAGACTTATTGACATGCCTCACCCGTCTACAGTGCGTTTACTAAAATATGAAAGGCAAGGAGGTGGTGCATTCGGAACTTTAGACTAGAAAGATGACAAAATTTGCTGATCAAGTTATGGCCATATATAAAAAAACATCGTAGAAATCTTCTATTGCTAAAATTTAATTAGACTTATGATCGAAATTAGATGTTATTTAGTATAAAATCGTTACATTATACTCACTTCATCACGCCACTCCGCCATCATATTTATTAATTCTATTAGAATAAGTCACAAAATGACATGAAACCATTTGTTGAATCGGATGTTGATTAAGATGTTTTGTCAAAGTTGTGTTTTGCGAACCACACGCGAATATTTATAAACAAGGAACATAACGCAATTCTCAAACAGATCTGTGGTACGATCCCACGTAGGTACGATCCCATAGCTTAGATGTTTGTCAAAAACTTCTGACGTAAAATTGTTTTAGGTAACGCAATGCTATAAAAAGATGTCAGTTGGTAGCTAAACTAGGGGATATGGAAGAACTTTCGGTGAAAGTAAAGAAGAAATCTTTAAAATCTGAATTATAAGGATACGAGCATGATTAGGACAATTAGAGAGCAGCGTTCGAAAGATAGAAGCAAATTCTTTCCTCTAGTACATTATCGATTATAATATTCTGAATAGCGGTGAAGTTAAATCGAATCTAAATTCCGTATGACCCGAGCTTTTACATGCAGGTTTTTCAGAGAAAATATTACAAAAAACCAATTACACGATGTTTGGTAATGTTGTTTTTTTTCGATGCAACTTGATTTATAGTATCCGTTCCACTTCACGTTGCAGATGCTATTTTAATTTGATTGATTCGTTATAATAATTAACACGTATGCGATTACCAAGCTTGATCCTTCAACCAATTTAAGAAAGAGTTAAGAAAACTTTATTGTGTAAAACTAAATGTGCATGAATTGAGAAAACAAACAGTCAATTTATTGTATATAGTGATTCGAATTAAAGAATTGAGACCAGGTTTCCTGCAATACATATATTTGATTTTAATAAAACAATCCCAATTAAAGCAAAACAGGGCCGACTGACATCCGACGCAACTCTTCATAATACTCGATTTCAGTTTACATACTTCTTGTCGGAATGCTTTTAGAAATATGAACACTAACCATGAATCCTACTAACCTTTAACAAATGCTGTAATGGCCTCAATAATAACATACCACAGGCCACAACATACAAGAACGATCTTGTATCAGTAAATAATAGCAAATTACAAAAGCTATCTTCGGATTACACTGCTTGTTTCCGAGAAGCATATCCAAACGAGGAGACGTTTCTGAAAGAGGACTTCTTATATCATCCTCCAATTCAAGGCGGTTTCTGTGTGCAGTTCGATAAGTAGGATAAGTGTAGGATAAGTAGGGTTGGACAATTCGATTCGGTTATTCGTATCGATTCGAAGTAAAGATTTTTTATCGAATCAATCGTGAATCAGTCATAGGAACAAAAACTTGCTAAATGGATTCTTTCATTTTTAGCGACAAAATGCAAACGTCGTTAAATGAAAAATTTTCGCTCTTGGACTGAAGTGTACTTGAAAATACAAGTCTGATTAAGATAATATTTGTTATTCACAAGTGTAAATTTCTTAATTATCAAGATGGAGACAATAATAGTAAAAATGGGATATTTGTTATTTTTATGGAATCCGTGGAATCAGTTCGATCCGATTTGAAAAATACCCTTATCAGATTTGAAATCCAAATGATTCGGTTTTACCCAGCTAATAGTAAGCATTGGTGAGAAACCGGACTGCACAATTATGTCGACTCGAAACTAAAGACAAAAGCGAGCGAAGTTCAACTTAAATAACATAAGGATAGGAGCCGATCATATGAATGAATTATCAAAAGGGTCAACAGCTTTCAGCCAAATCGTCGAAAGGGTCGAACACTGAAAAGGTTGCGGACCACTGTTCTACCGTAGCGCCTCGGCCTTGAAGTGATCAATTATTCGAATAATTTTATTTCTATTCTACTGTACTTATCAGTTTTCCACATTTTAAGAGCACCCACCTATTTTGTGTTGTGTATGGAATTTATTTTTACCTGATCGTATTCGTAATAATCTGTTGAAACGTCCCCAGCGTTTCAACGTGACGAAATAAACTTGAGTTTCAGTGTAGCTGGACTGCACTTTTCCTTTGTTTCTGATATTTAGAAAGTTTTCCAGTTTTCAGATGATTATTCTTTTGTTACATTCCCACCAAATAATATTTCACATTAATACTACGAGAACTCCACTTCTTTTCAAACATACTATTCCGATATATTTTTATCCATGCACAGAAACACCACTCCGCGCTTTAGCCAACCATTCCTATATTTTGTTGTGTATTCCATTTTACGTCCCTGAATCTTTGTTTATATACATATAGCAAGATTATTGAACTCTCAGTCCATACAGTGTGGGCAATAGCATAGATTTAAATTTGTTTAAAATCATGTTTATAGTTTTCCTCCACGGATTTCCTTGGACTGAGTTTCAATATTTTAAATTTCCAAATTGCTTTATTCTCTGAAGCAGTTAAGAAAAACAATCTACTGTAAATGAAAAAAGCTCCGAACTTTATCAACACCTAATATTCCCACGATCTTCCTTCTGGTTGATGTGTAAAATAATCCTGTAATTTCCCTCCATGTGTTAGATATATATATATATGAAGATGGCTGACGCAAAGAACCATAACGCTGAAGTGAGGCAAGAGACAACTACATATAAAAATAATTTTGATTATATCTTCAATCTACTGGGGGTTATGATTGGTTTCAGCAATGTTTGGAGGTTCCCTTACATGTGTTATAAAAATGGTGGAGGTAAGTAATCAATTACACACACCCAGAGACACGTTTCCATCTAATAATTCACTCTACTGAAGAAATGTTAGAAAGGTTTTTATGAGTAAAAATGTATAAATAATTGAAATATTTTATATTATATTCTGTGGAGCTAAATAACTGCAAATGATACTCATATTCAAATGCAAAAATATTTGGATAGCAATTGTTGAGGAATATATTTTCAAGTTTAAACTACATCTTGATCCTTTCTCTTTATTCGGGTAGATATTTCTAACGTCCACATGAACCGCCTGTTCGAACACCGAAGTAATTAAGTTAAATATCATAGCTCATATCGAATTTTGAATATTATCGTTTCAGGTTCATTTCTTTTTGCTTACTGGATATTTGCATTATTCTTGATATTTCCCTTGATCTTAATCGAGAGTGCATTGGGACAATATACTGGACGGAGTGCTATCAAAGTTTGGAAAATAATTCCACTATTTTCAGGTATGAAAATTGCATGATGGCGAAGATAACTACATAATATTTTATAGCGCATCGCGCTTAGTTCTTGTTAGGAGAAAGTATCATTTTATTAAAAGATTTTTCAAGCTTTTTCGCAACATCTCTACAGCTTGATCAAAGCCATGCTATTTGCTAACGTTAGCATAGCTTTTCATACTTGTTTATTGTAATGTGTTCGTTGTAAGGCTTGGAAAAGCGTTTTCGATGTTGATAAAATTTTTTATTGCGCATACTGGAGATTTTGTTATGTGCGATTAATAACATGGATGAATATCAACTTTTAATTTCTATGTAGGTATGGGATTCGCTGCTCCTACGATAATGTTTTTCTGTAATGCCTACTATCCTGTGCTGTTGACATGGACTCTGCGCTGGATTGTTGCCTCTGTTGCTGAGAATTCTTCATGGACTAGATGTGATAATCACTGGAATACAAATAGCTGTCTTCCATTATTGGTTGATGATGAGGTAACATATTATATAATATCATTAGTTTTATATTTTGTCATTGGGCGACTAATGTTCTGTTTGAGCGAATCTACTGGTAAACCACAAGGAAAACGCGACTTTTGCATTTAAATTTCGATGTTGCTTTTTTACAATCATCTACATCTCACGCAGGACGCATTTTTAAGGTTTTACACATTAATTTTTTTTTTTTTTGATATCTTACAATATGCTATGGGATGTCCGCGAGTCTTATGCGCAATGATTGCTGAACGGAACGAAATCATCATAAGTTTAGAAAAAGGGCATAATCTTGCAGCATTAGTTACTTACTTAGCACAATTCTGCAACGCACAACTTAGTTTATATTCTATCTATACCTGTGAATCTATTTGCAAATATTTGAACAACCAAAATGAATGACTTTTATTTTATACCAAATATCAGCCAAAGTAGCATATTCCGTAGCACTCTTCTAGTATCTGAAATACCATACTTTCAACTCACAAATGGCACATATTTGGAAAACAGTTTACGTTGGTGTACAGCTTTTTACAATCGTGAAATTGTTTAGTCCAATGTATCCACATCGGTTATCCTGAAGACAGACCTTCAACAAGAAAACTCCACAAAAATTCAATCATCTGTCGAGGAATTCTGGAAGTACAATTCAATTTTTACTATTTCACATTGATTTTAAGAACATATTTAGACTGCTGTTTACCTGCAGTCACGTAACATCTAAATTTTGCACTTCAAAAATATGCACTATAGTGGTTTCCAAACGTTAATAAAATATCAGAATTTAATATTAAGTTTTGGAATAAGAGGAAAGGGAGACTGGTATCAAAAACTAAATAACTCGTGTATTCTGCTGGGGTATAAGCATAGCTCTCCAACTATTATGTTTTGCTTATTTTTCGTTTACAAATCAAACATTTGTAATTTTCCTGCATCTCGATAATTCTAATAATCAAATTTGAGAAGGTATACTTGATAATAAATTGTTATGAACATACATACTCTCCTGGGTTTAAGCATAATTGGAGCTAAACAAAAAAATGAAAACAAACGCATAGACATGCCCCATTATTTTTTATGTATTAACAAAGTTTCGTGTAGGGATATTTGTTTGTTTTTCGAACAGCAATCACATACTTGCGAAGACTGAAGGAATCGAACATCTTGGAGAAGTCAAAATTGATCTTTTGATATGTCATGCCGTGATATGGATTCTTGCATACTTCTCTGTGTGGAAAGGAATACAATGGACGAGTAAAGTAATGTATTAATTAGTTTTATAACATATTTCACCTTTTTTCTTTTTGGTATTCTTTTTGTTATTTTTATTCCCTTATGTTAAGGTTGTCTACTTTACTGTCACGTTGCCGTTTGTAATGTTGATTGTTGTGTTTATTCGAGGAGTATCACTAGAAGGCGCAGGTGATGGTATCGAGTTGTATCTGCGTCCTAACATGACAAAGTTAGGTGAAGTTGAGGTATGTTGTCATTTATCAAATTATTATTTATAGACCTTGAGCGTGATGGTCTATTATCGTCGTTACCTTAGGTCCAAGCCGAGTTTGCTTTCCATCTGAAATTTTAGTTTGTCGGCGGCGCGATCGATCATCGACTCGAACTCGAGAAAACGTATTTTCCCTGTCCGTTTATAAGTGGACTCTGGTCAGGGTGATCAACTACAAAAAGAGTATCTATCAAAAAAAGAAGGGAGTGTGAAATATACAAAATATAGTTGACTTGCGTATCTTGAAAGTTCTGGTATGACTTCGAACAAATGCAATTAAGGAAAGCGATCTTGAAATACGAAACGTTATTACCATCATTCATGCGACATCATTTTACTCCCATTTCTCTTTATCAAGGTATGGCGAGATGCGGCAGATCAAATTTTATTTTCAGTAGGTGTGTGCGCTGGAGGTATTGCTACACTCGGTCAATACAACAAGTTCAATCACAACTTTTTCAGGTAAATAACAGTGCGATATATTTTATGTAAACTATCAGTAATCACAATGGTATGCATTTTATAATGACGAAAAACATATTTTCGTCCATTGACAGGGATTCGGTATTGTTGATTTTCGCCAATGCAGTCATCAGTTTTCTTGCTGGATTTGCAACATTTTCAATTCTAGGATTTCTCGCTCAAGCAAAAGTAAGACGACGTTATTAATTTGAGTAGCACTTGATGAACCAATTCAATCAACAAAAAAATTCGCAGCATTTTTTCAACTTTTGATGCGAAATATGGCTTCAGAAAATGAATCTAAGAATCGTTCTCATTGAAATTCCATCTAATACCAAAATCTGTCTTAAAAAAGCCCATACAATGTAAATCAAGACGTACAATGCTATTGTCACACGATGTACACGACACGTATGGCTTCAGTTGAACAGTTACCGCATCTTCCGCGGATGCTGCCTTCGTCCGAAGTATAAATTTCCACGGTCGGTGAAATGATTTTGAACCTTTGAAATTTTCTATGCGATAGGATGATTTTGCATGTAATGCTATGATTTGTGAAGTTGTCACATCGGTGATTCCAGAGATAATTAGAGACAATAGGAAATTATCCGTTCCCTCCCAATTTTTTTTTTTTTTTAATTTCAGTTAGAAATTTAAATAGCATGCTTTATACAGTACGCTAAATATCGGAAATCTGGTGCCTCTAACTGTGATTTATTTGTTTTAAAATTAAATTTCAGCAAACATGCGAGTTTTTTGATACATCAATATTACCGCTTTAACTTTTTGTGACCGTTCATCTTTCCTAATTGCTTCTCAGAATACAACCGTTGATGATGTTGCAGAATCAGGACCTGGTCTTGTATTTGTTGCTTATCCAACAGCATTATCACTACTACCACTGCCACAACTATGGTGTGCTTTATTTTTCATCATGTTATTACTACTTGGATTCGACAGCCAGGTATAACTTCATTAATTCGACGAGTATATTTATATATATTATCCCTTGTAAATCAGATTCAAAAGCTGGCAGAATAAGCTATAGATTACCAATAATTTTTTAGCAGTAGTTGCGAATTGAAGGAATTTGATGACGAACATTGTTTGATTCCATTATTGACCCGATTTCCAGAAACTTATTTTTAAACACTTTTCGCGCCGCAGTTTACGAATTTTATTTATTTATTTTATTGCAATGATATATACGGGAATATTTTCATTATATGTCATTTCGTGCATATTCCCATGGATATATAAGAAAGTCAAATTTAATTATATTCTATTCAAATTCAAAATTTGTTGTAAGAAAATTATGCTAAAACATTAATCTAGATTAGTCGCTACAACAGGAAACCTATAGGCCTTCATAAATATGCTAACACACCTATATGTTTTTAATTTTGTATTTAGTTTGTATACCACGAAACATTCATCGCGTGCATGAGGGATCAATTCCCACGATTATTCAGATTCAAGTGGGCGAATGAGTTTTGGATCGGAGTTGTTGCAGTGATATTATTTATATTATCAATTCCCATGCTAACCAAGGTAATGCATCCAACTTATTATATGCATATCGTGCATTCTTAGTAAAACGATGGATCGACAGTGTTTTAGTATTTTGAAAGGCATGTATGTACCGCAAGACAACAAACTTGGATGAAAATTCGAAAATAGCCAGAGTATTTGCAATTAGGATTTTTTTTAAAATCATGCACTTGCGTGAGCAAGCAGGCTACTCACCCAACCAGAAATTTTTTTGTCAAGCATGAGTCACAGATGGATCACGTCTCGACTGCGAGATCCATACTCGACAAAAAATGGCCCAGCAAAGTTTTTCTGATAGGGTATTAGCGATCAGTGTGTTGTGTTTTTAAAAGATATGATCTTTTCGGTTCGGCCGAGCCTATACCGATGGACTTGGATTACCGAGCCAGATTTTCCGGGACTCGAATACGATATTATCATTCACTTGGCCTACGCAGTTGAACTTGACTGCAGCAAATTGTATTCAAGTCGCAAGGCGTTGCCTTTATCCGATTAAAACCTTTACCAGGGTGGAATCTACGTTCTGAACATTTTCAACTCATATGCCGTGACAGGATGGTGTCTTTACCTAATTTCATTCGCGGAATTTGTTGCAATTGGTTGGATATACGGTGTTGATAATTTCTGTGACAAAATAAAGCTCATGCTAGGATTCGACCTATCAAGAACATTGTTAAAAATTTGCTGGAAGTTTGTTGGACCTGCTTTCTCTATAGTAAGTTTTAAAGTACATATATCATTCATTCACTTTCAACTTCCCACGAGGAAGTGAGATTAGGAAATATTTATGTCTCGACTTCTGTAACGACGGAACAATTCTAATATCAAAGAGGTTTGATGTCCCGAACAAAAAATGAAACTTCCATAATTAGGAATACTCGTAAAAAGAGCGAGTATTGAGTGCGTCACTCTGAGCAGGGTCATGTACCAGAAGTCACCTAAAGAGCAACAGAGTTAGTGTTGTTGGAAAAAATATTATTCTTCCGGTTCGAACGCCTAAGCCCAAATTATTATACCTTGCTTTGAGTGATGGACTTGTCTTAACGAGCAGTACTCGAGAAAAATTTAACGATCCGAGCGTGATAACCCCTGGCCATCGCGCCCAATGAAGCATGCTTGCGACAGTAAGGTGTGGGATTAAACCGAATATATCTAAATGCTAGGAAAATAAACAATTGAATAAAAATATTCGTGGACACCATATTCTTCTATAATCCATCGCTGATAAAAACTACGCAAAATGCACATGCTATTCCAAGGGCACTCGCGATGTCGCACTTAAATATCAATTTTCCGTAATAGGGAATTCACTAATTCTTGACAAAAATCTGTAGACAACTTTTACCATCTGACAAGTATATATTTCAATGATACAGATTTATATTCTTATTCCCACAGGCTCTAATGCTGTATTCATTCGTGTCCTATCGACCACTGACACTTGGGAAATCGTATGTTTATCCTATATGGGCTGATGTAATAGGGTGGATGACAGCACTGAGTTCAATGTTAACGCTTCCAATTGGAGCTGCTTGTATTTTATATAAAACTGAAGGACGCTCAATCTGGGTGGTAAGAGTTATTCTTTCCTGCGAGTCATAAGGGTCGACTCAAAGGAAACAAAGAAGTAGTTGATAGTTCCTATATAACGCCCGGGAAGGGTGCCAATCGCTGCACTTCACCATGCTGGTTTAGTTTCATATGGGATGTTTTGTGCTTAGAGGGCATTTGCTGACAGAACATTCTGTTGTAGCTCTTTGCTATTTAAGTGACCGTTAGTTGGCGACTTTTAAGGGATGCTATCGACCTTGCTTGGATCGCACCACCGTAAAAAAGAATATCTCAAGTTCTGTCAAAAATTCTTTTACAAGCTAATGGGAACGTAGGTCTGAAATTTATACAGATTGTAGCAGAAAAAAAATTGCTGTTTTGATTTAGAGAAAATCATTATTTTTCGCATCTTTTGCTATGTAAACTATGTTTGGATTGTCTTCAAATATAGCGGTACCAAATGAATTTCGCTGGAATGGAACCCAAAATATTATCCCAAAGTCGAGTCTGCTCAGTCCCAATCATTTGAAAGTGGTTTCTGCCACAGCTTGAAAAACAAAAAAATAAAGAAGATGATTAAGGATGTACTCATGTACCCGAACAGGCTATTTTTGGGAATTCTCTCTAACCAAGGCTAAAGCATCCCTTAAAAAGTCAACTAACTATCACTTAAATGACAAAGGGCTCTTACAAAAAAGGAAGGATTCTCCGCTGAAAGCAAACTTTTATTTAGTAAAGGTGGTAATGTATATAGTTCACACAGGAACAGGCTACTAGCATATACAGGCGAAAAACTTATGTTCCTTTCGTACAACCTTCGGGTTCTTAATTTTGTTCACTGAAGATAATAGCTTTCATCACGCCTTGGGATATAATTTTCAGATTCAAGGTTGGATTTAGGCAATTTAGATATATTGTGATCATGAGTAGGGTAATCAAGAGTAGTGGTCTCACCGGAATCGGCTCATTTTGCAGTATTGGAGAAAAAGTGGTATCGGTACATCTCTAGATGAAATGAAATAACATAATAACTGACTCAAATATTTTATTCAAATTTTTTTCAGAGATTGAAACGATCAATTCAGACTAAGGATTACTGCAGAAAAATGAAGAAGTCTGATGAGAGTGTAAATAACGTTGAAGAAAATAATATTGATGGCAAATTTGAGTATTGCAAAGAGTCTTTCATATAGAACAAGATTTGAAAATGTTGAGAGTAAAAGCGAATGATGATGAATGTACAAAAAATTTACATAACTCTGCTAAAACTGAAATTGATTCATCGGACCCTTACAAGTTTTATTTTATAACCACTTCTTGGAGTTAAATTAGCTGTGTTTAATTGATGTTTGTACTCGTCGGTGTAGATACTCGTTTAGTTAGAAATGAGTGTATTACACTTTTCTTTTCTACCCTTTTGTGTCGTGTCGTAAAATGAGAAAAGTGGTTTGAGGTATAGTGATTATTGTTTCAGTATTTTGAAATAAGTTACATTTCATTCCATTATGAATGTAGGAATATCAGTAGCTTTTACGCATATTTGACTTCTCGCTCAAAAATCTTGTTCCAACGTGTTTTGTATGAGCAAAAAAGTACGAGTTACTGGTTTCGTCAAGTATGGGCCACTAATGGATCACGCCGCTGGAGGGTGGTCTATCTGTGACTTATGCTTGACGAAATCAATTTTTTGAATTGGTTATGTCGCTACCTGAAGCTATTAAAAATTCCACCGAAATAAAAGCAATTAATTGTAGTTACACAAGAATGAATGCAATCCATGACTGTGGAAGCGGCCAAACTAGGTCCAACGTTCGTGTGCGATTGGCATCATTTCGTCGTATAAAATGATTTACTGGTACCAAAACACATTTTACTTATAGGCAGTTTTGGAACCAAATTTTCGATTCGATTAGGCTCCGATCATGAATATACCTGGTGGAAACCATGCGATATGTTGGCCTTCTGCATTCGGTCTACTTTTTGCTTTTAATCGCATTGGTGCATAGTGAGAATTTCCATCTTCTTTTCCTGTTTGTCTTCTATTATAAATACTTTTGTTCAAGATTGCCAAATAAGATCGTCCATATAAAAATAAAATTAATAGTACGATACACGTCATTAACAATCATAAATAAACAAAGAATACACCTTAAGATTGCATAATAATATAATTATAACACGCTCAATAGCTAAAGCAACATAAATACAATGATACTAACGAATATTGGTGTTTATTAAATAAAATTATATTATTAATATAATTAAAAAAATCCAGTATTTCTTGAAGAGGGCTCACTATCATTTGAGCTACACCAGAAACAATGACGTATCAGCTCCATCAGGAATTGGGTTGTAAAAATTCGGGAATATCCATGGGAGGCAGTTTACCATCGGGAATTTTGGCAAAAAAAGGAATTTTCAGGAACTTTCGATAAAGTTTATGTTGATAAAGATCAATTATTTTTCTGTAATGTCGCTTTAGTCTGGCATTTAATATTATAAAACAAAATGAAAACACAATAATCACCGATAAACGATAAAGTAGCACGAAGTTAGAAAAAATTTGCATTAAGCCTATTTGGAGAAAATCTCTATGGGTTTGCATCTACCCCGATGAAGGGGTGACGACTTCATTGATATCAACTTGAGTTGATTTGATTTGATTTACCCATCAGCTGTGATTAGGACTGGGCAAAACTGAATCATTTGGAATTCCAATCAAATTCGAATATTTTTCCGAATCTCCACCTATTTATATATAACAGTTATACCACTTTCAATATTACGAATTGTTTTTATTAAGAAATTCCAAAAATGTATACTTATGAATTATTAGGATTAACGTAAAGAATCATGGCGGGAATGTATTTTCAATTCACACTCCACATCAAAAAGTTCCATATTTGAACGACAGAATGCAATTGATTTTTCAAACTCTGACCAAAGTTGATTGCATTTTGTCATTGAAATTTTATGTTCCCATGGACAATTCATGAGTAATTCGAATAATTTATGCTTCGTGTCGATTCTGGCCTTTGAAAATTCGCAGAAACTTTCCACCCCTTTGCAACCCTAATATGGAATGTCTGTCATTTGTTTGATATAGTGCTCCGTCATGTTGTGAACTCGAAATTTGGCGGATATTTCAAGAATATTACTGAGTTTTGCTGCTTAAGTCTAGACGAATCAGATTTAAGCAAAAAAATGAACCGAAAAAACATCAAGCATTTCCCCCATTCTGTAGTTCACGATTTACACCTAGTCTATTCTGGTAAATCTTGCTTCGATTTATTGGTTTCACGGCAAAACTATGAAGCAAATATTGACTAAATCAACCTAATTTATGTATCTATAAATGATTTATAAGCAAAAACCCCCAAAAAATATATCTAAATACTAAAACGGCGACGTGTTCATAAACCAGCCTGAAAATCTGTCTAAGCGGGATTTGAAATATGTATTGTTACGTCATCATAAACAATTAGGGATAGGATACCATTTTTATCTTCTGGGAGAGGAAAGCCGAGAATGCAGCCTAACCATATGGTGAACCATGAGCTCTCGTGCAGATAGCAGTACCGAATCGGGGTGAAGGTTTTTTGTATTATCGTATTTTTTTCATTTTCCCTATGCATGGACCTGGTTCAGTGATAGGATTACAACGTGGAAGTAAACAGGAAAATCAACGCTCGGGGGAAGGTCCATAGTCTAACCCGGGGTTTCCCAAAGTGGGGTCCACAAAGACTGCACAGGGGGTCCCTGACTATATGACAAAATTTAGAAAGCATTGTACGGTGCCGTACGTTCATTGGCGCAGATGAATGCCGCTGTGATTCGTTACTAAAATAAATTATTTAAAGAATGTTAGGTCTTGTCAATCTTAAATTTTAAAATGAATTAGCACGTTTTGGCAGTTGCTCTAACTTAAAAAATTTTATTCGGCGTCTGTGACGCAACAAATAATCGTATACGGTGTATGTCTGTCAGAAATGTTTGTTATATGGTTACATTTACAAGACTAAACTGTTTGCCGGTTAGCTACCTGCAAGTCTATGTAGTCCGAGCATTAAAATAGACAACCCAATAGCTGATCAGGTTATGAAGTTTTAATTTTTGTTCGAATTGGCCTTAGGCCTAACTTAATAAGCGGCTAAAGCGATAGCCTGTCCCAAAAGGTTGTGCAGAAATAAATTTGCCAAACGTGTAACGGTAGTCAGCTGCAGTGCCACCTCTGCGATTATTCTAATATCCAGACTGAAATACCGGTCCAGACTTTTCATAGACTCTGAATTGCGAGTTTGCTTGTCACTCCAAGAATTGACGGGTTGCGCAGTAAGAAGCAACCCCATCCATCCCATTGACAGTCATTTGTCATTTCGATTAATTTTTTTTATTGAAATTCGGTCAGAGCAAGGCCACAGGAGACGAATCAAACTTGAAAATTCTCCTGAGGCCACTATAGTGCAAAAAGCTACATGAAATGCAGGAATAGGGCTTAAGGAACCCCCATTCCAGATAGATGTCTATTAAAGCGATTTTTAAAGCCATGTGGACCAACACGATCGGGAAAGCAGCAAGGAATTTCAAAGTTTAGAAATTCTTGGAAAAAAGCTTCTTGCCTAAAACTGCATGTGACATTGTGGAACCTCCACAGTGAATAGGCGCGAATTGGTAAGATTGGGGTCCGCGAATCACTACATTGACAAATAGGGGTCCATTGCTCAAAAAGTTTGGGAGACCCTGGTCTAACCTTACAGATTTACCTCTATCTATCTCTATGATCTAACGATTCAAAAACTAATCGTCTACAAATAATCATAGCAAACGCAGTACGGTAGCGTTTCAGTTAGTTCTATTGGTTTATATCCGCCCCTAAACCTCATATAGGTTGCCAACGAGAAAGGATTTATCTCATTCTGTGGGAGAGGAAAGTCGAATATACAGCGTATCCATTTGGCGACCAGGGCCTCTAGTGCAGACAGGGTCTCTCTAAAGCTAGGCAATGCCGATATCATTCACTAATTTAGGCAGGCATCACATATATAAGACACGTTTTCAAAAGCTAATTCCACTATTTAAATACGGTACTGTTAAAGATTCGGAAGTGTTGTCTAGGTTCATAATCTCATAGGTTCATAATGTCACCAAAAGTAAAACTTATGCCCAATACCTTCATCCTTCATTTAGGGTGCTAAAACTGCAACCTGCATGACTTACTTCCAGGGCTAGGATGAGTTGATTTTTCAAACCATTAGTTAGTAGAATAGGCGCTACTATTCTACTAGAAGCCTGTAAGGTCCCAGCAGATCTCTCGCATTATAACAGCGCTATCAATGACGTCACAAGAAACGAGTGGATTCCTCCAGGTTTGTTTTATTTTAGCACGTGACTATGTGCTATGCATATGTGCCGACTTTTCGAGCGTTGCTGTTCTGTGTTATTCTGTATTTCTGCCTGCCCTGCGCTCTCTGTCCCATTTCTGATTTTGACTAACGTTTTTATGCCTCCAACGAAATTTTTTCGATTCAATTAGAATGCTGTTTCAGTCCAATACTGAATATATATATTGTAAAACGCTGGTTTTTAGCTACATTTTTGGATGTACGCCAATGATCTGCTCGAAACCTTTTGCAAAGTTAACTTACGGTAGCTTTTTTCAATGATTTGTGAGGGTAGGTTTAAGGAGTCACATAAAAATCATGGTGTAATTTTTAAACAGGTGTCTTTCCAGTACTGGTAACCGGTACTGGGGTTGATGACATATTTCACAGTACAGAGAAAAAAGGATAAATACCCGTATATAATATTTGTCAGTTGATTAATTTTCTGGTTTGTGGGTGGGGAATTCTCTACATGCAGAATAGCAGATACTGTAGCCGAACTTAGTAGGCTGTATGTTTGATAGATAATGTGTAATGTGATCATCTTCGATCATGGGGTTTATGTTATATGCTCAGTGCTGTAACTTAAGTGTGTGGATTAGGTGGACTGGTTGAGGATTAGATTCAACAAGGATTAATCGATTAACACTACCGGTATCAGCTATACAGTAAAAATACTGATGCAAAATTATCGCAAACAGATGACTTATACAAGGTTATAATGACTTGATTGTATTCCGGCTCATCCGGAGGAAATTTGTGAAATTCCTAAAAGGAAGCAGCAGGTCAGTACGCAAAATATTCCAGATAGAAATGTTTTGAAAAGGGTTATTAGTGGACCAAAGAGAGGCTAATGTTACCTGTTGCAGTACACTAACAACTGTGTTAGCCAGTTCATGTCATATATCATTGCTATAAATACTGATTAAATTAGGCTATATAAGTCATTTGGTTTTAAAACTCTCGTTAATGAATATCTTTTAGGAATAAAGATTTCTTTGTTTTCTTTCCTGCATTTATGTAGCTGTAAACTAAAATGACTTTTAAGTTATTGGCAAGTATAGCTTTCACTGTGTTTCTAATTGAGCTTTGTAAAACTGATCCAGCTGATGATGTCATGATAATGAACAAAGAAGTTGCTGCGGACAATTTAATCCGGACAAGAGTTATTCGTGACATTGATAATGGATCTGGCATAGAAGAAGAATCTAATGATTTGAGGAAACACACAGATATTGTATGTTAAAAAGATTTAAATTAGGACATTAAATTTCACTATATCAAAGGATCATCACTTAAAATTATCAAAGGATAATATTTAGTATCAGTAAATTTTGTTAATAAATTAATGTATTGATTTATTCTGCAAAATTAAATGCTAAATTATGATTCATTGTACTCTACGGATGAATTTGTAGGAAGTCTCTGAACCCCTTCAGATCAATCATTTTGAGGCTTCTATAGTTGGATGGTTAATTTAGATTGAATTAATGACGTTTTTAAAACTTCAAAGCAATTCAAGCGAAGTATTTCTTTTTTGAATAAACTTCCTAGTGTTTTGTACAATGAACTACCTTCTGAACCGCAATGTCTTGTCTTCCTTGCAGGGCAAGTTGTAACATTCTTGGTTTTGAATCCACAATTTAGGCTCGCATAATTCGCCATCATAAATATTGTTCGAATTCATTACTGAAATACGATAAATATTCATCTTCAATTTATTTTGGAATTTCACAGCATATATTCAGCAATGATAGTAATCCATCAATATCACTGATTTGGAGTGGGACAGAAGGAGTTCTCATTGCTCTCACGACTATGAAGAGTGTTATTAATATAGTTCCTTCTAAACTCTATAGAAGTTCAGATTTTGGAAGGTATGTTTGTTTGTCATTGGCTGCATGTCATCTTAATACATAATTTGAAAAGATTTAATTAGATATTTCGAAGAATCTGAGGCTTATGACCTCTACACAAAAGTGCAATACATTGTTAAATGAATTATTCAGAGAGGGAATAAGGTACACAAAATGATATATGGTTGAAGTCAACCTGCGCATTGTTTCTGACCATTCTTCAATGCAGTTGCAATTTAGCGATGTGAGTTGATCAATATGTGCTTTTATTGTTGCAAATTTATGTCTCTTACACAAAAACTTAATTCACATCTTCTCTGATCACGCAAAGGAACACATAAGCAAATAAAAAGGATGTGTTCAATTTTCAATTTGATAGGGGAATATAATAGCTTTTAGATTTACTGTGGTACTAACACTGCAACTGTTGGGACCAAATTAAGACCAAAAATGATTCTTGTTGATTTTGATACACTGCTTGCCTAGAGAAAAATATTATTAAATTTAAAATTTTTACTGATAATCTGAATGAATTTATATAATATATAATATGCAAAAGAATTGAAGTCATTTCCTGCCTTATGATATTCTACTCAATATGTAATATAAAATTGTATACACTGTTAAAGGGATTATTGCACAGGAAGCTTGTCTGCATCAATTGGTTTAGGACTAGTATCATGAATGAATCTTATGTATGATGTGAATGACTCAAGATTGGTTGTAATTCTGGGGTACATATCATTAGAACACAAACTTAGAATCAGGGATGGCCAAAACCGAATATTTTACTATTTTGAATACGTTCTGAGATAATAATTTCAAATCTGAAATATCAGATATATTCTGAATTCAGCCATGCTTTTATGAAAGGTGACATTGCCAAATCTTACAAAATTTGATTATAGTACATGATTTCCTTTAATCTGTGAAAATAGGTCAATGGTGAGCAAAAAACGTATTTTTTCAGTTAATTATATCTGGATTTATGCAATAAAATTGATATATTTTTATATTCCGCTATTCGGAAATAGATCTAAAATCCATAATATTACTACATCGAATATGCTCATTTTTGAATGTTTTCGATTCGATTTAGACATCTTTGCTTAGAAACAATAAAATTGTGCAACTTATCCAGTTTTTCGCTCAGCAAAAAATGGGGTTAATTTGTAGACCAATGAAGGATTCAATCAAGATTTAAGAATTTTTTTATATTGTTGTAGCGTAAAGCTTCACGAAAGTACGTCACAACTTTTTGTTATTTTTACAGAACAAACAAATTCAACAGATAAATGAAAGCTTTAACCATTGACATCACTTGTTTATAATAATAAAGCAATGAGTCATAGTGTGAACAAATTCATAGTGTTGGTATCTTGCTCTGAAATACCTTTCCAGAATAATGTATAACTCACTTTCTTTCACTACTTTCAGAATTATGTGATTCCATATTATTTAGAATTTTTATATTATTTTTGCAGTACTGGCAGTGAGGTAAAAATTATTAGTGGTATTATATAGAATTCAATCTAGTTCATTGAACTTAAGGAAATCTGTTAGGCCATTTCTATAACCTGCACCTTCTGCGGTCTAAGCGGAAAATTCCCCAAACAGAACTATAACTATATTGGTGTGCAGTGGCATCTGCTTTGAGCGATCGTAAAACCATCTACAAGTCACTTCTTCTATTTTCTTGTGATCGTCTCTTACGACACAGAAAATTCTATGTTAGAACAACATCATGAATGCTATATCAGTAATATGATTGGTAATTAATATTTGCATGTTATTTCACTCTTGTAAAATCTCATTGTCTCCTATTTTATTTATTTTTCAGGTCTTTTGTTGATATTTCTGATAAGATAGGACACGAAAGTATTCTAAGTAATCATGGTTTACTTGTTAGTCCTGTAGATTCCAACAATGTAAGTACAAATTATTATAATAATCTATTAGTTTTGATGTATTGGAACGAGAGCACTTCGGCGGAATCTTGTTTCCCTTTGGGTGCTCTAAGCTGCAGTAATTTAAGTATTAATGATTCTCAATCATTCTGCACAACATTATGCTGTTTGAAACCGAAGACAAGCATTTTAATCTTTATATTTTAAGTCAAGTGATAGGATATGGCATACTTTGTTAAGTTTTCTTCTGAAAGATATTCTATTCATGTGTTGGGATGAAAATAACTGCTTAAATATTTATGGTCATAGGTTCTTGGGTACTTTTGACATTTTATACCACATAGATATTAGAGCTTTAGAACACAGTGTAGTTTGATTGGGTTGCTTTCATTTATCATATGATTTAAGTGATGAATGCAATCTGTATAAATGCTTTATTTTTTCAGGTCATGTTAGTCACTGGTAAAAGCTCACTTTTCTACTCTCGGGGTATGGATTATACGAGCACTGTATATGTTACAACAGATAATGGACAAACCTTTGTGAAAGGAAATCTCAACTTTATTCTAGACCCTACTTCGGTTTATTTCAACAAATATGATTCGTTAAGGTGAGTTCAAAAGATTTTGATTTTACGGATCTTTTGTTCAAGTTTATTAAGTGTTTTTATCTGATATTACTATAAGAGGCACATATATCTACAAAACATATTGTAACAAAATTTTACTGGTTGAGTGGTTCACTCTACGATGAAATTTACAATCATTTCCTTTGGTGCATTGGTCTGCCTCAATTTGGCAGAATACCACTTGCTCCGCTACTCAAATGACTGGAGCAAATGGTAACCATCGGAAGATAATTTATCAAAGAGTATTATTTCATGATAAATTATTTTATATAAGTTTGAAATGTATCTTAATTATCTAACCATATAAAAAGTGAACGAACGTTACAAAATTTTTTTTGTGAGAAAAATTATGTTAGGTGTTTCAGTCACTCAAAGTAAACGGAATTCTGTTACTCTTTGCTGCTGACCATTCTGACATTACTATTTACAATAGTGACCGCTACTGAATTCTGAATAATTTTATTTCCCTCATACCAAAGTTTATTACACCATTGACAAAATGAAGCACAATAGATGCTTCAAACTTTAAATATTGTTACGTAATGTTGCTGACACATCATGTGACCAATGTTTTGATATTTAACACGTCCAACTCCTGGGTATTGTGTAATGCAGACAACTATCCTAGTAATATAAATCATGTGCCTGCCATCATAATATGCTTGAGCTATCGTAATGCCTTTTCATTCCTAAATTATCTTTATATGCTTTTTGGTGTTTAATAGTAAAGATTGGCTACAGTAAACCAGATAGTTTATTTGTCGATGGAAGATTCTCTGATCACTATTGAAAAAAAGTGGAATGAAATCTAACCAATGGCGAAGCTACTCAATCTGGACAGAAAGTTAGCTTATCTGCTAATCAAACACCCAAATAAAATTGCTGCCATAAAAAAAAATTCACGAGAAAGTGATACATCCACATATTCAATATTTGAAGGAGAATATCTTTTTAGAAGATTAAAATGCCTCTGTTTTAATGTCTGGTCATCATTTCTGTTATGAAATAGGAGTGTTGGTGGTTTTATGTTTTTCTGTCCATCCGAATAAAATGTCATGAACGTTTTGGACAGCCAAATAAGGATAATGTTGCCACCCTCCCAATCTGGTGGATTTTGTAAAGGCGCTTTAAGGTGTTGATGGTCAAATTAGACGAATTCTTCGAAATCATATAGTAGGATTGATGATTTTGAAGCACTTATGGCGATCGGGAAAAAGACTAGGTATATTAAAATTTCAGACATCCCCAAAAAGAGTTAACATATTATTCGGGAATGCTTGAACAACTCCTTTAATTTCCACATTCCCAGGGTTTGCCGCACCCTGATGGGAAATTGGAAGAAATTTCCTCTTAATTAGATTTCAATTTTAACACTTTTTTGTCGTTTTAGAATATTGGCTATATCTACGGACGGCCATGGTCTATGGATTTCTTATGATTTCGGTTTGGTATGGCGACATATATCAGATCATGTCCTTCAAGTTAGATGGGATCCGAAAGATAAAAACGTATTTTATTATTCAAAGGATCCTAGTGGAAGCATGCTTTGTAAGTATATTCAAATAAATTATTCACTTCATCAATCAGGGTACTATTTAAAGAATAAATGTCTCATTAATCATTCAGAAATTGAAATTTTTTTACATGAAGAGCTTTAAATATATTTGCATTAAAAGGTGCAAATACTATGTGAGCTCATACAATGCATTCGAGCAGATTGCATACAGTGACGTATTTGGAGCCTTGAAAGCAGTTCTCAAAAATTGGGCTTGACATTATAATGGGCACCTCATACAAAAATTTTTTATTTGAATTGGTGATTACTATTGTATTCGAAAGGCACATGAAAAAACTTTATTTTTCTACGTTTTAAAGCTCCATTCAGCGATTTTTTCGTTTGGCGAGGCAGACTATGAAACGTCAGGGATTACGTACTGTGTAATAGTGCATTACATTAATAAACTCTTTCACATTCTTCCAAGAGGCAGATTTTTTTTGTCTGTGTGATTCCCAACACCTAAGATCTTTCTGACCAGACATGTAACCACAATATTCATGCGATGTTAATTCAATACATACCTGGTTTATATGCATCTATGTTGATTAATTGTAACAAAATGTAGCTTTGTTAAGTAATGATTCATTCAAATTAAATCGTACTAATGGTTGTTAATCGAGTTTGTTCTTGATTGCTTCTTATTTTTATTTTATTTTTTAGCTGGTAGCTTCAACAATGAATTATATAGAGGTGGAACAACTTTGTTGGATTCTACTAAAATTGCTGAACATATTTATAGTTTTGGTGTTCAAGGTGGATTTTTATTTATATCAGTGGAATATCTTAACGTAAGTTCCATTATGTTGATACTTTTCACCAACACCAATTAAACTTTTGAACCATTTTTGTGCCTAAATTTTCATGTCCATTCGGTATCATTCTGTTTTTGACTGATTGCAGACATCACATTACATTGCTTGAAGGTTTGTTTTAAAAGAGTTCATGACAATATGGAAAACAGAAAATTTAGAGGGAGGTACCAAATGTCCTGAACATGGCCTTGTTTTTCAGCATAATGGAAGCAGGGTGATGCATGTCTCTAAAGACAAGGGTGTTACCTGGGATGCAGCTCAAATACCGTTGATAAATGAAAAACAATTCTACTCGTTACTTGATATGTCAGAAGAAATGGTCTTTGTTCATGTTGATGCTAACGGCGGTATGTTAATAATGTTTATGCCCAAAATCTGACAGGCTGTAAAATATAAGTACATATTATGATATGATACCTAATAGGGATGTCCTCATTTAATTAAGTATTCTGGATTTTTGATTAAAAGGTATTTTGTTTTCTGATTATTTTAAAATTGATTCATTTCGAAGTGAAATCATAAAATATGTGCTAAATTCTAAAACTTGTAAAATTTAACATACATCACGGTCTTTGCTACATAATGTGGTCAAATCTCGATTTCATTCATCTGAAATGTTGAAAGATTATTCCATTTAGTTCGTTTTGAATAGCGATTTAACTAAACTACAACAATAACTCTTAATAGCTAATAATAATTCATGTTCAGTGATTCATTAGCCACAAATAGGTAACATTTTAGCAGCATCACGTATTCGTTTGAACAATATATTGACATAGGATTTCTGACAGACATGTGAATGGGTGATGCAGCAACAAACCTAAATTTGCCTAAATTTAACTTGGACTTGATCATTTGTGCTGAGAGCTAAATGTAAAAAATGTGGGTCTGATATATCTTGCAAACATTGAAGTATATCACAATAATGCTGTTGCTTGCTCAGGTAACGTTTGATTATTTGTCTTACTTAATTCATTGTTAGATTCGGGAGATGGAAGTATATATACGTCAGAGGAACGAGGAATAATTTATTCAAAATCACTCGACCACCATTTATATCCAAGCTTAGGAAGCGTAACAGACTTTTATAAGGTAAATTTATTGACATCAACTTACCGTAGTAATATTAGTCTAATAAACGAAATATTTTCTGAGCATTGTTTGCAGAGTAGGTGTGGCTGAATTGGGAAAAAGTTTTATAACAATAGTCTTCACCTGCCTGTTGCAAGTTTGTCTTGGTTCATGACTTGTGTCACGAAATTACCTCTTACATGATATTTTTGTTTGAGTTTTACAAACTTCATCTTATTTAAATACAATGTGCCAACGTGGCAGAATCGTGTATCTGAAATGTCCATGTATAAGAAGTGTACCTCAGATGCTCAAATATACTTCAACAATCATCAACTATTTTGTAGCAGTATTGATGATTTTGAACCTTTTTCTTCAGTTTGTTTCCTACCCCACACTCAAAAAGAGACTTTTTATCTTTTAGAAGGAATATATTATGGAAAATTGCCCATTTTCTGAATTTTCTCCTACCTGGCCCCATTTTCTTCAGGTGTCTGATCAGTAGAGTCACTGACATTCTGCCAGTCTGTAATGTACATACTTATATGGTACATATAGAAGAAATCAATTACGTCTACACACATTAATGTATTAACAAAAAAACATTTAAATCTGTGCAGACTGCCATGTGCCATAATGTCAGCTTCTTAATTTCGCAAATGGTCAATATTTTCTATATCTCTTGCCAGAAGATTAAAACGCTTTGAATGTCTTGTAGCGACCAAACTGTTCAAAAAATTTCAATATTATCAATATTGCTAATTGCTATGTAGTGTTGATGTTTTTGGCTTTTCGGCTTGAACATGGCTCGAACATTTGGAAACAAGATTCTGCCATCCTGGATCTGTATATATTCATGCTATTTCTTTTGGAAATCTGACGGTTTAATATTACTTTTGCGAAATGAATTTGATTTTAGGTTTCGAGTCTTGAAGGAGTTTACATAACATCACAACTTGAACATCAAGGTTCGACCATTCATTCCATGATAACTTTTAATAAAGGAGGAACCTGGCAAACCATCGATCCTCCAAAAGGCAGTGTTTGTGCAAAGACAGAAAAAGTGGTGAGTGTTATGTGTTATCACTAATTTTTTCCTCTAGAAAATATTGAAAACTCTTCAAATTACTAAAAGCTGTCAATAAAAAGCAATTTGTAAAAAGATCCTACATTTACTGATAGAAATATTGAGTTCATTTTATGAAGTTGATTAGAACAATTACTAGTATCATAATTTTGAAATATATATAATCATAATTTTAATAATAGAACCTAATTTTATGATATTTTATTCAGAGTGTACATTTCACAGTTTTTGTTTTTGAAATATTTACAATTTTAATTTTCCAGTGTCAACTGCAAATTCATAGTTTATTCAGTCGATCGAAAGGTGTGGGAATACCGGAGTATCCTAAATCAACTGCTAGTGCTACAGGAATTATCATCGCTCATGGAAATATAGGTGAAGTCAAGTGATTTTGAAAACATAATGTCTGTTTGTGTTGATTTATTGCTCCAATTTTATACTCTGTTAATTGATATCTGACGAAATATAGTCATATCATCTGGGAAGGAAATTGTAGAATCATCGCAAAGTAAATTAGTTTAGTTAAAACTACTACATTCATAGAGCATATTTCAGCCTCATTGTATTGACTGTATAAATATGTGCAATGTGTTTCAGATTGAAACCTTGTGATTTGAATTGTGCACTAATAGGCTAGAAGTGCCTGATAATTAGTTTTTATATAAATCTTTGTTTTAAAGATCTTGCCGTTTTGTTTCCTATAATGTCTAAATTTATTTGTAAAATGGAAGAGAAATGTCAAAAATAGGAATGAATTAGTTCCCCTTTTCAAGCAGAAAATTTTAAAACTAAAAGGTTTTTCCATAGCAAAGGCAGCGTGGTAGAATCGTTTGACTTAGTGACTATGTCGCCCAAACGGAACAGCCCCAGCTGAAGAATGAGAAAGCGATAAGTTAGGCTTTATTTAAAATAAAAAGAGAAAAGGAAAAATACACTTTTTTTAAAAAGAGTAAGTAATTCATGCAACAACGAATCGACAGAATGATGACCTCTTATAATATGTTATGATACTACTACTATTAGCTGTATCGAGCTGATTGTTCATATATAAATCATACATATCGCTTGCCATGGACGTTAGTGGATCGATCGTAATTTAGGTTAGTTAATAGAACCAACTGCACGAAGAAAGGGAAAAGATGGCCACAATGTGGATGGCCACAAAGATGTAACATCGAAGGCGAGCGTGAGGTGCAGAATGGCGGACATCATCAAATTTGATTTAGACTCTAGAGAAACAAAGATAGATCAAATTTTAGCCGTTAATGTTAGATTTTGAAAAACAACAGGAATCATTTTAAAAATATCACATTATTCCTCTTTTAACACTGGAGTCAATTCCAGATTAACACCATCTAAAAAATTTAATTGGCGATTGATTAATATAGCAGCAATCATGATCTTAAGCACAGCAATAATGATCTTAATGTTATCAGTGAATTCATGGAAAATTCAATTAGAACCTGAACAATGGTCGCCTCCATTTTAGACATCCCACGTATGTAACACATTCTCAGACAATCTCGTGACTTGCATCGGCCGGAAAACATGCACAACCTGTTTTTTGGATTCAATTTGTTTTACATGATCTCATTAGGTAATAGTAAACATGGAAGTTAAGTTGAAATATTAAACTGGTTCTTCCAAAACTTGGCCATGCTAAATACTATTGCATAGTCGCCAAAAATCGTAGTATAAACCCTTGTTGTTGAAGTTTGATATAACGCCTACTATCATCTTTACAGTTTTTAAAAAATCCATTGGTAATTTAAATCATAGTGGCCATTGTATTGTATTGTTGAGATGCCATAATGCCGCAGCGTGCTAACGACATAAATTGTACATTGCGATTTCCCCATAATAAATGTATCTATAATGTGACGAATGTGTTCTTATCATAAATTTAATGAACAGAAATCAAAAGACAATACAATTTCCGAAGGGTAGTGGAGGCGTCCACTATTCAAAACGTACTGTTTTTTTTTATACGACCGCAGGATTTTGTCACTTGTAGCACTCAAATGTGGCAGTTATATAATTTTCGTCCGGCCGAAGAATTTCGCTGTGAGAAAATCAGTCGCCCGAAGGAAATCAAGATTATGCCAACCTTGCAAAGGGCACTCATAGTAAACACTTTATTAATGCTTTGTGCAGAATTTTTAAAGTTTAAATGAATTTTACATAATATTTATTGTTTTACATTCTTTCTTAGGTGATGCATTGAATTTCAATCCACCTGATGTTTATATTTCGAATGATGGTGGATATTCATGGAATCAACCTGATAAATTGAAAGGCCCTCATTTTTATGCAATCGGTGATTCTGGTGGATTGTTGTTCGCGGTTAAATATTCAGTTTCTGAAACTACTAACATCATCAAGTATGTTATTGCGTTCTTTCTTAGAAAAAATATTGTGAACAAAATGATATATAGTTGACATTAATATATCTTGATGCTTTCGGCATTGCCAGCTATCACTCACTGTACTTTACCATTGCGGTTCAGTTCTGTTTGGGATGTTTTCTGCTTAGACTTCAGTTGCTGGTTGAAATGAGAACTGCCCAGCCAAAAAATTGATTTCCTGAAACTTCAGCCACAGATGGACCACGCCTTGGCAGTCCGATCCATCAGTGACTCATACCTAACAAAAAATGTTTAGACAATTCTTTCTTCTGATTGGGTGTAATATAATGACATATGCCCTAAATACTTGAATACGAAAGATGAGAAAAAATATAAATTGCATTGAATTGTTACTGTTTCAATTATAAGAAGGATTCTTCTTCATCTTAGTTGGAGCCCTGATGTATATTCTACAATAAAATATTTGAATGAAAAAATTTTTGTGTTAAATGGTTAACTTTGTGACATAGTTGTTTGTACCCAGTGTGACAGTTTGTTTCTCTTCGGGCATTCGAAATAATCATGTCACCCTTTTGATGGACAAAAAAGCTTCAAAACCATCAACACAACAATATCTGGCAATGTTGATGATATTTAATCTGTCATAATTTTGTTGCTATCAGACAATTAAAATGAGCAAGAGAGATTAGCTAAAAATTTAAGACAATTTTCTTCTGATGGAACCTTTTTTTCGGTTTCTGAGATAGCAGAGTATCTGATACTCTGTCAGTTTGCTTGTATGAAACTTTTAGTGTTCAAAACTTCTGTTCTCATTGATATTCAACTGAGCTGTTTGTTTTCTCAAGATATTCGATGGATGAAGGTCAATCCTGGGAAGAATATATATTCCTAGATTCACCAATTCTCGTCACCGGACTATCTATTGAACCTGGGTCAAGAAGCACTGTGGTGGGATTATGGGGTTGGGATAAAGCTGGGGATGCAGCATGGAGATCAATAACTGTTGATTTTTCAGTCATTTTAAAAAAGCCATGTAAGTTGTTTTTAGGAGTTTAACATTGTCAAGATTATATTTCGAATAATAATACGCTGTGACGAATTTGCAATAAAATTACTGCTCTTTTCTAGTAATTGCATATTTCCAAAAATCAAAACTGCGTTGTTGATGAAATGAATTTCAAGAACCTTGCCGGAGCGTTCCATCAACAGTCCATAATTTGCCGAAGAAATTGATTTTATAGCTTCATTTCAATATTATCAAGCAAAATTGCTACTAGAGAGCAGTAAAATTACTGAACTTCTATTGCAGTGAAATTGATGCGACCTGAAAAATAGTGAGTTGTAGATGGGCAGATACCACTCCTACCTACCTCCTACAGTTGCTAGTTTTCTATGGATCTATTTTTCTAGTTTTCAGTTTTACATTTCATTGAAAGAGCTTGGTGTAAAAATAAAATCCAAAAATGAATTCACATCTATGGCATCAAAAAGATGATGTTAGATAGAGCCAGTTACTTTGAATCTCCTCAGAATAATAGTAGAAATATATCTCACTCAATTTTGATCGAATGCGTTTAGTTGTTTAGCAAGAATGTTGTTTTTTTATATCGTGTTGGCCCATGCTGGGTTAAAACCCAATTAATCACAATAGATATTGCCAAGCATGAGCCGCAGATGGTTCGTTTCTCAAATGCGCGATCCATCAGCGACTCATGTTTAACAAAAAATTGTATATTTCTACCCGGATATACTCGTAGACAATAATTTTTATGAATTGGCAAAATTTTGCAACAAATACGTTTTCCAATATTCATTAGTAACCCTTTTTTATACATATGTTTTTTCCTTTCTATGGTCAGGCCAAAAAACTGATTATCAGGATTGGAAAGCACATGAGAGTAATTCCATGTATGGTACTGACAATTGTTTGCTTGGTGCTGATGTAATATTTACCAGAAGGAAGAAAGGAAGCGTTTGCATCAATGGTAAACAATATAATAATCCTGTGACTCTGAAACCTTGCCAATGCCAGAAAACAGATTATTTATGGTGAGTTAAATTCAAAACAATTTTTAAATTATAAGTTTTGAGCTTGCTCCTTTCCATTTTTTTTATTGTAACTTCACTTCGAGCGGGAACCATCTACCACTTGTATAGCAAAAACATACCCCATTTCAATTTTTTCGTACATCTTTTAACAGTGTAAATTGAATAATTGTCAATATGGCCAAATTTAATGAAGTGGGCACAACGGCTTGGCGTGCAATACTTCTCAACATTTTGTTCCTGTGACTCAAATTTTCAAAAATATGTAACCTTTACCTGAATGTAGTAGTGGAGTGTAAGTGTCCAATATTCACCGCCTGTGTTTATATAGATAAGTGTACTTTATCTTCGCTTCTGTTTGTGCAACAAAACACAATATAAACTTTATGACCAGACTATGCTCTATTTCTGGTTGTAGATGATCGACGGTAAGCTTTGTTCAGCTTACATTTACCCTCTCAAAAATGGTAATCTTGCAAAAATGTCTTCTTGCAAACCTGACACTTTGTCCATATGGCTGATAAACAAAATTGTAATATATCATATCGTTTCTACTTACTGACATAGATTTTGCAATTCTATGTTGGACAGTTGAAGAAATCGATAATTTTTCTTCTAGTGATTATGGTTATGTTCGGGAAACATTCGATTGTATAAGAGATGGGAATTTCCAGACGACCCACATTGATATTTGTTTGAAAGATCAAGATGAAACTATTGAAACGAAAGGATATCGTAAAATACCTGGAGATAAATGTCAGGGCGGCTTCACACCAACTTCTCAAGTTATATCTTTACATAAAAAGTGCAAGCTTGTAAGTATATTTCCACAAATTTTAGAACCATTTTGTAATTGTGAAAGCAGAGACTATTTGAACAAAGTTTTGTTGGTGTTGCAATGTTCTGTGGTGAACAGTGACGTTGTAAGTTGAAGAATACCGTTTATAGCTTGGTGATGGTCGATCTCTGCCGAGTGTGCTCACCACTCGATCTAGTATTTTATATTTTTTTGAGCTCAACAAAAAACCCAAACACTTATTTTAATCATCCATGTTGATTCTCTTGGCAGAGCCTTGATTTTTGTTCCTCGATCGAATGACTATAAAATAAAATATTTTGCTCCTTGGGAGGATTCAAATCTGCGAACAAAAGTTTCTGATTATAAAAATTCATTCACATTTCCTAGGTTGAGGAGAAAAAAGAAGATTTTGGTGTAGATGAAGATAAATTCTCCTCTTATATTCCTCGAGATGATTCTTCAAATACGTCGTCATCCCCTGGATTAATAATTTTCCTAGTGTTTCTCGTCATTGTTTTAATTGTTGTTCTCATTTATATTGTTAGAAAGCGACAAACAAGGTAATTTTATTCTTATTAATTTCGATTGTGGTTTCAATATAAAATGGGGTTCTCAACATCTCAAATTTTTAGTTTTATAAATTTTTCAACTGTTTCAAGTTTTTTGTATAAATTTTAACATTTAATATTTGTTTCAGTGGAAAACGTGTGAAGTATGTTCCTTTACCAACAACAGAACAATCATCCAATTACGGTACTGATACTGAATCAAATACACTTGTTGATGTGGATAATGTCGATAATGTAACAACTAATCCAAGACAAAATGGATTTCTTAATAATAAGGGAATTTCATATCATGATGATTCAGACGAGGTAAAATACATGGCAGTTCAAATTTTTATCAGTTGAACCGTGATATGAATGAAAATATTTTATTAATATATTAGCATGTTTTTAATATACAATATATCTCTGCAGGATATGCTGATCAGTTGATTAATCTCCAAGAATTTGTTCCAATTTAACACAAGAGCATTGTGCAGTACTATGATCTTCCTGAACAGAAGAAATATAGTTGGTAGATTTCTGTTGAAGAAGATCTTTGTTTCTTTGAATATAATAATTATGCAATATATTTTTATTTATTCTTGATAACGTTCTTCACCAAAGTAAAGGATACCGTCCTTATAGTAATCCTGTCTTTGTGAAGAAAAAGTGATTTGAGATGAGTTTTGTTAAGTATGAATCACTGGTAGGTATAATCACTGAGCGCCACAGTCTTACACGTGGGTTGTGTTTGACAGTAAAGTTTTTTTTTTATAGGAAATGGATTTTTTATGCTTTGTATAAGCTTTTGGTTGGCACCAACAAAAGAGAATATATTTAGACCGAAAAAAAAAAACATATCGTCATAGCTGAGATATCTTGGAGGTTGGTGGAGTGGTGGAGGTTGTTTATTATGAGAGTTAATTTATCGCCTCAAAAAATTTGGGTTGATGAAAATATACTAGAATGATATGGGAATAATGTGTTTCAAAATATATAAAAAACTGCATGCAAACCTACCACTACATCCGTTAAAATAATTTTTAAACCCAAATGTGGTCATAGGGATTACCTTACTAAAATGTGCCTTTAATGCAATATGATTTCATTTGTTCACACCAAAATATACAGATTAGTTTTCGCTTTAATGACAACTAATCTTGAATATAAAACATTTTCTTTCCTCTGTGTCGTACGGTATTTTCAACTTGGCCGTTTTTGGCCAAAATTTAATATGGCAGTATATTTGATGCAGGAATTATAAAATATTCATGCTATGGATTGAATTTGTGGTATAATAATATTGTGAATGTCATACCACTGAAAACTGAGCATTGGATCCATGTAGATTTTTTGTTAAAGACCACATTATTTAGTGAATTTTTATTTATCACCGACTGCGATTTTTCATCATGGCAGATTGGACTGTTTGTAGTATCACTTAGTAGTATCTCATCAAACAAATGAGAATGCTCAAACAATTTTTCGAAATAAAGTAAGATTTCCCTTATTTTTCGTACTCAGTTGGTCGTAAATAAGACTCTGCTCATGATCTGATACTAAATTCTTCAAAGCTGATCTGGATGTTTATTTTTGAATTTTGTTTGTTTAACTGCATAGGTATACATAATTAAATATTTTTTTGTTGAGTATGGGCCTCTGATGGTTTGTTGCTTGCAGTCAGTAGAATATTATGTAGATGTTCTACTTTATAGATTGTTTGATTTTCTTCATCGCGAATACGTCTGCGATTGAAGATAAAATTTTTTGGCTATCAAGAATTACTGTCTCGCCTGTCCTTAATCTTTTGTTTCCACTTGTGTTATTGAGCATGCAATGTTATTTGAAATCTTATACAACGTTTTGCACATTGGAATTACTTTTGTTTTGATGCACTCGAAAAATTCATTTTTCTATGTATTATAGAAGTTGATAGTTTCCGCAAATTGGCGGCAGGCCATACTTCTGGCACAAGATTTTGCTGCAAACACCAAGGCCAGTCCTGAATTATATGCTGACGGTGTGTTCCATCTTTGACTCGCACTTCAAAAATGATGCTTTGCATTATCAAACCAATGGTTTGATATCTCTTATGGTTGGTGGTCAATCCTTCCTGGTGCTTTATTTTTAATGAAGTTCAGATGTTCTTTGTCCAATTCTTTCAATGGTCCAAATAGCGTAAAAATTTGTTTGCTGGAAAATTTGTGGACGAAAAGTTTAAAAAGTAATTTACGAGTTCGACATAGGTGCATTTCATATACTGAACAAAATGTTGATGCGATATGTTGTTGTCTTCTGTATTTTGAGTATCCTCGGACGCTATCCTATATATTGAAGGCATGAAATACGAGGTCATAACGTTTACACGAGAATGATTAATTGATACTAGCTCCTAAGCGGCTGATCCTGTACTGTAGCTGTACTGTAGTCTTTTAGCTAAGTGATTTTTAAAAAAATGGAAAAATCTGCGAATTTTTGAAGTGTCGTCAAGCAGGTTAAAAATGCTTCGGTGGGTACTTTACAGATGTGGGAAGATTGAAGTATTAAAAATTTGAGCAGCAAGAGCGAAGGATTTTTTGATTATAACACTGTTATAAGATTTATGTTTAATCTGGAACGGAATGCAATATTATTTGTATCAAATGAAATATTGGGCGCGGAATCGTGTGTCGGAGGTTCAAGAATTTGTCGCAACGATGCTATAGAAAGAATATAAAGTCTTTAGAGAAGTCTATATATATATATATAGGTCAGGGGTGGCCAACTCGCGGCTCGCGAGCCGCATGCGGCTCATTTCGGCTTGGTTATTCTAAGGAAAAAATAACTCGCAAACTACGATTCATCACGTTTCGATTTAAAAACATATTATGATTCATCGTGTATTCTTCTTTTATGTCGAAGAGATGCGAGCGCCTTCTTCCACTTCACCATGGAACGTCCATTATTACATCACAACCGCATTATTTGGTGTGAGAATCGTTTATTGGTGACGAATAATTAATTGAAAATACGCAACAATTCGTAATAACTCAAGAATAATGACGTTATGCGTCACTAGCGCATTTCAAATCTTCAGCGCCACTTCACTCCATGGTAACATCGAATTTCCGAAAGGGACTGAACTTCGCAAGCACAAGTTGACCATATTAAAAAGTCAGGCAGAAAAATAAAAACAGTTTTTCTATAAATTTATGAAGCACTCAGAAACTGTGACGCTTGCATCGTATCAAACGGATTGGAACATTGCACGGGCCCAAAAGTCATGCAGTGATGGCGAGTTCGTTAAAAATTGCTTCTGTGACCTTGTAGAAATCTTGTCTCCTGAAAACAAAAAACTAAAAAGAATGGTGTCAGATGTCCAACTATCCCGCCACACTGTTGAACACAGAATATCGGACATTACCAATATCGGACATTAACACGGCTATCGAATCACAGTTGCACTCTGACTTCCAAAAATGCGAGTATTTTAGTGTCGCATTAGATGAGAGCTGTGACATACAAGACAAGCCTCAGTTGGCAATATTCGGACGGTCTGCTTCAAAAGATTGCTTGATCAAAGAACTCCTTGATATTGTGGCATTAAAAGACAGAACCCGTGTCATAGGAGTGAAAAATGCAATGATGGCTGCACTTTCAAAAGCAAATCTGCCCATATCAAAACCAACAGCAATTACCACGGATGGTGCGCCAGCCATGATCGGATCTGGGAAGGACTTGTGGGGCCGTGCAAGGCTGACCAGACATTTCCCGAGTTTTGGAATTTTCACTGTATCATTCACAGGGTCTAAATCATTGAATCAAAAAGCCGGGTACTCTCTTCCTTTTTTCAGCTTTTAGATGCCGTGAAACTGTTCATGGATGAGGAGAACAAGAACTATCCCGAGCTCTCGGACCTCGAGTGGATCATAGATCTGGCCTTTTTGGATGACATGCTGTGTCACTTGAACAGATTGCACCTGAATTTGCAGGGTAAGTTAAAAATTCTGCCTGACCTAATGCGAAGTCTGTTTGCGTTTGTCAACAAACTGAAGCTGTTCAAGGCGCATATTCAAATGGGAGATTTAACGCATTTTCCCACTCCGCTAAAAGCCAGCGGGCAAGTCACTATCGCCGACCTGAATAAGCAAAGAGCTAGATATGAAACACTCCTTGAAACCCTGAAAGAAAACTTTGCGCTGCGGTTCCATGATCTGCATCTTAAAAGGCCACAGATTATGTTCCTCGTCGACCCATTTAATTCTGAGACGAACTGTTTGAAATTCCCTCTAGTCTCAGATGATGCTGCAACTGAGTTGGAAATGATCGATCTTCATGAGGAGGACCAACTGAAACGTGCTTTAAGGGAAGGGGCCATTGAGTTATGGAAAAGTGTGCCAATGGAAAAATGTGAAACGGGCTGCGCTTAGGATACTGCCAATGTTTGGGTCAACGTACGTCTGCGAATCTGTGTTTTCTACCCAAAAACACGTGAAATCAAAGCATCGATCTGTTCTGACTGACACACATGTGAAAAAACTGCTTCGATTGGCAACAAAGACATACAAGCCAGATTTACAGAGGATTGTTCAATTCAAGGAATGCCAGAAGTCCCACTAAGTAGCATGCATAACAATAAATGGCTTGTAATTTTTTTCGTTATCATGTTGGTGTGTGACATTTACAATAAATCTAGCATTCTAGCAGAGCTGAACAAAGGTATATCTGATGTGCAATGGTGACCTTGTGCATGATGTGGCTCTTTGAGATAACAAAGTAAGAAATGTGGCTCTTGGTCTCTGACTGGTTGGCCACCCCTGATATAGGTCTTTCTTCACGCATGCGTATAGTTAAAAATGCTTGTTTGAGGGAGCATGTTTGTGATTGCTAGGGCGTGTACGTCACGCGTTTAGCCTGTCTCGGCTATGCCTTCTTGATGGTAATTTTCTGTTACCTCCATTGTTTGGAACAGATAAACATACATACGAACCTCTAGTCTATTATACCGACGTGTTTGACAGCGTCCGAACAATTCTTCTTGTTATTTTGTGTGTATTTTTGAGATGGGCAGACTACTGAGTTACGAATCACAAGATGGATGCCGGAATTTTTGTTTGTTTACCTACCATCTTTTTCCGTAATTTTATCATTTGACGAGAACCATCAGCACGAGAACTTGTGTTGCATTCATTTGTGTCCATGCGGTTACCCTATTTTCGGTAGATGTTCAGAAAAATTGTTGCAGATAATATAGTTATTACTACAATATTGAGGAATTACGAATCTGCCATGCTATGACATTTATAGCCAATATTTCACTTTATTCGTTCGTATGTACTGCTGAAATTACAAACTATAAATGTTTAAATAAATTTTAGGACGACTCATTTTTCCATAATACAATACAAGCTTTCAACCTGTCGATATTTGCACGTGAAATGGAATTCGCTCTAACCGAGGCCTAAATCAGTTCCTAAAAGGCCGAAAGGCCAACTAACGGGAAGAGCTTCTACAGAAGAGAAAGCATCAGTCGGCTCAGCACAGACCTCGAAATATGAAACATAATTTAATGTATTTATGCTATGCAATCAGTAGCATAGTGGTGGTGGGGGGGGGGGGGGGGGGGGGGGGGGGGGGGGGGGGGGGGGGGGGGTAGATTGTTTGACTTGTGTTCCCTTTCCTACGACGTTCAGGACTTCAATTTTGACTGCTGAAAAAAGTTATCAATATCTTTTTTGTGTATTGAATTCTAATTCCCAATTAGAATTTTTTATTATGTCAGGAACTAATTTAATTGTTGTTCTACTTGGGTATCTTAATGCTGATTCTAACTTTAGATGTTGTTTTTAAATATGTCTATTTGTATGAAGTTCTCCAATATTCTTTGTTCTGCAATTTCATGCGTTGTTGCATTTTATCCACTATGGGTTCGTTTTTTTGCTCTTAGTTCTTACAGAGAATTTACTGACATTTTGGGGAAAATTTTAGCTTTAAGGATGTACTGAGCATATTTCGAAGGCATTTGTGATAAGTATCGATAATTTTGACTATCGGTGGTATCGGCATCGGCTCATTTTGCGGTATCGGTATCGACAAACAAGCGGTATCGGTATCGACAAACAAGTGGTATCGGTACATCTCTAGTTTTTGCAAACTTTGAGACTTCCAAATTGTGCGGACACCGGTTCGTTAGCAGCTTCGTCAATTGCTGGAAAAAATTTTGTTTTTATTTTACTGGGTCGTTGGAAAACATTGGCATCAAGCAATGCAATCTTTGCGTCTTATACTTTACACCCTTCACGAATATGGCTGGCTTGGTAAAACGGACTTGCACAACCAGCACAACCAACTGTCGAAACATGTACTATGAATGCAACTGGGAACGTAATGTCGAGCAACCACAGACTCGTATTGCCTCTGGTCGTTCCTACGATAATATTGTGTACATGAAAAACAAAATCATACAAAATAATGATTTATTATATTTTTTAAATAACAACAATACATATTAAATTTAAATTAGAGCATTATTTTGAAGGGATCTAGCTATGATATTACAAAATGTATAGTAATTGAAAATTCTCTTATAATCAGGTAGTCGAGTAAACTAAATATTATCGTGTGGAAATAGCAAGGGTATTTTGAACTGTTCGGTATCTGAGATACAGCTTAAATACCAAATATCGAAATTTATTTTGCGTGTCTTTTGTGAAAATCCATGGTTTTGTCATATTTCCCATTCGTTTAAATGACTTCAAGTCGAGAAAATTAAATTCGCTGTGTAAGCTAAGTTGGACCGCTCCTTGGGGTTCGACAAAGCAACATAAATGAAAGTATATTTTTATAGAGAAAAAATTTTGTCATTGACATTTCATTTACTAAATGATGTTATATTCCACATTTATCTGTAGTTTTTTCACATATATAATTAGCAAATGTATCACAGTTGATGTCATTCCAATCAAACTTGGACGAGTGACGTAAACTTCCAGGCCACTCTGCGGTCATCTTCACACATCCTTCCAATTTTCTAGAAAGGAATAAAAACATGAACTCATATTCAGCGATAAAATTGGAAGAATACTTAAATATGGAAGGGGTGTGATTTCCACGCCACGATCATTTGCAGGCAGTGTTTCAATGAAACGTCTGGTTTCATCTTGAAATTGAACTGTTGGAAAGACATTATTTTAAACTTATCTTGAAATATCGTTCCCCGCTATGTGGGTAGAAAGCCTCCTGAAGCCCTTGTTTAATATGTTTAGGTACTCGCCGAAAACTTAAATATCAAATCATTATATATCCTCCATTTGCATGTCTTTTTTTATTTCGTTATTGTTTTGTCAAGCATGAATCCCAGATGGACCGCGCCCCCGTTGATGGATTTTTCACTGTCCAATATTTTGGTCAACGATTTTGAGGATTTGGAGATGTAATTGACATATTGTAAGAAACGCCTGGCCCAACAACAGGTGCTTGTACTACACCTGAAGTACTTGGCGTCACATAACAACGTTAAGTATTATTATTTAGACATGGCAAGCGATCACTTGGGTAATAATTTTTCAATAGATGGTAAAACCACCCTATCAATGCCAAATCATTATCATATACTCTAAGACTTGGATTCCTTCTCCATTGCGTCGGGTATGAAATTTTACGTAGCCTATTCTTGTTTAAATAACGTTCGTTCTGTTTTTAACGCACCTGTAATTGTCCGGTTGTTTATAAAATCCGTCCTGATTATACCATTTGTTGAAATTTCCCAGTGGTGTATCATCCGTCCATTTGAATTCATCATTCTTGAAGGACAATCCAATCCAAGCACCGGGGAAATTTTTCATATCCAACATTTTCTACAAATATATTATTAAGTCGGTTTCAATTTGTATATTTTTGATACATAGTTCTACGATAATTATACTGTAAAGATAAAACTTTCTTTTTGATAAATCTCTGGCTGTATCGACATACAGAGATATAGCATTTCGCCGATGTGCGTGACCTATGAATTTTCTTTTTATGTTATATTAGCAAAGAAACCTCAATTTTTAAATACATTTCAAGGACGAAACTTTTTACGTAATAATTTCATTTTCATATCGTAGTGATTTATTTCACACAAAGCACTAAAACCTAGATAGCAGGATTTTTGGACTTTGGATTAGACATTATTGGTCTCAGAACTAATGTGAGATTTTTGACTACAAATACAAATGTTACCTTCAAAAACTGTTGCTTTGACGCAGATTCAATTTTCACCAAATTTCCTCCCATCATTTTGCAATTAACATTAGCAGTAGACCATGTTTGATTGTCACAGTGAAATGAATAACACGTCCCATTGTGAGTTGCATATTCAACTTCACAACATTCTACAAGATACAAATGGTGATAGGATGATAAATAAATGCAGAAAAAATACGCAGAAATTGCATTGAATAGGAAACGGACTAGAGGGAACTACTGAATATAAAACGTTATGGGTGCTTATAAACTGCTTATAACATAAAATGTAGATTATACCTTTCTCATCATACATCTCTGATGGGCATTGTTTTCCTCCGTTTCTTGGTGGAATTTTAACTATCACAGAACGACTTCTTTTACCGAGATAACCACATGTACTCCACGCACTCCAAGACCAATCGCAGTCAACTGTTTAAATGGAATAGTAAATGGTGATTTATTACTCTTTCTAAAGCAACAATTTTGATAAATTTTAAACAAAAGGAGACTTGATAAATCCAATTTTGTGACTAATTAACAATCGCTTATATAATTGATAAAGTATTAACCTGGACAGGTGGAATCTGGCCCCTTCCATATTCCTTGTTCTGTACATATTTTCTTATATTTCCATTCTTTCACTATTGATTTGTTCTTACATATAGTTCTACATTCTGTACCAGCAGAGAAGCCACCATCACTGAGTTCGTTCGTTGAACAAAACAGCATTCCACTATCTGGATTTGGCAACCGTGGACAAGTGATTTCTGCAGTTAGGAATATTGTAAATAATATTTTTTTAACTTTAGCCAGCCCATGTATTTAAGCCAGATTTAATATAAATGTGAAATCAAACATATATTCCAAGATAGAATTCAATGGTTTTTGAGAACAAAATAACAACTGGGATCGGTAATCTAAAATATCATCGGGAATAGCCAATTTTGCACATTTGTGCACAAAATTTCATTTCCCGGTTTAACTGTTGATTTTAAATCGCACAAGTTCAAACCAGATCAGATATGGGTATCATTTACTTGTATTATCCTAACATACATGTTTACCAGCAATTTTTCTTATCTTTTTTTTTTTGAAATTCACCCTAGACAAGACAAAGTCATAATACATAATATAGGCCATGCCAAGATTATAATGAAGATAGCATAGACTAGTATTCATCGATCGAAAGAATTTATGATTTAAACAGAAGTATGAACTGCTTTGTTGAGTATGGATCATTGATAGATTACACCGTCTAGCTATCTAGCAAGCTATCTGTGATTCATTCTCAACACAGTAATTTTTTTGTGATATTCGGAATTGGTCTGCAAATACCAAAAATATTTTAATCCGTAAAAAGTATTAAAGATATATTCTTACGTGTGCATTTGCCATCCATGTTCGACCACGTTCCATTACTATGACAAGATGTTTGGATTATTTCCCCTTCTAGTTTATATCCTCCTATACACTGTAATTCACAACTTGTTTGTATTTGAGAATTATTTCCAGCGTTACATTTGAAATACCCATCTTTAATAATCGGAGGCGTACTGCATTTTTCTATAAAAAAAAATCGGAAAAGTTACCAAAGGTGATGTTAGCTGTAAGCTTAAAAGCGCTATCGATATTTTTATTGACTGCCTTGCACACGGAACTCACACGTGTCATAGTTTCATTTCGTCGACAAGAGACACTTATGGATGGCGCAACAATGGCCAATTAATAGTCATGTGGTTTTCTTGCATACGGCGAGATATCGTCAAACACATATAAAGCTATAACACGCACGCAAACATCGATCAAAAGCTGACTACTGCCACTCTTCGCCACGCAAAAAATATCTTACCAAAAACGAACCAGGCGATGGTAACAGTGTTTCCACCTTTAGGTCATAGCATCTTTTTTTCTTTGAGTTTCTTTTATTTTTGCCCAAATCAGTAATTTTCGAAGTCTAGAATAAAGTTATAATAAAAGCAAAATATCATCCTACCAACGCAAGAAGCGTCTTCTCCTGACCAAGTACCATCCAGTTTGCAAAATTTTGTTTCATCTCCATTTAAAATAAACCCTGGCAAACAATTTATCTTGCAGGACATTTGACCTGGAACGGAGTTTGTATCATTGCATGATATTGTTCCATTGCTTGGAGGTTGAAGAATAGGACAAACTGTTGAAACTAAATAAATAAAGAAGATTGATTCTTTATTATAACGCGTACCAGAAAAACATTAAATCTTATAAATACAAACCCACAAAGTTATTTACAACATTTCCAATAAAAACTAGAATAATGACACTAAAATCATATGATCTGATTTATTCATTTTTATTTAAATATTGATAATTTGGCATAAAATTCTCTCTCAAAATTTTTCAAAAACCGTAAATAATTTTCGTAAATAATTTTCTCCAGCTTTGCACCACATTATTCATCAGTTGCATGGATATTGAGCCCAAATTGCACCAGCAATGCTCATTTTTGTATCAATTATCTGTCAGTTTAATTGCTGAACATGCAGTTGAAAGTGTTTGTGAAACGACGAATAGGATGCACTTTATCATCACCTTGAGAAAAAATATTTATTGAATAAAAATAACGAAATAAAATCAGCTACTTCTATAACGACATTAAAGACCAATTTCTAGAAAATTCGACTGAATACCGAAAAATAAGGAGTCGCCTACCAGCACATCTTGCGTCGTCTCCAGACCATATTCCCAGTTTGTCACAAAACCTAACATCATTTCCAATTAATTGAAATCCCTCTTCACAACTGATTCTACACACAGATGTATAGTTATCAATCTCATCTAAACAACTTAGTGATCCATGCAACGGAGGTTCGAGAGGTATGCAGTACGCTTTGAAATAAAAAATTTTAATTGATGTCAATATGTCGATTGATATTGTATAAGTCAGAAAAACTCAGCCCAAACATGGGTCACTGATGGAACTTGTCGCCATGACATGTTCCATGCTTGACAAAATACCACTTCTGATTGAGAATATGCTTAATAATACTTCTGCCACTAACCTGCGCATATAGTTGGTATACCATCCCACAAACCATTATCAAGACATGTCCTTGCTGATGAACCACTGATCATATTATAACCAGTATCACATTCAACTTCACAATATGTTCCTATCCATTTTGTTCTGAAGTTTGGATTGCATTTGATTTTTCCATTTTCCGGTGGTTCCATGTTCTCACAGTAATAAGCTGATAAAATGATTGGATACTTGGAATGTTTTTTCAATGTATAATAAATTCGATGATACGAAACGAAACAAAATATTGAAGTACAGTTAGTTACCAGTTGTGTCGCTAAGTTAGTAAGTTTTGCGTTAAATAAATTCGTCATTCTGTTTGATTCTTCTTATGTCAAGAAATTATTGAACAATATTACTGTTGTATACTCATTAGTAATGTGCAAATATAAATGAAATATAAGGAAGCCTCTCTTCGGGCGAAGGATAATTAAATTGGGATAATTTACCTGAACATGTGGGTTCGAAATCTGTCCATCGACCTTCTTCGGTGCAGTATCTTATAGCAGGACCGGATAATTTCATTCCAAACATACAATTTATATAGCAAGCAGAACCGACTCCTGTTTCTCCGTTCAATCCGAAACAATCTACTACTCCATTGTTAACACTGAATGGCTGACATTCAACTTTCCCTAAAAGTAAATTAGTGGCACCTCATAAAATATTTCTACCTATACATTTTTATTTGCCAAGTGTCACACCAAAGATGCCAGAAACCCCAAGAAGTCCACTTTTCAAATGGTTGATAGTTGGTGCCTTTTATTGTATGTGAAATACTAGTAAAGCATAAAGCGTAGTTAATACCTGTTTGGCAGTATGTATAATCAAGTTTTGGATTCCATGTTGCTACTTCTCCATTCTCATCAAGATCACATAAGGTGAATATAGGACTGCTGCTTATATGTCCACCTTCACATTGTAAACTGCATGTGGTTCCCATCAAGCATTCTTTCCCATCACACTGTATAAAATATTGCAATTAACGCCATCATTTTGTTTAGTTTAATTTAATTTAGATCTTAAGTCAGTACACACGTAGAAAACATGCAGAACTACAGTATTTTAATACAATAACTTACTTACTTACTTGACATTCGCATTTAATGATAGTACAATCTAAAATTGTAACCCGGGTGAAATTGTTTACATTTTCTTCCCTCTATAGAACGAGTCGACTGGTCATAAGTCAAACGTGCCATGCTATGATCTTTAACAAATTGCTGTTTTAGTTTTATCATATTTGACTTACTTCATCTGAGCATGAAATTTTTCCCATCATAATGTTGTTTATATCTGGACACCTCGGAATATCGATTATGTCCAAACTTCTTCCAAAATTTGAAAAATCCCATGGAACACATCTAAAAAAAGAATTGACATTAACAAACAAATGAATGAATTGTTTTGAATTGCAGATACATTAGGTTGAGCGCGTTGTCTCCCGCGCGATGATTTTGTTCAAAATATTCATTTGCTTTTTTCGGAGGCAAAATACGATTGAAGAATGCCGGGTAATAATTAGTTTACCATGACCTAAGTTCACCTGGAAATATCGTTTGACCATGATCCGTCATATTGACAGGTTGCGTTCGACGTTGTTGAATCCGACAAAAAGTGACCCACATCGCATGTTATCTCACATATGTCATTGATTTTGCTTCCTGTGCAGGTAAGATGCCCGTTCCTTGGTTGTTTTAAAATAGGACATTCAATTTCTAAATATAAAGGACAATTGAAGTGCGATAAATCAGTAGCCATTGTTAAAAAAAAGAAGATGTAATAGCGAACAATAAGATTTGTAGTTGAAAGAGTAATATATTTTTTTCCATAAATTACCACCACCTAACTAGTTATTGATTTACCAGTACACTTGGCCTCTTCTCCTGACCAAGTTCCATCGGATTGACAAGCTCTTATCTTATCACCAGTTAAGATATATCCTGATAGACAACTAACTCTGCAGGACATCCCGCCTTGAATCGGCGTGTCACCTATGCAGGATAAAACTCCATTGTCTGGACTTGTAAGGATTGGACACAGCTCTGAAAAACACGACAATGTTCAATTTCGTTGATCTCAACCTAATTAGATAATTTCTTTTGTCAAACAAGAGCCACAGATGGATCACGCCTCACCATGTGTTTCATACTTACTGACGCAATCAATATCTGCTCCAGTCCACTGCCCGTAATCATCACAATATCTCATTTCATCTCGTGAAATATGATATCCTGCATCACAAGATATTCTGCATACAGACGCGTATTCACCAATTACGTCATCTGAACAATTAATTGACCCATGGGTTGGTGCTTCAACGGGCTTGCAAGATGCTGCAAAGAGAAAAATACCATGATTTTATTTTTCGACAAACAGTATATTTTTCTAATTATACTCAAACTAGCGGCCAAAAACAAATGTATTTCAGAGAGAATGCTCCGTACTTACGTTATTCATCATTGAGTAAAGGGCTGAACTATATCACGGTTTCAACATTTACCGATGTTGAGTACAATTTATGCTATAGGTTATGTTAAAGACAACCATTAAAATTCCAAAATTCCATGCCTAATCGATCATCAACAGAAACTATAAGCCGAGCTACGCCTCATATAATTTGTTAGTTTATCGTTCTATCAAGACACCTTACGCAAGTTATAGCATCTAAAATATGCGTTGTCAATAAAATATAATCTTTAGAAGACAAGGCAACAAAAGTATTTAAATAATTTCTAAAAATTATTCATACCTATGCATTTCGGTATATCAACAGTCCATTCCCCGTCATCTTCACAAGTTCTTGACTTTGGACCAGTCAATGTTAAGTCATACATACAAGTAATATTACATTCCGAACCAAGTTTGTTAAAGTCAGAGCATTGTATTACGGCTTTTTCTACTTTGAAAGGTTGACAAGTAACCTCAGCTTTAACAAAATATTAAATTTTTAAAACATTTATTGTTAATTAGGAAAAACGATCACTTTGTTCGAAATATTCGATCGAAAATACATTACATCGCATACCTCAGAAAGATGTCCAAATAGAACAAGGCAAAATATTTTTTCAGCTTAGTGGAAAAGAATCGTTAACCCAACAACTCTTTTGTGGTATTATCGTGATAAATAGTAGTCTATAGGCATATGGCCTGCAACATGCCACGTATTCTCCCAAAATGTGACGATTTGTTCTTATTTGCCACAAGTAACCTTTCAAAATCTCATCGCGACTTGACTAATGCAAAAGCTCATGCAATGACCGATTATCTTCAACTTCAAAACCATCAGATAGATTTTGTCACATCAGGAATTATTAAAATGTAATTGGCGACGTAGAAGCAGATTTTATGTTGGCATAATTTCGATTCACGATCCATACTTTATAAAACCATGACTAAGCAATTGTCGTTATTCTCCATGCATAATATGCCTTTTGATTAGAACAAATTGAGGATGGAAACATAGATTTGTGGATTTTTCGACATTCTTTTTATTGAGGTTGTGGTCAACTGATGTACTCTAACCATTTATTTCAGAATAGTTTTCCATGGATATCGGCAAGAAAATAATGGATATTATAATCATTTTCCATAAAATCCAGAACAGCATTCGGAAAATCATGCTCTTCGCTTGCGCTAGTTGAAAAGTTTCAGTAATTGTAATAATTGGTTCTCATTCGCTCACCTTTGCAGATACTGTTATGTATTCCCGGATGCCATGTTACGTCCGTTTCATCTTCGCTTAGATCACACGAGGAAAATGTTGGACCATTGCTTATATAACCAGCGTCGCATTGTAAGTTACACGTAGTTCCCATTAAACAGTCCTTTCCACCGCACTGTTACATGAAGGAATATTTTATAAGCAGGCTAGAAATAATTGGTAATACTATTGCATTGAATCTCCTTGCCTTTCTTCTGACAAGACCTTTTTCACCAGAAACTTTCACTTGGCAAAACAAGGTAATTAGCTTTTGCTATATTCGTTTGTAAAACTAAAATTATTATATTGTTCAATTCACTCACCCCATCAGAACATATTATCTTCCCGTTAATGACCTGCTTAATATCTGGACAAATTTTAATATCAACAATATCCAAACTCCTCCCAAAATTGGAAAAATCGATAGAGACGCACCTGCGTTATAAAAAATAAAAAATATTATCCAAAACTTTTCTCCAAAAATTGAAATATCATATCGACATTGGTGATGATAATTTAAAATCAGTTTTCCTTTTAAATTCAAAAAACACACTATTGAAACATGTGTTTAAATATGATGTGTTTGTCGTGTTGTGTAATTCAATTCAAATAGAAAATGATTCAGTAATCTCACTTTGGCAAATCATTGGACCACGATCCATCCACACATTCAACTTCTAGTAAATCGATATCAGTAGTGAGATATCCAAAATTACATATAACTTTGCATTTTTCTTTCTCATCCTCAAGTTTTTCGCATTTTAGATCGCCATTCCTGGGTGCTCTAAGTAGCGGACATTGTTTTTCTGAATGAAAAAATGTAAATTTGAATAACTATTGCATTTGGAATAATATTTTTAAAAGTTGTGAAGACGCAGACGTAGAACCTACTTAGAACCAATAGTAGTAAACCATAATTTACTAATAGATGTATGATCACGATTTTTCTGATTGGGGATATCAAGATTGTACTCAAATTAAAAAATACTAGGGCAATTAGGACAAACGGCAGTGGTCCAAATTGATAAAATCATATGCAGAAATTTATTTCCGCCTGGAATCATAAGAGAACATGATGGGTATTAGGTGCGTCCGACTATGCGGTTATAGTCGTCCAAAAATCATAGTCAACCAAAAAAATGCGCGTCTATAAAATGCGAAGGCCATATGCCAATTCTGATAACAGCTTGTCTATTTTTATCATAGAATTCACTGTCGACAAGGTTGAAAACACCATCTTAAAAGTAACCAATTAGAACTGAAGTTTTTCAACACGTTTCTAGTAGTTGAGATAGGTTAATCACGCAACAATTGACATTGAAATACCATGTGTTCGCCGTATCGAAACCCGTGATCTACATCATTTGGGGAAGAGGGCGATTTCGAACCACACAATCGCTGGAATTAAGCAGATTATACTCCGACACTCCACCAATTACCACACTTGCCGATACGCTCAGTTGAACGCGATTGTATACCGTGTTGTTGAAGTGGTGTATTGACAGATGCACCAAGTCAAACATGACGTGGTCATATCAGTGGCTCATGTTAGCAGTTAAAATACAATGATTGAATTGCCCTGTGGTATATTATGTGAATCAAGAATGATACGGAATACAAAAAGCCCCTATACCAGCACTGATGAGTTAGTTTTTTTTATCTAATTAGTAAAGTTTTGTTTTCATGTGTAAACTAAAATAATATGGTAAATATGTCTTTTTAAAACTGGATACCTGGACACAACAATGGATGGATTATGTACACATCAAAAATTCCATGAAACAACTTTATATGGAAGGGGATATAACTCATCCGTAATGGTAATAAATTTGTGATTAATTTTATTTGTTTTTAAATTTTATCCTGTTTAATATTGGGCCTGCGGTGTTTGACATCATCGGGCCAATCAACCCGAATTTGGACATGAACATTTGGCATCGTCAAAATAGTTAATAAATACAAAAATCCTGATTGGTATTGGATTTGACTCGGCACAAAATAAAAAATAGAAAAGTGGTGCAATGTATGAAAATCATTCCGTTCGAATAATATAGTTATATAATAAAGCAGTAAAATCAGTTCCAACAAGGCTTAAAGGCAGATAAGATAAGGACAGGAGTGTCTTCTCGAGCAAGCAATGTTTATTACATCATTTTCACTCACGGTTACAGTTTGCATCCATCCCTGACCAAGTTCCATCTGACTGACAAGCTCTTATCTCATCTCCAGACAAAACAAATCCAGGCAAACAACTCAATCTGCAGGACATTTCACCGGGTATTGGTTCTTCGCCGATACAAAATAAGTTCCCATTTGCAGGCGACCGCAGGGTTGGACAGACTGTTTTCACTGAAATATATGTATATGTTTTAGTATGGCAAAGAACGAATTTAACTAATTGGCATTTATTTGCGTACGATGTGACGTTTTATTGTATTTTACATCAGATTTGTATTTAATAGAATATTGATGGAATTAATGCGAGGATATTTATGCAGAATTTTAGACAAGAAAATAAATTCGGTGAGGCGGCCAAGTTACTCAGAGTGCTATCATAATGTCCAGCTACCAGTTGCTCGTCACACTACAGGGCGTGGCTCACAGCAAGGCATTTTGCAGGTAACTTAAACATGTGGCACATTTGCAGTCACTACGAAGATTTGTGCTTCGCAATTTAAGAAAAATATTGCGCCTCTGCCAAAGTTGAAATTTGTATGCCGCCAAAAGAGCAATATTGCAAGATTTGCGTTGAATATTCGTTGTGATGTTCCAGCCAAGTGTTATCCAGGCTCTGGATAATTCAAAATGTGGCCGTGTTAGACGCCTGAAAGGCAACTGCACTAGCAAATGCGACTGGCTATTAAATATTTACTCAAGTTTAAATATACTAACCAACACATCTTGCGTCATCTCCAGACCATATTCCCAGCGCATCACAAAACCTAAATTCATTTCCAATCAATTCAAACCCCTCATCACAACCGATTCTGCATACAGATGTATAGTCATCATCAACTCTGTCATCGTCTACCTCCTTTAAATTTTTTGAACAATTTATTGATCCATATTCTGGGGGGTCGAGTGGTGTACAAAAAGCTGGAATATACAACAACAAAATGGGGTTAAAAAACATCACAGCATTACTTACAAATCCAACTACAAACACACAAAGCGCACAGACAGTATCTTTAATAAAAGGATAATTTATGTCATTGCACCTATGCAGGTGGTGTCGCTGAACGTGTTGTTCCAATTTGCAGAAATTCCATTTTCATCTAGATCACACGACGTGGAAGCAGGGCCATTACTTATATATCCATCTTCACATTGTATACTACACGTAGTTCCCATTAAACAGTCTATTCCCTCACACTGTGAACAAATTGAAGTGATGTAATTTATAACAGAAATGAAATAACATATCAAACATGGTCGAAAGATATCAAGATCATGCGTGGAGGGCTATTATGCATAATATACTGGTTTTATATTGTTTAAACCAGAATAATAATATTGTTTGGTCAAATATTATCAATCAATTTTTAAAATCATTTGAGTATATGATCTGTCAACATATCTATATCTGAAATAATTTGAACAATTTTCTAATAATACCTCATCTGAACATAGAACTCTGCCGTTCGGTATAGATTCAAGAGTTGAACAAAAGGCGAAGTTTATTCCAGTACTTCTTCCAAAGTTTGATAAATTTGTGGGGACGCATCTAAAACATGATTATGTCAAATGTTATTAATGCAATGTAAAATTTTTTTTATAAACAATTGTATGTTGCACAAAAAGATCTGTTGCTGAATACCAGAATGACCATTTTTTTTCTGGGGTGTCTGAAATTTTCAGGCTATTTTATTCGGATGAACAAAAAGCTTCAAAATCATCAACAATGCTTTTGCATAGCACGATTGATGATTTTAAACCCTCTTTCCCAGTACGGTTGATACCAGACTCTCAAAAACTTTCTTATCTTTTGTCAAAAAATATTTATGAAATATAGTAATACTACTGAATTTCGTTATGATGGGACCAGTTTTCTTCGTTCATCTGAGTAGCAGGGCAGCTAACAGTCTGCAAGACTTGCTACAACTATTGTGATAAAATCCACCAGTGCTAAAGCTTGGGCTCATAAAGGTCAATGAAAACTGTTTTGATGAAAAATTGTTATAGGTTTTCTGATTATGTTTATGTATAAATATGACCTTAAGTCAAGAATTTTTAAAAGATTTACCGTGGGACGCTATTCGACCAGGTTTTATATTTATTGCATTTTACAGTGGATGGAACTGATCCAGATATGAGGTATCCAAAGTTACAATGAACTTGACATATTTCATCTTCTCCTTCTCCGGTACACGTGAGCTTGCCGTGTTTAGGATCTTTTAATGCAGGACATTTGTTATCTAAACAATAAAAGTGTATTTTCACGATTTATTTAATTTGTACCATAGCGTGAGCATATAATCCGGTACAAGGAATTCTTTTGGTGTTAGCAATATATGACATACATATTTTTCTAATGCTCTTCCTTACAAACCATACAGAAGGTCTTTTGGTTTTCGTATATTCACTCGATTGGACCATGCCAACTTAATGACCGAGAAATTCTGGAATGTCTACCTTTCCAATATTTGACGCCTGGCCAATAACCAAGTCCGGCTTTGAGCACTTTCGGAATGAAGCCGTGCCAAAAACCCTCAATGAACTGGGTTTAACAAAAATATATTAGCCAGACCTAGTCTGCCTAAACCCTAATTCTAGCAGTGAAACGTCCCGTTTTTCGTCACCAGCATACCGGTTTTGCATATTGTTTCTTCTCCTGACCACGTTCCATCGAATTGACAAGCTCTTATTTCGTTGCCAAATAAAACGAATCCGGGTAAACAACTCATCCTACACGACATTTCTCCTGGAATAGGTATTTCGCCAATGCATGATATTCTTCCGTTTGTTGGTGGCTGAAGCTCCCGACAAAGTGTCGACACTAAGAATACAAATTCCATATTGGCAAAAAACAGATTCTTTTAGTAAATTTTTAAAATAAAACGTTACGTTACAAAATGGGCGAAATTAAAATGGGCCAATTTTCATTTTCCCTCGGATATCGAATTGGCATATTTTTATCAACAAATGCAGTGATTGATGATTTTTTTCAAATTTCCCAAGTGCACATGAGAGAAGGTGTTCCGAACCACGTTAATGCAAACCGCATCTGTGTGTATAATAATTAACAATGTTTGTACTAAAGTGTTTCCTAACACCCACCCTCATGTGCAGCTGAACAATTTGAAAAAGCCTTTCAATTAAACAATCTATCAGTGGCAATTCATAACGAATATATTTCAACCTTTTCTAAATAATCATCCTATTTCTCATAAATATATTCCAACCTTCACATGTAGTATTCTCAAACGTCGGGTTCCATATTGTTGATCCGTCTTTCTCATCAAGATCGCAAGAAGTGAATGCTGGACCATTTATTATATATCCAGCTTCACATTGTAGGCTACATGTAGTTCCCATCAAACAATCTGTTCCTTCGCACTATAAACATAACAGCAGTACATATGTGTAACGCATTTTAAATAATTGAACTAATTAAATAATAGTAGCCTATGTAGTAATTTAGTATATAGTATAATGTTCCATATTATTTCGAGATATTTTCGAGATATTATTCTCTCTAATTATATTTCTTTCTAATATACTACAGAATCATTAGGCTTATCAGTATTAGACGGCTACGTCTATAGTGTTATATGGTATGATCTTCCAGACATAATGACGACGGAAAGTCTGGGTGAAAGGGAACAAAAAGGTAAAAAATTAAATTTACCGATATATTTTACAAGCTGTTTTTGTTACGTTCTATGGAAATTCGCTATTTAGGTAACAAAAACAAAAAACAGACATAAACGTCTGGCCACGCGAAATGTCTGTATATCATAGTATAATTTTAAATTATTCCAAAAACTTACGGGGAAAGGCGCTGTGTATCCTTCTAAAAACATAGGGAAGGACACGTTTCTGCAACTATCCCATCACCCTCTGCCAGTTACGTGGTAACAGTTTTATAGACCAATTCCCCCCTCCCCCCAAAAAAAAATAATAATAATAAAAGCATTATACTCCATCTGTACACGACAAGACGGCGTTGGGCACTGTTTTGGGCTCCGGACAAAAGATGATATTGAAGTCGATGCTTCTCCCGAAACTTGTCATGACTTCACATCTGTGAAGAAAATAGATGATTAAATGCAGCACTTAAATGCTGTCAAACACACGGAAACATTAAAATGTTGTCATGCACATATTTCCCCTGTTTTACTCGAAACTTACGTTGGTAGATCACTTGACCATAATCCTTTTTTGTCACATGTTAGAGATGACAACGTTACATCAGAGATTACGTATCCAAAATCACATGCCACTTCACATATTTCATTATGTCCATATCCTGTACATGTCAGTTTGCCGTTTTTAGGAGGTTCCAGGGTTGAACATCGTCTTTCTAAATGAGTATTTATTTATGGATATCTTAGGAAAATGATAAATTTAATTCATCGCTCAATGAAAATATGGAGAATATTATTATTATTTTTCATTTATGTTTGTTTAACAAGTTTACCCCAAATATCGTTTTTCCCTGTTTTACAATCAGCTTCTAACCGCAGAAAGAAGAAACAAATTCTATACTCACCCTCGCATAACATTTTATCTACTGTAGGTTTCCAACTCGCCAATTTTCCTGTTTTGTCAGCGCGACATGAAGTGTGTATCGGACCCTTTCTTAGATATCCGTCGTCACATTGTAATTTACAAGTAGTTCCCACCAAACAACCTTCCTCTACACACTGTTTTGTACAGAGAAATATGTGCATTTTTTAAGTAATGTGATAGTCTTCAAACTTACTTGATTTCGAAACACTTTGGGGAACATTCTTACCTTTTCTGAACAGTTCATCTTGGCATTGTTAGCTGATATTATTTCTGTACAATACAAAATATCCAAACTTCTTCCCGCTTTAATCTCAACTGGAGTGCACCTGAATAAATTGTTGAAATTAGAAATACCACAAAACTTAGAAAGTTTATTAAAAATGTGTGTAATCTAATGTCATTATAAATGAAAACTTTAGGTTTTTAAGGAAAATATCTCCTAGTGCATGAGTAACCACGGATCGCGATTTTATGGCGTGACCATTTTGATGAATTGCTGAATATTAGGCAAGCGCATCAAATGTTGGATGGATTGATTTCCCTCTGATATGGGGTAACGAACATCGATTCAAAAAACTCCATTGCATTATTTTGTATCTGATACTGTTACCCACTATTATTACTGGTTGTAGCGCTGTAGTTGTTCATTTTAATGTGCGCCTGTTTCGAGGCATTAACAGGGGGATACACCACCCTCCCCTTGTATCTGCGTGTACTTGTTGACTTTAAGTTTATTTACCTTGGTATGTCGTTCGACCATGAACCATCATTCCGACAAGTTATACTGGATAACGTTGCATTCGATAAGACAAACCCTGACTTGCAAAAAACGTCGCATTTGATGCCATTTTTACCAGCTTTACATTTCAGTTGACCGTTCTTTGGAGCTTTTCGACGAGGACAGCCACGACCTGTATGGAACATTTTGAAGAATTTCTAAACAGAGTGCTCTGTACCTGTTTGGATTATGAGAAGCGCACAGTAAACACGACTGATGGCTCAAAATACAATAACCAATAAGAGAACTTTGTTTCATTGGCGGGTGAATAAAGGCAATATTTTGGGAAAGGTTCTGATTACCCAACGAAAAAACGTGGAATTAACAGTTTTGTCATTATGATGCCAAGCGACGGTAAATTCGTTAGCAAATTGTTTCGCCACAAAGTGTACATGTAAGTAGAGCTTTTGCAATAAACTTGCAATAACTGAAAGAGAAGAGTTATGAACGAATATTAAAAAATAAGTTGAGAGAAGCGCTTGAAAACTCTGGTGATCAACTTAATGACTTAGATAAAAAAAAACTTAGATAACAACTTTTCTTATAAATTTTGTTAAACATGACTGAAAATGACAATAAATACCGGGATATACTCAATGAACAAAGTCAATTATTAAAAATTGTAGGTTAGATTTATCAAGAATAGCGAAGATTTACTCATCACACTGATAAGTCATTCATTCTTACCTTGTAAATTTTTGTTGCATCCATGAACCCTGTCGTCTGTACAACAATGTCTTGAAATCAAAAGTGATATCAGATAAGTAATTCGTTATTTCGCAAGTAAAAGTTATAACGACAAAATTTCAGAACGCGACTTCATAAAATTATCAAAAGTAACATTCACGAAGGTAACTACACGATGCAAGTATTTTCTACTCATTTTTGTGTGGTTGCACTTGAATTATAAACAAAAATTTATCTTATTGCTGATGCAGACTTATGTGATATAATATAAAACGTGAAAAGTACAAAATTCTATTGTAAATTTTTCAAAACATCCATTTTATTCTTGCATCCTGCGCAATGTAATGTAACACCTGGGGAAATCAACAAACACTAAAACACGCAAGCATCGCAACATATACGAATGGTGAGCCGGCAGCGCCAGAAATTGCTTGATTTTCAAATGAAAAATAGCACTGTTGTGGAATCTATTTAAATTCGTTTTGTAATTGTTCACATTATCGAATATTCTCAACTGTTCATGTCGGAGAAAATAAAATATTGCGTGCACTTTTTGTGGTTAGGTGTTGTTTTCGGACAAATCTTTACATAAGTGTTTCGTTTGGACGATATCAACCCCGTGGGATGAATATGGTTACGTTCAACAAGAAAATTTGCTACAAAACAAAACTAACCTGCAAACAGAGAATCGTGAATTCGGGTCAGTATTACATTGTCTTTCATTGTATAAATTCTGTTTTTTATTTGATTGACATGCAGTTTCCTGTTTACATCTCTTCGTAATTCGAACAGAACCAGTAGAGTAAGGGGATGGCTTGATGGTGCGTATTTCGGTCAAACAAGTGCCCTGAGTATAATTCATAATATTAAAGGTAAAAATACATTAAAACATTTAAAATACTGTCCATATTTTAAAATGAGCTGGTTTGTGTCAAATCGATAAAAATCAAATTCCTATTCGTGTCTTATACTTAGACACAAAAATTTACAAAAGTACGTACCCCAGCATCAATAGTTGAAATCAGCCTATGTTGAATAATATATTTTACCTGATTAGAATGGCATTCAATCGGTCCATTCTTATTGCATTCATTGTTGTTTCTTGCATTATCACATACGTAACAGAATGTTTTACTTTCGTCAGCGGATTCGTTACTCCTTCCTAGTGATATAGTTGACATAATAAATTGGATATTAAGTATGCGTTATTATGTTTCACATTCCCATTTATTTTGGCATTGGATTAAGTTGTTAATTTATTTTTAATTATTTGAGCTGTGATCCTTTTATCATGGGTCATACATCGTAATCATTCCAAAGGAAATTCCAAGGGGATTTAGTTCCGTATTGAATTGAAGAAGATTCACAAGTGGGAGTTTTCTGTGTGTTGTAACGAAGTGATGTATTCATTTTTTTTTACTTCCTACGTCATTAGGAGAAGGGAAATTGAAAAAATTAGATTTGATAATCTTTTTTAGCATTAGTTTTCTGACTAGTCGACCACGCCCCGGTGACATAAAGCATCATCGAACCCATTTTAGACAAAAACTTCCTGATTGAGAATACAAATTTGCTCTGGTGTTTGATGAACACTGGACTAATCTGAAAGGTATTGGTAAATACTGAAATTAAACAACTTACCTTGCACGACCAATACTACCATCAGACTACCAAACAGCAGACTTGAAATATTCAGCATGTTTGCAAAGTCCCAACAAAATTGTACTTTGACACTTTGTGGACGAAAGATGCTAAGAGCTTTAAACGATTTGTGAGAAAAAGTAATCAAGAAATTCAAAAGCGAAGAACAAAAAATAAAAATGAAATTCGGGTTATTAAGCATATGGGACTGTGGACAATGATTGGATAAATTCTACTTGCTGTGCTATCTTGAGATCAATCTTAGTTCTTGTCTGATCAAAACAGAAACGCTAAGAATCGTCGTCTATGCTAATTTTCAATAAAGTAATCATTTTCAAACGATACTTCAGAAATATCGATATCACCCCATCCTGATATGCCAAGTCTATTTACACACATGGATACTAAACCCTTCTTCCTGTTCTATTATAACGAGAAGATTTCTTTTAGTCATTCTCGGTCTCCGTTTTTATCCACTGGCTGTTCTTCCCAATTACCTTCTGCATAAATTTGTAAATGATGTTGAAATTTATATCATTTATTCACAAAAAAATTAATGAGATTTAAAATATCACAATTACTTCAAAGTATATGGGAATAAGAAAATTATCTGTCGGAAGCTGTGTCTCGTCCCTATAAGAATTTTATTTCACCAACCACGATGCACACGTGATCCGTATGAGTTTAGCTTATTTTGAATCGTGCTGTTATAAGTTTTACAAAACATAAGCCTCCAGTCACATTCGCAGCCTGTTGATTTGTCAATTTCCCATGTTTGGCCCATCCCTTGTTTAAACTGGTAATGGATTTCAACAATATTTAATGAGTGTGGGTAAGCATCTTAATATTTTTGTTTGGGGGCATGCGTATAAAATAATCTCTTAATCCACTTCATGATCGCTTAGATCATGATGATAGCCGTTAATTAATGATAAAGCCCACTCAAAATATACTACTGTCTACGTACCCATTTAAAAAAAACACCATATATTTTTGCTAAATTATAAGGAGTATTATAAATGCGTTAATCTATTACAAATGTTTTGGGCAAAGCAGAGAGGAACAAAATTTAGATAAACACGCTCTTCCACTAGAAATATATGTTTTTTCATATTGTTAGATCTACGGCTTAGTAACATAATACAAAATGTGAATCGTCATGCTATCTTTTTTTACATGCAAAACTTGACAGATTTCCAGTTGATCTGATTCTAAGATCCCTTCAGCCGACCTTCGTCAGGCAGTAATTATTTATTTTTTGAAAAGGAAGAAGAAACGGATTGGTATGAATGAATCGGAATGAATCTGTTTATATGTATTATTTTTCCCATTCTGATGTGAACGAAATGCTGTTGTGCGAAGTGCTTCTTGAATTTAACAATAATAGATCATAAACTACACTATACTTTTCCTCAGCTATTTTCGCAAAGGCACGACAGAAAATAAAACACGAGCCTGGTTGGTGCGAACTCAGAATTTCACAAACGTTTTTCCTTCTCGTTGTAAGAGGCGACTCGAAGAAGAAGACCAAAAAGTAATAGGTTGTTTTGCTCACTGCACTTTATTGTAGCGCGATTCAGTTCATTGAAGTGCAGGTAATATTTCCCCATGATATTGTATAAATACGGCTACAGAAATATGTTGTGTACAATAATTGTAATATAATTTACTCGGAGCGGTTGCCGGTAAGCCGAAAATGCCTCGAATGCATTCGGTTTTTAATCAAAGTGCTGTTTACTTCTGGAAGTTACACTAGGTTACCTATTTATACTTTACCTAGTTTATTGGTAAATCTATTTTACTTCACCCAGTTTGGGAAAAAACTAAGTTCTTCTGAGTGCCTGGAAGTTATTATTTTTTCTCACCTCCACTACTGTAGACAGGTGGGGGCAATAGCGTTCTCCCCAATTTGCAAATTTAACCATAAAGCGTATTAAGTAAAGCAAAATTTTCTCGCAACAATTGGCGCGCAGTTGAATTTTCTGTGCAGCACTACATTATTTATTTTGCCAAGAATGAAACAAAAAAAATTGGGCGCTTCCGGAGCGTAACTTTGCTTGAAGCAATTGGAAATTTTTTTCATACCCCTCCTCAAAAAGTTTGAGCCTCACCTGTCGATAGATTTAAAGCAAACAACGTCGTCATAAATCAGATCGAAACATGCAAAAAGCTCCGGTTATTCTTCTCTAAATTGGGAAATGCCGAAAATTATTTCATTGCTCATACGTTTTGTTTCGAAATATAACTAACGATTAGTATTCATGCTTACACTTTTTATAGTTCCATGAGTTATTAGGAAAAATCAAATTACGCGATATATTATAGTAATACGCTGAGTGGGTGCGATGGCGATTTGGTTAAATATGTTGGCACCGCAGATTGAAGATCTCGGTTTCGAGTCCACTTAATCCTGTTCGTTAATCTATGCCCACCACTCAACCCAGGATGTAATAACTTGGGTAGGCTAAGTCTAACAGGAAAATATTATATATTTACAGCAATGCAATTCCAACTCTGCATGTACATAAGGGGCCGCTGATAGAGGGCTTCGGGGAGGGTAAACCACTCCGACAAGTATCTATAAAAATGAACACCGGACTTTTGCCGGAGGAAACATAAATTTGACTCCTGGCTCTTGATATTCGAAGACAGTCATGCTTCATCTGTTACAGATGTCAACAATAGAAGCACGGCGAATGGCTGGCGTTTTCAGTGAAATATGATGGGACACTCGAATACGAGGAAAATTTTTTTTGATCATCAATTGAAATTTTTAGAAATCATATCAATTCTGGTCGGGTAATATTTTATTGTTTTATTGCTTTGTGATGCTTTGAGCTACCGGTACGCATCTCTGAACGTCAAGTTCGAATCCCATGAGGGATGATGATTATGCGTGAGAGGTCTAAGCTACTGGACGCCTTACCGGTGCACGGTGGTTCAGGGAGCACTGCTACGGCTTCCTCAACCAACCAGGTCCACACACAGAAAAAAGGAGAAATATGATAAGCAAAAATAATTCACCATGATTCCGAACTGGCAACTTACACAGTACAGTATCTGCTTCAAAAGACCTAACTTATATGACACGTTTAGGTACTGGGTATAGCGATTTTCCATTTTGTGATGTTTATTGAGAAATATGACAAGGCTACCGGTATTATGTTCAATGACGCTACCACAATAGCTAACATGGTCTGGCCTCCTCCGCTAGATGACACAGAAGATCTTTTGCATAATAGGTTTAGAAACTCCCTAGTCCCATTATATTTAATGGAATAGTGCAATCCAATCATAATTATTAATATCGCTATCTATTACCGGTATACTGGATGACATTATTACATTCAATCAAACTTACAATTTGGATCCTCTAGTCGGGTCTCATGAAGTTTAGTACCATATATCCGATTATCAACAAAATTTCCATGTTGCAAGCGACTCATCCTAACAGGGGAGACAATGCCAGATGCTTGCAGCATGGGCGCCCCCTTGTTAGGATGAGAATATTCTGCCAGTTTTTATTTTAATGGCATCCGGAAATATGGTACTAAACTTCACTAGACCCCTCTAGTCTACCGATGTCTACACATGTCTAAATGTACCAGAATGACTGTACAGGTCCTTTCTGACATTCCAGAGAGTCCATTTCTTTAGAGAACAGTTCTTGTCCATTTCGGTAATTGCAGGAACTCGCCTACCTGTACTAAAACCACCAAAATGTTTTCATTTGGACATGGATATACCAAAAATGCAAAAAAGTGTTTGACCCTTGATATATAGTAGCCAGTCTGTAGTGATTATTCCATATGCTCTCTTATTGTTTTGTTCAGTAAAGCTATTCCAGCCTTGAGCGAAGTCCTTATACTCTGTACTGTATATCACACCTGATGAAATAACTTTTTATGGTTTCTAATTAGTTAAAAAAAAAGTGTCTTTAGATACAGGATTGGGACAAAAATGTGTCAACCGCGAATTATTTTCAACTACTCTACTCTCCATGTTTTGTTTTTATACGAAAAATACAGCTGGAATTCAAGTTTCAAAATATGAACAATTGATATTATTCGCCAACATTTCAAATTATAAAAAATATGCAAACTCTGATGACACCAGTATTGATGAAACGTATGAATTTTGGCAGGGAGATTTTGATTGAACTGCACGACATACAGATATATATCGTCCTCTCAAGTGGGAACTAAATTAATACTCCTATAGGTGTTACTTATAAAATATGTACACAAGTTCGATAGGTGGATCAAATTGTAGACTTTCCGTAAAGCTCCTAAACTAAAAGTCCTTTTTAGTTTATATGTTAAATGTGTTTGCCCCATTTTATTACAGAGTCTATAATTATCAACAAAACACTTTTTACATTTCAGTATTCACATTCTCAAGTGTTGAAAATGACTGGTGAAAAAAAATTGTCGTTGGCATATAATTTTGACAAGAAGTTTTGTACTATGTTTGATTATTGATAAAAAGTAAAAACAAAATCAGCACAAAGGCAGAGACATACAATGGGTACGTTGTTTTAGATTATTTGACCAATTTTATGAATTTTACATGATTTTACCCTCATCAATTTTTGCGAGCAAGTCCTCTTAAGTTTTAAAAGCTCATTTTTTTGGTTTTCACAATATTAAATATTTTTTTCAAAACTATAAAATTTCAATTTTCAAATGTTTGACATGAATGTATGATATCATAGCTGAAATAGCATATTTGTCGAGTTATTACATTGGAGTCCATATTGAGATATTCTCGCGTAACAGAATCTCTACAAACTATATGGTTGGACATGATGGTATAAATGGCACTCATTGAGTGTAGATTCGTAGTTTCAAACTATTTTAGAGTCTTCCAATTTAAAGATAAGTGTATAACTCATGCATTCTTAAATACTGATTGTAACATTAAAGATTTGTCAACAGGTACTGGTGGCATTGAAAAGAAGATGAAATGTCACCTAAACTAACCCTATCACCTTTTTCAAATTCAATTGCTTTCACTATTTCATTGCTAGACAAAGGAAAAATAAGATATATGTTATGGTTAGCATGTCTGTTCTAAGCCTGACATGTCAAATTGTTTGCCATATTGAAATTTATTTATTATGAAATTTTGCACAAGTATCATTTGGTAGTGATAGTGTTTGGAGGCAAAATAAAACTTATCGACAAGTCGTGAAACTACTTTGAATGTTCAAGGAGCACTGGTACTTCATATTAATCTTGCCCCTTAATTATGGTTAGAAAAAGAAAAATCATTTGAGCTGTCATGTTAAAGTCAGAAAGACGTATTGATATAAACATAGTTTATTTCGACACCTCTTTCAACACATAACTAATAATTATGAGGCTATATCACATAACATAATATGGGTGCAGTTACTGGTTTTACATTTTATGTAGCTCTTTACTATTTTAGCGGGCGTAAGTTGACTCTTTACGAGTGCTATTTCCGACCTTGCATAGAGTGAATATTAATTACCAAAAAGAACATGTGGGATTGCGGGTGAAGCCATTATGTATGAAGCATTCCATTCTAACAGATGCAACATTGATCTACAAATAAAATATCATAGCTGTTACATGGCATGGATCTTTTAGCTTCAAAACTCGATGCTGTCCACCTCATCATGCAGAAAAATTGATGAGTATGTGAACTTTGATTTTGTTGTGATAAAATTCATTCCTAAATGATTTTACAATGATAATTATATGCCTGTTGTGTTTTCATTTTCGAATAAATAGCTCAACATCAGAAAAATTGATCTAAATCAAGTACACAACAATCACAAAATGTTATTTTGGTTATAATATACAATCAATGTTTTATTCCTCAATCAGCATAATCAAGTCCTATTTTAAGTCTTCCATGATTATACATATTATACCTTAGAACACAATACAAGACAGAAAACAAATAATCATAACATGCTAAATGCGTTTCACATCAATACCACATGATTGGAGGGGAAATATATTTGTCCAGTAATTATTTGTTTCCGATTGTAACTTCACATAATCTATAAACTGAAGTGAATCTTACAAAATAATAAACTATTCTAGAATTGTTTTCAAAATTTTGCAAAATAAATTTATTTGAACTTCTAAGTTCAATGATATTCATTTAACTTATGCAGACGGAAATATTGACTGAATAACTGTTGATATTTAGGCGTTCAGCAGACCTCTCACTCTCGCATACAATTATCATCCTTAACAGGATTCGGACCTTCGTCAGGGCAGGAGTTGCGTAACTCGAAGCGCATTCGCAACGCTGTGCCGACTTTTGAAATATGAAATATTTTGGTGGGTATTCTTCGTAATTATGTGCTTCTTCAGAACTACGCTGTCACAGTTAATTCTGCTTTGAGTTTGTAGTTTCAGATCTGTTTTAACCAGGTGAAAAAAACCAAAACAGTGTTACGGCTGAAGGATCTTTTTTGAAAAGTGAACGACTAATAGATCGTAGAGTAGCAGCTGTAACTTGTGTTTGTGATTTTAAACTAGCAATGGATACGATCGCGAATTTGATCACAGAATGGAATACGATTGTTTTACGAGAGTGCGTTCACATACAGATTTGGGGAACAAAATTCGATTTCAAGAAGGTGCGTTTGGGAGAGATCGGCTTCAGTGTTTACAATCTGGTTACGAGATTCTCGTATTTTGAAGCGTTGACTAATACCTAATTACTTTTAGTACATTCGGTATTCAGCAGCAATATTTCAAGCCTTTCGTTACGTCGGTATTCACACGTTGCCATTGATCGAAAACAAGCTCAAAATTATCTAGTCCCGAATAATTACTTAGGCGCAACTAGTGCCCTTCTTGAGTAATTACTTCCATCCCTACATATGATAAGCAAAATGTTGGTTCTTTAGCACCGCAGGCCGATCTATTATGGCTTGATTAGATTTTTTCCATTGATAATTGAAATATTAGCCTACACTCTATTACGTGCGATTTTTCTCGCGCGTATGACCAAATAGATGAAGCTTGCTTGCAATGGGCTATGGTGGCGTCGCCGCACTAGCTATCAGAAATTTCATTTTGTCATGCATGTGTCACAAATGGACCGCACGTCCCACCATCCATACTAAACAAAACATGTTTTGGCAGAAGTTTTCCAACTGGTTGCAGAAATTTTGTTGACTTGCGCTTGTACCTGTGCGCAACTTTGCACTATTTTCATTATTCATGGTCTTAATGCTGAGCATAAGTGCGAGTTAAAATTTTCATTTCTATAATAAAACTCTCTCGAACATTGGCTGAAATGGTCACGCCTCACTTTCTCGCTGCAATTTCCTAATGCACAGCTGGTCATAACTTCGTGACGTTTCCTACACCGCGTTGTGATGTAACAATTGGATTTTCTGAAATCACTACTTTGAGTGAAAACACTTAAGTAATTCTGGAGGTAATGGTTGTGATTACCGAAATTGGCTATAGCTTTCGTAAGTAATTACTTGAGCAATAATCCGTTAGCTACGGGCTTCAGAATAGTAATGAATCTCCTTCATGTCGTGAGAGGCGGCGACTAAAAGGAAGTGGAAGTGTTACCATCGTCCAGGGCAGATACCACTCATTGCACTGCACTTTACCATGATAGTTCAGCTCCGTTTAGAGTGCAGTTGCTACTACATCTTGTATCGGTATCAAGTGGACGTTACTTGGTTTACTACTTTTAGGCACTGCTTGCGGCCTTGCTCAGAGTGAATTTCAATAAAAAAAATACTCTTGAACATCTACGGTCAATACTTGTGAATCGATAAGGCACGGTTGAGGTTATCGAGCTGATGTATCGTTATCGGCAAGTTTCGCTGATTTTTGAAGTATCGGTATTAGTATCTTGAAATTTTCATCACCGATACCGGTTACTTCTTAGTTACGATGGCGATGGCCACAACATACGCTTCGATTATGTGATAGTAAATGTAGAAGAAACTCTTACTGACCTACTAATGAAACTAGAAGTTTTAGACTCGTTCAGCTCGTGTTCTGCTGTTCTAAAATATGTTGGTGATGAATATTTTCCATGACCTGACCGGTTTGATCGGTTAATTAATGTTATGTACATATATATTTAATAAGAACAGATTGTTTTCTGTGCGTATGCACATGCATCCGTTTAAATACGAATACACGGAACAGTAAAAAAACCTTTGATTTGTTCCGCGTCTACACGAACGAATCGTGCACTTTTTGTTCTCTCATACTGTCTAAGTGTCTGGCTGAAAGTTGACGCCATGTTGAGTGAAAGCTTGGATACAATGTTCGTTGTCTTGCCACTGTTACCCTGCCTGCAGATCGCTCACGTTCTGGAGGTATTCAGTTTATCCATTGTGACGCATTCTCGGTCAATGCATATTTAACGGAGAGTTAGCCAAAATATCCGAAAAACTAAAAACTGGCTGTTACTTTGGATAGAAGGGTCGAATATTGATTATTAGTCATTTTCAAGTGGTTGCTTCAAGGTTATTCCAACACAAATACTTTTATTGCGTCACTGACAAGGTGAAAATCTAACCATCTCGGAAGTATGATATTTTGTTAAAAACTCTAAAATAATTTTGAATTGTGTTGTAGGATTCCCCGGGAAAACCCGTTTTATGTCTCTAATCAAGCGACACGCGCAACAAGTTACGGCATTAACTCTTCACAGTGACGTCATTTCGAGAAAATGCCGCAATTTTTACCATGTTTTGAACGTCATTTTCAACTTGTCCGTGTAACTAAAGAGTTTGGCTTCGTCATGAGTCCCTTGCTTCACTAAGAAAATATTAAGAAGGTGCCTCGCAGTTGCAAAAACAACGCCCAATGAGAAGGTATGCAAGCTAAAATAACGAGTTATATTGACGTCTAAATGCTATTAGAAACTTTAAAAGTATTCTACAATACCTTCGAAAGGTACACGCGACTAATCGTGTTAGTGAGTACACAATCTTAATGCATTCACAAGAATATATTTCAGGTAGCATGTCCGCAGTTATCGGCGACCTTTTGTCGGAATGCGACAGACCCAATAAGATCCGAATTGAACCATTGCGAGTCGAAGAGTCTGATTCGTGCGGATCCACGGGATCCAATTACGTAACTAATTGGTATAATCAACAAATGCGAAAGTTAGCTAGCAAGGCAAATTTTATTGAACAGGCGTTCAAACTCATCACATAGGAATGTCGGTATCCATTTGCGGCGTTATCAGGTTCAAACACTAACAAATCGTAAGTTCGAATCCAGCTCGTTAATCCATACCCATCACTCAACCCAGGGTGTAATAATTTGGGTGGGATAAGCCGAACCTGGAAGATCGCATCTTTCCAACAACTCTCACCCTGCCCGTCGATTAGTGGCTGCTAGTGCAAGGCCTTGGTCAGATTGGTCCACTCCAAGTAGTGGCTATAAAGTCTCTTCGTAGTCTGAAATTTGTCAAAAATAGGTCGATAGGTTGCGCGTATGGTCGTTCTGGAAATGTCCTGTAAGTAAATCTCAGTCGGATGATGCATATTTATCTTTATTGATGGCGTTAAAATCTTGCTAGAAGTTCTTCATAAAACTTATAATATAACTGCTAATTTCATGACCGTCTGTGTAAGAATGCCCGTCAGACTGCTACACTATAAAGCAGTATGTGATATTGTGGATCAATAGTATACGTGGTGTGATCTAATATATGGCACACGTCACGCACTATTGAAGATCATCTACATATTATATCTTAAAAATTATTTAACTTGTCCAGCGAAACATATTTATCGATAAACATACTCAGAAAATGGATCCCCCCCGGTTAAGACTAATCATCAGCGGACCATGTCCATCAAAAAAATCAAATTAACTCGTTTACCCAATAACTCAAAATTTAAACCTTACTAAACAAAAATATTGGGAAGGAAGCAGAATCGGGTTTTATGTCGAATTCAATAAAGGCTGCTTTTGCGTGTAACACGAATGAACGGAATGTGAGTCACTCTGCTACTGAGGCAACCAAAGAAAATGACGACGAACTGAAAAAAATTCGTAGTATACCTTTTCAAACCTCTGTGGCCTTCAGTTGGTTCTTTCAAACGCTGCTATCGGCCTAACTTAAAGTGAATTTTAATAAAATAGGAGAACATTTTTCAAATTGTTTGTTAGAAACTCATAACTATGCCATTTCCTATCATGATTAAAAAACACTCAAAAGTCACAAACAGTATTGCGGATGATCCCGAAGACCCGCACAAAAGCTTAGATTAATCGAGTTAATCTTTATTTTGTCATACGTAAGCATTTGAAAAACGCGCAATATTCAGCTCGTAAGCTGTAAAAATATGACGGAATTCCATAAATTTGGTCCAACATATTCTTCGCCATTTTGACATTAAATAGATCCCTGTTGAGACATTTCAAAAATTCATGTTCATCCTGTGTTGTATGTAGCCTTGTTCAGGGTCTGATGGTAAATACTTGAGAAAGCTAGGAGAAAAGGTCTTTTTTCATGTGGACACCAGAAATTATTCGTAGCTGCTAGAAAATATATCATTTCACGTTTTTACCTTAGAATGCACTCTAGGAAAGATCGGAAACAGCACCTGGCTCCACGAAAAGTAGTGTAAATCATTTTATTCATAATTGATTAAAAATAAGCTAAAATAGAGTGTAGGGATGGGTATGTTAGCGCAATCATTTACGCGACTCAATATTTGTTTGCTAGGTTATATGGTACATGCACAGCGTTTTTTTATGTCGTTCAAAGTGAAAATATACCGTCATAATTCACGCGGCGGGTGATTTTTTTAAGAAACTGGGTTTTATTGTATATTACTATAAAAGAGCTCAAAAACCGCGCCATACTTCTAAATTTTTTTTTTAGATGACGGGCTTTCAAGGCCTATAAATGGGTTAAGTGTTCGCGTAAAATTTCGTGATTTCCTACCCATCGAGGCACTCAAAAGGCCATTCTAAAATTTTTATTCGGTTCTTCGTACCGACTGTTGCGTACAATATTGTATCAGTTAATGAGAGCAAGCATATACTGTATTATGCTAATTTTACAGTCATGTTTTTGGAAGTATACTCACCCTCGAATGCATTTAGCACGATCAGTATCATGTATGATCAAAAGCGTGGTGATAATTATTTCGAGATATCTTTCCGGTTTTCGGAGGTAAGCGCTGATCGATCTCTACTAACCCGCACGATTTTTTAGATATTTTTTTTAGATTTTGCAAACGTTGTCCTTCGTTTGACCGATAGTTGTTTAATAGCAATCTATCATTTTAAAACGTGGCTTGGTGTCGTACATTTTTATTTTCTGAGTATTTTTTGTGGAAAAAACTCGTTTGCTAAAGGTCGTTGTGTGGAATATGAATCTTTTGAAAGCCATATATTCGCAGTAGAAAGCGCATGTGAAGTGTCGATGAATTCTTTTAGATATGGACACCGTGTGAAATTGGAAATTACTTACAGGAACAATAATATTATAAACGTTGAGGAGCAGAAATTATTGGATTTTCCCCGTAAGCCCAGTCAAAAAAGTTACTTTTGTCAAACATTAGCTACGCAACTTCGGCGTGATTATAGTACACCCGTACATAAGCATTTTCTGATTCGAGGGGGGGGGGGGCTGATTAGTCTAAGATATCAAACAACGACTGTGTAACAAAGTGTTCTTGCCGAAAAATAACTTACTCATTGGCTGGTGGGTGATAATCACTAAATCCACACAAGTAGCATAAGCCATTTATAATACTTTTTTATTGTGGTACAGTGTTAACCTAGACTGCAACAGCATAAATTAACATCTGCGATGGTGGGTCATAGAGCGAAGCTAACATGGATTTCGGCAGTTATTCGTTGCATCATGGCGGCTTTAGTAGTGGAATGTTATAACGTGGATAACGTTACGGTGAAACGAATACTGAGACCCAGGAATTCGATGCTGAGAGATAACACGGTGCTATCCAAAGAGAATGCCTTTCATTTTGGATATGATTTCGCATATGATGTTCATTCTTCAGAAAACGAAACAAGGTAAGCCGCGTTCGCACTGTTCTGTATAAGCCTATTTAATTAAAATTATGTGAATAAAAAATAGTTCCCTTGAAGTTGAACAATAGATCAGCTATGCTCCGATTGCGTTTAAGCTACGTGACAGTACAAGAATTGGTGAAAGTATTATTTGCCAGTAATGTGATCACTACCAGAGTGCGATTTATCCGTGTTTCATTCTTGACAAAAATAATGATCTATCGATAAAGTGTGAACAATATCGGAAACATGCCTCTTGTTCTGACAAGTATGTACCGTTGTTGGGTCGAGTATGAAGATGCGCAAATTATTTGAATGCATTTCGAAATAGTTAATGACATCGTGGCAGACAGTAGTTGATTTGTTTAATTACTATAAATTTATTAAATTGGTCATTGCCAACATAAATATCGAAAATATCAAGTTTCGAGCTTGATAGTTTGACCACTATCCTTCATGGTTTCCTGACGAGTACGCGCGTTGACTTGACGGGCATGTTAATAATTTTATTCAATTTAATATCCCTGTGGTTTATCACCGCCCAGGGCAGATACCACTCACTTTACCATGGTAATTTAGTTCTGTGTGGGATTTTTCCGCTTAAGAGTGCAGTTACTGGCACTGTAGTAACTCTTCGACATTATAGTCGCCGTTAGGTATCTCCTTTCAGGCCCTGCTTTTGGCATTAGTCACAGTAAAATTCTATAAAAAAAATTATATACTTAGATTTTGAACTATAATCCGGAAAAATTTTGGGACTTTACAAGCTAATACCGAGGTATTCAGAGTTGGAGTTTTCAGAAAGAACGCAGCTCCTTGGACAGGGTCAAAATCGAGTTGAGTGATATCAATAGTTATGGGTTCGTCTATCGAACTTATTAAAGAACGAACCCGAGGCATCTGGACGACGACCACATGAAAAGCCAGGCTATCGCGCGTATAATTTTCCTGCTTTGTTATTAATATTTATATAAATATAGATTATTTCACGCTAATACTTGTAAATATGTCTGTTAAAATGGTGTTAGCTTTCTATCATGTCGCATTAATCATGGTTGATATATTGTAGGTTCATAATAAAGTTAACACTTCCAAATAATTGAGAATTTCGATGTTATCAATAATTACATTGTTTTAGTCGCATGTAATTTGGTATTCAAAAAAATATGTGCGTAATCAACTTTCGACGATGGCTTAAAACAAATAGTGCATTTTTTATATATTCGAAATATTTTAGTACCGGTTACAGTTTTTTCAATCTGGACATGACCTACTTAAAAAAATGAATAATATGTTCAAATTTATAAAAGCTCTAATGCACTTACATATATGTTTGTGCCGAACTTATTATTTAAACACTATTCTAATTTCGAAACAAATCTATTTTTGAGATGTCATTTACATTTTCTATGGATTAAATACCTCGGAAAAACTAATTTATCATTGAAAATAGAGCAAACGACGTTCCGCGGCCAATTTATGTCAAATTGGTAGACATGCGACACTGGTTGAGAAATTGCACTTTTCCTGAAGCTATATATTTGTTGGCCCGTACCCGAGCAGTCTAAAATCAGATGCAATATTTAATTGATATTTAATATTTATCATCGCCTGAGCTTCAGGTAAAACGAACTTGACTTTTCTTCTTCGTAAAAGTTCTTCGAAAATAGTGGGCGCCCTGAAGCGGATACTTGAAGTACCAACCAACTTCCTGCATGACATAGCAGGTCACGTCTGGCATTTGCATTTATTGAAAAGGTATAAACGTTCACTATAAAATTAGTAGGCCACGTGCTCCATGCACAGTATTAGTAATTATTGTAAAAAATTGAATGCGTTTTGAAGTGTGAAACAAAAATAAATTCAACATATTTAAGAAAACGTAAGTCACAAACATCGGGTTTCCTATCTGGCATGCCACAAAGATTTTTAGATTTGGAGCATACAAAATTATTTTGAATTCAATCCACATAACGTATTACGATTCCAACATAAATCGAATAGTAGGCCAAGTTTGATGAAATTTTCAATGTATATATACGAGTTTTTGATTTGCCCCTTGGTATTTCCGTCGTATGAGTCGACTGAAAAGATACAAAGACGTGGTATGTGGTTTCATCGTCGTCCAAGACACAGTCAATTTGTGTGACGCTGCTTCCGGCTTTGTTTAGAGCGAATTTGAATAAGAAAAATGAAATGTTCAAAATATATTTAAAAACCTAGAAACTTACCTATTATATGAGTTTACATGCAAATTTTATCTTGTCTTCGACGCGATCCATCTGTGACACATGCTCAATGAAAGATGCTTTGACAAAAAATTTTCGATTAGGGAATATATATATATATATATATTAGGAGATCTTTTAGAAAACTTCGTTGCAACTCAATATTCGTTCTCACCATCATCGTCACAATTATCATGGTTGTATTAAAGTTGATAATATGTTTTTAGTACCCGTTGAACGGGAGAAAAATAGTAAATCTGTCAATCTCATTGCTGAATAATAATTGACATGACTGAAAATAAATACGGATAATTGCTTTTCGCTATTAAAATTGGAATGTTTGACTTAAATCGAATTTCGAAAAGTGAAAAAATTCGATTGATTTTGAAAGTGATGTATTGATGTATAAAATCGGTGTCGTCACACTTTCTATCAGCGACATTGACGATATTTTAGTGCCACATATTATTGATTATTTAAGCTACTATAACACATTCATCAACTACATAAGTTTTTTAGTAGATTAGAAATAGAACACCGTGTATTCCATATATCATTTAAAACAAATTTTAATTTGTTTGTAAAATAAATAATCTTCCTAAACGCCTGGCGTCGATTTAGATAATCGATTCAACATCGCATCCACAAATTCACAAAATTCAATCTGAATGTGAACACAGTCCACAGAAAATATCTTCCCTGCCAATTTTGTTAATTATGGGTCACTGATGGATCGCGCCGATGAGGCGCTGTCCATTTGTGGCGCATGATTGGCAAAATAAAATTTCCGAGTCAAAGAAGGCGGCATGAAGTTATCTTTCGCACGTGTTCCGCGAATCGTTGAATTTTTTAGATATAACTAATATGATAAACATGATTGTGCAAGGCAAAAATCGTTTGCTGACTTCATGTGATTCAATAAAGACCGAACTTTTATCTATTTTTAACTTGGAGGGATAGCAGTATGCCATTACGCGAAGCATAAAAAATGCAATGTTTCGCCCTTTATTCAACCTTGATATTGTTGATCATCCAATCTGCGTAAAGGTCAAAAGTCTGGTAATGAGTGTTACTAAAAATATATGCGATCGAAAAATGCACTGTTTCAGAATATTTTACACCTAATCAATCATGAAAAAATATTGTATTCTACTGCTGATTTAAAATTCATTTTCGTTGTCTAATCCAAATTGTCCCACCGGAAATATATTAAGCTTGAGGGTTTCTCCCACCCTCTCAGCATATTAAAATCGCCAGTTTCGCCGAAGGCTTACATGCATAGAAAAACTGTTGTATATGAATATTCTACGTGCACTAAGTGATTAAGCGTTGTTCGATAGTTCCATAAAACTAAGGGTGTACCGTTGTATCGGTATCGGCTATTTTGGGAATATCGATATCGACCGCAAAGTGGCCGATACCATCGATACTTTTAAATGTTTGAAATTTTGGGAAAATAGCTCTTACCGAGAAATCAGTTCCTAAAAGAGCCAACTAACGGTCACTTGAATGACAAAGAGCTGCTACAAAAAAGGAAGCAGTGGTCGACTCAGTACAGACCTCGAAATATCGAACATTATGAAATGAAGTGGATCAGTACTTGGGAATTGATTGTTTAACTTGTTACAGATTGTTAAGCTCATGTTCTCTTCTCACCAACTCCGGGTTTTTAATTTTGGTTACTGAAAAAATTTATTACGACGCGTTGGGAAACAATTCTCAGATTGAAGTTTGGAATTGAATTGGACAATTTAGACTTCGGTATATAGAGTTAGGAATTGCCCAAATATACTTCAAAAAATTTAAATATATACTCATTTTTGTGATTTTGCAAATTCTTCCTAATCAAGAATTTTGATTTTGCCGGGAACTAACTTGATTAAATGTTGTTCTTTATTGGGCGTCTTGATGCTGTCGTTAATTTTGAATGTTGATTTTAAATATTTCTATTTGTATTAAATTCTCCAATATTCTTTGTTCTGCAGTTTTTGTTGTTGTATATTTGTTTCGAATATATTTCACCCGCTATGGGTGTGCTACTTTGCTATTATTTCTTTTACATAGAATCCTACTAAATTTTTTTTAAAAAATTTGAATTGTAAGAATGTACTCTGAGCATATTTTAAGGTATTTGGAATTTGGCATCGGTATCGGCTCAATTTGCAGTATCGGTATCGGCAAAAAAGTGGTATCAGACCATCGGTATATCTCTATATAAAACTGAAGGGCTATATACCTAATGGGTACATTTTCAAATGTCCATTCCTAACATGAACATGGTTTTATTTGTTTCAAGTTCTTCCAAATACAAATATGCTGTTTTTGTTCTATCGACTACCAGCATTGTTAAAGATTTGGATTAGAACTGACTGATACGTATCAAAATCGTGCCGTGATATTGAATTTCTCCTAAATGGCTTATTTCCTTTCATATAAAATATGAAGTACTCTAGAAGTGTGGAACACTTCGAAAGAGCTCAAAGAATTCTATATTTTTCTATTTTAACTCATGTTCGAATCCAAAGCTCTTTTGCAAGATATATTTTTTATGATCTACGACCAATCTGTGTTTAATATGACTGACTGACTGAAAAAAATTGTAGGGAGCGGGAATTCAGTTTAATTTGCATTTTCGTCGCGGATCACATTTGGCATACGTATCCATGTGCATGGCATTTTCTATTTTTTCTATTTGTGGGCGCAATGGCCCAGTGGTTAAACATGTTGGCATCACAGGTTGAAGATATCGGGTTCTAGTCCCGGCGAGTCCGATTAGTTAATCAATGCCCACCACTCAACCCAGGGTGTAATAACTTGGGTAGGGTAAGTAGAACAGGAAAAGATCATATCTTTCCAGCCATTCTAACCCTGTCCGTCTTTCAGTGGCCATTGGTAGAGGGGTCTTGGTCAGGGTGATCCACTCCCCGAAGTGCCTATAAAAGAATTTTGAAGATGTGAGCGTAGTGTAATTTATACCACGGCAATCCAGTTAACATTATGATACATTTTAGGATAATAATTGGATCATCCGACATGCCTGTTTCTCAACTTCATAAATCCACTGTAGAACAGCTTCAAGATAAAAAACACAGTTCAGGTAAATCATAAAAGTATTTTCAAATTCTACGGGAAATGAAGTTAACCGAACAGCTTTAATCTGATAATTTGTGGTCGTTCGTCTTTTAAATTTTATATATTTACTCGAGGAATAAGTAACTTAGACCTCACCCTTCTAATAAACGCCTTATAACATCTTACAACTTATAACAACTTATAAAATGCAATAATATAAGTAGCATGAAACGTGATATGCCCATATCATTATGTATATTTTCACATTGTTATCGGGCAACAATAAAATATATTTTGAATGCAATTGAAAAAAAAATGCGGAATCTTGTTTTTTTTTGAAAAGTATGAATATTTACATAATCTATTGTTTTCAGGACAACTGTTCTCGTGCCCGATTGAAACTGGCAACTTTTTCAACAATAAATCGTGCGAATCGTTATCCAATCCCACGCGATCAAATCGATTATTTGGAAGCAACACTGTGATAGAGAAAGAAATTATGACGGTATGACAATTACAATTATGACGATTCGTCTCATTTCTATCCTTGTTTCAGCAAAAAATTAAGATATAAGACCTTAACGAGGATGTACAAATGCATTGGTGCCTGGCATTCTCGGAATCTTCCGTATTAAAGAATCACGACGTGACAAAGTCGTCGTTTTTTTCATGGGCCTGACGCAGTTATGCCCAATCTCAAAATGCAAAGTGTCTGCAAGAATGAGCAACGTGCGTTCACCACGAGATCCATCAGAAAGACGTTGAGCATACTAGACAACGCGTGTTTAGGGCTCCGGACATCCGAATGCTTATCATTTTTCGATTCCCTGATTGCTCAGCGCACGTGATGTATCTTTTAAGTAACAATTAATTTTCGAAAAAATAGCTATCCACACTATCAGAAATGGCATTTTCAGCTTCAAGCGCCGATTTTTTTGTATAATGAATCACAAATTTTCAAGAACCTATATTGATTTAAGAAATTACCAATTGGGTTTTTTGTTGGTGAAATGCGACCCCCTGCCCCATAAAAGATGATGGACATTTCTCTCATCCGATGCTTGCGCGTAATTACGCAATTAACACAGTGAGCTATATATAAAAAATATTCTTCTGTTATTGCTTCTGAAATTGCATTCTTTTTACGCAGTTGAATGTGAAAAAATTTACAAATGATCTTTACTTTGATGATTATACAGTTTGACGAGTATAGAAATATTCGCTTTCAAGTTGCACCACATTACTTCTTAAAATTGAGCGTTAAGCATGTTACGCAAATACGAAATATCAAATTTGTTGAACTTTTGATCTTTTTTACACCTGGATTTTCACCTGGAAGAGTTATGAACCTACCTGGAAATTCTCCAATATCTTATCGATTCTCCAATCACGTGTAGTAGTTCTGATCACGTTATTCGGTAACGTGTTTACGTCAATCATTTAACCTTTTCAGTTTAACACCTGTAAAATAGTAAATACAGGAAGCGATATTGGCGAATCTAGTTAATAATATGCTAGCCTATCAACATGATCCTAACAATATTTTTGAGAACCTAAGGCTCATGGCAGATTTTCTAGAAATTTAGTTTATTCTCTAGTTAATCAAGCGATGTTGGATTTCCGAAAGGACACAACGATAAATGTTATCCCACTTTGTAGTTTTATATTAACATTCAATAGAAATTCATTGAAAATAACTTAATTACAGTTCAATGTGATTTAATTAACTTAATGTTAATATATAATCCAATGCAAAATGAATATCATCCTGCCACGGCTATGATATTCATCATATGAGTTATTAAAAATTTTGGATGATGAGTGTCGGATGTCGATTTCAATACATTAATTGGGTTCTGTCAGTTGTGGTACCTGAACTACGCGAAAGCAAATTCTTACATTGACTATTCGCGAAGTAATAAATTCATTGTTCCAGGTGGGACGTCGCATGTTTGCTTATTTCCATTGGCCGCAAAAGTGAGGGTACTAGGGGGGCATACCTCCCTCAAAATTTTTTAAGCGGGACAGTCCTCCCTCTCAGTACATCTTAAAAATGAAAGAAATTTTTTGCGCGACTCCTTCGCGAGGTAATTTTTGCTGTAAGTTTTTAGCTTTTTTGGTCCCAAAATGGTGATTTTTCTCTATGAAAACAGCAAAAATATATTTGCGCACCTTTGGCGGGCAAATTATAGTCACAAAATATCAGTTTCCCTTTTTTGTCCTCGCCCACCCCTTGCGCCTCCACTGTCTATATCAGTATGTAATCCTGAAAATAAAAATTTATCAAATGGTTTCTGAAGTAGAAAATACTTAGAACGTGATTCTAAAAACAGCTTAAGAAAATTCACTTCACTTCACTTTGTTTATTCAGACATGTTCACCGGGACAAGAAATGAATTGTAATGTAGTTATTTACAAACCTGGTTTTTGTTATCGGAGTATGGATAGAGGGAAAACCTGGCAACCGACGAAACATTCAGAAACAATACGTAAGTGTCGAAATGTTACGATCATTGTCGAAATATGATTGTTTTAATTTTTGTCCCTGGTCCGCTCACGATTTTTTTTATGAGACTGGGTTTTTTGGGTAAATTTGAGTCGCCCATCACAACGACACCATCGTACATTTCTGATTTATTTTATTTGATTTTCGTATTGACAGGGGATTGTTATTAATGGAACTGAAAGTACTGTAATATATTAGCACTGAAAAGCATAGAATTGACTTCAAATCAGTTCCGATGTCTAATACATAAAATATTAAACTTCATTTACTCAATTGTACTCCACACATGATCTGAAAGCGACTAAATAGCGAATACATATAGGCTACATGAAATGAAAAAGATACAACAGCATCCTAGGAGGAAGACGTTCCACATAGGGCAGTAATATGATAGCACAGTAAGTACTGATGAATAAATGACGTTTTCATTTAATTAAATTCCTGATTTTGCCACCGCGAAACCGATTCTTATTTTAACCCGTACGCTTATTCGAACAGGTTAATAATATGGAACTTTCTTTTTTTCAATAGTCAAGAGAAATATTTTTTAAACTTTCTCATTTTAAGCTAACCCATTTAAAGGTAATATCAGCTTTTGTAATTGTATAACATATACCACTATGAGTTGCGATTTCCTAACACATTATCTTGCCAATATACTGTTGGCTCGGATAGTACTGTTAACTATGGCAACCTTTGATTATTGGACCGGAAATGACTTTTCAAATTCAAATAATTTTGCCAACTTCATCACGTCCCATCCATTTCTTTAACTATGATTTATTGTTTGATACAGGTTGCCCTGTATTCAATGTTGAAGTCATGTTTGTACTGGATGGTTCTGGGTCTATTGGGATCGGTAATTTCGAGATGGTGAAGGACTGGGTGATAAAAATCAGTGAAAAGTTTGACATCGATGGTGGTTCAGTCAGAGTAGGAGTTGTTCAATTCTCACATTGGTATAAATCAAGGTAAATTTGATAGCAGACGAACAGCCACAATTTCAAAGTTTTGTTTTACGCCTACCTGTAATTGGTTTGGTTTGGGGATTTTAGCTTGTTGCAAAAATCGCCAAAAATCACCATTTCATTAGCTTGCTACTAATTGGAATGGGCGAATTCCCAACCGCCAGAATTGGCAGAACGTGCAAAAAAAGATATCTGTTAAATTATTTCATTTGAATCTCAATTCTAATTCCTTCATCACTAACGAATACATTTTGTGTCGCAAAGTTGACAAATAATATTAAACATTTATATTATATCACGAATGATATGATTAACTATGGAAACTCTGATTCACCCAAAATTCGCAGATTCGTTGCCTAACAGCATTTGAACATCTAGAATTCCTTTTAATTCTCACATCCACGGGTTCTACTTCGCCCTAAAAGTACTATATTATCATTTATTTATTCGTTATATGAAAAGGAACCGGTGGAGGTCGATTTTCTTTTATCTGAAAGTCTTTTATCAAGTGCAAAGTAGTGTGTAGTGAGTGATATCTGCCCGGGATATGGCACAATCATCTTTTTCATCACTTGTTCCATTTTTACAAGTTGCACTTTAGCATCCAGCGTCTTTTAGGTCATTCAATATTATTTAAAAATATTTCGCGCGGAATGTTCAATTTTTTCCCGAAATCAGTCAAACCAGAACAAGTTAGTACGACACAATAAAATTTTTACAAAAAAACAAATTAAATGAATATTTCTCACCAGAAGACTTGGTATCAATATAAAAAGGATCACAGTATCCAATTTATAGAATGTGGCAATTACATAAACACTAAACTAGTGGAAATCACCGCCTGAAATGTTAAAGGCCAACAAATGGATAGTTTAAGTATTAAATGCCATGAGACGAATTGAAGTATCATTGCAGTTAGAACTTCTGCGTCAACTATTTTTCTGGCGTAGTCACTCGTGGATGGGACTGTACAATGTGGTACTCGGCCAGGCAATTACCAATCGAAAAAAAATTGTCAAAGTATCTTTTGTTGAGTATATATCACCGATGGAGCGCGTCATCGGTTTATTGAAGAATGTTTAATTTGACTTATTTTTGCTATGGTTTTTTGTAAAAATGAATGATTCATTTAAGCCATTTATCTTTATAGTCTTAAGCTAACAAAAGTGAATGTCCAGAAATATACCTCAACAATGGCGGCTTAACTGACGTTAAGATTTATCATCCATGTTTAGGAGTTGTTTCATGACATAGCTCAAGTACCCGTCGTTAAGGAATCGTCTTTTTTTCACTGAGAATCGGAGATACAGAATATATTCTTGATATTCACTTTTCTATTGCATACGTATTAATAGAAACGACTGAAAAATTTCGTTCTTTTGTTCCAGTGTCCTTGACTCTGTATCGCTTATATACTTATTGGGTCTCTTAATTAATCAGCTATGTCAAGTCACCTGTATTTGCATTTAGTGCAACTGGACCTCCGTAACGTATTTCATGCATGTGATGTCGGGTCGTTTGGACATCATCTCCGCATTTGCGAATATGTGAGAGTCAAGTGGAGATAGCTTATTTTACATTGAACTTGATAATGGCATTGTATTTTAGAACGAAGGATGATCAACCACTCATGAAGAAAGAAATAAAGCTTGGGCAATATAATTCAGCCAAATCATTTTCGGTTGGTATTTATGTCATACTCTCAAATCATTATCTACACTGTGAAAAGTACTGTATATTTACTCGTCATTTGCAGTAAAAACAAAACAATTTTCTAATGTCATGTTCATGTGACTGTCATCGTCAAATGAATTGGTTGACTTGAAAGCAATGTTGTTAATTCGTTACCTCAATATTTAAAACAAAAAATGTGATAAAAATTGTCCGGTGGAGCAAAGTATAACTAGGTATCGGTATCGAGGCAATTTTAATTAATGCTTATACATTGTTGCTGGAGAATATTAAAAATATTCTTCCCAAACTTTCAGAGAGCTGTAAGAAGAATCAGACTGCAAAGCTTCACTACATATACTGCTCATGCACTAAATGTTACGGCAGAACATTTTAAAGAAAGTGATCGATTCAATGATATAAATACAAAAAAAGTACTGATATTGCTGACGGATGGAGAGTAAGTATAGAATTAAGTTCTTGTGTCTAGTGGTTAACGTTCTCTTAAATGACATAAGTTCGAAGGAATGGTATTAAGCCTAACCAGCAAGAAATGCTAGAATATGTACAAGGTCTTTATGCTCGCGATGTATTTATTTTTTTACAAAGTGGTTAAAATGAAAAATTTTTTGAGCAGAAAAATTAAAATATGTATAGAATTGTTAATGACGTTGTGTTATATAAAAATATGATGAAAATGTAGTTGATAACGATGCAATCACGGGAACGGACGTTGTCTTTCTAAACCTGGAAAATATTTTTTGTCATGCTCATTTATACAAAAGTTATCATGGAATCTAACGGATAAAGATTTAAATTAGATTCCATATGCGTGGATGATATTAGCAGCTACATCGCTGTGACATTTAAATAGAGGCATTTCAGACCGCACGTCTGATGTGAAATTTTTCCGGTAAAATGATAACGTTGATCCTTACCAATAGCCTTAGTTCTCGTCATCTATTATTCATAGCGTGTGTTTGAATTTGCTCAACCGGGAGCATATTCCATAAAACTGTCTTTGCTCATTTTTTGTATAAATTCTTCTCCCCTTTTTTCAAAAAAAATGCCTTCATTTTTTAATTCCCCTTTTTCGATTTTTTTTTGTATATGAAGTACAAAAAAATTACCTTAATTATTTCAGATCACATGACTTCGATAAACTACCAGATACAGCCGATTATATTCGATCACTCGGCATTGTAACTTACGCTGTTGGAGTTGGACAGGCAATTATTGATGAACTACGAGTAAGCTATCGGAATTCTGCTAGAAATAAGAACGCACATTCTAAACTTAATTCGAAATGGTTGTGGTTGATCAATTCCAGTCATATTCTGCGTATGAAATGCGGTTTGCGCTGAATTATTATATTGCATTGGAAACCAGTCAGGAAACATGTTTTGTCAAGTATGACTGATAGATCGCGCCGCCGTTTGCGTCCCGGCAAACTCGACTCGTTAAACCATGCCCACCGTTAAATCCAGTGTGTAATAACTTGGATAGGCTTGGTCAAATCGGAAAGGCCTCTCTTTCCAACTGTACTAACCCTGTTCATCTATAAGTGGTCACTCGCAGAAGATTTTTCAGGGTAATTCATTCGAATGAATGGTTATAAAAATATATATTTTAAAAAGAGTTTTGTTGTTGCAAAAAATCAATGCTTGTGTGTTAGAGAACAATTGCGAAACCTCTTACAAAAAAAAACGGAAATTAAGTATAAATCTGGTTTATTGTTCTCCGATACGTGAATTTTTGAAATATATATACATATATATTTGAGAAATTTTTATTTTTGTATTTTAGATAATAGCAACAGGGAATACATCAAGTTCGGATCATGTTTATTGGGCGGATAATTTCGATGGTCTGAAAAAAATTGTTTCTGAACTACAAACAGAAATTTTGAAAAATGTTTTAGAAGGTAATTCCCATTGAATAATCTGCTACAGTGGCTTATGAGAGAATGTTCTGTCATTTATAGCGCAGTTGCTAGTACAGTTCATAGTCGATCTTTGTCAGGAATTTGGTTCCCTTACATACAGGTATTGCTTTCAACTTGAAGTGAGTCAAAAAACAAGTATTGACGTAAATATATCATATTTTGCATATAGGTACCAACGAAAAATCGTCAGTGACATATGAAATGGAAATGGCGGAAGATGGATTTGCTTCCAGTGGACGAAGTAAGGTTGGTAAAAGCCAAATAATCAGCAAACTTCTATGTCAAAGCACTGTAAAAACAGTTCTTGCGAAGTCCATTTGTTTTCTCATACATTTGAAAGAATCTTAAGTTTTAACATTTATTTTGAATACATGAGAAATGCAAATGCACTTTTTGCAAGTTATGTGTGAGTTGTTGTGAATTAGATTGTGTGAGTGTGCGTGTTTTTTCGCATATGCCTAACGTACATAGCGTGAATTTAATGCTCATTCGTAAAAAGGGAGGATCTTACGCATGACCCGAAGATTAAGAGGAAGAGGGTGTTATATTTCTAAAATCTTTTCACTAAACCTTCACAAAAAGAAAGGTAACGTAACGTTTTATTTAATATTTTTGGTCTCAAATTTCCTATTTTCCTGTACAGAATATTGCATATTTTCTGCATTCTGTAGTCAAATGATGGTTGTTCGACTAAGTTACACCTTTTCAACCCACGTGTAATCTTGTTTGTAGTCAATTATATCGCAATGCGATTTTATTTTCACCATCTCACCGCCTCAGGTATTCAAATTGTGGGCGCTGGAGTTTTGTGGTTACCATATTGGCATTGCAGGTTGAAGATCTCGGGTTCGAGTCCTGAAAAGCTTATAAGTGACTGTCGTTTCAAAGCTTTGCTGAGGGTGGTGGACCACTCAAACGAGTGAAAGAGTTTTTTTTATGATACATCAACCAAATATTAATTATATCTCCCTCAAAAGTGTGTTGTTTCAACATTTATTTGGTTAATTATGATTGACTAAATGCTCTTGACCAAGCCCTAATCATTGCAAAAAACTAAAGCCTTTTGAATCAGATTGTGTTGAATTTATTTAATAAGATATATAGTACATTTGGAAGAATCATATTTTTCGATTCATTCACACGTAACCAAGTAATCAGGTTTCGAAATTGTGGTTGCGTAATGATGGGAATCAAATGCTAATAATTTCATCACTCACCACTAACCTGAGTAATCTCATCTCATTGTAATAGCACTCATGGTTATCTATGTAGTCTTGTATGTCTATGTATATGAAAGAAAAATGGGCAATCCATCGCCTAGCACAGATCAAGCAAGAACTATTGAGAAATTGCGGTAAGCTGGCGACCACTGCATCTTGGTCTGGACTCCGAAACATATACGAAGTAGCATTGGATCGTTTTCACTGATAAAAGGAATAAAGCTTCTTCCTGAGCAGAAGACGTTCTTAGACAATATTAAAATGTAGTGAGTTAGGATTTGACACTTTCTGCACGGTCTTTAAAATTGCACTAACGTATTGCCGAAACAAGTTTAAAGGGCGATCAAAAGGAAATAAAGTGTTAGATGGTTTCTTCCGTCACACAGGTACCACACATTCTGCATACATATACCTTCCACTGTAGGCTATTTGTTCATTTGCGTCTGGAATGTTTCCCGCTAAATGTGCAGATTCTGGTTTAACATTTTATTCAGCTCATTCACATCAATGCTCGCAAGTTGATACCTTTGGCTGACAACCTGGAGTGAATATCCGATGAAATACATATTGTCCAAATTACAGTTTTGTTAGAAAATTATTGTTATTTATTGTATTATTTATTCTGAAACTTTAATTGTAGTGTAACTGTAGTAAATATGTCAGAAGGATATTTTAAATTAATCTTCTATATAATATGTCATGGTGAAGAATATTGTGTTTTCATTAGTTTTATTAATCGTTGTTGTTGTTGTTTTTATTTTGTTCAAAATACATCATATCGATCAAAAATGTAGCAGAGAGAAGAAGAGCTTTCACTTTGACATCCAAATCCTTCGGAAATGTGATTCCAAAATTCGTTGCATCTGTGAACATTTCTTTCACAACTCCAGAATACTGTCGTGCCAGTTGTCCAATTGACTGAGATTCATCGGAAGTCAAGATGTCGAAAGGAACATCCTGTGGACAACACGGCCCAGACCAAACACAACAAGGTCCTTGAATCACAAGAACGGTTTCATTTCTTTCATTTTGGATCGCGAATCTTGGTTTCCATGACGACCAAAGTTGAATTATTCTTCCGATTGGAACTCCTGTGGGTGATTCTACAGGAACTATAAAAGCACAAGTTTCATCTTTGATGCACCAGCAACATCCAACACAGCACCTGAAATGAATAAGACGATTCGAAGAATTACAATAAACAAGTTGAAAAATTATTAGATTCCACCACTGAATGTTGAATCCGAGTAGGTATTTTATTATAGCACAGAATTAATAATTTTTCTTGTTCGAGTAATTAGAAAAGCACTGGCGGGGCGGAGGATCCGAACCCTTAATTAATCATAAAAAATAAGTTTTTTCATCCCTGGTTCTTTGTAGTTGATCTCTTTTTTGCAAAATAAGCCTATACTTTTCCTCTTTGCAAAAACGATCGTATACGTATATATCAATCAATCGAACATTTCAACGTCGATCATTCCCCACAGTCGCTGGGTATTAGCAGGGTATTGCACCTTGGTTTGAATTCTGGGCCGGAGTTTCTCCCATGCAGCACCAGCGGGTAGCGTGCATTACCGTCTGGCACATGTTGCTTGTACTATAGCTTTAATATTTATTCCGTTCATAAGTAACTATTCAAGGTAGATTTTTGCACGTTTTCCATTTTCATTCCAAATTATCCAATCGAACCGTATGTTATTTGGATCCGTGTTTGCTTAGAAGTCGGCTGTAGGCTAGGCCGGAGGCAGGGCGTAACAAGAGCGAACTAAAGGCACCTCAAGATGTAGTGTCAGCCAGCAATTTAAGCGGAAAACATCTCCTATAGAACTGAACCAATATGGTAAAATGCAGTGAGTGGTATTTTCGATAGGTGATGATACAACCTTCCACTACTTATTCCACTACTTCCTTATAGGCACCTCTTACGACATGCATGCAATGAAGTTAAGATTATTCTAAAGTCAGTACCTACACGGCTTTTCAGCTAGGCGGTAAATCACTATAGCGCAATCGCATACAATTGGCCCTAGCTTGAGGTTGTCCGTTTAAAGCACTCTGCATAAGAGCCCGGTTAATAGATTGCCTAACAAGAGAACTCTTAAAAATATTTAACCTGAAATCCCTGTATGCACGAATAACCTCTCTCCCCGTGTTGTCGGTAATATGCATGTTGAATCCTCTGGCAGTTCCACAACATAATCTCATGCATAAATCAGATTCTTCGTGAGCAAAGTAGCACTGTTGTCCGAGGCTGTTTTTAATGGCGTATCGATTTTGAGTCTCGATTCCAGTGAACGCTTCAAGTAACTCGACTTGTTGGTGCACTAAGATCTGATCTAGTTGTGCTAGATATTCCAGACCGGGTGGAACCCCCTCGAGTGCTTGGGGTCTTTCCATCCACTGGGCTTGCCCTTGTGGGATTTGTGCCCCTCCTGGGGGAAGAGCTGTCCCATATTGCTGATGCCCGACTCCATATGGTGGTTGCCCAGCTCCATATTGCGGTTGTCCTGCTCCATATTGTGGCGGTTCTCCACCTTCAATTTGCTCCCCTCCGGCTTGATATTTATATTCCGACATAATCCTGTTAAAATTAGACCACATTATACGTTAGTTTGCTGTAGCTGCAGCCCATATTTCTCAGATACAAATGTTTACTTCTAAAAATAAAAATCTACTTTCTTTTTTCACTCCACGTTGGGTGTTGCTGACTAGATGTTTTTACTCGTATCATTACCATTTCTGTATTATCTCAGTAAATTTTATCTATCTTTTGCTCTGTGAGGGATTTAGAATTGTTTCTATTTCTTGATTGTTTTAAGAAGCGACCAAAAGAAGCAGAATTTGTAAAAGAAATTGTTGATAGGTTTATCGTCATCGAGAGCATATAACTCTATCTAAACCACTACCAATCACTGCGGGTCCAGGTGGCGTGGTGAAACGAACAATGGCTGTCAAACCTAACACCTAGCGAAGAACGCAAGTAAGAATTCCTGCGAAGTTTGGTCAAGATCGAGCAATGCGGGGTGCCTTTAGGCGAGGCACTGTAGCCGCAGTCTTAGGACGATGACCGATAACCTGACTGGTTTCTCATTGGATGGAATGACAAGACGCAAGTTAAATGTCGTAGCCGGGTAACATCGTTAATTGTATACTGTGGAATAACGTTCATTTGCACTCTATTATAGCGGTTCAGTTCTGTCTGAAATGTATACCCTGTAGCGTAGGTACGGGCTTTAGAATAGTCCTAACGTATTTCCTGCGTGTTCTAAAAGACGATTAAAAGGAAGCAAAGAACTGTTAGATGGTTTTGCCATCACCCAGAGCAGATTTTCGTTTACAGTACAGTTGGTGGTACTACATCTTTAGTAGCTCTTCAGTGGTGTTAGTTGGTTCCTTCAGGCACTGCTTCCGGCCTTGCGCAGATTGAATTTCAATATTTACTTCTCCCTGGGACACAGGCACGGTTGCCAGTTCGTATTTTATGTATGTTGTCAATAATGCAATACCACTGATACACTAATACATCGTTAACAAAGCATTTGGAGTGGAAACCTTTTATGATAAAAATGTATAATTGTCCATACGTTTGCGAAGAGGTGCGAAAGTGTCTCAATTTCAGAAAATTTTCAAAACATTATTATTAACATTGGAATAGTTTTTCAGAAAATATAGCCATTATCTGCAGTTATTACTTGGAATTCGTTCAAATTGAAACATTTCATATGGCCTGGCCCTTATTTTCATATAAAAACTTTTATATTAATTCGTGATTGTATACTGTTTACTATAGTGAAAAATGTCCGAATTGAATATTCAGTTTTGCTTAGCGCTAACGGCGTTCTTGCTGCCCAGTTGAAAATTAATTTTCATAAAAGGTAACGCATGTCACATAAGTTAGTGTCTCGAAATGACGAAGGCGAAAACAGATGCCACTCTTTATCAACTCAATCTTCCTAACTTTCATGTTTTTAGATACGCCCATTCTCTGCCTATACGTGCTGATCGCAAATTTCGTTAACGCGAGGTTCCTTCAATTTCCACATTTAAAACATACATAATTCCTTATATTAGCCATGTAGAAAAGTAGTAACTTGGTTTTCGAGCGCCATTAAAAAGGGTCACTTTTTTGGATGGAATATCAATTCCTTTTCTTTTCAACTCTCTTCTTAGTTACCACACCCTGGTTTAAAATATTCTAGATTCTGTACAAATGGTATCCCGATTTGAAACTTTGTTAGAGCATCATCTGTTATGCATGTGTCACTGATAGATCGAGTATCCATGAGTATCCATGAACGTATATCTCTGTTAAACACACAACACTAGAATATTTTCTGGTCGGATATTATGTTTCATGGATATATCAACCATTGCCTGGCACGAGGTTTTCATGACTCATCTAAGATAGATAGATTTTCAAAATTTGTTCAACAAACAAACCTATGTGTATATTGCCTCATGATGCATATCGGAGTAAATATTAGTAAAATAAAAAATGAAACAAACACTCTTTTTTGTTTAAAGTCGGTCACGATGGTAATAATCAACATGGACTATTAATAGATTTAAACTAGCAGATGGACTTTATAGAGTCATACGCCCAAATTTAGGACGACATAACTTCAATGCGCTGCCACTCGCAATTGATATCAGTGAAATCTAGGTTTGTTAGCTAGTGTGATCGGCGACACGAACGAATCGAATGACAACCCAATGTTGGGTATTGTGCACTGCTTTATTTGCTGCTCCAAAAAATCTTGTTGGGCCATTAGTTGCGGCTTGTGCGAACGCAGTCACTGATTAACACGTATTCACAATGGTTTAGATCAACATCTTGCCGACAGAACATAGAAATGAACATAGAATAAAACGAAAAAAATAACAAAACGAATAAAACAAGAAATATGTTGAAAAAAATCCTGACCTAACCAGCTTATCAAAACCAACTCATCTTCCCATAAGTTTAACCCACTTATACCCGATTCAAAATATTCAACAATCGCCCATCTACCCGTTCTACTTATTATCAAGCCGGCAGACTAACACAGATATACGTTTATTTAAGACAAGCTATTTCCCACAAATTCTGGTTGGAGAGCATAAAGTATATGAGCCTCCAAAACGCTTGCCTCCGTATTGTTCTGATCAACTACACTGAAAGAATATTGCTAAAATGTTTCAAACACCGGTACACCCACGTTGTAAAAGCTTTATTGTGTGTTTGAGGATGTTATAGTATGTAAATAATCGGTGCCCGTATCTATTGACGGAATTCGGATTTTGTCTGCTTTTTGGAAGCTACTTTAGCTAGATATCTATGCGGATACCCTCATTATTTTCTGTCTTGGTGTTCAAGTGGTTATTAGTTGATTCCTTTTCGGCCTTGACTAGAGTGGATTTTCCATAAAAAAATATTAGTTCTCATGCAAGTTCTCACTGCAAGATTTTACGTTACAAATTTCAACTAATCGACCATCTATCGATTTCTCTTCATTGGGAATAATTGGACTCGTGCTCCTATAATTGGGGCTTTAAGTAAAACTCATATATGGAGAATGACATTAACGACAAATCGTCGCCGACTATAACATACGATGAAGGTGGCATGAAAATCAATAAGAATTTTTAATAGAAGTACCTTTCACATAGCAAATTTTGCGGAATATATTCTGTAATTCAACACAAGAGTTGCTTTCGGTAACGGAAAGATCCTTAATGAGGGCGAAATATTCTCTTTTCAACAGTCAACTGCTGTAAAATGTGAACGTAAAATGGTTTGTCTCACTGCAATATTCGCGTAAAGAGTAATCAACATCAGTTCAACGATTTATTGGACCCGAGATTCGAACGTTCAACCAACTACTGCCCATATTAAACTGAATATAGAATATAAACTTACCAAAATAATAATAATTTTCAGCGACGTATTAACATGTGTTATGGCTTTAATAGTCATTTTGTTTTCAACGTAAAATATACATCCAACCAACCAGCATTTTTATAGTGTTATAATAATATTAACTAGTTATCTGGGTCAGGGAACTTCTGCCAAAGCATGTTTTGTTAAGTATGAGCCACAGATGGATAGCGCCGCCTAGGCGCAATTCATCCGTGGCGCATGCTTCACAAAATAGAATTTCAGATTTGGGTGGAATGATCTATCAATATCAGCTGATTTTTTAAAGCAGAAATATGGTGCATATTGAATTTTGGTTGCGTCAGTGATGACGTGTATTCTGAAATGATCCACTCCAGGAAGTGACCGAAAAAGTTGAAATAAGTTAAAAGAATTATCTTGGTAGGATCCTAATAGCTGATCAAAATATTAGTTACGTTATTCGCGAATCATATCCCGAATTTGATTTACTTTTCCTCAATTCAAAAGTGACCCAAATAGGTCATATATAATAGTGGATTGTAATTATTCTTTTGAACCTTGGGAACAAATTTTGATTTGAATTTTAAAAATACCAAGCTACTCCAATTCCGGCACCCCTAGACAATTTTGAAGAAATATTGACAGAAATGTCTGTTACTTTTTCAGCACCCACCCAAGAGAGGCATAGGAATGGCCCCTGACAACTGCTATTTTCTTATAACCAGTACTGATTATTACCTATCGCACAATCGTAATTTCCAGTCGTGAATGTTTAAATGTTTATATTGCTGTAATCCATTATATTGTGCTCTTTTTATATTCTCGAATGTATGATAGGCTATTTGCCGTTTCTGTTTTATATTTGCACACTATACCGCGAGTGTGGTATATATAATAGAGAAATCTTGAGCATGGACTGAAACGTGAGCATCCACATTGATGAATGTGTTTGATGCATCACTGCGGAAGGTGTTCATAATATCTTGGCGGAGTGGGGGGCATCAAGATTTGTTCAAAACATAGGAAGGACATTACCTTCTTTCCGTTACGCGCTAGTCACCATCTGAGTTGGCGCATTCGTTGCGACTACCCACTCATTTATATTTAACTGTTATTTTTTTTTATTTCACTGTTAATAATTTCATCATGGGTCGTTTTCGCTAAAAACTGAGCAAATAACTCGCGTCACAAATAATTTCAATTGTGCTTCAGTTGTACTAGATATTGTACAAACAGCTTATTCAGGCATTCTTCAGGCCACACAGCGAATTATTAATGGAACACATGGCCACGGAGAGTGGCGTATTTAGAACCTTGAAATGAGAAGACCAAATTTTTGAAAAATTCCTAATGTGAAATCACTACGTCATAATCGGCGCCGCATCTGTGAGTGAATAATAGAATGTTTCCCTCTGTGAGAAATGACTGATCTGCGTGGGAAAAAAGAGGAACCATGCATTTGTGTAATTTTGCGAATGTAATCAAAGCAATGATATATCAATAACTTTTGTTTCTCTTGAGAATATAGAAACGCGTGTTCCTACGCCCGATCAGGTGTGGCAAGCGAAAATTCGGTTGTTATATTTTACATATACCCCATCATATTTGAGACCTTCCGCCGCCACTGTTGTTGACTTCCCTTCCCTGCAAATAAAATATGATTTCTATCTTGTTTGTCAAAATCAAGAAATAAATATATCGGCTGCAATTTATAATTGTGATAATGTCGTATTTAACACATTCGCCGCCATAAAAATCATGTTTTTCAAGACTTTTCTGACTAAAAGGAATATGCCCTAAATGATTTGTTTTGTGTTTTTTTGACATGTGAAAGAATAAACCTGTATAGCGATGTTTGCCTTCCCGTTAAAATGAATGCTTTTCAAAAAACGCTTTTTTGGGGTTTTTCGCATTATATGCTATGGCCTGTCCGTGAACCCACCGGGGGGGCTTATACCCAACAGCCGCTAGACACCGACCCTCGTAGTGATTGTGTGTGTATCTGTTCGCTGTGCAGTAAAAATAAAACTCCTTACACTGCAGACATCTAGTGGATAATGCCATCTCTTTGGCGCTCAATATTGAGCGTATTCGGTTGTGACGTAGGGTGTGGTCCCAGGTGTACACGTTTATCCTCGGCACGTGGCCATGATTCAACCGTGGTAAACCTTTTCGACCGCGCGTATAAGTTTTGACGTGTACACCTTTGTGTTTTTCTCCAGCGGGGTGTTTGATTACCGTGGTCTTTCCCCGATACGTTTGGGAGTTTGAAGAGCTGGTGTTGTGGGGTTTCATTACGTTGTTAGAAGTTCCTGTTGTCCGTGCTGATCAACATAAGCTGGTAAGTCTCGTAACCTTTTACTGTCAATATCAATGCGTCACAGAAATCGGTAAAAACAGGCAACCTCCATCAGATTCAAAAATAGGTGGACATCTTGTCTCGACAAAAAGGTCTTGATAAATACAAAATATTACACTAAGGACAGGTGGGAAACTGAAAATGAGTTCGAAAACTGATTCTTCGCGTTCACGAGCATAAGATTCGCCCCGACTTCTCCTTTTTTGCCTATAAAGTTTACTGAAGTCGTAAATATATCGGAAAGGATCGTTTACGCAAGAGAGGACCAGAAAGCAAACGAAAGCCTGAGAAATTCAAGAGTGATAAATGGGTGTTTATGACTGTCGATTAATACAGACGAGTGTCGTCTATTGATAAAACGCGTCGAAGATCTTAATTTTAACGAAATTTTAACGAAATTCCAAGTTGAAAATGATGTAAATTCGTCAGCCCACTGTGATTAGACTAATACCGGTCTCGGAGTGAAGCTGGGCAAGCATTTTTTTACGTTTTTCAACACAGCCATGCATGGTTTTCTTTTTTGCGCAGCTATTGACGGTTTTGTTTTGTCGGTCGCAGCACAATGCATAGGTGGGACAAATTCACTTAATTCGTCTTTTAATGAGCAAATAAGCAAACCTTAAGATATTCGTTTGGTGTGATACCTTGTTGTATTTACTCGTACAAAATTGCGGCTAACTTAAAAAGCGTAAAGACGAACCATTTAGTGAGCAGTAGCGTCGCTGCGGCTGGTAGCGAATGAAAATGATTAAAATTTTGGTTTATTTGATTTTCAATGGGTATATTGATACTATTTTATTCATTCTGATGCCGAACATGACTAAGTTTCCTAAAAAAAATAACAAAATTTGAATATACATATGGTCTATTAAAATGACACACAAGTTTCATTTGATTCGGTATCAAAACTTATTTGGAGGTGCTTTGTGCTGAAGATTTTGAGTGATAATAAGAGATGAGCCGTACTGTTTTTTACGGTTGTCATTAATCCGTCAAGTGATCAGCACATACTTCTGTCTAGTTATGTGTCGCACTTTACGCTCAAATTATATTAAACTCAGGAAACTGGTTCAAGTTTGCTAATTCGACCAATTTAAAAATATCGCGTGTGTTATTCACATTTGTCTCAGCATTTCATCGTTAAAGGTGAGGTGATTTTGCTTGTTCAATGCGTGATATAGTGAAGTAAATGACACGGCAACACATTCTTGCGGTCATAAGTTTTACGCGTTTTTTTTCTTCGATAACCTGATTAAAATCATTTCTGTGGTTGTTTCATAAGCAATAAGCCTTGAGCGTGTATCAAATTGGATCCACTGTTTAGTCACTGTGATTTACTTTGGTTGAAGTATAGACCGCGAATTTGTATGCTAGATCAAATATTGAAGGAAAATTACTAATTTTCATTCTGGGATAAAAAAAAATCTTCCTATGCACGATTCGATTGCGTCGTCGCAGAATTCCACAATTGATTGCAATAATGCACTGCTAAATGGCGAGACGCATTATGGGCCACCTGCTACATGTTTGGTGGATTGTATATTCCATGTTTTGACCGCGTCAGTGTCGAGTGACATCGGGCGGTGTGACTACATACCTGGTTGTTTTTGAAGGTCACTTCCAACGTGAGAACTTGTGTGCTGAACAAGTATTGAAGTAGATAAACGAGAGCTTGTTCAAAGGTCGGCTAACTATTCATATTTGGAACCTGTCTAATAATGAGATTTAATATCATCGGGGCAGTGTTGGAATTTAATTTTAGAAAACGAGTTGGGTTTGTAAAAAAAATCGAAAATGTGGTAAACAAACGGTTGCGATTTTGCTGGGGTAAATTGCCAATTGCTTGACTTAAGCACTTTTAAACAACAACAAGTAGACACCTTTGCATTAATCTTCGTGTCACAATTATTGTTTAAATAAAACGGGTTTTGAAAGTATTAATATTTTTTTCTCATTCAGTCACTTATGTCGGCCATATCCTATGATTGATCTATTATACATTACGAATATTAGAATAATTTTATTGTCGGTACTGGCACTGTTCATACAAGATATTTATCCCGTCTTAAGTTGACGATGCTCTGATCATAAGTGAACAACAATTAAGACACAAGCAATGGGTTGACGACTTAGAAAATCGTGAACAGTAGGGAGTACGCTTTACGGATGCGACCGATCCGCGACCACGGTCTTTAATCTATGTCATGTTTATGCGGCCAATCACATTTCCGTACTTGGGACGGAAATATTTTGAAACATAACTCGTGTGCAGCGGGGAGTAAGTTGAGATGTTAGCGTTTACACGCGATAATATATCAAATACGTCTCCGTTTGAGGAACCGGAATCGCGTTTTCTGCGGAATTTGTAAACGAGTTGTGGTTTTATGAAAACGGGTTGCGAATCGCAGCCCGCAGCCGCTTAATTCGGACCCGGTAATGTATAAAGATCTAAAAAAGCAATTATACGAACTTACCAATGTTTTCAATACTCCCGGGCCCCTGATAATTCGGGAGGCTTTCTAGTCATTTGCAACCCTCCTTGTGACATAGAATAACTATATCTAACACGTGTACATGAATAATGTCCGACTAAGATCACAACATTCAAGTTGTGAGTGTAGTATTTCGTGAAATGTATGTTATTGTCCAGTTTCTCCTGCCAATCAAAAGGTTGACAGGTTATTTATGGAAGCTGCCGAGCTAATGAATTTGTGAGAAAATATAGTGTATATATTACCTATAAATATATTGTTTGCCTATATTGTCATTGTTTTCCCAAAATACTAGGTAATGAAAACAGATTTGAAAAAAACTAACTGTAAGATAATGGGAGATGAAGATACGGAAGACAATATGCCTGTATGAAGTAACAGACTATAGATGATATCGACAAGACTGCTGAACTAGGTACATTTCACTTCGTATAAAAACTAAGCTGGAAGCATTGCCTCGGACAAACAACTTTTTTGCAGATTTTGTATTTTTTTGTAGTAAGAGGCGAATTGGAAAAAATCGAAGCAGTGTTAGTCCATTTGGCATCACACGGAGCAGATGCTGATGCCACTTGTACTTTAATTATAGCGATTCGAATATGTTAACGTCATTTTCCACTTGAAAAGTCCCATTGCTGGTGCTCTATTTTCTATTAAAGGCCAAAATACACTTATTTGTTTTACTGATTCCTATAGTTTTTAAGTAGCAAAACAAAATTTGCGATACATGTATGCATTGCGCAACACAGCACACTGGGTTTTCAGGAGGTGACATCTACGAAAATGGCAGTCTTATGTGAAGCACAAATTCATGCATTGAAGCAAGAACTCCATTTGTTTGAGTTGGTGTAGAACTAAAGATACAGCGTCCAGCATTGTGGCCTTAATACTGGAGCACTTAATACCCAATTGGAAATTCAGTCAGGCATTGCTGAGTTCATAAGTTTCATGCAGCAATTTTTTTTTTACACTAAAAAATCATTCTGTAATCATATTCTGTTATTTCCTTCAGAGTTTGTAATAAACAGATGATGAACTGATGTCTAGAATAGTCGGAGGTAGACGAGAACTTCCCGAGAAACTAGGTGATGTAAAGCTTTATATTATTGACCAATTGTCTACTTTGTGTTTCTGGGGTTTATCCCCTTTTATAATTCTTAATGTTTCAATATTTCAGATAAATTAAATGAATAAAAAAACTGTTGTTATTTAACCTTGTTTTGCCCATTTTGCGACAAAGATTTTATTGCACAATGAATAATTTAAAAATAACCGAGCAACCGCTTTTTTATTGCAGTGTTATTCTGAACATGTTTTGTAAAGTTAATTAGCCGATAGTTTGCGACTTGTGGGGCATGGTCCATCTGTGACTAGTAGCTGTGTTGAGTTCGATTCACAAATATCACACTCCAGAAGTGTGCCTATTTGTGATTCAGACTTGACATGCAGTTCTAATCATAAGTTTCATTTCACTGGCCGCAAGATGTGCATAGATGTTGCATGATTACGAAATGCTAAATAGCACCTCTTTCACATTATTGCACTTCGATTTTGTCAGTTATTGTGCCAGGTATTGGCTATTTGCTCAATCACTGGTTTTCTGACTGCCTTGAAAGAATGTGCGGTGTGATTCAACATTTCTTCACACCCAGACACGCCTCCAAATGATACCGTCCTTGCAACCATCAGTGACGTCTCATTGTGAGTAAGTGTTCTTCATATCTGTTGTCTTTTATTAGTCTGACGCCCAACTTTTAAACAAAAATTAGCCTATAATATTAAACCAAACCAACTGTTCGGGATTTGAAAGTGACTATTGCAAAATTGATGAAAGGCATTAGGAAGGCATTCAGGAAGTTTAACATGTGTTTTATTGTGGTAGGAATAAAGTTGTCAAAGGTTTAAAAGAACTAAAATGTAATACTCCGCTTAAGTTTAAGAGTAAAATGGCTAACTTTGTGAAAATGAAAGTCTGGTTAGCTCGATTCATAAAAGCAATAAGAATAAATACACTTAGAATCATGTGTGGGATGAATATATATATGCAAGAGGATTGCTGGATACCTCGTCACTGGGTATGGTGGTATGTGACCACAGGCTAAGACTTCCTCCGGCAACCATGTCTCTGGGAAAATTCGTAAACGGTCAGGTAAAACCCTGGGATGCAAATACTGAAACCCAAACTTGGAACATGTTTGTGCACGAAAAGTCATAGTTGCTGTGTTTTTGCAGTATTCTTGATAAAAATTGAATACTATTCTAGGACTCCAATGAAGTTAATAATATTTCATGCATTGTTTCTAGTTTTACTTTTAAAATCTTACATAAATCAAGTACAGAAAATGCAAAGGTGGATGATATATTAGTTGAAAAAAATTGTGCAGCTCCATGTCGTAAATACCATTTTAATGGTAATATTTAAAATACCAGGTTGCAAGATCATTTTCCCCGATAAACCTGGGCATTTTTGAGGCTTTCGCTCCAGAGAGAAAGTCTTAGTTTTATTGTTATCATGATTATGCTATTTGGCTCTAGCATCAAAGCTACAAGATCTAAAGTCTTAGTCAAAAGGTCTGTGTAGTTGAAAACTCTTTGTTCAATATTTTGAATCCAAGTTTCCAGGATTTCAGATTTCAAAATGCATAACTTTTCAGAAATGGTAAAGGAATCTTCGATAGATTTTAGAATGATCTTGGTGTCTGAAATGATAGTCAATGAAGATGTTATGTCGCGCACTTTTTGCACTTACAGTAGCCTCTTGTTCTTCAGATATAACCTCTTAAATTGGCTTTCTGGACAAAGAAACCAACAGTCTTTGACGTCATATTCCAGTCCATGCGGCCTTTGTGTCCATGCGAGGAGTTGGATTTAGCATTCGGAAAAATTGCTTATATCAATCAGGATTTAAAGGTCTTTAATGTTTGACGATTTGAAAACCGACATTCGATACTTTTAAGACTGAACATCGTGTCTGTTCCATGTATATATATATCATTGGGTGAATCAAAAAAACTGTAAATATATGCTTTGGAACTGATTTGATACTACAAGATCCAGAAATCTAAAATCCAAGTCAAAAGTTTACAGCTTTCCCTGTTCCGGATTTCAGATTTTCTGTCAAAATTCAGCTACAAAAACCTTTTTTAGAAATATTAAAATGCAACAAACTTATTCTGGAATTCGAAATAGCTTCTTGAATGGAAGCTTAAATGTTCTGTGCATGTTGGGCCATAGTCAAAGACTCTGGGAAGAAGTTATGCTGCATAAATTCTTGATTTATATCTTTGTTTTAACAATATGGGAGCGAATTGGTCAGTTTTCTGTCGGTTTAAAAGCCCTTTTTTTGACTAATACTTCAAGCTATAGCAAAGAATATTCAGTAGAGCGTTAAGTCTTGACGGTTTCAGTTTGCTGATGTGATTACAGAGCCCAAGTTTGTTTTTATTTTATTGCTTTTGAAAAAAAAACATTGTTTTGTACTCAAGAGCCATATGCTTATGTTCAGTGTCTTTTAAAAATTTCGGGACCATATTTAAACATTTGAGAACCCCACATTATGTTGATTTCATGTATGGTCCATGTATGAATTCTGAAATTGGCTAAAAACTGGTTAGGATAAATTTTAAGATTGATCCCACTTTTCTGATACAAAAATGGTGTGAGTATAGTTATTCGTAGTCATGTCAATATCATGTGTGGTCCGTACATGTACATTCATTCAGAATACCCATAAAATGTAAAAAGAAGTTTGAAGGCAACGGGTAGAGTTATTCCATACTTGCATCCATCCAGCTAAAATTTTTCTATAATTTTAATGTCGGCATCATGTTCGGTCCATACAGATATCATTGGATGGATCAAAATAAGTGTAAATAGGGGCTTTCATACCGATTTGAAACGGTCGAGAGGTGAATGAACCAATAATAATCTTAAGCAAACCATGTCTGTCCCATGCATGGCCCATACATATGTCATTGGGTAGGTCAAAAAGATTGTAAAGATGGGGTTTTTATACTGATTTGATGCAGTCCTGAGATGAAGAAACCAAAAATAATCCTAGAAACCAAACCTTGTCTGTCTCATGCTAGCTCATACATATATCACTGGACAGACCAATAAGAGTGCAAAGATGGGCTTTGGTACTGATTCAACACAGTCCTGAGATGAATAAACTGAATAAAATTTCAAGACAACATACTTTGTCTGTTTCATGCATGGCCCCTGTATATATATATATATATATATATATATATATTTAAATATATATAATTGGATAGATCAAAAAGAGTGTACAGATGAGCTTTATCGCTGATTTGACAGTCCCAAGATATGAATAATACAAATATAATTTCAGGACTTCATACTTTGTCCCGTGCATTGGCCTCGCATATATCATTGGGTAGATCAAAAAGAGTGTAGAGATGGGATTTGTCACATTAGGGAGATTGATAACCCAAAAATAATTTTGCCATACCTGGTCTGTCTCACGCATGGCCCATACCTATATCATTGGATAGATCAAAAAAGTGTAATTATGGACTTTGACACTGATTAGACAATATTCTATTTTAAAACCCCTTATCTTGTCTTTCCTGTGCGTCGACAATACATATAACGTTGGATAGATCAAAAAGAGTGAAGATGAGCTTTAGTACCAGTTTGACACAGTCCTAAGATAAATACCTTTAATATAACTTCAAGACTCAAACCTTGTCTTTCCCATGAATGGGGTCATACATATATCATTGAATCGATCAAGAAGAGTGCAATGATGAGCTTTGGAACTGATCTGACATAGTATTGACATGAATAATTTTAATTCAACATCATTTTAAGACTCCACACATGTCTGACCCATGCATGGTCTATACATATATCATTGAATAGATGAAATTGTAAATATATGCTTCAGAACTAATTTGGCAAAGTCATGACATAATTGCAGTTTCAAATCACATTAGTGAGATTGATAACCCAAAAATAATTTTGAGAGGCCAAACCTAGTATGTCTCAATCATGACCCATACATATATCATTGTATGGATCAGAAAAGGTTTAAATAGGTATATGCTTTGAAACTGATCTGACATTCAAGCTTTGATACCAATTTGACACAGTCCAGACATGGATAACCCAAGTATAATTTCAAGACCTTATACCTTGCCTGCACATATATCATTGGATAGATCAACAAAAACCCCATGCATATATCATTGGTTCGATCGTAAAGCATGAATGTTTTGAAACTGATTTAACATAGTCTTGACATAAATAATCCACTTGTTATTTCAGAACCCCACGTCCTGTTTGTCCTATACATTTATCATTGATTCGAACTAAACAAAGCCTTCTAAATAGGTGTGCTTTGAGGCTGATTTCATACAGTATATAATGATAAATAAATGACAGAGTTGTAATTTGAGATTCAACATGTTAGTCCCATGCATGGCCCACACATATTATCATTGATTACATCAAAATACGTTAAAAGCTATGCTTTAAAATGGATTTGACAGTATGAGCCGATTAAAAAAAACTTCACATCCTGGTTGTTCCATGCATGGGCCATATATAAACCAGGGATTCAATCGTAAAGCGTGTAAAGATATAGCTTTAATTTCATTGTGTCGGCCTCATAGATGTAAAATTATTCTTTCAATAGCATATATGATTTCTCAATTTATTCACTAGTTATGCAAGTACAACGGAAGTAATATCAGTATATCACATTGAAACTTATCAGTATATCACAAAGACAAATACTTACATAACTCACTGGGGGAGGGCTGGAGTGACCATACGTTCTTTAATTGGTCAGCACCCCCCAAAGAATTATTTAGTTGATTAGGATTGGTCTTGCATGAACCAAAAACATATTCGCAATTATACTTCAAGGCGAAATTTACAATGTATATCTCAACAGCATTGAATTTTGGAAATGCTGAATTTTGGACTTTTATCATGTAAACTACAATGCTGAATATATTCATCAATTACAAATTTCTCCCATATTGAGTTACATTGTGCTTTATTAACCCATTTTTGCCTTGAAATAGAAATTCCAGTCTAAACTGTCAGATTTAAAATCAAGAAGAAATTGGGCTACTGGCTAAATGGTCTATTTTTAGCCAACCCTTTATTTGCGATTTTAAACAAAAGTTTTGACTTGGGATTTCAAAGACTAGTTTATTATATCCAGCTAAATTAGGGTTACTATGTGATGTTTGCATAGATGTTTACAGTGGGCAAATCGCCCAAAGCTCTTTTAGATGTGTTTATATAGAAATAAAATGGGTTTGTCCCAATTAGGCAACAGACTATATGCTTTACCTTAGTTTGGATGTGTCAAGGACTAATATTGTGTTTATATTGAATGATAAGGCTTTTTTAAATTGAAAATATACTTTTCAACTTATCAGCTATTTTAATTTTTTTTTCTTTATATTAGTTCTCTGCAGGATAGCATACCTAATAATATTTATCAAAACATGCAAAAACTTCCAGATTACCGTAGCTAGAATCGAGAGTGGATCGAAAGTTACACATCACTCTTCTAGGCCAATCTCTCGTTTAAAGTTTGTCATAGTCTACAACTCATTTTTAATAAAGAGTCCTGTGAGTCTTCTGCCTCAGTAGGCAGGTTAAGAACAGCTTCTCTAGATAAGCTGATAAATAGTCACAGGCAGTTGTGTCATCGTGAGATATAGATATGATAGCTTGGGAGCCTTGCTATTAATGGGTAAGGCTGAAGCACCAGATAGCTGTTTTACCTCGTTTAAATGGAATAGTAGTTTTCTATTTGATTTTTTGAGCCAGAGTGTAGCAAAAATAATTAAACTGCTACATGACTGCAAGTTGAGGTGTGCTGTTATTGATCTATTAAAGATATATCGGACTTTGATTTCAAATGGCTGAAAAAATTGATGAAATGTCGATCGCTTCGCTAATGCTGTGATGAAAATATATCATGTATGACCCATACTCAACAAAAAAAAGTCACAAAGTTTATCAGTGTGGCTTATGATTGACTGAGTGAACCTGGGAGGTACTTTGTCAACTTCTGTGCCATATTATACTATCTTTTATATGAGGAATGTTTGCAAGCGTGCACGTTTAAAACTGAGCATAGGAACTTTCAACTCTGAAGGTGAAAACTATGCGAAATGTGCCATTTTCTATCTACTGTAATTAAACATTACTTAGTCGACAACTATTAAATTCGATTCTTGTGTTTAATATAATGAATATATAGAAAATAAAATGTTACTTATGAAAGCATGAATCTAAATTGTGTTAGTATGATTGAGCGTGGTATGCTGCTCTGATGACTGCTACTCTGTGTGATATATAGTTTCTTTTGTTAGCTTGTCACATTACCACCTACAATTAATAATAATGGACTGAAATTATTGGAAGTGTTCATATAAATTTAGCTTGCACAGGCTTCACTATGCTGTGGTCTCTCGTTTTTAAAAAAACTCTAAAACATTTTAGATGTATTGCTAAATAAAATTCACCTTGCACCATGAATGAAACTGCGGTAGCAGTGAAATTATTTTTAGGGTTCTTAAAACTGACATCTTTATGCCAAGAACAGGATGTTGTCCATTTGTCCTCAACTTGAAAGATAAAAAGTCTGTTCAATAAAAAAAGAATGTATCAAAAGTCTGTTCAATAAAAAAAGAATGTAACGTAATTATACCTCTGTAGGATGGTAACTTTACTAAATCTAGAAAGCTGCAAAAAATTGCACCCTACTTTGTCTGCTCAATTGGCTTTGTGGCATACAGTTTCATATTATTACTCATACATTGTTTTCTTCATTTAATGAATTCTTATGTACTGGTAAAATGTCAGTTGATTTCAGGATCTCCGAAATATGCCATTGAACAATTGATGTGGTAACTACACCCCAATGGCTCATATATTCCTAGGGATTCTGTCCAGATATCATGATTTCATTTTATTTGAGCATATTTCCATTTTATTAAGCGTTGAAGCAGTAATTTCACACGACGTAGGTTATTGGGCGAAAGCATTTATTTCACTGAAAATAAGTGCTTATGTATATTCAACCACTGTTGCTTACAACCAAAATATTCCCAATTTCCCCCATTACAAATATGTTAAGCAACCATTTCTGCAAGATGTTGTTTCTTCTTTACTTCCTAGACCATTTACTTCCCAGACCAATAAAAATTAGTTGAATAGCTCCTGTGGGTTTCGTTTTAGCTACTTAGTGTAGTCTGATGTAATGTTTTAAGACCATCACGTTCTAAAAATTACCTAAAACTATTAGTTTTGTTTAAATTGGTCATTTACAAATTAAATTTCCCAAAATGACTATCCATTTAAAAAAAAAAACATATGTTGACATAAATAGTAATTTATTATTCAGCTTTGTTCAATTGATCATTAGATACATAAAATTGTCTGTTAACTATTCCATTTCATTATGCTTGTCACAACGTTTCTTTGATTGCATTGTTTATTTATGTTGTAATTTGTCCAAGATTCAAACTGTGGCTATGAACTCAGATTTTTCAGTATTTATTGTATCGATCTAATTTGTAATTGACAATGATTAATATTTGTCCTATTTGAAATATTTGTCCTGAAATATCCCTCAGTAATTTTTTTTCGTCATCCGCCACAAGTTTGTAAGCAGCAACTGAATGGAACTAATTAGAAACAACTACTATTGTAAAGAACAACATGTAAAATAAACCCAGCAACTGCAGGCTAAATGTGAAACATTCCATACTTTGTGCATACAATTAAGCAGGCATCAAACTCGTGCCAGAATCCAGGTTGAAAGGCATTCCTTCACAGAACTCTAGCCATCCAATATATTTCTTTCTCAAATAGACTTCTAGTTGAATATTCTATCAATGTATACGTGGGGGTGAGAATCATGCCGATTTTCTTTTGAAATATTTCAATAAAGAAGATTGAGAACCGCTTTTTCAACGTTAAATGAAAGTGTGTGATCGAACTAGAAACTGTATTTGTTTGCGTATTGATTACATATAAATACAGAGGACTGGGCAGATTTCAACCCCCAGTATATAAATTGATACCACTTCTTCATATTGGGTGTACAATGCTTTTATTGAAATGAATATTAAAAAAAGTGAAAAAATGTAAAGAACAAAAAAGGGCAAAAAAAAGGGCAAAAAAAAGGGCAAAAAAAAGAGCAAAAAAAAGAGCAAAAAAAAAGAGCAAAAAAAAAGAGCAAAAAAAAAGAGCAAAAAAAAAGAGCAAAAAAAAGAGCAAAAAAAAGAGCAAAAAAAAGAGCAAAAAAAAGAGCAAAAAAAAAGAGCAAAAAAAAAGAGCAAAAAAAAAGAGCAAAAAAAAAGAGCAAAAAAAAAAGAGCAAAAAAAAGAGCAAAAAAAAAGAGCAAAAAAAAAAGAGCAAAAAAAAAGAGCAAAAAAAAAGAGCAAAAAAAAAGAGCAAAAAAAAAAGAGCAAAAAAAAAAAGAGCAAAAAAAAAAGAGCAAAAAAAAAAGAGCAAAAAAAAAAGAGCAAAAAAAAAAGAGCAAAAAAAAAAGAGCAAAAAAAAAGAGCAAAAAAAAAGAGCAAAAAAAAAAGAGCAAAGTTTATATGTGAAATGCAGAGTGTGTGTATAACATATATATTGTAAATAGTTAAGCAATTATTTCAATTTTTGATGTATCGAATTTTATATAACATTTTCTTTAAATGCTTTATCATGTATTGATCACCGATGATCGCGCTTCGCACTGATGATTCATGCTCGTTAAATTAAATTTCTGATTTAAGGAGTGCAGCAAATATTACGGTTTGGCTAAAACGTGCTAGCTGTAGTTGTCTTGATGTGGGCGGAAGAGGCACAGTTACGTTGGTATGTTCATAGCATGAAATCGAGTATTCATATTTCCATGACTCCGGATAAGTTGTTCTTTGGCAGTGGGAATTGTAAAATTTGAATATAATTAACCCCTTAACATGTACTAGCTCCTATCAGTGATTATGATTCTGTCAGACTGCTATGAATCGGTCATCCCAAAATTAGTTAGCATCTGATCCCAACGCTCTAAAAGCATTCAGTCTTATATGCTATATATTTGTATATGTGGTAACTCTGCATCTATTGTGGTTTGTGTAAATATGTAAATATGCACATATCTGCCCATGTTAGATATTAATGGGCTATTTTTTGTTTTGCACTCCATTGAAAACATAAAAATTCTATTCTCTTTCTACATGCAGTTGTATGTAATTACATATTTTACATGTAATGACTTTGTATTTATCAAAAAAGTTAAGCCGACTTTCGGAAATGTATTATTAAACCCAATTATCATCCCTTCCTGTGAAAAGTCTAGCACTCACACGCAACAGCTACTATATTTTAATATAATTTCTGTTCCGTATTTATTTTTGAGATACCTGAAAACGCTACAGTTGCCGTGAAACAACACGGTGCCTGTCCCGGATTCATTGAGAAATGACTTTTTCAATAATACAGACTAAATGTTTTGTGTATTGAACTTCAAAGTTAGACTGATATGAGACTGTTATGTTAATTTATCTTTATAAAATGTAAAAACATTACATAGACTTCATCTCTGAAAAATATGTTAATAACTGTATATTGGTCATCCCAAAATTTCTAATGTTAGGGTGACGTTAGCATCTGATCCCAGCGCTCTAAAAGCATTCAGTCTTATATACTAGGTAAAAATTTGTATATGTGGTACCTCAGCATCCATGTGGTTGTTATATTGTGGTTCGTATAAATTTACAAACTTGTATTCATACCAAGAAAATTCTCTGCCCATGTTGGGTATTAATGGCCTATTTTTTGTTTTGCGTTCCATCTAAAACATAATAATTCTACTGTCTTTCTACATGCAGTTGTATGTGATTACATATTTTGCATGTAATGACTTTGTATTTATCAAAAAAGTTTGCAGACTCTCGTTAGTGTATTATTAAACCTAATTATCATCCTTCCTGTGAAAAGTCTCGCATTCACACGCAGCAGCTACTATATTCTAATATAGTTTCTGTTCCGTATTTATTTTTGAGATACCTGAAAACGCTACAGTTGCCGTAACACAACACGGTAGCTGTCCCGGATTCATTGAGAAACAAAGACTTTTTCAATAATACAGTCTGAACATTTTGTGTAATGAACTTAAAAGTTAGACTGACAAGAGACTGTTTTGTTAATTTATCTTTATAAAATGTAAAAACATTTCGTGGACTGTATCTCTGAAAAAAATGTTCATAAACTGTATCTCTGGACGAATAAATCGCCCTTGCGGAAGAACTGTGGTGATGTTCGGGCTATGACACATAAAAGACACATTAATAATGCACAATGAATTCAATGGCTGTTTGTTGATGTTACTCGGGTGAAGAATTACAGAAAGCTACATGTGCTACCATCAAAAACGAGACAATTATAAGAGTTGCACATTCAAATTGCAAAGCTGTTGCAACGATGGTACCAGTTTGAAGAAAAGTAATATTCTGGGTTGATACTAATGCTGTTTCATATGTTGCTCGATATACGGTAATTGGAAATGATAAGATATTGAATTCTCGAACAATGACTAAATTATACCAATCGTCAAAGAAAATGTTGGGTGTGATTTCGCCGAAGTCAAAAATTGATGCCAAGCTGATTATACACAGATGTTAAAAAAGGAAATAGTCCTGCTGAAACTGACAACTTGACAGCTATTCTATTCCCGGATGCTGTTAAGACTTATTAAACTGTTTTGTAGCAAACCAACAGGGTACATCATCAAATATAACATGGATCATCTGAGGATTGTCAATTTTGAACCAACGCCCACATGAAAACTTTGGCTTGGTCAAATTAAGCCTGTCCAACTATCTAATATACTTCAGATTCCAATGCAACCAGATATCAGATAGTGCACTGAAGAAGCCATATCGAAAAAGATTGTTGGCCGACATATTGAGGTCAAATTGGTTAAGTAGTGACATTTTTGAACTGCTTCTCACTGAGGCTTCTGAGATCATTTCATCTTGTATTAAAATAAAAGTACATCAAAATGGTGCAGGGCATTGAGATGGATTTCGGACAAACAACATAACATGTTGAGAGGCTATGCTGACATAACCCTATCATTCTCCTGAAATGTCGTTCTGTTACTTGAAACAGAAGGTCATGCGTGTTAAGATTACTCTTGACAAAGATGTTAATAAAATGCCCAGGTACCAGTGGTCGAAGCACTGCAGTTGCTGCTATTATTCAGAGATGACACTTATTAGCATTGCTTAACATCTTGACTGGTACTAATACACGTTCTTCGATGAAGACTGTCACCTGCTTCCACATGTGTCAGATAACATAGCATCTGGTGTGGGAAGTGTGAACACCGAAATTCGCTCGCTTTGCATCTTTGAAGCTGTAATGGTAGAGATGGGAAAGACAATTTCAACAAATACATTGTCTCTCATATAGTCGAGATAAACCTGGCAGAATGGTATTATGGATATGCACAGATGCACAAATTCTCTTGAGGAATATCCCAGATATTACTTGTTGAGTTCGTACGTTTATCCAGTTGTCGAAGATCGAATAAAAATACTCTGGGGAAACCTGAATCTTCAGCAAACTAGTCTATTGAAGATTTGTGTAATTTCATATCTGAAAAAAGTATGAAGAATATAATACACAACAGCAATTTTTTTTAAACAAAGCCAATCTACTATGAACTTTTTTATAATTGTTATGGATTAGCGATGTATGTATTTAGTATTATGTTCAATTATTAAGTGTAAAAAAAAATTGTAATAATGAAAGCGAACAAAATGTATTAAAGATGGTGTAATCCTCATATCCTGTAACATGTTTTCACTTTTAACTGGGAAGTTTTTGATGTCTTTTTGTACGTCTCAACTGCCAAATTAAGATTGAATCATGTATGCAGTTTCCCAATCGTGACGTTACAGAGAATCTTTTGTAAATAGAATCCAAATTATAAAGATAGTTTTGTATGAGTAATACAATTATAGACTGAGCCCGAGAAATGAACTATAAATATCACATAATATTATCTTAGCAAAAACATACCAATTAGATACCACTGAGACTTGCGCACTGAGTACCTTTTGAAAAGAGGTTATTCACATTTTTTAAACAATTTTTTTTATATTCATTATTATTTTTATGGAATATACGAGACAGATTCGATCAGTAGCTAGAGCTTATGATATTTGAATATCTAATTTCGACACGCCGAATACCTGCCGCAACAACAGTTTTCATCATTGTACTGTAATGGCTCAATTGCAAATAATTGCATCTGGTCAAATAAAAATATATACAAAATTCTTCTAATCTGACCAAATATTTAGATAAAAGTCCTGCTATATGTCAAATGCTCCTCAAGTTTTTTATGACCACTCCAAGTTGATGTTCTTATGATAGGAGTATCCAAGTTCAAATTTCGGCCCAAGTTGTATGCACACCTTTCGTGCCATTGTCATTGGAAAGATCGGCTTATGCCAATCATCATTATTCAGCAGAATAAATATTACTCAAATATATGCATGGTGGCTTAAATGAGCTGTAACCATATACCATTACCATGTTTAATATTGTGTGGTTTAAAATAGTTGGTTGAGACTACAGCGCAGTGAAACTGAATTGCCAACCAAAAGATTTTTTCCTCCAACACTTATCATAGTTGACCTCACTCGTATATTCTTAACATAAAGTACTTTTTTGTGCTTTGTAGTTAAAATTTTTTTTCAGTGTTGTTTCTGTTCATAGGTACTGACAAGCTAACAAAACATGAAAATATTGTTTTCAATTTCGTCTAAACATACTTTAAGACCCTTTTTAAATCATTAGAAGTGATTACTAGTAGACTTTGTAATAAGTGCTGTTAAAAAGATTGTGATGAGTGCTGTTTTGTAATGAAAGCTGTTGAAGAGATTGTGATGAGTGCTTGAAAAAAAAAAACTATTCAACCCAGTGTTGCTGTGAGTAAAAGATTGAATATTTGCATATCCCATTCCGATGATATACATACCATTTCTGTGAAGTTGGCACTGAAGGAAATTCTCACTGAAATGATTTATTAGTAAGCAAAAACAGTGCTCTTGCCATATAAATATGCTCTTGAGACCAATCTTCATTTCTCGTAATGTAATACCCATTTAAGAGATTCCTTTCGATTTGTCAGATGGTTTTCTCGATCATGAAATGATCAGGCACTCTATCTTAAAAAAAAACATGTTTGCTGCATGTAAATCTGATTGTTTTGATCAAAAATAGAATTTCGATATGTCAAATTCTACCAGATCTTTCTTCAAATTTTAAAAATTCCCAGTAGCGTGGTTCGATATTCAGAAATAAAGTGGCAACTCTTGAGAAATTAAAAAAAAACTTCTTTAGTGTAAGTTCTTTTACTGTGAAATTCTGAAAATTTCTTACTGTTTTTGTTTCGGCAACCTCAGCATTTGTTTGATTAGTAAATAATAGCAAACCTGGCTCAAGTCATGCAGTATGCAGCACACTAATCACGGATTAGTAATCAGAACAAACTGAAATGCAGAATAGCCTACTATACAGTATATTCCAGATTTTTGTTTTGTCAAAAAATCAGTGGGGTAGATATTTGATTCAGATTGGAGAAAAGGCAATGAAATATAGTCCTTACAAGTTCAATTAGCTCTAGTTTAGTCTGAAGAATGTGCAACGAGGCTTTTTTTTATTTGTTAATATAATAATTTTGACAATGAATATGCGAGATTTCCAGATTTCTTGTTACACAGTCAATTTATACAGGTCCATGGTCCATGATCTTATTAATCCATTAATCCATATACAATGTTTTATTTGCATTCAGGCTTTGATTTGATAATTTTATTTGATAACACAGATCTATTGAATGTTAAAACTCATCACCCATTCCATCACCTGTGTTGTAATTAAATACTTAGACAGTTTCGGGCTAAGCATGCAAAGCATACGGCTTTTCCATTGATCGCAAGGTGTGGCAAAGTCTTTCAGTGTACTTGGTCTCGAAAAATTCATACTTAAATAGAATATCTTTATCAAATCCTGTTTAATGTTATAAATGATAAATGTTTTATTGACAGCAACTCCATATGTTGACTTAAAAATTAAATTGTTATATTAGCGATTTTCTATTGCTAATCAAAAAGTGAACTTCGCTTGAAGAAAAATTCCCACTTAATTTGTTCAATATTTTACAGTATTTAATGCTTCAATACACAGATTAATTTGGTTTAAAATATTGATAAATCTTTTGTATTTTAAAAATTTTCCTTTTTCAAATACAATTGGATTGTTGTTAATTGTTACTGAAGAAGCCTGAGAAATTTTCATGGCCTAGTGATCGACAATTCCAAAAAAGCTACAGTCACTTGCCACGATAAAAATCAGGTCATGATTACCGTTGCTATAATCCAAAGAAATCATATATACACTATGGGCTGAATCAAATCATATGTACACACTTTTTGATCAAATCAATGCCATATTTATAGTCCATGCATGGTACAGGCTGTGTGTGATGTCCAGTCGTTTCAGGACTGTGTCAAATCAATCCGAAACGCACCTTTGAACACTTTTTTATCGAATCAATAATATATGTGTGGGTAATGTAACGGACAAACCAAATGGGGAGGTTTAAATGCACTTGGATCGTTTATGCCAAGACTGTCTGATCAGATTAAAAGCATACTATTTGATCGAATCAATGATATATGCATCGGTCATTTCGGGGACGGAATGATATGTAGTCTTCAAATTCCAAATAGATTTTTTATTTCAGGAATCAAGATTATGTCAAATCAGTTTAAAATCCCATATTTGCCCTTTTTTTGGTCGATCCAATGGCATATGTATGGGCCATTTGATTCAGATTGGAGAAAAGGCAATGAAATATAGTCCTTACAAGTTCAATTAGCTCTAGTTTAGTCTGAAGAATGTGCAACGAGGCTTTTTTTTATTTGTTAATATAATAATTTTGACAATGAATATGCGAGATTTCCAGATTTCTTGTTACACAGTCAATTTATACAGGTCCATGGTCCATGATCTTATTAATCCATTAATCCATATACAATGTTTTATTTGCATTCAGGCTTTGATTTGATAATTTTATTTGATAACACAGATCTATTGAATGTTAAAACTCATCACCCATTCCATCACCTGTGTTGTAATTAAATACTTAGACAGTTTCGGGCTAAGCATGCAAAGCATACGGCTTTTCCATTGATCGCAAGGTGTGGCAAAGTCTTTCAGTGTACTTGGTCTCGAAAAATTCATACTTAAATAGAATATCTTTATCAAATCCTGTTTAATGTTATAAATGATAAATGTTTTATTGACAGCAACTCCATATGTTGACTTAAAAATTAAATTGTTATATTAGCGATTTTCTATTGCTAATCAAAAAGTGAACTTCGCTTGAAGAAAAATTCCCACTTAATTTGTTCAATATTTTACAGTATTTAATGCTTCAATACACAGATTAATTTGGTTTAAAATATTGATAAATCTTTTGTATTTTAAAAATTTTCCTTTTTCAAATACAATTGGATTGTTGTTAATTGTTACTGAAGAAGCCTGAGAAATTTTCATGGCCTAGTGATCGACAATTCCAAAAAAGCTACAGTCACTTGCCACGATAAAAATCAGGTCATGATTACCGTTGCTATAATCCAAAGAAATCATATATACACTATGGGCTGAATCAAATCATATGTACACACTTTTTGATCAAATCAATGCCATATTTATAGTCCATGCATGGTACAGGCTGTGTGTGATGTCCAGTCGTTTCAGGACTGTGTCAAATCAATCCGAAACGCACCTTTGAACACTTTTTTATCGAATCAATAATATATGTGTGGGTAATGTAACGGACAAACCAAATGGGGAGGTTTAAATGCACTTGGATCGTTTATGCCAAGACTGTCTGATCAGATTAAAAGCATACTATTTGATCGAATCAATGATATATGCATCGGTCATTTCGGGGACGGAATGATATGTAGTCTTCAAATTCCAAATAGATTTTTTATTTCAGGAATCAAGATTATGTCAAATCAGTTTAAAATCCCATATTTGCCCTTTTTTTGGTCGATCCAATGGCATATGTATGGGCCATGTATAAAACAGATATGATGTTGAGTCTTGCAATTAGTTTATCTAAGTCAGGGCTATGGAAATAATCTTTTTGAACCATCCAGTGATATATGTGCATGGGACAGACATGGCGTGAGGACTTGAAATTGCAATTTGATTACGTGACAATGTCAAATCCATTCCAGGGCATATTTTTACTTTTTTTTTACCTATCCAATGATATATGTATGGCCCATGTATGGGACAGACATGCTGTGGAGTTTTGAAATTGCAGTTGGAATATTTATTTCAGAACTGTCAAATCTGTTAGAAGCATATATTTACACTATGGTCTATCAATGATATAGGTATGGCCCATGCGTGTAACAGGATGGTATAGAGTGTTGCAATTATATTTGGATTATTCATCTCAAGACTGTCAAATCAGTATTGACACCCATCTTTGCACCTTTTTTTTATATATCCAATGATATATGTATGGCCCATGCATGGTACAGACAAGTTATGGAGTGTTGAAATAAGATTTGAGTTATTCATCTCAGGACTGTGTCAATCTAGTATTAAAGCCCATCTTTACACCAATGATATATATGTGTAGGTCATGCATATGACAGAGAAGATATGGTGTCTTGAAATTATATTCTGTTTATTCATCTCAGGACCATGTCAAACCAATATTAAAGTCCATCTTTGCACTCTTTTTGGTCTGTCCAATGATTTATGCATAGCCCATTCATAGGACAGACAAGGTATGGGTCTTGAAATTATGTTGAGTTCGTCTCAGGACTGTGTCAAACCTGTATTAAAGCTCATCTTTACACTCTTTTTGTTCTAGCCAATGTTATATGCATGGGCCATACATGAGACCATCTTTACACTGTTTTTGTTCTAACCAATGATATATGTATGGGACAAACAAAAAGGTATGGTGTCCTGAAATTTTATTTGTTTTCTCTCAATCCGTTTTAAAGCCCGTCTTTGCACTTTTTTGATCTATACAATAATATAGGTATTGGCCGTATGGTGTCTTGAAATTATATTTGGTTTATTCATCTTAAGACTGCCAAATCTGTATCAATGCCCATCTGCACTCTTTTTTAACTAAGCAACAATATCTATGTGCCATGCATGGGATAAACAAGACATAGTCTTGAAATTATATTTGGGTTATTCATCTTGTGATGTCAAATCAGTTTAAAAGCATATATTTACACTTTTTTGATCTATCTGATGATAGATATATATACATGTCATACATACATACATTATTGAAGGAGGTTTCTAAAATTTTTTGAAGTCGCTAACCATCAACAAAGACCTTAAAACCCCGATATGAGTGAAATTTTTTAATAAATTCCCCAAATTCGAATGCTAAATCTGATTCATCGCATGCCCACAGACCACGTGAAGTGGAATATGATGTCACGGCTGAGATTTAGATGTCAATAAAGCCAATTTTAAGAGGATATATCTGAAGAACAAATAGCTAAGTGCAAAAAACTACGCTACATAAGTTCTTCGTCGACTATTTGACTATCATTTGACGCGGAAAGAACACTGATAAATCTTCTGCTCAAGCTTTCGTTAGCATTTCTAAAAAGTTTTTTTCACTGGATTTGGACCGAAAATCTGAAATCCTGGAATAAAGAAACTTGGATTAAAAATATGGAACGAAGAGTTTTCATCATCAATAGACCTTTTGGCTAGGAGTTAAATATTGTTAATAATGAAAATGTGGAAGTTCAATAAGACTTTTGCTTTGAAGCGAGGTCTGAATGCTGAAACTAAACGCTGGCATGTTTCATTGAAAATGATAATGACCCTCCTTATCCAATACATAGATGTGTCACTGCCAGATAACACTGGTGGGGAAATGTTCCTCCAAATCACTTATGCACTGATGGTGTGCCATTTATACAAGTAGATTTGGTGGCAAGTCTTGTTTAAAACCTTAAAAATATTTCAGTGAACGAACAAGTCTGATTTCTGCACAAAGAATTATGATCATTTTAAATTCATTGTTTACTGTCTTCTGTTTGATTTTGAGATTAGTTCTCATGGAACAAATTTCAGTACTGGTGTATATAGTAAATTTTTTGCTGTGAGAATACTTGTTAATAAGTTAATGTTGATTTGGATGAGTTATTAGGGCAGAAATGCCACTTTTAGATTGAAGATTCTAGTATGTCTGATTTGAGAGCTTTGAACAGATTATTTGTTATTTTATATTCCATTAAAAACACTCACCGATAAGCCAAATCCAAAAAATTAGGGTAGTAAAGCATGAAATAGTGATAAATCGCGTATTCTACTAATTTGAAAAGATATTTTTTTATCTAATCATGGTTGAATTAAAGACAAGACTAACTCTTGGTTATTCATAACTTATTGGAAATTGGTGTATGACTGCTGACCAAGAATTTTTGACTAACCAGTATCCAATTCCTGATCTTAAAACCATTTTTTCGCAGAAGTGAGACTTATTTGTTTTGCAAATATGGCAGCCCTGGTTTCTACAAAATGAATTAATTGGTAATTTTCCATTTTGAATGACTCTATAATATATTTAGAATGTAGTCCAATTTCGAAATTAATTTTTCAGGAATTCAAAAATATTGATTTGACCAACCTTATAAACACCCTACATCCTGTAGGCTAGGAAAGCTGTGAATATAGAGAAGCCATATTGAAAACCACAGCCTCTCTTGGAGCTAACGTTTCAGTAGATTTTCCTGCACACATGTTTTTTTTAAGGAAGCCATAACCAGCAGTTACATAACCCAGCATGCACTTGTCCAGCAATCCACCACTTGCATACAACCATCCCGCACTATGATATGCATAGCTCTTAGCTTTCAAACCCTGTATGTAAAGGCTTCAGGATGGTCCCAACATATTTCCTGAGTGTTGTAAGAGGCGACTAAAATAAAGCAAAAAATCGGTAGATAGTTTTACCATCGCCCAGGGCAGATACCACCCTCTGCACTTTACCATGGCAGGTCAATTCTGTTTGGGATGTTTTCTGTTTACTACAGTGCAGTTGCGGGTGCTAAGTCTTTTAGTAGCTCTTTAGGGTAGGGTATTAGTGGTTGTTAGTTGGTTCCTGCTTAATCGGAGTAAATTTCAATTATAAAATTATTTTTAACGTCTGATTGAGCTAACGGGGCTTAGATATGCTTGGTCCCCCAAAGATATTTGAAGTGCAGCAATAACCACAGCATTTGTTTGATATATTAAACAATCTTACTCCAGTTTTTTTTTGACAATGTCAACTAGTTCACTTCAATATTGCTATATTATATCGAAATAGGATCCAAGTATAATCAATACCATGTCATCATTGCTATGTAAGCTTAGAATAATCATTAAGGTAATTCCAAAGATCAAAACCTGTTTTCCAGCTAACAGCATATACAAACAAAATTACTAAACAGCTTTTCGACTGTCACATACATCACGTATTTGTTTTAGAATGTTCATAATTCACCGTCTCAATCATAGATTTGCTCTTGAATCGAATTTGTTGTATTGATCTGGTTCTTTAAAGTCTGTAGCATTCCATCCTTATAAACATAACCAGATTCCAATAGTGGAATAGACTCATGATTATATGAATTGCATAGTTTTTAACAATTGAAAGTTGGTTTGGTTTATTGTAATATGGTAATAGGTTTTGATGGCGTCAGACAAGATGACACTTATTAGTTTTGAGAATTGCAGTGAGGCATGATTGGAATAAAACTGTTTCAACATCAATATGGTGGGTGATGGTTGTGACCAGGACGGTATCATTTGAAGGTGTTGTTGGGGCTTGGTGAAGTGGTGGATCATGCCAAACATTCCGTCAAGGATGCCAGATACAAGTGTTTGGGGTTATAGACAATGCAGGCTTATATCTGGCGTAACACATGGAGTAGTGTGGAAAAAGTACTGGTTGGTGTTTGATACGCATGCACTATCAGTCTTTAAGGTTTGTACCCAATGAAACAGATTATGGTAGAATTGTGAATGTGTGGGGCGTGACACTAATGTTGCAGCTAGGGTTGCCGCTTTTCGAATTGAGATTCAAATCCTCTCCGATCTAAATGATATTCCTGTGTTGTATGATTTGGCAAAGGTTATAGGCAAAATTTGTTTACCTAAATATTTTCAAATTTTTTTTAAAATTAAGTAATTTATGTGTCTTATAGAATAGAATTGGAATTTAAAAAACTTCTAATTGAATATAAATTTCAAAGTGGCGACTGCGGTTGTATGCTTATACTTGAGTTTAAAAAGTATTCATAATTCACTATATAAAGGTTTCACAACATTCATTGATTTGTGAATGGATGAACAAAATTGCTGATACTTGACCACTTTTCAAGTCTTGATTTTGTCAAATTTTACTACATGAACTTGGCCTATATGATGCTTTCACGCAAAATGAATGAATTTAAGAAAACTGAAATACCTTATTACTGGACTGTTCGTATTAGGACATCCCTAGTGGTAACTTATCAGCCGATGGAACTTTACTAAACATCTCAATTTTTCTGGCTGGAATGGGCATTTTTGAAACTTGTAGATCCCTCAAACAGTTATGTTTAAATTTTTATTGTATAAGATGAATTGGTGTTTTTGTGCTACGGTACTAGATTTTATTGCGGCTTCTCTTTCTCCCCCACCAGTGCTCACTCAATGCCTTGATTAGATTTTCACAATTCAATTTTTTTTGATAGCTACGTATAAATTATGAATTTTCCACACAATTTTCCAAGAGTTTGTTCGTAGTCTACCATTTCTTCATTTCGCTATTTGCCTTCATTTCAAATTTGTTCTAGACTTGGAACTTCTAATACTGTATAAATTTGGCCAGTAACCTTTAAAACATCTCTTCCACAATATTCAAAATTTTTCGCACAGTTGCAGTGAATTTATCACTTTAAAAATACAATTTTAAAGTACTTTTTGGCCAGAATTTATTGCGAAAATCTACTTTGGATATTATTTGGAAGGTCTTATGCATATTTTTTATAGCCAATTCTTGGACTGAACACTTCGGCCACTTATAGGCAGACAGGTTTATAGTTTAACACCCTGCGTTGAGTTAGCTACGATTAACGAGCCGGAATCGACCCGAGATTGAATTTTATGCTAGTGTTTCTTGTAGCATCTAGGCAGAATTTGTCATGAATCTCCTCACAATTCCATTTCGGCACAGTTCTTGGCACAGTTCTTTTTATACTTGCCTCGCTTTGTGATTATTCGGTATTACAATTGCGCAAGGCTCTAGTTCCTCCGAACAAAATATTAAACCAGTCCACTCGATTCACATTTATTCACTGAAGATTTCAGTCTCACCAGTGTCACAAACAATTTATGCAAGAAATATTTTTCCAATCACCTCTAAACATTGGAATTCCATGCCTTACTGCTTTCTTGATAATATTGATTGATAGAGCTTACATTTTCCTGGAATTTTGAAACTGGCAGAAATTCCACTGGCCCACTGCCAGTAAAAAATAGCTTCAGATTTGAACTGCATTCCACAAACTCATTTTTGTTCAGTATAATTAAGGTTTTTCTGAAATCTTAGTTAAAAGGTCGATGTGGATGGAGAAACTGTGTTTTCATATTTTTAATCTTAAGCTTTCAAGTCACGTTGTTCCCGGATCATGGATTTTCATCAAAATGCAGTACCGTACTGAAGGTGATAATGAAATGCATAAGCTTTCGGAATGTGAATTATGTGCGACATCGTAGTCAGTCAATGAAGGACTTATGCCGCATACTTTTCGTACTTGAGGCTCTGTTTTTCAGATTGAATCAGTTGAAAGCGGCCTAATAGACTGTCAAATCACATCAATTGACGTCATATTCACGTGGTCTGTGCGAGTGGTAGTTGCCATATACTTTTTGACTCTAGCCTCAAGGCTGCAAGATCTAGTAATCTCAAATCTTAGTGAAAAAAGTCCACATGGCTGAAAACTTTTTATTCCATATTTTCGCTATTCAACAATTCTACATTTTTCATCAAAATTCAAGCAAAATTTTTTTTCTGGAATTCGTAATAGCTTTTTGCAAAGGAAGCTTTGAAGGGTTCTGTGTGTGTTGGGTCATAGTCTTAAGTTATGATGCACATAAACTTGATTTATACCTTTGTTTTTACGATGCAGGAGCTGCAAATGAATTGGTCAGTTTAAAAGCTATGAAATTCCAGCACAAACGTAGAGCGCTCAGTCTAATGGTTTCGGTTTGCTGCGCTGATGTGACGACAGAGCTCAAAATCGTTTTATTTTTGCTGTTTAAAATAAAACATTGTTTTGAACTGTACTTGAGAAGTATGGCTATGTTCAGTGATTTGAAAAAAAAACTTGGGACCATATTCAAAAATTTTAGGACCCCACTTTTATATGAACATCATGTATGTATGATTTCTAAAATTGGCTGAAAAACTGGTTAGGATGAATTTTAAGATTGATTCGACATTTCTGATACAAAAATGGTTAAGTACAGTTCTTTGTGGTTATGTTGGTATCATGAATGGCTTGTACATGGGTTCAGGACACCCATAAAAACGTAGATATTTGTTGAAGGTGGGCGTAGTTGTTCATCAGCATCATGTATGTCCATTCATATATCCTTGAGTAGATCAAAAAGAGTGTAAAGATAGGCCTTGATACTGATTTGACACAATCAGAAGATGAATGAACAAAATATAAACTCAAGACACCAAACCTGGTCTATCCCACACATGGCCCATACATGTATGTATCATTTGGCAGATAAAAGAGTAAAGATGGGCTTTGATACTGATTTGACTTGGTCCCAAGATGCACAGACCCAAATATAATATATAAACGACCATACCTTGTCTGTAACATGCATGGGCCATACATATTTCATTGGAGAGATCAAAAAGAGCGCAAAGATGGGCTTTGGTACTGATTCGACGCAGTCCTGAGATGAATACAGTAAACCAAAAAAAATTTCAGGACACCATACAATGTCTGTTCTATGTATGGCAATATATATCACTGGACGGATCAAGAAGAGTGTAAAGATGGGCTTTACTGCTTATTTGATACAGTCCTAAGATGAATAATCCAAATATAATTTCAAGACTTTCATATCTTGTCTGCCCAGTGTATGGGCGGGCCTCTCGTATATCATTGAATAGACATAACTTTGTTTGTCAGCTAGAATCTCTGTCCAGAAGTCTGTGTGCTGCAAGACGCTGGTTTTTGGAATTGCTATGGCCAATTCCGCGAATGCAAGCCTGTTTACCCCTTGCAAGCCTGTTTACCCCTTAACTTGCCCCCATAATATATGAATATAGTTTATGGTAGTCAAAGGGGATATCTGTCTGAACAATGCTACCGGGAACCCACTTATCGATCCTCCCCACGTAGTATTGACCTAAATCTCTTAGCATTAGCATTTTTTAATTCGTTGAATTAAATCTTTGGTGACATTGTTTCAAAATCTCCATTACAAAAGTACTAATTTGAACAAAAAATATATATTAATAAATGAAAGCGTTTTAAATTTCAGACCATTGCTAACAACATGGTCCCCCTCCCATAATTGACATCCGCAGTTCGCCAAAAATCCCCTACATTCAAATAGCTACAATCTTCGAACCGTCGGACTAATTTCGAAAATTCTGTGCCACCGTTGTGCACAGTGAACTAACTCTATGTACATAGTTTTGAACTAATTCTGACAAAATTTATGTTAGCTTTATGAAATCTGTCAATCAAACCTTCGTGAGGAACATTAGATATAATCAGCTAAAAGAATGTTCCAAAAACCTCTATGCTGATTGAGCTAATTGGGCACCGTTTATTTTTACTTAAGGAACTATATTCCGGGTCATGACTGAAGGAACCTTTTCTCCAGCGCCGACCTACATGTTTACTCCAGTATTGAAAGCCCATCATGGAATAGTTCATAATGTAAGTGACAAAGCAAATTTTAAAATCTCACTGGATCGATTTACAGACTACCTGGAAAGCAGGAAATGATAGGATTTCATTTTTATCTTGTGAAAGAGGTAAGCTGGGAATACAACTTGATCTATACGTAAGCAATCTGAAATACCTGCCAAATGTAACACTGAAACGAAATCACTGGTCAACACACATTTTTGTGTCAAAGTGAAGTGAGGAATGGTTTTTAAGATATTTTGAGTATGCTGAGCCTGGTTTTTCAGTTTTATGCGATTTTTAAAAATGCTGAAAGATGACTATTTCTGTTTGTTTTGATAACCTTACCTATTTAGATTTTGGGTGTTTTTAAATCCAATAGTTATTTTAGACCACCTAAAGTAACTGTAGCCTATTTATAGTCTTTGCGACCTGGTATATATAGACAAGACTATAAAAATGTTATAACCCCCCCCCCCCCCATTATTGGGTCTGTGGCATCCATATACTGTAGACGCTATGGGCCAGCCACATCCACTTTACAGCTTTTACTTTGCCATGGTTACTATAACGCGGTTTGACCCATGCCATGATGACGACTATAGTTAACCCAGTTACACAGAGGATGCGGAAAGCCAAAGATACAGCTTAACAATATGACGAACCAGTTCTCATGCAGACACCAGTTCCGAATCGGTGGTGTAGGTTTTTGGCTAAACATTCTTGCACATTTTTCTTGTGCATGGACATGCTTACGTAAACCACCGTGCACTGGCGAGGCGTCCAGCAGACCTCTCACATATTATCATTCCCCAGTTCGAACCCAGGACGTTAGTGATATGCAAGTCTGAACGAATTCCCTTCACCGATTGAGCCAACCGGTGGTGGGATGAGAGTTCTGCAATATCAAGGTTTGTTAACGTTTGTGAGCTAGGGTATGTGTAAATGGGGGTAATTTGAGGTCATATCTCCCGTTTAAGCCATCATATTCCAGTTTGGGAGTATATTTCTCGAGTTTCAACCAGTATTTTCATTCTGCCCACTAGGTGCCTCACTATAAAAATGAACATCAATTTGTTCCCATACCAGGATTTTGAAACGCACGTCTTTCTATTGGTTGACTATTCTATTGAAATGTTTTCTAATTTACAAATTTATGCAGCTCTTTGATGCGGGTAATCTCTAGTTGGTCGGGGTAGGATGGGGTTTATTTATTCTGTGAAAGAGAAACTGGAAATAAGGCTTAACTAACTGCTAGGGGTGAAAATTTCTCACAATTACACCTCGGCATTCATATCCCCTAGAACCCCATTGTTTTTGTCTTTTTAAAGGAAATTCTTCCTATACCTCCAAGACTGCCGACCCTGAAATAATGTCGTCCCCATTGTTTTTGTCTTTTTAAAGGAAATTCCTCCTATACCTCCAAGACTGCCGACCCTGAAATAATGTCGTCTATACACCGAAACTTTGAACTTTATCTGCGACAAACAAATACGGCACAACTATACAGCGCTTTCATCAAGGGTGTTGGTAGGGTACCAGAACACTGATAACTCTGACGGTATTACGATATCGTCAAGACGGGTCGGTGACTGCAAAAGTGAGCCCCACACCGCGTTTTTGAAGGTGAAAACCCAACCGAGGGTCTGGAGTGAAAGTTGTTCGGTTATTAACAATTCGAGGGGTGAAGCGCTGGGCTACGTATCTATCTATGCTTGTTCGAATGGGTGGTCATCTCATACCCTGTAATTATGATACTTGCGAAAAAAAATGGTCACGAAGGTGATATTGCCAAATTTTACAGGTACAAATTGACATACTAAAGTTCTGCTTTTTTGAGATACTGCTTTGATGCCGTTGTTTGTCATGAATTTAAGCTGTATTAATCAGCTTTCGTCTTTGGCACCCTGAAGATAAATCCTATCCTAATAGCTAATTGTGCTGGTTTTCTGAGTACTACTGCACGAAATATCGATATAACTGAACTGTGTGTACACATCAATGTGAAGGCTTTCTTTTTCTGACCATGCTCTCTTTCAATGTCGTTATTAGGTCCACAACCATACATACGTACACATACATGCTCTTAAAAGATATCCCAGCTCTAAAAGGGACAGAGAGATTCTAGACGGCAAACGAAGAAGTTGTGCAAGAATCCAAGTTTACTTATTTATGTGGAGTCAAATTCAAGTTGTGCATGGAACTGGCAGGATGGGAAGTGTTTAAAATTGAAAGCGAATCGTACATGTCAAGACTGTGTAAAATCGATCTCTAAGCACGTGTCATTACGCGCATTTTGTGGGATTGACGATATCATGGGCCATGCACGACACTCATAAAATCTATCGTATATGATGTGTAAGATAGTCTTGACATGTTGAGACTATGTCAAATTAGTTTCAAAGCGTAGGTTTATTTTCTTTTTCATTCATCCAATGATATATGTGTGGGCCAATACATGGTAAAGACCTGATGGGCATAATATATTCATTTCTCTTTTTGATTTCTTTAATGATGCATGTGACCGTCTGTATGGACCAAACGTGTAGCGCCCGGAATTTGAGACTGTCAGGAGTGTATGTCAAATCTGATCGAAACAAATATTTATTTACTCTTAATGATCTTATCCAATGGGTATGTATGGGCCATGCACGATACAGACATGATGCACAGTAGTGAAAGTGTCCGTCTTTATTTACTTACACTTTTTGTTCTATCCGTTCCATCTAATGGTATATGTATGGTCGACGGATGGGACAGACAACGTATGGGGCCTTGAAATTATTTTTGGGTTCTTCGTCTCCGGACTATATAAAGTCCGCGTGAAAGCCAAGACTCTGCGCGCTTTGTTTGAAAAAGCCAATTTCGGGATTTTGACGGCCAATCTGAATATCCTGGGACTGGACGTCTTTATTTACTTGTACTTTTTGTTCTATCCAATGGTATGTGTATGGCCGACGGATGGGACAGACAAGGTATGGGGTCTTGAAATTATTTTTGGGTTCTTCATCTCCGGACTATATGAAGTCTGCGTGAAAGCCAAGCAAGACTTTGCGCGCTTTGTTGGAAAAAGCCAATTTCGGGATTTTGACGGCAAATCTGAATATCCTGGGACTGGAACTTTTATAAAAAATCTAATATGTGAAAGGCTGCACAAGAGACTTTTTACACTTTTAGATTTGGCCATTCCCGTCTATCCAGAACGTCTTTCTTGTTGGGTCGTTGTTGGTCTTTTAGTGTGGATTTTTCTTTTTGTCTGGTGGTGTTACCGATTTTGTTTCTTTTCACACTTTTTTCGATCCACGTAATGCCAGAATCTGCCGGCCCAGTTTGACCTACTTTTTTCATGACAGGGTGACCATGTCTAATATTATCACCTCTATCAAAAGCGTGGTGTGTAGTAGTAGTCTGTTGAGTGTGTATGAGCGTGAAGCGGACATTACAGATAGATAGATACCCACTTCCGCACTTGGTTGGTTTAATTCAATAAAGTGGTATATTATACTGGGGCTACGTCAAATTTAGGAGGGGAGAGAGTTTGTTATTATATTTATCTTGCGGGAAAGGAAAAAAGCCTCTATGGACCCCCATCTCTTGTGCAGACGCCATTTCCGGATCGTCTTAAGAGTGGGTAGAGCAAGCTACAGCTAAATATTTGGAGGGCGACTAAAACTACGACATGTTTACAAAGCAACCTTAAAATCTGTCTGACAGATCCTAAACGTCGAATCCATTATAGAAAAACTAAACCGCTTAACCAGATGGCCAAGGGCCTGTGATTCTTACAGCACGCCCGTTCGTGTAGCTCTGTCGTCTATGCTCTCACGAAACAAGTTCTACGGTCATTTTAAATGGGCCAAAACTTACAAGAGAAAAAATTTCAAAAGATGTGTTGTGACATGTTCGCTTGTTGCGATTTGCATTTAGCCTCTTCCTTTGCGCGGATATATGTCATCTTCTTAAGTTTGTACATTTAAAAATGAAAAGAGAAAGAATGAAAATATGTTCACCTGTAAAGGTAAAGTGTGTGTCCATTGTGTACTGACAAAATTAAGTTACGATAAGCATCCTATTCTTGTCGCCTTATCGCGTTTTTTTTTATTGTATATGATTTTTTGCAGTTTTCATTCTATTAACAGTCCTCTGAACCACGCTTTGATTGTTCGTGAGTCATTCCTCACGTTTCTTTAAGTGTTCTATTCCTTTGATTTCTTCGATCTTTCGTTCATATATATATATATATATATATCTTCCTAATAATCTATTGTTTGCTCTTCTTTTATTCATTCGTCTTTCTAAAATTGCCCATGCAAGCATTTTCTGTTATTTTGCTGTATTTTTTTATTTCGAATTTTCTCCGTGCGACGACGGTTTTGTTATCAGACTTCTTCAATTCAAGGAGACGAGACTCAATTCGATTGCCGCGTCACCAAATGTAGCGTAAAGAGTATTTTAACTAACATATTTATTGGAATTTATATCATAAATGTGCCATGATATCATTTGAAAAGCATTTGATTTCGCCAAATTCGAGTGAATTTAATATAATAATATATGCTATAACATACATACTTGGGCAGAATTTTTTTGGTTCTTTTGACACGTCTCTTCACACCTTCTTTTAGACATCTGCGGGACTTTATGGAGCAAAACACCAGATCCAGATGAGGAAGTAAGTACAACACCTAGGTAAGCAGTGTGCTCCTTCCCTGTTCTTCTGCAAAATGAAATGGACTTAAGTATATACTGTATATAACATAGACACAAACATATGAAACTTAGGTCGCGGTATTTTGACCCGTACCGCCGGCACGCATGTCAACGTAATACAGAAATGGCTACTCGGAAAACTGTAACATGGCTTACACCTTTACATCGACCTATAAACTCAGAAAACCAGATAGATTAAACGCGACGGGTATTTGGGAATTATTCTGTATTTGTGACACTGGAAACTTTGAGGACATATTCCCATTGATAGATTGGTTTCACTGTACTGCCTCTTATGAAGAATTCGAAGTACGCACTTTCGCTCTGCGCACGATATCATGTTTATCAGGAAAGGTTTGATCAACAATAGCGGGGGGCGACTACGAGGGGAACTGCCACCGAACATTAAAACCAGATCTCCAACAAACTCCACAAAGAATAATAATCAGTGATTCCAGTTTTCTCTTGTCGACGAAAGAACGTGTAGCGTACCAGAATGACCTGTATTTCCTGTGATGCATGTCTCTATGATCGGTTTAGTTACATGGTGATAAGGTGGCAAAATAATTGGATACTTCTGATCATGTGGTATATCGGACTCTGAAAGCCTTCCTCTCATCTTGTATAAAAGGATCACATTTCAATAAAGAACTTCGTTTGCTTTTACCAAAAAACTTTATTTCCAAAGCCAAAGAAAGATTCATTCCGAACCAGCCAGACTGTTTGAATTGTTGCATTCTTTAATTCCTCCACAGATATAATCCGCATGCAGGAGATTTGGGCACAGTGTTAATATTTCCACTTCATGTACGATTTGAACCAAACTAACCAGACCATAGGTCTTAGCGAACAAACATATTAGAGAATGAAGATTCACCAGAATTAAGATCGCACTCACCAGGATTGAGATCACAATCAGTCGACATAAAATCTACTTACTTTCAACTAGGCCGAAATAGGATCACCAAACCGAAGAAAGAGCAGTCTTGGAAACTTTATTGGGCATTATTCCACGCGGAGCAGGATTCTGCTTACTCCCAACATGCAACCACTGTTCAGGCCGAGACAACAAATAACTATCATAAAATCAACCATACGCAAAAAACTAGCACAACCAAAACCAGTCCTACTAGCATCACAAAACAAATGCAACTGCGTATCAATAGGGGTGCAATCGCTCGGCTTGAAACGGCGTGAGATATGGGCAAGTCATTTAAATTCGGTAATGATTCTATCCAAGCCTCGAATCCCATTAAAACACCAACCAATGTATTGGTATTAAACGGACCTGGAATTAGATTGTTATTTAAACATCTGAACAATCAAACACTACACGAAATTTTTGGCTAGTATAAGTGATGTGGAAAATATGTTCTATTACTGTGTGGCAACTCATGTTCAGGTATATAAATTGTGCATAGCCATTCTGGATGTGTAATTCGTGTGTTTTACCTTTGTATTTCTGAAAAAGATCTGGTGGGTCTTCAAGAATTTTCGCTTTAAATACATTAATCTCTTTTCCGCCGTGCGGTTATTACGGAGAACTACATCATCGGATATCCAGGGTAAAGCAATTTGATACCTACCATTCACCATCCTCACCGTGTCAGACATAGTGCTCAAAGCCTTCCTGTCGTCAACCGAAAACTCTGTAGTGCAAGGATCAGCATATAAAAAAACATCATGACCACAAATGTGACGAACAGGAGAATCGTTTAAAAATTTGCTTGCACTATCCGTTTGTAAAAAATTAATATCAGCATTATTGATAATTTCAGCATTTTTGTCAGGACCAGCTAACGTCCAACTTAGTAACACAGTGTGATGATAGGCAGTGGGTGAACCTTCCTCACCAACTCTAGTAGCAGAAATAGGATGCCGTCCAAGGGCACTGAAATTGTGAATTTTATAAGATCGAGCATGTGCTGCTCTAAAAGCTTGTTTTATTAGGGTTGATTGAATAGATACCGGTATCTGCAGTGTAGTTATCAAGCTGCATTTCACTTGTGCTTCGACGGAAGCGAGTGTCTGCCAGTTTCACAGGGGAGACTGGAGAGCTAATTAACTTTGGTTCCTGAAATGGTTGGTTGATTAACTGATGCATCTGCAGGGATTGCCGGGCCCATGGACAAAATTAGTTCACACAGGGGAGTAATAACTGGTGGAAGATAAGCAGTATTTGTACACTTTGAAACAGGGGGCATTTGCATACTTTGTGATGCGACTGAAATATTAGCAGGAAAAGATGTTGCTGCATATATTCTCTTGCCTGAAGTACAGGTGGGGTAGAAAGTGTAGTGAAATGTGAATGATGAGAACTGCTTCGTCTTGATTTTATACTGCTTGCTCCAGCTATAACTTGTGCCTTTTCCCTTTGCAATAGAGCACTTCTTAGAGAAATTTGCAGTTGTAATTCAGCTTCTTGCTCTCTGAATTCAGCTTGTTCTTTGTTAAATTCAGCTTCCTGCTTGTCGAATTGAGCTTGTAGCTTTGATCTAGCCAAATGAGCTTGAGCAGCTTCTACCTTTTCAGCAGCATCTATTTCTAACAGACGAGCCTTTGTTACACTTGGAGATGTTGACATGGAGGAATGGGATTTTTCTTGGATTTTGATGTCTCTTTACTAGATTTTTGACTTAATGCAACACACGACTCCAAATAACTCTGATATTTCACGTTCCACGGCCTTCTTGTTTCTTCAAGTCTAGATAATTGTAATTTTGCCGTTTCAATCTCCTTGGACGAAACTAGTGAAACCGCTTCAGATTCGGGACAAATAAAATTTTGCAGAAAATCATACCAAGTATTTAGAACAGTGTCCAATTCAGATTTAACTTTTACAACCAAAACACAATTTTTGTCATCAGCTAGAAGTGTAGTAGAAAACTTTTGACAGTGCTCAGCCACAGATTGCGAATAAAAATCACAGGTTCCCTTAAGTATTAACAGATGATGATGCCATTTGATGTGTAGTTCCAATTTATCACTTTATATACATAAGTCAATATTAGGTTCAATCCAAAATGTAGGAAAAGAGCAGGCTAGATTCCCACTACCAGCGACTACAGGTTGTGGTGACCGGGATTAGAGTAATGGAGCGATATCTAGTGATTCAATGTGTGTCTATCACCAGAAATACCTAAGCAAGCCCGATACCACAGTTATCATCCACCCTTTGTTGTAAAACTGAAGTTTAATCCAGTAATGAAGATCAGTAGCACAGTTAGTTTATTCTAATGATAACACAATTAAACCTATTTGTATGACTCACTCCATATAGAAGTCCTAAATATAAATCAAATTGAACATAAGTAACAGTAAACTACTCGCAATAAAGCAAATTAAAGACAGAAGCGAAGATACTGCAGACCGCCACTGAGAAATTTCCAGCGAATGTAAAGCAGCACGTCAGAAATTACGGTTGCCAGAAATATGGATACGATTTCGATAATTAAACAATAAATAGTTTAGATTGCAATTCAATTAGATGCTCATTTAAAATACCATAATATTGGATAAAATATAACCCTATCTAGCATAATATAAAATAAGATACTCTGAACCAAATTTTATCCAATACCGTATATATAAGAACAACATAAAATGGCAACATTCGAAAAGCGATGATTGCAACATAGGCTAAGAATATCTAGAATCCGAATCCTATCAACTATGACCAATATACAATAAACATTTCTTACACGGAGGAACTAACAACCTTTTACCAAACTGAACAGAGGGAATATAGATAGTAAAATACAAAAAATAAATACTCAATGTCTGAGAAGGTTCGGTTAGCTCACAATAAACGTACATTTTTGTGGGTAAAGAAAGTAGTCAGCAACAGAAATCTTTAACATAATAAGGTACCACTTAGATTTAATCATGTTGATATATAAAAAATATTTAATCAGGAGAAAGTGATTATTGATATGTCCCTAATAATTTGGCAAAACTCTGGCATTTAATTTGAATCCTATAATTTCTATGAGATTGAAGATTTGGATTCAAACAGTTGAATATTCCGAATTCACCTGATAAAGCTGTTTTAAAATTCATATCCCTTGGTATAATCTAATCTGTTTTATATCCATATTTCAAAGATGAAAGTAAACTTGGCTAAAGACGTATTGAGTTGGTAAAGCATTGAGTACAGTAGAGGGAGCTGAAGGTACTGCTGCCCATACATAAAATTCCAAGAAATTCATTTTAAATTTATATATTATACAGTACAAGCATATTTCACCCAAAATTAAGTATGTATGGGAACTGAATACTATCTATATATTACCAGTTGAAAATACCAGTTTTAAATATAATGTAAATCAGCAAATACGAATGAACTGTCCATTGTGAGAGACGCAAATGTTAAATAACATAGGAAAAGTTCCTTCTCAAAGAAGAGTTCTTTCGTAGAATTTATATTTGAAATTACCTACAAATCGAAATTGCAGACCCTTTATCAAAAATTAATCACCATAACATATTGCTTAATAAGACGATATTTGTTTGGGATGAGTGATATTAAGCGGTTTTTGCGTAATTTATTACCAAAAACGTTGCTTCGAAGTTGTGATGAGAATTGCTAGTTCAGTTGGCTCAGATAAGTCCTGACGAATCTTACTTACTCAACTAGGTAGGTATTCACTCATCAGTGCAAAAATATTTCGGCAGTTGAACTTCTTTAAATTTCTTATTTGGTACAAAATGTTTGGAAATACGTGAAGCAAGCGATAAAAGAGGGTAAAAGTGCAGTCAACATATGTTGAGAGAGCGATAACCGACGTCAGAAATACGTTAGTAAACTTCGCTAGAGTAAAATTTTCCGATTATATATAGTCTACGTGAAATCGACGTGAGGGAGACACGTTACTATCAAAGTTTGCTAAGTTTAGAGGTTTCTGACCCGCGTTTACTGATGAATGAGTAGCTACAGATGGTCACTAAAATACACACTGTGCTGTTTGAGACAAGAAATTAGGAAAGCAGAACATGCACTTTTTACCGTGACATATTGCTAAACGTCTTCCTAGCTATAAAAAATGGAAAAACAATAAGAAATTTTACTGAATCATCAAAAAACGTTTCTACGATTCCTCAGAACAGCGAATCCAAGTCAGAACAATAGCGTGCACACACATTTTACCAAGTGTTACGGCGCGAATCATCTGTGCCTCATACCTAAAAACTGTTTTGCTTTTATTTGGATATAGTTCAATTAATTGTAAAGCACATCCATATTAGAAATTAAAAAAATATATCATCTATGGTAGGCGAGCTAGCGCATAGTAAATATGGAACGGGAAATATGCCACGTTCACCTAAAAATACTATCCCGGTATAAAATTCCATTTCTTTTTCGCTTACGTAGTTCTGCATTGTCCTGTATCAGACTAAAACATTTGCTCGCATTTTTATTGTTTTGAACGTCATAAGAACAATGCTGAAAATTTTCTTTAAAATATAGAAAGAAAAAATAAAATGATCAAGTAATGTAGTCCTTAAATTTCTGTTGCAGCAAAATGAGTAAACACTTATCGAAAATCAATAAAAATCGAATCCCTAAAGATGGGTTGGGGTATTTTCATATGTAATACGCTTGCAGATGACCAAGCAATCTTGAAAAGGTGTCCCATAAGACCATAAAGTGGGGCTATATAATATAGAAAGGATAAGTAAGATTTGTTATAAACGTATAGCTGAATCAGGTAAACCAAGGCAATGTCCGTTTCGCATCACAGTGCAATTGCTTGGAGATATCGAGTTTAAATCAATCGATTATGTCAAAAATCTTTTCCAAAATTCTTAACAATAGTTATAACGACTGTTCGAATATTTATGGAATTAGGCTCTAAAATTCCAACTTCATCAGGCAATGATCAGTTCATTACATGATGAGGCTGGGCTATAATCTAGCGAAAGCTTGTGTAATAAACTGGTTTGAAAAGGTGGATTTGTGTTTCATCAACGCTTGACTTCTTTTTCATTCAACACACGAACACGGAACAGGATTTAAAAAATCGAATTATATTGAGCCGTTTATCGATATATATATTAGATCAACAAAACAAACGTTTTGAACATCAAGTTAAAACAAAGCAGGTATGCATAAAACAAGTTCTAAAAAACAACACACTCAAAATAGGCAATAGGCCGGCGTCAGAGACATGCTTGATCTTAGATACCAGACTTCTAATATCTTCGTTAATGACGTTGCAATACCCGATTTAATTGTTTTGAGATATTTTGGGAAGCAGATACAGGGTCTTCGCCTTAAAATGTTTCACGTGTTACTCAAATCCTGTATGTCAGTCTAAATTACTTGTGTTTCGACATTGGATTATTTAATTGACTTCATAAAACTATGTCAGACATACATGGATGGTTTTTGTCAAACTTTGCAGCAACGAGCTGTAAGATCCAAACCGCCCACTGACGTTTCATCTAATGGTGGCCTGAATTCTTAGCTGAAATAAGCGATCCGCGCCTATTTCCTGGTGCTCTATTCTTCTGAATTCAATATGCGCACACAATACGGACACACCTCACAAAACCAGTGGTTTAAAAGTTTATATTGAAAACAACAGAACATTGGTATTTGCCAGAAAATGTCTTATAACTTGCAGCAAGAGTTGAAATAAACAACAAACATGAGAGAAGAATACAATTGCAGCAAATTCTTCGACTACGAGCCTCAAAGTTGCGCCCACACAAGTTATGTTATGGTGAACGCAAGGATAAATTGTGACAACCTTTGATGCAGCGTATGAATATTGGTAGGCCTGGGCGCAAATTACACTCTTGGTTCTTCACGCCCACTCTGCGTGCTTGCGTGCGATTTTGAATTAATTGTGAGAACACACTATAGGTTTAATTGTCTGAAAAAGAAACAATCGTATAACGTGCTCACACGGCCTTACCGGCCGGAGCGTCACCCAAAGGCCGAGCATGACAGCCACAAAACCGCGACAAACGGTCAAGTGGCAAACAAGCCCAGACCATGCCCGACTCTGTGGTAATATCCTAATGAAAATAGAATCAAGTCTAACCCCTAAATAGGTTAAATACAGCTATATATAATATAACTCGCACGGCCAAAGCAGGAGTAGTCGATAATACAAACTAACAGCTCTTGTTTCGCCAAGCGTAATCATGGATCGTGAGTTATAAACAAACGTGACGTAACCTGGACAGTTGTTTTAGATTCATAGTACAAATACAAGTCACCTAAACCAAATTCAAAACCATTTCCCTAGCATCGAATAACCAACATAGAACAGCACACCTCAAAAGACCACCAATTTAACGCTGCCGACTTGAGTCGAACACAGAAGTATACTAATGGGTCGAAAATTTAACGTGACGAATTCTCTCGTCTCGTGGCACCTTTTGCCAATAAGGTACGCAATAATAGTGATTAAAAGTGAATATTATTTACAACATATCCAGAATCAAGGTGTTTTAATCATTTTTTTCGAAAAACATCATGTCAATTAGGAAAGTGGAAGCAAGAAGAAGAGCTTTCACTTTGACATCTAAATCCAACGGGAAGTTTATCCCAAAATTTGTAGCGTCTGTGAACATTTCTTGCGCTACTCCAGAATACTGCCGAGCCAATTGGTACAAAATGTTTGGAAATACGTGAAGCAAGCGATAAAGGAGGGTAAAGTGCAGTCAACATATGTTGAGAGAGCGATAACCGACGTCAGAAATACGTTAGTAAGCTTCGCTAGAGTAAAATTTTCCGATTATATATAGTCTACCTGAAATCGACGTGAGGGAGACACGTTACTATCAAAGTTTGCTAAGTTTAGAGGTTTCTGACCCGCGTTTACTGATGAATGAGTAGCTACAGATGGTCACTAAAATACACTGTGCTGTTTGAGCCAAGAAATTAGGAAAGCAGAAAATGCACTTTTTACCGTGACATATTGCTAAACGTCTTCCTAGCTATAAAAAATGGAAAAAACAATAAGAGATTTTACTGAATCATCAAAAAACGCTTCTACGATTCCTCAGAACAGCGAATCCAAGTCAGAACAATAGCGTGCACACACATTTTACCAAGTGTTACGGCGCGAATCATCTGTGCCTCATACCTAAAAACTGTTTTGCTTTTATTTGGATATAGTTCATCAATTAATTGTAAAGCACATCCATATTAGAAATTAGTAAATATGGAACGGGAAATATGCCACGTTCACATAAAAATACTATCCCGGTATAAAATTCCATTTCTTTTTTGCTTACGTAGTTCGCATTGTCCTGTATCAGACTGAAACATTTGCTCGCATTTTTATGGTTTTGAACGTCATAAGAACAATGGTGAAAATTTTCTTTAAAATATAGAAAGAAAAAATAGAATGATCAAGTAATGTAGTCCTTAAATTTCTGTCAAGCAATCTTGAAAAGGTGTCCTATAAGACCATAAAGTGTGGCTATATAATTTAGAAAGGATAAGTAAGATTTGTTATAAACGTATAGCTGAATAAGAGACCAAGGCAATGTCCGTTTCGCATCACAGTGCAATTGCTTGGAGATATCTAGTTCAAATCAATCGATTATGTCAAAAATCTTTTCCAAAATTCTTAACAATAGCTATAACGACTGTTCGAATATTTATGGAATTAGGCTCTAAAATTCCAACTTCATCAGGCAATGATCAGTTCATTACATGATGAGGCTGGGCTATAATCTAGCGAAAGCTTGTGTAATAAACTGGTTTGAAAAGGTGGATTTCTGTTTCATCAACGCTTGACTTCTTTTTCATTCAACACACGAACACGGAACAGGATTTAAAAAATCGAATTATATTGAGCCGGTCATCGATATATATTAGATCAACAAAACAAACGTTTTGAACATCAAGTTAAAACAAAGCAGGTATGCATAAAACAAGTTCTAAAAAACAACACACTCAAAATAGGCAATAGGCCTGCGTCAGAGACATGCTTGATCTTAGATACCAGACTTCGTCTAATATCTTCAGTAATGACGTTGCAATACCCGATTTAATTGTTTTGAGATATTTTGGGAAGCAGATACTCCAACGGGAAGTTTATCCCAAAATTTGTAGCGTCTGTGAACATTTCTTGCGCTACTCCAGAATACTGCCGTGCCAATTGTCCAATAGACTGAGACTCGTCTGCAGTCATAACCTGGAACGGAACATCCTGTGGACAGCAGGGTCCAGAACAAACACAGCAAGGACCTTGGATAACGAGCACGGTTTCATTTCTTTCATTCTGAATCGCAAATTAACCTCGGTTTCCATGACGACCAAAGTTGAATTATTCTTCCGATCGGAACTCCTGTGGGTGATTCTACAGGAAATATAAAGGCGCAGGTCTCATCTTTGATACACCAGGAACAACCGACGCAGCACCTGAATCGACATGGCTCAGTTACAAAATGACGTTGGAACAATGATAAGGATGAAAGCTATATATAATTTCTTGACAAAAGCTTTTCAATAGCGGAGTGGAAAGCCCACTGGCGTATTTAGAATCGTGAAAAAGGAAAGGGGCCGAAATTGAAAAAAAATCGAGCTCAAATAATGACGTCATAATGGGTATCATAGGCAAAAAAAATTTCCTTAAAAAAGTGCGTTTATTGTAAATTGTCATAAACAGACTAAAAATCCCGTTTGCGCGCGAAAAAATGTGAAAATGGAATTTCAAGTCCTAAAATGGACTAAATAATACTAAAATCCTGCGCGAAATATTTTGAGATTCAGTCCGTTTTAAAGCACTTTGACGGTCATTTTGGATTATTTCCGGTTGGCTAGGAGAGCATGGCACGCCCTCTAAGAAACAATGAAAACCAGTTGTGTTTTACTGAGCAAGCGTTTTTTAAATTTAGTGCGATTAGCTTCCATAGGAGTAAACTTTACGTTAGATGAATTATGAAATCTAAAATACTTTTCCACCATTGAAATTTTGCTTAAAAAGCTTCGTAATTGGCCTAACTAGTTATGCATCCAACTCATTACAACCTGATTTGAGTGTATGACTTGGATTCATCAGTCGTAGTTAAATCCTAATTTCTTGAGCTTAGCCACACTCTCCCATGTACTTTGGGCCGAACATGAATACTTGTTAAGTTAATCGAACACTACACGTCCTACCTAAACTGTCGATAGGCATGTATAACTTCCTGTCCCACGTTGTCAACAATATGCATGTCGAATCCTCTCATTTTACCGCAACACATTCTCATGCACAAGTCAGATTCCTCATACGCAAAATAACATTGCTGACCCAGACTGTTCTTGATGGCAAATTTATTTCGGGTTTCAATTCCCGTGAGCACCTCCAACAGTTCAACTTGTTGGTGAACTAATAGCTGGTCTAGTTGTGATAGATATTCTAGACCCGTTGGAACTCCCTCCAGTGCCTGCGGTCTCTGCATCCATTCTGAAATTTGTTGCCCAGACATGCCGTATTGATATGTAAGATATTATATTATGTCTACATGGTTATCGATAATGAAAAAAACAAAAAAGGTTCGGGATGACTTAAGATTTTCTGCACTGCGCCCTTTGTTTATATGACTGAATACGTCTCAAAATCAATTATTACTCAAATATGCTCATTTAAATAGTAAATATTATTTACTAACTTTTCACAAAATCCAGCTTTTTTAAAAAAAAAAGACCGCTTAAGAAAATATCCTGTGAATATAGCAACAAGAGCGAACGCAAGGACATTAAACTCAAGGTAATAAATACACTTTAAGTGGATTTTAACTTCTTTCTAACTAATTGTTTAAAATCCTTGCACCTGGTCCAGTTGCCCAAACACTGAAACGTATAGTTTATTTAGCACGTAACAAATTCATTTACGAGTTCGATGACTTCTTTATCGCCGTTCAGGAGAAACGTGTCCCTCAGGTCTTACTTCAAACAAATTTCTTGTCTAGTAATTGATGTAATGTTTTGTTAACATTTTCATATCAAACTTATTTTATTGCAGCGTGAATATCAATTTTAGTCCGTGCTATGCCCAACCATCTGTTGCATCTATATATTGAGGTCGGAAAGAATACCACGTTTATATAAAAATACTATCCCGTTATAAAATTCCATTTCTTTTTGCGTGCACGTAGTTCTTCATTGTTCTGTATCAGACTAAAACATTTGCTCGCATTTTTATTGTTTTGAACGTCTTTAGAACAATGCTGAAAATTTCCTTTAGAACATCGAAAAAACTAGAATGGTCAACTAATGTAACCGTTAAATTTCTGTTGCAGCAAGATGAGGAAGTACTCATGAGAATATACCAACCCATTTTTTTGGATTCAATTCTTATTGATTTTTCATATGTAATACGCTTGCAGATGACCAAGCAATCTTGAAAAAGTGACCTATAAAACCATAAAGTGTGGGTATATAATTCACACGATGTACTTTGGAATTTTTCGTGATTTAAAACAAAAACGTGAGAACTTTTAATAAGAATGGATAAGTAAGATTTGTTATAAACGTATAGCTGAATAAGCTAGAACAAGACAGTGTCTTTTTGCATCACGGTGCAATTGCTTGGAGATATCGAGTTTAAATCAAACGATATGGTCAAAAATCTTTTCCAAAATTTTTAACAATAGCTATAACGACTGTTCGAATATTTACGGAATTAGGCTCTGAAACCCCAGCATCATAAGGCAATGATCAGTTGGGCTACAATCTAGCGAAAGCCTGTGTAATAAACTTGTTTGAAATGGTGAAATAACATTATAGTTTTCTGTTTCATCAACGCTTGACTTCTATCTTATTCAAGACACGAACACTGAACAGGAAAAAAATCTAAAAAACAACACGCTTAAAATAGGCAATAAGCCGGCGTCAGAGAAATCCTTGGTCTGCGATATCGGACTTCGTTTAATATCTTCAGTAATGACGTTGCAATACCCGATTTAATTGTTTTGAGATATTTTGGGAAGCAGATACAGGGTCTTCACCTTAAAATGTTTCACGTGTTACTCAAATCCTGTATGTCAGTCCAAACTACTTGAATTTTGACATTGGATAAATCGACTATGTCAGACATACATGTATGGTTTTCGTCAAACTTTGCATCAACGAGCAATATCATAAATATAAGAAATATATTAATTAAGTCTACAATCAGCACGATTACGCAAACTTCTCATTCTTTCAACTTAAAAATAGAATAAGAGGAATTCCATTCGGATTCTACGCAATAATAGTGATCAAAAATGAATATTATTTACAACATATCCAGAATCAAGGTGTTTTAATTATTTCTTTCGAAAAACATCATGTCAATTAGGAAAGTGGAAGCAAGAAGAAGAGCTTTCACTTTGACATCTAAATCCATCGGGAAGTTTATGCCAAAATTTGTAGCGTCTGTGAACATCTCTTTCGCTACCCCAGAATACTGCCGTGCCAGTTGTCCAATAGACTGAGACTCGTCTGCAGTCATAACCTGGAAAGGAACATCCTGTGGACAGCAGGGTCCAGAGCATACACAGCAAGGGCCTTGGATAACGAGCACGGTTTCATTTCTTTCATTCTGAATCGCAAACCTCGGTTTCCATGACGACCAAAGTTGAATTATTCTTCCGATCGGAACTCCTGTGGGTGATTCTACAGGAACTATAAAGGCGCAGGTCTCATCTTTGATACACCAGCAACAACCGATGCAGCACCTGCATCGACATGACTCAGTTAAAAAATGACGTCAAAACAATGATAAAGATGAAAGCCTAATATAATTCCCTGCCGAAAGCCTTTCTTTCCATGGTGCCATCCGAGTGGGAAGCCCATTGGCGTATTTAGAATCCTATAAAAGGAAAGGGGCCAAAATTGAAAAAAAAAATTCGAGGTCAAATTATGAGGCCATAATGAGTTTCGTAGGCATAAAAAATTACTTAAAAAAGCGCGTTTATTGTAAATTACCATATAACAGACTCAAAATCCCGTTTCCGCGCGAAAAAATGTGAAAATGGAATTCCAAGCCCTAAAATGGGCTAAATGAGGCTAAAATCCCACACGAAATATTTTAAGATTTATTACGTTTTAAAGCTTTAAAGGTCATTTTGGAATTATTTCCGGTTGGCTAGGGCAGCTTGACAGCTTAAATATGCCTGTATTGCTGCCATGATATGATAATATGAAACAATAAAAGCAGTTGTGTTTTATTGAGCAAGCGTTTTTAAATTTGTCAACGATTAGCTTTCATAAGAGTAAACTTTACGTTAGGTAAATTATACAATCTAAAATACTTTTCCACCCTTAAAATTTTACTTATGCATCCAACTCATAACAGTCTAATTAGAATGGATGACTTGGATTTATCAGTCGTAGTTAAAGCCTAAGATGTTGAGCTTAGCCACACTCTCTTATGTACTTTGGGCCGAACTTGAATACTTGTTACGTTAATCGAACACTACACGAATTTACCTAAAATGCCTATAGGCATGTATAACTTCCTGTCCCATGTTGTCAACAATATGCATATCGAATCCTCTCATACTACCGCAACATATTCTCATGCACAAGTCAGATTCCTCATATGCAAAATAACATTGCTGACCCAGACTGTTCTTGATGGCAAACTTATTTCTGGTTTCAATTCCCGTGACCGCCTCAAACAATTCAACTTGCTGATGAATTAGCAGCTGATCTAGTTGTGATAGATATTCTAGGCCCGTTGGAACTCCTTCCAGTGCCCGCGGTCTCTCCATCCATCCTGAAATTGGTTGCACAGGGATGTCGTATTGAGTTGCTTCCTCTGTGCGAACTTGCTCATTAGCTGCATCATATTTACTTTCCATCTTACTATTATATAAGATATTATAGTATATCTATATGGATATCCATAATGACAAAACAAAAAAGGTTCATGATGACTTGGAAGTGGAATATTTCCTTTTCTTTCCAGAAAATATCGTAACTTAGCAAAGCTCGAAGATTTGCTGCACTGCAATTTTCCAGGCGCTCTTTGTTTTTATGACTAAATATGTCTCAAAATCAATTACTAATCAACCATGCTCATTTAAATAGTAAAAATTATTTACTAACTTTTCACAAAATTCAGCTTTTTAAGAAGACCGCTAAAGAAAATAATCTGTGGCTACCGCAACAAGAGCGAACGCAAGGATATACGCAAGGATAAACTCAAGGTAGTACACTTTACGTGGATTCTAACATCTTTCTAACTAATTATTTAAAATCCTTGCAACTGGTCCTGTTGCCCAGTGAAACGTCAAATTTATTTTGCACGTGACAAATTCATTTACGAGTTCGATGACGCAAAACTTCTTCATCAGCATTCAGGAGAAACGTCAGGTCTTACTTCAAAAAAATTCTGGTCTATTAATCGATGAAATGTTTTGTGAACATTTTCGTATCAAACTTATTTTATTGCGGTGTGGGCTAGCTATTTAACAAACTACATTACGCAAACAATATCAATTTTAGTCCGTGCTATACTGTTCTATCTATATAATGAGATAACGACAATTTACTTCTATTATAATATCATCTAACGACCAAGCCAAACAATGATAGTTCTTATGTAAGGGGTGGCTACAGCGGGAACGGCTTTACCCAATTTGAAATTTATTTGTTAAATGTGCGCCATAGATGCCCCGCTTCCCATCGATTCATCAGTGACATACATAACAAAGGTGCGCTACCCAACTGCTGGCCCATGCTTGGCAACAAACTCTTAAATGCCTTTTTTTTTCTTTTGTGCAAACACGTTCTTGTGTATTTTACTTTACCACGGGTGGGTGAGCAAACAACAATCTAAAAGGATTAGATCCCGGTTCAGTGACTGTAAGGACACATCTTGGTAAAAAAAAATCGGTATTAAAAAAATGTTTGTTTTACTGTTTTCATAGAGTAAAATTTGGAGTCATATGATCAGGTCATTGGACCGTCCCACACTCTTTACAAAGTTCATATTTATTATTGCCAATTCAATATCACTGACTACCAGTGACTCTACCAGGCTCTTGTTGATTTTCTTTGCTCATCGAATATATGACGTCATAACGCAAGCACGGATTTGTACGTGAATCATATATTTACCAGGATTAGAGGCGGATTCACTGGATAATTTACTATGGTTTGGAGATACATCATCAATTATTAGTTCCTCAGTTCACGTTTTCCAAGTGCAAAAAATTTCTACCCAACTTGTTCAGCAAATGACCTAATATATATTTTAAGTTGAACTTTAACCTGGTCATCCTTATCTCAACACCTGCATCCATGACTATACAATAGGCTTAAATCAAGAATTCGTTTTGAGTTTGTAACTTTTTAACATAAATACGAATATGAACATAATAATATTCTACTTTATTTGTTATCTAATACATACAAATAAATATATTCAAGCAAACATTAGATGTAAAACTAAAGTTTTGGGCAGTAAAATGCGGCGCTTTACGTCGAGTATTTGAGAAATTATAATAAAAAACTTTATACAGACACACGCGTGAATTAATCCGATTAGCTAAATACACCGTGGCTAAACAGCAATGTGTGACAGGGGAAACTGGACAACAAGTAATTGGTCAAGGGGACCGAAGTATTTTGATCTCACAATAGGAAAAAGTTTTCCAAATGAGATCAGGCTTTTTTGGCACAGTAATGAGATTATCCTCCGGTATCACTATCACTAATTATATGGTCCCTATTTATTGATGGAAAAAACTTACAAAATACAGATGCTGGCAGGTAATGACCCACTCAGATAAAATCATTGATAAAATATATCATAAATAATATTTGTAATTCACTTTGAAAAAGGTAACTTCGAGTGAAAAGGGATAGTGGTGATTCAATATCAATACATTTTGAACTGACGATGTTTCAGGTTCATATCGTCGACGTATCTGAAAATTAAAAAGGTTTTCAAATTTAGTATCTGAACTTTTCAACAATTTTGTGGAAATAAAAAATAATTACCTAAAAAAAATTCTGTCAATAAGTTGACGGCACAATCAATCCGCCAGTGACCTAAGACAGTAATTTTAGGAATAAGTAGCTATTGCTAAATGCCAATGCACTTGGCGCAAGAAAAATTTAGCAATGTGAAAAGCTATTATACTAGACGGTATTTTAATCGCCTGACAATTTTGTGATCAGGAACACATGGGGCTTGTGATCTGGAATTTTGCCAAAAAATTTTTTTTCAGGTAAGAGTCAATGATGGATCGCGCCACTGAGGTGCGGTGCATCTGTGGCTTATGCTTGGCAAAAATAGGTTTCTGCCACTCAATTTTTTCAATGCGTCTTGGATACATACTTGAGCGTCACAAGTAGACGCGCTTGAGTTTGTGGCCCTGGCCCACTTTGAGACAAGTATCACTCGATATGAGAATTTACCAAACTGTTCAATTTTCATCAAATCGATAATTGCAGTCAAATCAGGATGTAGGAAAAAATATGGCGGTTTGGAAATCAAGGAAAGGAAAAGTCTTTCTTAAAATATATAAGTGAACAATATGAGTGAGGATTTGTTGTGACGTAATTTATGACCTTAAGAACTACATCTGAGCGTCAAATTGTTGTGCGGCAGAGATAAATAGGTACAATCTTTATTAGGAAGTGGACCCAAACAAGATATTGTCTGAACGGGTCCTCATGGTGTAAAGCGAAGTATTTGATCTCTGAATAAAAAGGAAGAAGTGTTCCGAATGTGATCGGGTGAAAATTTTTTTTATATTGCATGCCTTCTATTATCGATAAATGATCATCAACAGTGCAGCTGCAGTGAGTGAACACCTGAAAACTCAACATAAAGAACGCAGTACAAAATGAAAGAAGCGGGAAACGCGCGACGACAATTTTATGTAAAAACGATAAATACACCACCCGAATATGAACATCGTATTGTCACACCACTCAAATTAACGAAATGATTTTGATAATATATGTACCAATATTTTGACTTGCACCACACTTATTTTGATGTCGAAGTAGACAATATGTTGTGAATGAGACACACATGAACGTACATCATCAGCGAAAAAAACTCAATGTCAAAGTCAATTTCAGTTGTTACCTCCCGCTTATGAATGTGTTGAGTAAATTATTAATCATAATAAAAGTTGACGCTACGACTGTTTTACCAATAATTAATAATATTTTACATATAATCAGAATATTTTGCCGGGCGTTATGTTCTGGTATGAATAAGACGTTGGCCTCGAGAGCATCGGTTCTACAAGTGGTCTCTGCTACAGTGGTCATGATCAGCGCAATACGAATAACTGTAACAGATGTATGTTCATTAAGAACAAACAGTATGACACTCGTGTGAATGCGCACCTGAAGATATAAATTTTAGCCCAATCATAAACTTAATTTTACTGTGCATGATTCACAGATGGACCGCGTCCAAACGGCGCGATCTAACAATGACTCACGTTTAGTAAAACATGCTGACATTTTTCTGATTTCGAACATATTTTTGAACTAGTTTTGATTTATCTCGGACTCATGGGAAATACCCAATCATAAATTTTGTTTTGACAAGCATTTGTCACAAACAGACTCAGTGACACGTGCTTGACAAAATATTTCTAATTGGGTACATCAATCACACGTCTCATGTATATCCCTGCTTATATTATGACGGAGTACCTTGACATGGCGCTGTTTATCATCGGATGTCTTGTGGGAGTATTTGGGACTAAACTAGGAGGATCCGTCATCGATGTACCCCAGTTTTCTGCCCCAATTTTCTGTGGTCTTCCTCGCGATGGCAACATTTCTCTTAATGTTGACCAATCTTCACATCTAGTTATTCTGTAAGAGGGATAAACACATTCTTCCTCCCTAGCTCTGTTAATTTCCCTGAGTGATCTCTGATGAGGCGGAAGCTGTGGTAAATAAAAGATGTACTTTCAAAAAAAAAGCCATTGCACTCACATAGTTTCAGGGTGAATGTTTTAAAGGGACATATGAAGGACCCGCTTTACATGCGACGAAAATGGTGAATTTTTAGTTATTGTTCGTCTCGTTTTATCTGGTCAAGGCGATTAGAACGAATTTGGTTGTAGTTTAGTAATAATAGTCAAATTTTAACACGATGAAGTAATCAAGTCTATGTCAGGCCAACGTCACAATATACCGCTGAAAAACTTTAACCCTCCCCCTTTTTAAGTTCTTCAACAAGCCACTGACCAGAGTAATGAGTAACGGCATAGCATATTCATCATTTATAGCGGATACGAACGTCCTTGACAGAAAAAACTATGATTGATTAAAAGTGTGATATTGTCCGGCATTTTTAAAGCAAAATTATTCCCGAAGGTTCTATCTATAAACTGAACCAGACCAGTTCAGCTATCTAGTTATTTAAATGGGTATTAAATCAAGCAAATCAGTATTGCAATCAATCTAAAAAGTTTGTCGACAATGATAGGTTGCAACAGAATTCGACGTATTACACTCACCCACTCTGGAGGTAAATCTTTTACGAAACCACCGGTTATAACAGGTTTATGTCGCGGTGCAGGCGCCGTACTGCGCATGTCAGTTGGATCATACGATTTCGATACCCATACCGTTTCAAGTGTAGGTTGCTTCTTTGGTCCGTTGCTGAAAGTATATTTATAATCCCCAAAAATACCTATCGCGCTCATATTGCACGTGCTTTGGACTGTAATAAATATTATATTAATTCGTTATAATTACCATCACTACTAATAATGCAATCACTGCCTTGTAACCGCAAATATAAAGCTGGAATAACGAACTGTAGTGACAATCTTACAAACTCGCCTGCGACAATTCGATGCGTCGTCTCACTACTTATTCTGAGCATAGTTCCCATTGATCTTTGTCCATTGTTGCCGATATTCGTTTAAAAAGTTTGTCAAAATCTTTGTATTTTCGAAGGCAGAATTTTTAGCTTTAATGGTAAAGATACTTGGGCGCTATAAGTTGTCATGAATCTAATAAATATTTGAGGCGAAGGATTTAAACCTCTGAAGCGCCGTCGTCATTCAACTCATATTTAATAGGAATCGCATAAACAATCGCGACAATCAGAAAAATACGCTGAATTTCGCTGTTTTTTTTTAATAGTTTGGTTTTCTGGAGACTCATACCGAGTTTAAAGCTTTTGTTGAAATCGATTTAAACAAACGCGCACAATGTAAATATCCAACACAATGGGCCAATTGTCTATTTAACAAACTTTTTAAATAGAATTGAATTTCGAAGATCAACGAGACTTGTTAACAACGACGCCTAAGTTAATGAAATAGTTAACACTGTCAATTTAATGCCAATTGCCACTAACTCAGACACCAACGGCATTTCTTTTTCGTAAATTATCATGCAGCTTTTGCAATCAAGTGCTTGAATTTTATTTCGAGGTCATTTTTTGCCACAAAAACCTCGAGAATACGAGGGAACAGCTTTTAAACAAGGATAGATACAAAAAATAAGCCCGACAACCGTTAGGGACGAGCCGTTCTGGTGATCTTGTGCCTGTTCTGTGTCAACTGGCTGACCTTCCGGATGATACGATTGCGCTTAACCGACTGAGCCTTCGAGTCGAACCCAAACGCATTTTATTTTTTCAATGTTTTACCCAGTTCTATTCATTCAAAGGCCTGGTTCTTTTGCATCTCAACATGATATATTATTACATTACATTATTGCATTGCAAGGGCTGGTCAACTAAATTTGATTAGACAAAATTATATAATTAAAGGACCACGAGAAAATTGTTTATTTAATTATTTATATTGAAATTCCCCTCTATCAACTCAAATTTCATTTCTCCGATCATAAATCACAAATGAATTACGCCCCAGCGGCGCGATCTATCGATATAAATGAGTTCCAATCCTTGTTTGATATTCCTCAACGAAAGAATAAAAAGTACAGTTCTTTATTTATCATTTGTTATTGGCTTTAGGAGTAATTAATCAAGACTATTGTTTGAATATCTCCTTATTATATTATTATATTTATTAAAAAATGTTGAACGATTACTTCCTCAGTTACTTAGTTGACAACAACAATGAGAGAGATTTTATCAATATTGGACAAATTCAGTTTTTGTGTCGTAGCTGCGTATACTGGACATTCAGTATTTTCAAAGCCTACGCGATGTCTTCGTTGCAAGAAATTGCTCTTTTGTCGAGGATGTAATAGTGAAATATATCTGTTGAAAAAAATACAATTTCAATCACAAAAAATATAGTCGAGCCTTAATCGCTAGCACATCGTCTTGCTTAAACGCAACATATCCTAAGATTCAATCTCGACAAGTGACGTTTCTCACACAGGGATATTACACGAAAATTCATAATAGTTGCCGTACCGGTAATAAGATCGTAGCTTTTTATTTGTGATATCGAGGTCTGACTGCTAAAATGTTATTAAAATGAATTTTCTATTTAGTTTATTTAAATTTTATTGAGGTAACTTAATTAAATGCTTGTTTATTGTTTACAAATTATTACAAGGTATTCAACAGAAATAGAAATGATTATACGAGTGTGGTCCATGGTTGGTATTCATATTTTTTTGCGCCTACACGATGATGTCCTTTAGGCTTTTGACAACAGGACACGATTTTATAATCCGCCTTTATTGTTAACTATATTCTTATACGGTTATTGATCTTTTATTCAACCTACCTTAAGCCTATTGTTATAAATGCGCAACACTTTATGCTGATGTGTATCTGATTTCTTACAGTGAAATGAGAATTCATTTGTATTCGTACGTTTGATATCATTACGGCATTGTTCGCACTATTGTAGACGACGTTACCGCTAGCGACGATCTGTTTAAAGCTTGATAAAATCATGTAAGTGGATTTGAAACATTTTTGGGTGTCGAAAACATGTGTGTGGATATTTTATAAATATTGCAAACATCCATTTGAAGTATTTTTTTGAATCAACTTCACTACAGTTGTGAATAGAAATAATGTTTTAGATGTTTAGAGTATAAATATGGCGAAGGTGAATAAAGAAGCTGTGGGACAATATAACTATGTAGTTGCTGACGACATAATTAAAGGGAAAAAGTAAGTTTTTCAATTTATTGTCCTCTCGAGATCGAAATCAAACCGACTTAAAAAGCAATATTTGAAATGCGTGTTAAATAAGTGTCCGGCTTATTTCCTGGTCCTAAATATTGGGACAGCGTGATAAATATATAATTTTGTAGATTTAGAAATTTTGCTCTTGGTATACAGCTTGAAAGAACACCAGTGGCGTAGAGGCTGGACAAAATTTGGAAAAATAATCTGGTCACATCATGACCGTATAGTGGGCGCCGCAGGCAAACACATAGTGTTCTTGTCGTATACTACAATGAAACAGCCAGTGAGTTTGTGACGTCATAGTTAGCGCAGGAAATTTCCTTTAAAAAAGTGTTTTATTGCATTTCACCATAAAACAGCTATAAAATCCCGCCGAAGATGCGAAAATATCCAAGGAATGGGATTTTCGGGTTTAAATCAGCTAAATAAGGCTTGGAAGAAATCATTTTGCGAACAATGTAGTAAGAATAAAGGAAGACTTGACCATATAAGGACGGAATGAAATTTCCGCTTTCAAATTTATGAACCAGACGTTGAGGATAATTATTTAAATTTTCTTTTTAAGCGCATTCAAACCATCACATAACGACCTTAATAATGATGCAAGTGTTGAACTAGTTGTTAAACATCCAAAGCATTTGCAACTTGTTAAAGTAAGTAAAATTTGTGTATTATTAAAATTTACATGGCTTAAGTTCGTGACGACCAATTATAATCATTGTTTAGTTGCAACCTCCAAAGTTATTTGAAACAAGATATCACTCGGACTTTCGACCCCCTCCAAAAGAAAATCTTGTTTGTCAGACAATAGATGAAACAAAGAAATATTCAAACTACAACCCGAGACCGAAGCTACGGAGTGAGTATAACATTATCCATAATTTCTAAAATACTAAGGATCAAGATCTGGAAATAAACAAGGCTTTTTTATCGAATTAATTGCGAATTACCAGCGATATCATAACCAACAATATAATTTTAATACTATCCATAGCGGCAACTTTTTTCATGCTATAACCTATCGAATTTTAATTTCATATGCCGATATGTTCGGCCAAAAGCCGTGTAGATTATTTTTTAGTCTCGCTAACATATAGGAATAATGCAATGCAACTTATCTTGAGTTTATCATTTATTACACCAATATCATTGCGAATTTCAATCGGCATAGGCGCTCCTTCTGGGCCTAAAATTGGTGAAAAGAAGCATGCATCAAATCCCGGTGAACTTCATGATTTTGTTGCAAACAAGAATCGAGTACTTAAAAGTTTGTTGGAAAAATCCAAGGCAGAAGCTTGCATGCGACAGAGTTTACCGCCAAGAGCACGAACAGCACAAACTGCTGTAGCAAAATCAAGCGGAATGACCAGAGAACAACAACAAAAAACTGCCGATGTGAGTCGATTAAATAAAGATATTGATTTATATTTATTACAACAAATTATTATAGGCGAAAGAAATTTTATATTTGTACATGTTATGTTCTTTTTATATGTTTTGGCTTCGAATGCCAAAATTTAAGAGATAAAGAGAGATGGGACGTTTTTTTATTTACAGTTTCAAAGAGCAATTGTTCAAGGTCGCCCCGATTGGAAGCATAAAGAACCAAAAAGTTATGATATTTTGAACCCAGAAAAACCTAATCAACTTCGAAAAACAAATCCATACGGAGCTGCAATGGAAAATATGCAAGTGAGTGATCATCATCCGGTATCGATGGGCGGATGTATTGTTCTTACACTGCACATAAAAATAAAAATTATGTAACATTCTAATGTTGTATTTTTGTTAATTACAATTATATAGCGTAGTAGAAAAGTCAATGTGAACTTTTTAGTGTGACAGAGAAATCCGTTTAAATGGTGGGAGAATTTTACTCTTGGAATTCCAACGTTCGTCTGGTATTCCTTTCAGATAAATGTGATATTTTAAACAAAGATTCAAAACCTTCTATACTCCTTCAAAGTGCTTTGTCGGGCGTATCGATGTTTATGGGTAAACTTTTAAAATCAAATTCAACGACATTCATTTTACGATAAACTTATTTGCTTGATGATTTTGTTTACGATTTCCAGGAATCAGTTGCACAAAAATATATGGATGACGAAGATTATTCGACACGAAGCAACACGTCTATGTCCATATTGAGTGATCGATTATTTGGTTAGAATTTTTTATATGTTTATATACAATAAATCCCTTTAAGCCTACCAAAATTAAGTTTCGAAGCCATAAAAAATGTGATTGCTTTAGCTACCGCCTCGATTACGTTGGTTATTTGATGTTTTGGGGGAAAATCCGAAATATTGTACCCTTGTAATGTGTTCAGTTGACAGCCGCCCTCAAACAATGCAAAGTCGAATATCGTCCAGAAGAAGTGGAGTGATATCAGCAGTAGAAAAAGCGTCAAATACAGATCCAAATGAACTAATGAATCTCGCAACCATACAAGAAGAAGACGAGGATATTGACAACATCATCCAATATCAGCAGTAAGGGGGAAGAAAAGTATTCCAATTAAAAAATATAATTTAGCAATGGAAATATATTTGACTGAAATGTTGGTAGATTTCCATTGTTTTGTTTCAGCTGATATCTTGCGCTACAATCGCAATATAGAACAAAATTGTCCCGGATAAATGGAGACAAAGTTCGCAATAAAATGAATTGTCCAGGTTTTACACAGCAATGATATTATTTTCAAAGTCCCTAACATTTGTAATAATTGAGTTATTTATTTGTTCCGTTTTACATGTATTTTCAAACAAACGCAAACGTAATAATTACAAAATTTCAACTGATAGGTTATCATGCTTCAAAATTTCATCTTGGTCGATATATAGTATTTAAAGAAAATTTTTGTTGTTGTTTTTAAATCGTATTTTCCTTATTTATATTTGTTATTGTATTTTTTAACAGAAACCTACAACGTTCGCTACATTCTGCACCAGATCGAATGCATTTGCAAGGAAGAAAAGTCCAATCGAAGAGAGTGAGATATTTGTTTTTCAATGGCGATGCAACCGTAATTTTATAGGCATGTTTACAATAGAATAATCGGAAAACGAAATTGATTTCAATCAGAATACCTAGTTCTAGAATGAATCTAGTCGGATAAGACCCACACCTAGGAATGGCGCTTTTCTGTTCTTCAATTTGTCACTATTGACGAATGTGAATGAAAATGTATAAAAATAAGGACGATTTGCGTAGTTCATACACCATAGTTAATCCACAGAAAAACGCTATTCCTCGATAGGGATGCTTTTATCCGAACACCCAAGTAGAATTTATTGGCGAATACGAATGTAAATGTACGAAAATAAATTCTAATCTACCTGTTTTCTTGTAATATTTAGCCAAAAAACAAGCCGGTGAATTTGTATGTAAAAAAAGTTCCAGACAAAAGATTTTATCGACCTTCTAAAATTCGTCAAACTCCTAATGAAATGAATCAATTCAAGAAGATGCGAAATAGAACATTTTTCAAACCTCTAGAACAAGCGATTCACGAAAAAGATTTCACTGATCATGAAACAAAATATCAACCGGAAAGACAACTTTTACAGGTATGTACACTAGCATAGTCTCAAATAGGCCGGTGGATATTACGAAATAAAAAAATAAGTTGTTTTCCCGCGTTTTGTTCTAATATTTATAGAAATACTAATGTTCGCAGAAACAGCATCATCCTATGCACGGGAGGTGCAATCATCAAGAATATTTTGTATATATAATGCCTAAATACACACTTAACATATATAGCGAATTGGGATCCCTGAAAAACTATCCACATTTGTTTATCATCTGATTCGATGAAAAGAGTAGCAATATAATATAGCGCTTTCTTTCAATTCGCGTTGAAAGGATTTCGATCAATTCCGATCACATTAATTGTTAAAAAAAACAAATAATCAAAAACTTATTTAGGATGCGAGATGGAAAATAAGACAAGACTTGAAAGACGTCAGAACAAAAAATATTAATAGTTTAGTGGATAGATTTGCACAAAGGGCTCAACTTAAAAAAGAAGAAAACAGAGGACGGCTTGGAATGCCCACATATGCAGGTAAATATAAATATTTAAATGGAATAGGATGAGTGCAATTGGAAAAAGAAGTCCAATAAAATCTAGTACAGGACTCGATTCCAAAAGCTTTAACCGAGTATACTAAATGATATAACTGTACAACAATTGTTAATAAATCTGATAGCTTTTGATGGCTCCTTCCTTTCTCTTCAATTCAGTATCTATCTTGCAAGTTGTCGCCATTTTTATATTGAAAATAAATAAATGCAAGTATAATGCTGAGAACTTTCTGTAATTTCCGATGTGCCCCACGAAAATTATTTCATCGTTCCTCGAGGTAGTCTACAAATTAAAGTTATTTTGGATCACCTTCATTGCCAAAATGTGGCCTCCATCTACAACTCTCCACAGAACAAAAAGGTTTGTTTGTATAAAGTTGCGATGTTTATATAAATAGCAAATCTTTAAAATATATAAAAAAAATTCAATTTCATCTAAACTTTTTTTCAATCAATTTTACCTTCTTGTTTCCCTACTTCCGTACCTACCCATTCATTTATTTATTTAACTCAACAGGAAGAGATCCAGTCAGTATATACAAACTGCATGATACTATACCAAAAGGAGGAAACCAACCTCAGACCGACATAACCGTTCACCTACCAGCTAGGAGAAGAATCACCCCGTCCATAGGATCTGTTCAGAGGGCACGAAACTTGAGTACATACGCAAATGTTTGGAATCAACCGTCCGCACCGCCGAATTGGGGACCACAGAAAGTAGACCATGGATTGTTTTTACCTCCCATGGCAATAAACACCTGACAATGACAAAATTTCTTTCGACCATCATCCAGCTCCTCAATAAAATTTCAGATTTGTATAATATAAGTTGACTTGGATATTTCCCATCACAAAAACTCATATAAATGCAGGTATAGGTTTTGAAGGTTGTCGGTTATTAATCTTTCAATACCAACGCAACTAGATAATATGCGACTGCAGTAACGATTAGTTTTAATCCCTTCTGTACGCAAATTGGAGATTCGGGGCTATTTTATTCAAGTTTCTAGATACGCCACTGCATAAATCCATCGAGTTTTCGCGGATGATCACCATAGTTTAGATAAGAAATCGTGAGTCAAATGTCGGAAAACTCTATGTCAAGACGCCCTGACCAGAGAAAAATAAGGATATACTGGCAGGTTTTGTGAATACGTTACAACTATGTCAATACTGATTTAGTCGGTTTTTGGGGAATTCGAATGGCCATTTCTATAATTTGGTATTGTTTGACGATGGTAAGCAAGAGTGATTTTACGCATTTATTTCGAAATTTTCACCAATATGATGAAAAGAAATGATTCTTCCAAATATTTAAAAAAAATCAGATATGGGGAGACTTTAATCGAAAGGAACTGCGATGTATGATTCGAGAATGAAAAGAACCTGAAAAGTGCCAACCCTATCACTAACTCAGTCCAACTTTACTCTAGACGAAAATAATGAGATGCAGTAAGTGGTATTTGCTCTAGGCTATAGTTGAACCATCCACCCTTTCTTTGGTTAAAGACACGCAGGAATTAGGTTATTGGCAATGCTAAAACTCGCAAAGAAATACAAAAAGTTTTCGGTAACACCGTTCAACATCTGGAAACGAAACGCGCTCGAAGGACATTACTACACGATATGCTTGGAATGGCCTTATACATTATTTAAAACAGAATAGTGGTATTGCACGTACTTGCTACATCATCATGGCATTCTAAGCCACTTATTTTTCCACTCAATCCTTTTTTTATTGAAATTCACTCTTAAGCAAGACTGAAAGCAGTGCCTAAAAATAACTAACGGTCATTCAATGGCAAAGAACTATAACTCACAAAACAGAAATTCTGCATCATAATCGTGTTCTGCTCCATACCATCAGTGAAAGAAATTTGGCAGCCGGACTACATGTGATAAACGAAGTGAAGACCTTTAACCGCATTGTTGTGGTGTACTTTGCACATCAGCATCTCGTGCTCATCAGTATAGAAACAATCGATACATTGACTTCAAGTGAAGGTGTTAACAATTACTGGTTATCTCGTCATTTCGTAGTAAAAAACGTTATCAAATATCAAGTATTCTATTCTTGTTTCCGTAACGTTCCACACCACAACTCGTAAAGATTGAGTTTTCTGCAACTAATTTCAGCTGAGTTTGATGTATTAGATTGAAAATGATATGCTTAGGTTCAAAAATTATTGTATCCAAGAGTGGCATACCTAGCCATAAACCATTTCACCACCTTCTGGCGTTCTGGCGCTGCTAAGTTTCAGGTATGCTTGACCGTATTCAACGACGTGTAATATACATTAACTGTTCCCATGACTGTTTACGCTGCAATATAATGAACTTCGTTTGAGAGAACTTTTCGCTCTCTTTTTCCCCAGCGACATTTTTGCCTATCCATTCATCGCGGACGATTTACAGTGCCAAAAACCATTTTTATGCGAGAAGTTTTTCCCGCGAACTTCTATTCATTGCTTTCGTAAAGCCTCTTTAACGCTTAGACAAAAGGTGACGTGTAGAACAGAAATTGAAGAAATATTAGTTGCAATTCATACAGCGCGATGATCTTCTAGTGGTTACGCGTTGGCATCGCAGGATGAAGATCTCGGGATCTAGTCTCGAGAAATCAGGCTCGTGAATTATACGTGTTCCATGCAATATGAATAGCAATATTTAAAGATCAAGTATATTCATAGTGATTTTAAATGCTCAACCAGATATTTACATGCGATGTTTAGAATGTGGTTGGGTATTTTACTAGCCAAAATATATGCAAACTATCATGCCTATTACGTCACTCACTCGTTAACCGATGCAACACCACTAAAAGTTGTTAGTGTATTTTTTTCAATGATTCCAACAAAACTAATACAAATCATGAAAAGGTGGGATCTCTTTACAATCCATTAGAACAACATTTAAAAAAAACGTTCATTTCATGGATGTTTTGACTACAGATATGTTGTAATATACAAACACAAAACACTGGCTGCGGGACGTGGTGGCACGATGAAACCGACGAAAGCTGCCAAATGTAACACCTAATGATCAGCCCTAGCAAAGTATTTCGATAAAAGGGTTCAAAGAACAAAAATCTCGTAACCAGATAAAATTGCAAACATTGTCAATTGCTTACTGTGAAATAAATTTTAAATCTGCTTCTTTCCTGAAAACAACCCCCAATGAATGCTACAAACTTTCCAAGTTAAATTGCCTTGTGAGTACGGGGTTCAGATTAGCCCTAACGCATTTCCTGCATGACGATTAAAAGGAAACGAAGAAGTGGTAGATAGTTTTACCATCGCCCAGGGCAGATACTCACTGTGTTTTATCATGCTGGCCTAGTTCCATTTGGGATGTTTTCTGTTCAGAGTGCGGTTGCTGGTACTACATCTTATAGTAGCTCTATGCTATTAAGTGGCCGTTAGTTGGTTCTATTTAACTGCTTCCGATATTGCTTAGAGTGAATTTCAATAAGAACATAAGTTAAAAATTTGATCAATAAATGATGATTAAATGCGGGGTCTGCTGAACGCCTCGCTAGTACACGACGGTTCACGTCAGGCTTCCTTCGCCAATCAGGATCGACATTATGGAAAGTATTTGCCAGCTGATAATGGCCGCCTACTAGGTCTGCGACTATTAAGCAAAATAATTTGTAGATGTTTTCCACTAGCCACTTTCCACTCGTCGAGTGACATGCCAGACTCATTTTACGTCGATGTTGCCAACCTTATCCTATTGTGGAAGTGACTCCGTTTAGTAAACCATCTGGGGCGGCATTATGGAACATAATGTGTCTACTTCGTAGGCTCTATCGACAGGTTCAGAGATACGAACTTAAGATACGATGCTCGCAGTGGTCACAGATGTCGTCGACAATGAATATGCCGACCGGATCCAGAAATATCAGAATCCGTAACCGTCCGAAAATTCAGCAATTTCACAACGCCAATTCCGGCCCAAATAAAATCCCGGAAAAACTCTGAAAATATCCGATATTTTTTATTCTTTGTCTTTCGACAATGACTTGGCTTTGAAAAAGCAATGATAAAATTGTATGAACCTATAATATGCCTATATATGTCTTAAAACACAAAATACAGAATAAGCCCCAGTATTGGGTAAAAAATGAGCAACAAGAAACAATAACAGAATATATAGGCTAAAGTTTCAAATGCCTTGGGAAGAGTGTGATTGCATAAAATTTACCCAGTGAACCCACAAATCATTTTTTTACTAATTTGATCATGGTAAACTATAGTTTGTCCGCGAAAAATGCATTACATGACCAATTTTAAATGGTCCAGTAAACCGGTTCCGTCAAAGTGCGCCAGTGGATTGCTTAGAGCCTTGACTGACCCCCAATGACCCCGCAATTACAACCACCAGCGCGATTCCGTGGCACGCAGTGGTGGAAAATTTTCGTTGCACAAAAATTCTGTGCCCATCAAGGCACTGCGAATTTTTTTCATTTGTGGCCCAGTGGACCGGTTTTGATGGACATGTAATCAGGACTAGTATGCACTAAAAGCATAGGCTCTGGGGCGAATATCTCCACAAAACACGAGTTTCAAAGCAGTCGGTTGTATGTGGCGGAACGAGTCGCGAAAACTGCGAAATAAAATTAATGATTTGCGTAAAATCGTGCATAGGCTATACGTAGGATGTGACAGACCCGTCTATGGGAAAAATTTGCAATCGTCAAACCGGTTTGTTGAACTTTTAGTCATTGCTGGTGTCAATATCTTCATTAAATTACTATCAGATTTTGTTGAAACATCCATAACTATTCGACAAAGTGTATCAACACGTTTCTTCCCAACCAATCTTTTTCCTCTAGGCCCAATACTAGGTGCTTTCTGTATTATTACATAGTTCGCTGTTTCAACAGACATGTAACTGACCTGGACAACTTTATTTGGCGCATGATCCAGCCATTTTACACGTTTTTACATTGTTAATCGAATTGCCTTTAAAAATTGGAAATTGTAGTTTTCGTGTTTAAAAAGTCTAATTTAATGCTGCTGTGAGCTACCTTGTAAATTCGCCTTAAAGTATAATTGCAATTTTCAGTTCAGGCAAAACCAATCCTGGTCAACCAAATAACTCTTTAGGGTTCGCTGACCGTTTAAAGACAATTTGTTCACTCCAGCCCCACAATCAATTACTAAGTATCTGTCTACAAGTTTCAATACGATACTACTTTCGATGTACTTGTATAATTGACGAATAATTTGAACGTGTCGGTCTGAACCTTCCATTAAAAATACATAGATCTTGCGGCGTAAAAATGGACATTTCTATCACGCATATTGGTATCTATGTACGGACTATAGGTACCCCGACGAGCGCTCTTGGGAGTCTTAAAACTCGAACCCTTGCAACTAACTTGTACTATTGTCACATCACATGAACCTCATTCTCGATCATCAGTGCAACTAACGCAAACACAATTTCTTTCTACTATATGAAATTTATAATATACCTGTTCATGTTTAAAAAAAGTATATGCCTCCAGAATTTGTACATTGCATATTATAAAACATCAAGCAGCTATCGGTCCGCCTGGTTAACCAATGGACCTAGGTATTTAGCATCCGAATGACATATGTACCGGGATGATATTGTTAATCCGAGTTCTTGGTTTTCCTGTGGCACAGAACAAAAATATAAGATTTCATTGTTAACCAGGGGACACGGTTGGTGGAGGACGCCCTAAAACCGGAGGTGTGTCTAGAAGACCTTTCACCCATATGTATCCAAAACGGGACCCGAACCCAGTCTTTAAGGACACGTATCACCAGGCCTTTCCAGTTGACACATGACAATTTTCATTAGGACACGTGTTATTGATTTTTTTCACAAAAGAGAATAAATATCAAGCACCAATAGAGCACAAATATTTCATGTATTTTAACTTACTAATGCCATTACCGGGAAAATTGATAACAATAATTCACAGTTGAATAAACAAATTTCTTCATCATTTAGTGTTGTTCGAGATGTATTTGTTAAATGCTTTATCATAAGGCTAATCAAATTCGGGGTGTCATATTTGGGAGAGGTTGGGACATCCATGAATCGTCCAAAAATGATTAGCTTTGAAGCATTTGTTAAATGAACTTGCTTTGGATAAGAGAACCCTCTATCCTAGAAATTGAAGCTCCTTACCGAAACGTTCATTCAAAACAATATAAAATTTCACTGTAAAGTAAATTTCAAAAATGATTTGCCAACCAACCTGAGGAAACAATTTTTAAGGTTTTCTTGTGTTAACTACTCATTATGTAGTTCAGTGTACATCAACAACCAAATCCTCGTGAAGAGGCAATAATGAAGTGGTTGCTTTTCTGTACAGGCTTGAAGGTACCACCAGGAGAGCTGATATTCTGTAGCACGAATAATGCCTGAAAATAGAAAATGAATTTGTCTTAGTTCTTCTTGCCACCGTTTCAAGTCACAATAGGTTTTACAGTTCAGACACCACGTTCTTAACTCAGAGCCTTGGGACAATGAAACGTTAAGACATGCATTTTATGAGAAACAAGGAGAATATAAATTGAGTAAAAAAAATACTATTTTAATCTTCCAGTATATATATAAGGGGGTCTTTACTTCTTGGATGTGCCTACCCAGCAGGATCTGCATAGATCTGTCTTAATGCCTGCAGTTCATCTGACAAATCCAATTATTTACAAGCTGTAAAAAAGGCTGTAGTTTTGGATTCTGAGGGCAAAACACCGGCCTACACCAGCGATTGTTAATTCTGCAGCTGCTTTGGAAAAAATTACAATGTTTTATTCCATAAAATGAATCGGAAACTACAAATAATTGATGAGAGGTGCTGGGTAACAAAAGGACATTTCACCTGAGCTGCCATATTCAAACTCATCTTCTCATGTTGTGGGGAAAATATATGATTTTGTAAGCTTTGGAGCTAGTTTCAATTTCTTTCCCTCTTGGTGTTGTATGAGATCTATCAAAGGACGAGTCAACCCGCAAACTGTGTACATTTTAGTTCAGCCTAGATGAGGATCACATGAGATATTTCATCCACATCAGTTTATTCAATTTTCGAAAAGTCACATTAGCATCAATGGCACAACACAAGTGTAAAGTATGCGATTCGCAAAAAGACCAGGAATGTTTCTGATATTTTTCAGCAGTGATGCACACAAGCATTTTACCAGTTTTCATGTTTTTTGCAACAAAGTGCTTACTGCCTGGACATGCAAAAAATAATACCAATACCCTTGTTGTTGGCAATGGTTATTGCGCACAGTGGAATCTGAATGAGGAATTTGACGATTCAGAAATGCAGTCCGAATGTTCTTCAGTGAAGGTGAAGGTGCATCTACCATAAAATACAATTTGTCTTCCGAATTATAAGGATAAGTTACCATTGCAGCTTACACCAATTCTTGAAAAAATATGCCATGATCGTACCTATGACCCAACCTTATGCAATAGGTTATTCTTACACTTGAAAAGGGGATGTAAGCCAAGGCATTCAAAACATAACAAGGCTCATTCAGAGGCACTAAAAAGATTTCAAAAACTTGTTTATCAAAAAAACCCACAGTACCTTTTTCACTTAATTCTTAGAATTCCCATAGATATATTTCAAGATTTTTCACAACGAACACTATCTGTAGCACATCACACCCGCAGAATGCCACGCCTCATTTGAAGGACCCATATCAGTGACACTATAAAAACACTCAGTCAGAGTTCAACAACCAGCCTTCTTGTCATGTACCAAAGTTGATCACCATTGATTGACGTTCCAGTGTAGAAATATGGGGAAATTCAGAATACTTCACTATTGCAGAATTATTCTGGAATATTTTATTTGACGATCACACTACTGAATTTCAGATAGCCTAGTGAAACATTGCATTGAATGTTAAATTAAATGGTTATCTGCAATTGCGAATGTGAAATAAGAGGTTAAAAAATTTAGTCAGCCACAGGAATTTTAAGTAACAAGGGAAGTACTATTTCAAAACATATTTATTACACACTCACAAAAAATTTCTGCAGATATCGCCTATTGCAAAACAACAATCTTTTTTATTGTCAATGAAGAATGGAATACCGTACTGTCTCAGCAGAATTCCATACGTGATTCAAACTTTTGGTCAAATCGATTCTATTTGAGGTTAGCTTTTTAGGATTGGGTACATCAAAAAAAAGTAGGCACAGCGTTCCATTTCAATTTTTCCAGTTGTCTTCCTTGTTCAGTTCGAATTGGTTATTTTTCGAAATGAGTTTGGAAAATATACATTTTTTTTATTTCGCAAATTCATCACACCAAGACCCAGCTGCTGGGTGTCATGAAGTTTAGAACCATATAACCGATTATCATAAAAATTTCCCGGGTCTCATGAAGTTTAGTACCATATCCGATTATCATAATAATTTTCCTTGTTGCAAGCGACTCATCCTAACCCGGGAGACAATGCCAGATGCTTACAGCATTGGCGCCCCCTGGTTAGGATGAGAATATTCTGCCAGTTTTTATTTTAATGACATTCAGGAATATGGTACTAAACTTCACTAAACCCAATTCCCCGTGTTGAAGCCACATGTACTAACCCAAACCAGTTTCAATTTTGCCAGTTTCAATTTTGTTGACACACGGGAATATGGTACTAAACTTCCTTAGACCCAAACTGCTAGAAGGTCCTCAGTGGGAAAGAGTCCACCACACCTGCATAGACATTTTGTCATGGGATATTTGTTACCTGTACCGTACGGATATCTGTTTGCTATGGTACCGGTATCTCATTTACCATACACTGTACACCAACGGTAATAAAAAAATGTTCGACCTAACTGATATACTAATACAGAATGACTTGCCGTACCAAACTTGCTTCGCGAGCAAAATAGCACCTTTGCTATGGGATGGGATAAAAGATTTAATGGCGCTTATAGCTTCAACAAAGCTTTGCGCCAGGTCAATTCAGGCAAATATTAAAAGAAAAAGTTGGATTATGAATATAAAAAAACAACAACAAAATAAGTATCAAACGAGTCTACCAGTAGATTCAACAAATCTTAATACATGTAATACAATTCTTTCATCAGTAAGTAAATAATACAACCTGAAAGGTACATCTAAACTAGCACATAATTGAAGTAATATTGATCGTTGGCGATCAAAACATCTACAAAATAAAATCAAATGGGCAACAGTCTCTTTGATATGACAAAAATTACATAGTCCATCCTCATGACACCCAATTTTATATAAATGACCATTTAACCGGCAATGGCCGGATTTTAGACGAAACAACATTACTTGGTATTTGCGACAGAGATTGACGTTTTGGGATATAGGAAGTTCAGGATGAAATATTTTGTAGTGGGTAGCATCTTCACTTTCATTATACTCGATATTCCATTTACGATGACAAACGTCTGACAATAGAGATAGTGCCTCTAGTTTCTCAATATCCATACGGACTATATCTACAGCAATAGTAGCACTCTTTGCTAAAATATCAACTCGTTATTCCCATATGTCAGAGTGCGTCACACTATACCAGTCTGTGGAACAGTATGAGATTGTAATAGGTATATATTGCAACTTATTTTACTTGTTAATTTAATGATGTATTGTGCCATGAAATCATGATATAAACTAAATTTCTTCGTGCAGTCCAATCTAATAATGATGTATTCATATTCTAGCCATCAGTTATCCTGCCCTAAAACCTGATCTTAATGTTGGGTGATGTAATTTTGTTTTTTCTTCTGGTGTCAAGAATTGTTCATGCTATTTCCCTCGAATGACGAAAGGTTTCAAAGCCATCATCGATGACTCTGAACCAACATTTTTTGTTGCTTGCTGATGCAATTACATCCGCCTAGGTGTCCGGGTCTCCGAGCTGCTGACATTCTGCCAGTATGCTGCAGTGTCGCAGTCTTGATCATCCATTCTAATTTTATTATGAATTTCCTAGTGGTTTAGATATCAGTCAGTCAAACATGACCCATTGTGTGTCATATTGTTTTATTTACCAAAATTACTAATGGGGGTTAATAAAATAAACCTGTTTCTTATTGATATTTGTTGTATAATGAGTGAGATATCTCTCAAATTAGTTGGGTGAAACAGAGTTTGGTGTTACATGTCATTATTATTCTAACTTTTTATTAACCTGTTTATTATTGTATAGAATACAATATCCCTTTACTCAAGCATGAGTCATAGTAGAGTGACTGAATCTTGTTTTGCGTTGGTACCTAAATTATTCCTATTTTTTCGGAACAGTCAACACCACTATCTCGTTGCTGCTGATGTTTTGAAACCTCTCTGCACAGAGTTTCAATGAGTAGCTTAATTTATTGGAAATCATTTCGTCTGTGACCCGGGAATTGCACAGTGCATCAGTAAAATGACGCAAGCTTGTTTTTATTTGGATATTTTGGTTTCATTCATCCATTCCAGAATATACAAAATTCAGTCCCCTAATATTTTTAAATTTTGCTATATCATTTTAATGTTAATTTATTGTGCAGTGAAATCATGGTAAAACCAGGTTGTCGTTGCTCGGTTTAATTTAGGTCCGAGTCCTGTCACTGACCAATGATCATATATATTATTTATTTTTCTCTATCACAAATGGAGTGAAAATTGTGCAGAGTGGAAATTGCTTTGTATTTTATGGACCGAACAACGATATTATCTTTTCACTTCTTGTTTTTTTTTTATTTATCTAATTTTCGCAAATTGGGTGGTAGCAGACTCTGATGACCGAGAGGTCGTATCGCAACCCCCCAGTCTGTACCGAAAACGTATAATTTTATGCAGTACTGTATTTCATATATTTTAATGTTTTCTGGTTGATGAAATTAATAAACTCTCTCTCTCGCTCATTTCCAGGAATACGTATCTTTATGTCCAGGAATCCAAAATAAAACAATACAACATTCTCTGTTATTCATCAATTGAGTACACAGGGTCTTAATGTTGGAAATGAATTCATTTGTAGAATCCACTGAATATTGAATAGACTGCAATGCACTCAGACACCTTTGCGATCTTTACATGTCAAAACACAGAGCTCAGATGCTAACTGCCTGTACCGGTACCGGTAATGTATAACATTCAAACGCGCTTGCACGGGTATTTTGTCGCATGCCGGTATCTGTTTGCTACAGGGTACTGTCGATAACTCCGTCCAATTTCCGTCATAACGTTACCGTACACTTCAAGTGATTTAATAACACGAAAAATTATCTCTCAACCGTTTACTCTTATACCGAAACGACTGAAAATACAGAACCGACGGTACGTTAACTCGCGTCGTGGTCGTTTATGTAGTTTTCGGTCGATTCGGTAATTATAAAAACCACCCGAAACTCACCAGTCTGCTGGTAATAAAAGGCTATCTGGTAGTTAATGAAAACTGAATTGATCTACTTAAAGTGTAAGTATACTACTTACTACTCTCTGGCCTACTTACATGTCTGTTCTGAAATTCCAGTGCCAATCGGAATTTTTCAAATAAATTGTTTTGTCAAACCAAATATATGATTTGTATATCGAATTGATAATGTTTCCCACATGCTCAATCAAAACCCCACATGTGCATAATATGGTTAAAAGAAATTTAAGGAGTTAATCAGGCGCAATGTTATTTAGAAATAAGGTTACAATCCCTATGCTGTTGTGATAAAGATAAATGCATTCATGCATATTTAACCGAATTGCGATATTCCTATATAGTAGATTTTTCACAAATAATAGTTAATTTTCTTGTTTACAGTTGGATTCGTTTGTCAATATCTTAAAGTCGTTATCTATGCCACACCATTGTCGAAAATCTTTAGTCCAATCACATTCTATAAATAAATAATATACAGTTTCTTCAACAATTTGATGACACATTACACACATTCCCGGTTCATTTTCGAGCCAGTATTTCATTTAATCCCCAGTAGGTAATCCATTGTGCAGTACTTTTCAACATAACTCCTTTAGTTTATTTCCAACTGGCAATTTCGAAATTTTATTCCAATTAATTTGATTGGTTAGGCTGAATTTGTTCTTAATATATTCGTTATGATTTATCAAAAAGAAATTTTTGTTTTTGTGAAATAGTTTATACATTGTTCTTTATACATTGTCTTGCTTGTTCATTATGATTTTGGGATAAAATATCTATCCGGTCGATAGGAATTGTTCCCTAAACATGATGGGGTCCAGTAGCATATTTATTTATAAGACATTGTTTTCTTTTTGAATTGTACAGAACCTTCTCAAGTTTGCTGTGGATTCTGTATTGTCATTATTTAAAGTTAGTGGATTATGCGCAAGTATTTCCCGTTTGATTTTATTAGCATTGATAGCATGATTCCATTTCAATCTAATTTTTCTGAATAAGCGGATGTATAAAATCTTGGAATCGAGACATTATTTTGGAATATAAAATTCAGATGCAAGCATTCCATATTTCCATTCGATAAAGCACTACAGTAATTATTGATGAAAAATTTCGCTCTTTTACTCCAAGGTTTTGAACGTTGATTCCAACTTTAAAATTCATTTTATTTGTATCGCTTTTATCTGACTTCTTACATCCATCATTTTCACACCTCCTTCTGAATATTCATTACATACAATATTTCTGTTAATTTACTGATCTGGCATATATTCAAAGTTAGCAATGTGACACAATTTAGAAAGCATTAGGATTTTAGTTACAAGAACTTTGCCAATGATTGTCAAATTGCGAGTTTTCCCAAGATTTATACCTTTTTGTATATTTGTAATAATATTGGACCAATTTTGATCACTGGATTTGAATGAGTTTCCAATGTAAGCGCCTAATATTTTGAGTTAACTTCGTTTAACTTCAAGACCTCTATATGAGTCATTTAGGTTACAATGCGTGCTGATCCACACAATAGCAATTTGCATTTATTTTTATTAATTTTTTGTCCTGTAGCACATTCAAAATTTTTTGAAAATTCTATCGACAGAAATAATGATGTAAGCGTTAGAGTGGTGTCATCTGCAAACCCTTTATAAACCTCTCTTTTGTTGATACAAATTTGGAATCCAATTATGTCCCTCCTGCATTTAATATTATTAGTTGATAATAAATCAGAAATGAACAAATACAGTAGCGGGGACATTGGACATCCCTGTAGTACATCTCTTGACATTTGAAATTTATTTGATAAAAAAATTAATATTTATCACTGCACTTAGATTTTATACAATGTAATAATCCAATTTTCAATAATTTCAACAGTAAATTCCTGTCGACCATATGGTATGCTTTTTGCTGATCTATAGCAAATATAACTAATGGTACATTTTCTTTATTAGCCCAAAATACATCATCTCGTCCTGGTACAAAAGTAGTTGGGTTATCATCCATCACATAACTAAGCATAGTTTATAATCTATTTGGCACTACTTTTGCAATGAATTTATAATCAAAATTCCTGAGGGTTATGGGCGCCAATTTCTTGTATCACTTTTGTCCCAATTTTTGTATAATAAAGTGATTACCCCCATGTTTGTATCGTAAGGCATTTCTTCAAGATTGTGGTAGCCTTTATAAAGTAAATAATGTTTAGAATTGTGCCTCGAGTATATAATTTTTCATAATAAATAATAATTTCTGACAGGATGTCTTTTGGATCATACACCTCAGCACCGTCTTCTGATTTAATGAATTTAAACATTTTGGATCTAGCTTCTGTTTTTCCAAATTCAGAAAATATTTTGAAGATCTTTCGCAATCTTCATCCCATCTTTTTCGCGATCTGATTATTATATTCTTAAGTTTGGTTTGGGTATATTCATCTTCAATATATCTTTCTAGTCCTTTAATGGTACATTTCCAAATTCAGAAAATATTTTGAAGATCTTTCGCAATCTTCATCCCATCTTTTTCGCGATCTGATTATTATATTCTTAAGTTTGGTTTGGGTATATTCATCTTCAATATATCTTTCTAGTCCTTTAATTGTACATTTCCAAATTCAGAAAATATTTTGAAGATCTTTCGCAATCTTCATCCCATCTTTTTCGTGATCTGATTATTATATTCTTAAGTTTGGTTGGGGTATATTCATCTTCAATATATCTTTCTAGTCCTTTAATTGTACATTTATAGTGTATGAATAGATCAGTTTCTTTTAACTTTCTTTCCTTTTTCGGAGCGTTGCCCAGTAAATAGCCAATTTTTTATTTTATTTTCACATTCATCCCGAATATCACTTTCCTCTGCCTCATCCAAGTTTTTAAGCTCAAATTGCCATTTTTTCAAAACTGATCTAATACCTTGCCAGAAATATTCATTGCTGTTTAAATTGGAGCTGTATTTCCAGTACCTAGATAGATGATACGTTAACACACAAAGGATTGTGGTCAGATAAAAGAGGGGCATGGATTTCAATATTTTGTAAATTTTGAATTTGGTTCCCAGAAATATACATATTTGTTTCCGAGTATAACTTCTATGTTGTTTTGATTCAAATTTCTCCGAGGTCAAACTTGGTGACAATGTCTTCTAATTTTTTAGTGCTACTGTCTTCTCTGGAATTTTGTTCGTGATATTTATCAATTTCGCTTAGCGCACAATTGAAGTCTTCACCAAGAAATACTTGATATTGGATGTCATTTTGATTAATAAAATTTTCTATGACATTCTCAAAAACATATCAGTCCTTTCCTACTTCTGTTTGGAGCATACGAATTAATAAATAATAAGACATAAACTGGTCATCAAAAGATTTCCACCCCAGAGAAACGTATCTGCCCAAGTCATCAATTTTATATCATCGAATTCAATATCCATTCGATTCGATAAAGGTATAGAACCCACAGGCTAAATTTGGGGAAGTTGTCCAAATCGCACCCCCTCCTCATTCCTTTGTCCATTTATTAGCATCAGTTTCACTTCGACACAGTGTTTCTTGGAGTAAAGTGATATCTGCAATTTTCCTGATATGCTCAAAGATTGCCGCGCGTTTTTCAGTTTCGGAATCCATGGACATTTTAGATCAAAAGAGTTACTAGGACAGAACTAAACACAATAAATTACTAAAGAAAACTGAAAAAATAGAAATGAATAAAACAGGCTTTTACCCACGACCAACTCTTACATATAATAAGATAAAATTATATATTTACCAGTCAGGTTTGTCTTCCAGCACTTCCATATCTGAATCAGATTGAATCGAATGTTGCGGAGTTGTAACTTCTTCACTGTGAATGGTTGGTTCAGGTTGTGTTGATGAACGTTGAGATATCCTCATTATGTCGAGGTTCCGCTGACAATGAAAATGTTAATACACTGGGTCCTGCTTCATTCTTTTTATGCTTCCATAATTGGTCTGGACTACTTTTATTTTGTCGCTCATTTGTTGAATCCTTGATGTTAACTAAGTCATTCATATTGTCAACAACTTTGGTTGCTCCCGAATCTGTCAAATGGACAATATCGTCTATGAAATTGTCTTCTGTTGAATTTCCGGTCTTGGGACATAATTAACATGATTAACCATGCTTGAGACTGAAGGATATTATTGAGTGTATTACAGCCCTCCTCACCCTCGCTCCTACCATATTTCGGCACCATACCACATGCAAACACTTGTTCTACAATCTTTTTGGCATTTTTGATAAGCCGAACTAAGGTTTTGACTGAATAGCGATATGATCCTTTTCTAACTTCATTTGTTCCACAATAAGATATCATAGTCTTATATGTAAGTTCATGATTATGAAGTGCACTTTCAACATGAAAAAATCAGCCACCCCTAATATGCAGTACTTTGACTTTTTCCTCATTTATTTTAGGAATCATTTTTCTAACTTGAGAATCCCCAATTAACAATAGTTCTTTTTCTGTTGTATTACCAGTGTTTGACTTGGATTTCTTTTTTCCTTTACTCATTTTGGTATCAGTGATGTTGCTGAAACCAGAAGTTGATGGTTGTTCAGATGTATTTATTGTGTGTGATATTTTTGAATGATTTTCGTTATATTATCCTCCTGTTTAATAGAGTGGCAGATATAGCACCAATGCTCAAAGTTTTTGATACTTCTTGGACGAGTTGGATAGTATACATAAATTTGTTCTCTTGTGTATTCCCAGGCTATCTCATTTTTGGTGGTATTTCAATTTTTAGAATCATCTTACATTTTCTTACTTCATTTTATGTTTCATCATCATCAATTATCCTTTCAACTGATTTCATCTTTCCAAAATTCACAAATAGCTTTCGAAGCCTATGATCTGGTATCTGTTCAGGCATTTTGCAGTTACAGTAGTGACGTTGGAAAATATTTGTTCAGGTTTAGCATTATACCATCAGTTATTATTCTATTATAGGCTTCTTCACTGTTGAGCTTTGCTCTCCATACTCCATTATTAGTATATATGCACTTAATCGTGGCATTACCAATTTGTTCGAAAATTAATATCTTAATTAATATCTTCCCTGCCAAGCCAATCAAGTAGCGGTCGACGAATAAAGTTGCTTAGCTGATGTTACATGCTGCCTTCTGGAGGTAAGTTTTTCTCTTAACTTGATGTCGTGCTGGTGTTAATGTGCACGAGGGCTGGGGTTTCAATGAACAGTTGAACGGGTTACTGGTAGCTATAGGCCTATCGCCAGCAAGCTGTTAAGTCAGTGCCTCGAGTGGTAAATCGAATATTAAATAAACTAGGCTATCGCAGTTTAAAATATAAGTAGAGGTTAGCTGAAATATAAACTAGCCTAGCCTATCACACTGGTCAGTCAGCATTTGGGTTTTCTATTTTATCTTGCGGGCACCATTCAGCAATTTTTCATCATAATAGATAAAACTGTAATACCGGTAGCATAGGATTGGCGCTACCAATTGTAAAGTGTTAAAGACGAGATAATCTGTTTTCAGATACTGTCGGTTGCATCGAATAGCCAAATGGAGAATGTTTTTTCCAGCGTGGCGGTATTCCATTTTACACGCTACCATCAAAGCTGAAAGAATGTACAACGTAGAAAGCGTTGGATTGGAGCGTTGATGAGACAAACAGTTTAAACAGCGGAAAATTGACTTGACATTCGATCATAAACTATTTATTGACCGTACCCTTTTCCATGCATGAAATAAAACCTGGGCCTAAGTTATAGGCTACCGTTAGTCTATTCCCGAATCTATGCTTTATGAACATACCACTGTCCTGATTCCCTGATAAAAGGAACCAACCAACTTTCACTTACTCGCAAAGACCTAGTACAAGCAATTGCACTCCAGGCGGGAATTACTGAAATTCCCAGTCACGTGACCCACGCACTACGGGCATTGCAGGGTGATGTCCCGACAATGGATGGACGTTGGATCTTGTGTCCTCACAAATCAGACTTTTTTATTAAAATCGTGTTGACCGATTAAAAATTTTGTTCGGAGGACAAGAGCAGAAAGCTCCTTCGAACAAAGACCATTATAATATCGGTAAATAAACAGAGTAAGGCAACGTTGGGGAGGTGTGGGGACGAACTTTGGGGACGAACTTTGCAGACAGGAAGAAAGTTTAGGGACAATCATATTGATCACACGCCGTTGAATATGGTCGAGCATGCCAAGAACAGTGACAGCGGCACTACCCAAAATATGGCAGCAATACTCCATGCATGATCGAATCAAAGATTTGTACAAATGGAGAATGATTTCGGGAGTGAAATGATGGCGAGCTCGATATAGAGAACCGACTTTTATTGAGGCTTGTTTAGCAATACTAGTGACATATTCATTCCAAATCATGTCCTTAGACAGTATGAGTCCAACGAGACGAATATTTGAGGATTCCTCCAGAACAGTACCAGATAATGAAATTTGAGTTGCATTCGTATTAGTTTAACGATTACTTGATAAAACTTTGGTCTTCTCCGAGTTAAGAGTTACACGCCAAGTGTTACATTAATCTCGCGAATGGATAAGAAAGATTCGACAATTGAAAAAACTTGATCAGAAATCTCATACGATTGAATTTTTTTCCACTTTGCTCAAAATATTCGTTCGGGTATTAATGTCAACAAGTCAGCAGTAGAGCGAGAACGACGAAAACCATACTGCTTGTCAGTGAGGAGACAAATCGGTGTCCAGAAATTTTATTATTAATAGTTGATTCAAAAATTTTACCGATAATTGGTAAGAGACTAATTGGGCGATATTTATTGGGATCAGTTCGATCGCCACAGTTTGCCGGCACAATCGTTGCACATTTCCAATTGGGGAAGGTGCATTCTCTAAGACTTTATTAAACAGTTATGCCATAATAGCGCACAACTCAGGTGAAAGAATTTTCAGAATCACAGATGAAATGCAGTCAGGACCAGGAGATATGATTGAATCGAGTTTGGCAATCATTCTAAAGACAAGTAACTGGCATGTTCTCCAATGTAACGTCAGTTCGATTTGGAAAACTAAGTGGTGAGGTACCAGAAACCAAACCGAGGCTGCAGTTATTAAAAAACATCCTGGTAAACAACTCCGCTTTGTCTCAAGAAGAGCGCAAAATTTCAGGGTCATTCAAATGAGGAGTGATACTACATTCACTCCTCTTCATTACATTATTTTCCAAAAATCTTTGAAACCCAATTTTTGTTCTGAAACTTTGTATTTCGTGGATTCCATGTATCTTGTTTTCTTCATTCTGAAAATTCTGTTACAACTATTCCGAGTCTTTCTATAAAGCCTTCTATTATCGCTGTTGGAATGTCGCCGATAGCAGTGTAAACGATGATTTCTCGCCGCTTTTGCCGCCGAGCAATCCAGTGAAAACCACAGGGAGGCTTCACCTGGACAGAGAGTTTGTGCTGAAACTGCATTTTTGTCTTGGGCTCGGAAAGCATTTTAGTACATTTCTGAAGACTGAAGTTGAACTGTATTCGAATATAACCAATATTTTAAACATGGAAAGGAAGGGTGAGCATGTGCAGCAGCATGATTTATAACGAATTTTACTGCGTGAAATTTGCAATATACCATTATTTTGCTGCAAAGTAGATAAATTTTGAAAAATAAAGTCTATGAGAATTTTGAAATACCAAACTAACCAGATGTCGCCGTCTTTTCCGATGGATCGTGCCACAGAATCACGCAGATAGTTGTAGTTGCGGGGTCAATATGGGGCATGTAATACAAGGCGCTAAGCGTACCACTTTGACGGAACCGGCCAACTGGGCCACTTAAAATTGGACATGTAATCAGGCCTTATGTCGCCTACCAAAATCCAACCGATCTTTCCCACCCCTGTTCGTTAACAAATGCATTTTTGCCTTACACAGCAATGGTGCATCTGCGTGTGCATAGTTTCTCCTGGCTCGATGGCTGGAAACTTTACGTGGTGAGTTAGCTTTCAAGATAATAGCAAATTTCCGAATACCGAACGGTTTCCAAAGTAAATTAACGTTGTGTTTATAGTGATCAAACTATTAGTTTCGTCTAAAGTGCCAAACTGTTAACAATGCTGAACGGCGAATATCTCGACCATCGAGACTGTCTCGCCCACAGCGTCTACTTCCATCTGTTAACAACGCTGAAGGGCGGATATATCGATTACCGAGACAATCTCGGCTGGCTCGCACGCGGCTGGCTGCACGCGACTGGCTCTCTCAGGCGACTGTAAAATAGGTGACATCATATCATTAGCTCTGGACCGGTGGAACCATCAACTAGCTTTTTTAAACAGAATGAGAATTTGCTAAAAAACTATAAAAAGAAACAAAACTGTATAGTTTTGTTGATCCCAGATGAAGATAAAATAAGGTAAAACCGAAAAATTTCTACTTTCACCATAACCTCAATTGGTTGTTGAATTCTTCTAGGTTCTATCTATTTTTCAATACTCTAAATACTAGATTTTCAATTGCACTTGAGGATCTACTGATTTCATTTGTCTTGTGTGATATTTGAAGCCAGAACTTCGAAAATTTGCTACAATTATCAAATTAAGTTCCGAAAAATTGTTACCTTCAAAACGTCGCCTTTTTGAAAAAAAAAACATGTGGGGGTCACCCGACTGAACAGCCAACCCGGAATAATGAATAGCCAACCCTTTGCAAACCAGCCCCTGTGTAGCCAACCAGTCCCCTGACTACCCAGCCCTGGGCGAACCAGCCGTCTCAGAGAGCCAGCACGTTACCTACTTCGAATGCCAGTGTCCGCCATATTGATTTCGTTATTAGGTTTTTATGCTAAATTTGGTCTGCTACACTCAGCAGGAAATTAGGAACTCAATTTTTTCAAAGGTAACTTGATTGATCCAGCAAGGGCGGTGACTTGGACTTTTTTCGGGACTTCCTTCGCGATGTGCCGTGGAGTGATGTTTTCTTGTTGCCTGCTGCTGAGTGTGCGGTGGAAATCGCAGAGTGGATACGCCTTGGAATTGATGAATTCATTCCTCACCGAAGATTACAGGTGAAGCCCCACTCTGCCCCATGGTTTTTACCCGAATGCTCGGCGGCAACGGCGACGAATAATTGTAAGGAATTTTCAAAATTGCTAAAACACGATACATGGAATCCACCAAATCCAAAATTTCACAACAAAAATTGGGTTCCAAAGATTTTTAGAAAATAATAAATAATGTAATGAACAGGGATAAATCTAGTATCCCTCCTCCTTTAAATGGCCCCGAAATTTTGTGTTTTTCCAGAGACAAGGCGGAGTTGTTTGCCAGCATGTTCTCTAATAACTGCAGCCTTGGTTCGGTTTCTGGTACCTCACCACCTAATTTTCCAAATCGAACTGACTTTACATTGGCGAACATGTCAGTAACTCCAGTACTTGTCCCTAGAATGATTGCCAAACTCGATTCGAACATATCTCCTGGTCCTGACTGCATTCCATCTGTGATTCTGAAGATTCTTTCACCTGAGTTGTCCGCTATTTTGGCCAAACTGTTTAATAAATGCCTCAAAAATGCACCTACCCCAATACATGGAAATGTGCAACGATTGTGCCGGCATTCAAAAACTGTGGCGACCGAACTGATCCTAATAAATGTCGTCCAATTAGTCTCTTACCAATTATCAGTAAAATTTTTCGAATCAATTATTAATATTAAAATTTCTGGACACCTGGAGTCGCTTTGTCTCCTCACTGACAAGCAGTATGGTTTTCGTCGTTCTCACTCTACTGCTGACTTGTTGACAGTAATACCCGAACGAATATTTCGTGCCCTTGATCGTTGTGGGGAGGCAAAGTCGGTTGCTCTAGACATTTCTAAAGCATCAAGGTCTGTAGCAGAAAATTTAATGTTATGGGATTTCTGGTCAAGTTTTTTCAATTATCGAATCTTTCTTATCTAATCGCAAGATTAATGTCGTTTTAGACGGACAACGTTCAGGAAATTATTCCATTTCATCCGGTGTCCCTCAGGGGTCGATCCTTGGGACAATTTTGTTCTTGATATATAATAATGACCTGCCCAATAATTTGATATGTGATTTGGTAATTTACGCTGATGATACAACTCTATATTCTTGTCTCAACGAAAAATTCCTCCCAGAACAACGTCTAGCTCTGGCAAAATCGCTCGAGTGTGTTTTGGCCACATTATCTAATTGGGGTAACACTTGGCAGGTAACTCTTAACTCGGAGAAGACTAAAGTTTTATCAAGTAATCGTTACACTAATACGAATGCAACTCAAATTTCATTATCTGGTACTGTTCTGGAGGAATCCTCAAATATTCTCCTTGTTGAACTCTGGACACTGTCTAAGCACATGAGTTGAAATGAACATGTCACCAGTATTGCTGAACAAGCCTCGATGAAAGTCGGTTCTCTATCAAGGGTGGCAGTACGGTACGGTACGAAATTTTTATCGTACTTCGAACCAGCAAAATAATTTCGTACCGAACTTCGTACCGTACCTTTCGAAAATTTTTCGTACCGTACCGTACGATATTATTTTTTTCGTACATCGTACCGAACTTCGTACCAGTACGAAATTAAGTTCGATTAATATTTTTGATTTATCGTACTAAATTTCGTACCAGTACGAAAACAGGTACGATTCGCTGGGCAGCAATTCCGTACCGTACCAACTACCAATGTCAAAATCAGCTTTATTTGTAAGATCTGGCCACCGCAAGAAACGTCACCAACAGCTTACATGGAAGTGATGCAGTTTATGATATCTGGTTTAAAATCCAGGACAGTAAAACATGCGCGTAATTAAGCATATATATTAAGTGATAAATGGTGGTAGGATGAGCACAGTTTTCGCAAAAAAATCTGGCTTTGGCGTCACAAGAAATTCTGGTATTTCTGGTGCAATTTACGGACATGCCATTGTCTATATTGTGACTTGTGGCTGTTTTTTTTACAAAATATATCTTCTAATTAAGATTAGCATCAGCTGACTCAACTCAAAACAGCCTTAACATATTTTATATTCTGATGCTTCTGCTCTGATAATATACTTCTGCGTGCCAGAATATAAACAAAACGTAATAGCGGTGGTTACTGTATCGCTTAGTTGCATAGTTGGAGGGAAGGAGTTTTTAATATCATTTTCATAAAATTTGCGCGCGCCTGCGTTGCGCAATATTCCCTGATTAATTTTGTATATTTCGTAGCATTTAGCCTTTAAAGTAAAAAATTTTATTCAATTTTTACAAAAATTTCAGAGGACTTCCGGCGCGCAGATACATTTTCCGGTCTGGTAATGCTTTTTTCACTCTTAAAACATGTATTTTTGTTTCGTTCTCAATAAAATTTTGCGCGCCTGGGTGACCTAATATTTTTTGTAAATTTGGAAGCCTGTGTTTGCATGTTGGAAAAAATGTGCCCTCCCCCCAATTTTTTTTCTGTATCTGCCATTGTAGTGGATGTATTGGGGCACCATGATAACACCGTTGTTTTTAGTATTATGAATGCTGCTTACCTTGTCAATTTTAATTGGGCTATCACAACTTTCGTCACTACAGAAAAATGCATTCAGATTCAGACGTCATAAATCAGCGACCTATATATATTTCCACGCAATCACAAAGTTTTAGGCCACTGCAGTGAAACCGATATACGACATAACTCATCTAATAAGCTCAAGTGAATCATTTGCATTTTTATTGCCATACCTGCGCCGCTTTTAATCATTCAAAAATTGCCCTTTAGTTTAAAAAATTTTCGATAGACACAATTTATATTATCAGCGCCCCGTAATGAAACGGCATAGATGGAAAAAAAATAATTTTTTCGAATTCATTTGAGAAGAATAAAGTGTAATGCGAAGGTACGAAAAAGAGTACGGTACGGTACGAAATAAATACCGAACTTCGTACCGTACCGTACCAAGTACGAAAATTGAAAAATGAATCGTACCGTACTATCGTACCGGAAAATTCAATCGTACCGTACCGAACTTCGTACCGTACCGTACCGTACTACCAGCCTTGTTCTCTATATCGAGTTTGCCATTATCTCACTCCCGAAATTATTCTCCATTTGTACAAATCATTGATTCGACCCGTGATGGAGTATTGCTGTCACATTTGGGGCAGTGCCGCTAGCATGCTCGACCGTATTCAACGGCGTGCGATCAATATGATTGGCCCTAAATTTTCTTACGGTCTGCAAAGTTTGACACACCGCCGCAACGTTGCCTCACTATGTTCATTTTTACAGATATTATAATGGTCTTTGTTCAAGGGAGCTTTCTGCTCTCGTTCCTCCGAACAAAATTTTTAATCGGTCAACACGATTGGCTACCAATTCGCACCTATCCACTTTGGAGGTTCCACAATGTCACAGACAAATTTATGCAAGAAGCTTTTTTCCAAGAATATCTAAACTTTGGAATTTCTTGCCTTCTTACTGTTTTCTTGATCGTGTTGATCTACAAGGCTTTAAAACTAGCGTTAATAGACATCTATCAGGGATGGGGGTTCCTATTCCTGCACTTCATATAGCTCTTTGCCCTTTAGTAGCTCCAGGAGAATTTTCAAGTTTGATTCTTCTCCTGTGGCCTTGCTCTGAGCGAATTTCAATAAAAAAATCTATCCCACTTCTGACACCATGACGAGTGCTCTGTTAGGTTCGTAATTGAGTTCTTAAACGAAGGATCCATTTATTACACAGGTAATGCACAGAATAGAGAAAATATGGTGCGTGGTTGCGTCAATCGGGAATACGCTTCGAGCTATGTATCTCTGCATGTCATGCAGACATACAAGGTTCAAGGCGGGGGGGGGGGGGGGGGGGGGGGGGGGGGGGGGGGGGGAGGCTTTTGCATATCCTCTTTAACTGATTCATTCTGTGCATGGTTGGATGGAGCCGTAGAATGTGGTTACGTGACAACTGTGGGTTAGCGATATCGCGTATAACTAGGTTCAAACCCAGGACGTCAGTGATACGTAGCTTGCAGCGGATTGAGCTCCACTCATAACATTCGGAATAAGGTCTGTCAGATTTTAATTGAAAATGCCTATTTAGTTTCGTCGCTGTTTTTCATCCAACTCCATAAATGTCTGTCTAAGCATGGGCCCCGCGTGGCTCGCCACATGGTTCTCGGCTGTCCTCTCCATGTACTTATTACTATTCTGTATTATACAATAGTTACTATAATGCATGCATAATGTATATACTAACTATTATTATCCATACCGACTAGTTAGTAAGTTCATTTTGTAAGTTCACTTCTATAGTAAAAACATAAAAAAAAAACTCAAAATACAGCAAACGAACGTAAAAGGTCGGGAAAACAGACGAAATCTGCGTTAAGATTTAAACCGTGGGCGGATTGACCCCACATACACTCGTACTGCGTACTTGAAACACAAACTCACTCCCAAGCAAAATAATAAAACATAAAAATGCACTGCCTGTTTATATTTGAAACCACGACAGGTTTGCAACTTATGAAAATACAAACAAAACTTTACAACACGACGTTATCAGCAGAACAATATTTTGTTGCGGACGTACCAGTCGGTGCGAACAAATTCAAAACAAATATTGTAACACCAAGTGATCTGGAATGGAGCTTGAGTTAATATACAAATGTGAACAATAATATACCGCGGCCCATGGTAGCATTATAAAATGCACAATTGGTCTTGTATTCATTCTGCATTGGCTGTTATTGAGGACAGGTTGTAGCGTCCTTTGCAGTCCCGCGAAGAAAAGATTTATTATCTTTTTACAATTTTCCAGGACGAAAATTTACATGTTTGAAGTTAGTGCACTGAGAAATTGATGTTTCAGCAGACAGTGAGTTACTTGTGGTACTGTAATCCATTACCGTTAAGTATTGGACAATTACGGTACAGGTTCAGGGTCAATGGCGGGTGTGGCGTAGAACAATGGGTTTTATGAGAACAATGGCCGAGACCAGTTATGCTATTTTTTTTATTGAAGTTCACTCTGAGCAAGGTCGGAAGCCAGGCTCAAAAGGGACTAACTAACGGCCACCTAAAGCTAAGCAGTAAGACTGTAAGAATTAGGCTACTAAAAGATGTGGTACCAACAACTGTACGCTACATCCCAAACGGTACCTACTCTGTACTGAACCAACATGGCAAGGTGCAGTGAGGGGTATCTGCCCTGGGTAATGGTAGAACCATCTAACGTTACCACTTCTTTTCTTGTTTTTAGTCTCCTCTTATGAGACGCAGGAAATACATTAGGACTGTTTAAGCCTGTACCTACAGGGCTAGCTATTACTGATTATATTCACTTCGGCCTGCACCATAATTAGTGTTTATTTTGCCATCACTTCATTACTTTGTCATCATTATCGTTACTTTGCATGTTCTAATCAGTTAGGCCGTACCAGTACCATCAACTTTCAGACTGGTGCAACTGTATAGTCAGATATCACAGTCTTCTCTGAACCAGACCTTCTGTCTCCATTCTGAGGTACCACACGCTACAAGTATGTCACTCTTTGGAAGTTCGGGATTTTCTTCATTTGGGAGTTCGTCAACCACAGGTAAGCTTTTTATTCCGTAGGGATCTTTCCCCTTCGAATCTGCAAAAAACTTTTCTGCACAAAACTTTTTTGAATCACGACTTTTCTAACTTAGGAACTAAATTTCATTTTTATTCTGCGCTGTGTGGGAGAGGAAAGTCGAAAATAACTACAGTATGGCTTAGAGCTGGGTGGCATTAGGTATGGTATATTTTGTTCGGCATACCCCCACCAAAAATGCTGGTATGGCAAGACATTCAGCATTTTCTGCTATCAAAAACATGCTATTGTGTCGTTTTAAAAAACCCATAAGGCGCGACCTAGTTAACAAAATCAGGTGCATACCTCTAAATGCGGACAGGTTGTTGTTTCATGACATTGCAAAAGTTTAATTGAGGCATACCCGCATCTAGTCAGGAAGATCAGATATTTGTAGTTCGAAGCATATTGCCAACGCTTTACTGATTGAGCTAACCGGACACCCAACTTTTTATTTGCTGGACTTGGGTTTATAGCTCTAGGGGATCCAGGGGATGGCACCACAGGTATTGTAAAAACGTAGAAAAACAAAAAAGAAAACACCAATTTTGAATGATTCTTTAGATTGAATTACAAAAATAGCAAAGTTTTCTCACATCTCCAGCACTTGCTTTGTCACGAATGATATTGTGTATTTATACCCTTAATATGGGAATTTTTATTTTGAAAATCATCTCACGTCTCTGTCTGGGGCACACTCATTTCTTAGTGGTTAATACTTGTGTATTTTTGGCATTTCACCCTTACATGGGAGTTGCACTTCCGGCAAGCAAATACATTTTGTTGACTGATTTCATTCTTAACATGAGTATTTTGGTTTCAATCTCAAAAAATTCTCATGCGCCTCTGGCGCGCTCATTTTTTGAATTCGAATCTCATTTGAATCTCCAAAAGCTGTAGCATGGTGGTTTTGTTCAACTTGATTAGGATGTAACTGTAGGTTCTGTGAAACTGATTGTTATGCATGTCATCAAGGATTATTTTGTCAAAATCCTGGCAGAATTTTAGAAATTCTCATTTAGTCAGAACAATAGATGCCCTTTAGTTGTTTTATTTAGACTAGATGAGATGGAGAAATCCACTAAAGGCGTCTGATTTTTTTTTCTAAATTTTAATAACACTTTAATATTATTTCATTTATGACCATTCATTTAGTTATAAATACAATATACATGATTTATTTTCAGCAACAACTGGAACTCATAATCCAATGAAAGATTTTGAAGTTGCAAGCCCACCAGAAGATAGTATTAGTTGCTTGGAATTCAGTCCAACATCCAATATATTAGTGGCTGGATCATGGGCAAATGATGTAGGTTTTTCTATTTGCTTAGTATGAGTTTTTTTTTTGTAAATCATCAGAGCATAAAGAGACTCAATGAATTATTTTTTTGGGAACTAGTATATTGGCAAATTTTTTCAATTTTTTTTTTGACAAAAACGACCGAAAATATTGGTTCTCTCAAAAACTCTATGTCTATGTAGTAAAATATCTTGTATTGGACATTCCTGAATAATGGTTTCTGGAATTGCACTATCTCTCGCAAAACTTTTGTGAAATCATGCAAAAATTTTGATATATCAATTTTGCAGACAAATAGATAGATTCCCTGAGGCTTCCCTTTTGCGTATTTTTATGCAATCCACTGTGCCACTGTTAAGATTTTTATCTACTGTATGATTTCCAATGACACTATGAAAAAATTTTAGTATCATGCAGATTATGGTGAATTTAGTAAGCTTGTAATTAATTCCGTACAAAATCGATATTAATAACTCTTAAAAACATCTTTTTATAAGGAAATTCCCAAAATTTTGAATTTCAATTTTTTTAAACACTGTCTGTCATTTGTAAGATTTGTCTACAAATAGTTTTCGTTCGCTATTTGTTTAGATGAGATGTTGGCAAGTGCAGGACAATGGGCAAGCTGTTCCAAAAGTTCAACAAACTCATCAAGGCCCCATCCTAGATGTTGCATGGAATGATGTGAGTTTGAATTTAATATTTACGCAGCAACATGATATCAAAGTCTTATTCCATAAAAATTCTTCCGTTCCAGGCTTGCATGGTGCGAGTCCAAAAATAATGATTCAGCATATTTAACTACTGTATTGTACAGTAAGACTCACAGAGACTCTTTCTTTGCATCTAAAATCAATTGAACCCTTGTACATTTCTGTTGTGACCACTTACGGTAACTGCGTTGGCATGATGAAACTGCCAATAGCTACTTAAAACCTGGTAAATGACACAGGTTTAAATCCAGGCAAGGAATGGTCAACATTAATGAACAAAGAAGGCTTTAAAGAACAATACGCGTTGGTCCTGGCGAGGCACTGTAATGCACAGCCTTTGAGAATGCTCGATAACAACTCGAGGGTCCCAGGGCGAATCTTGAATTTTCGAAAAAATTTTTATTGAAAAAAATTAAAGAATTAAACATGATCTTTCAAATGGTCAATAAATAATCACTGTAGATATGTTATTTCCTGAGATAAATTTTGGAATAAGGGCGAATAGTACATTTTCATACCTAATGAAAGGGCGAAAATTGGGATTAGCCTATTTGCCAAAGAGTAAAGTTTACAATTGGATGAAAATTCTCAATATTCGCCTTTTCACTATAGCTTGTCAACTGTTCATGAGAAAATATTACTGTGCTTCGGCAAAATTATAGAGATACAATGATAAAATGAGCTGTAAACACAAACATTTTCTCAAATAACCTTAGCCATACTGAATTTTCATGCCCTACTGGAGTCGAATACAAATGTTTTTGACACTGTTCTGAATCTAATATCAGTATAACATAATTCGCTTCATTGTCAAACAACTATATATTCTAGAATGAATGCCCTGGAACTTTTCTTCAATGAGTAAAATATCACTAGCATAACTCAACAATAAAAACTATTAAACGAAACAACTTTCAAAGAAATTAGCTTAGTTAAAAGTCCTCAACTGAACTTCACGTAGTTCATAGCTCAGCCTTCACTGCAATCCTCACTTAAATCTTCACTTTCAATTTCATTCGCATTATCACTTGCATCATCTCCTTCTCTGCTACATAGAAGGTTTAGGTAAAAATGGTGATGTCGCTTGGGTATAACTCCTTGCTCACACAGTGACATTAAGTCTTGATATTTCTTTTTTGGAACTGGTATGGGTGAAGTATATGCCATTGGCAAATCATCTGGGAGAGTACTCAATGCTTTATTAAACCTTTTGGTTGTCACTATCTTTTTGAATGGCTCTGCAATTGAATAGGAATCATGTTTGTAAAAAATAGTATGCATGTGGCGTTTTTCATATCTTAACCATGTTATTCCTGTTGTCTCTTGAGAGGATTTCCAATTGACAACTTCATCATTAGTGTTTCTAATAACATTAGTAATCTTCATGCTTTTGTTAACTGATTTCCAATCCACAACAATATTTTGTTCAACGTGTGTTACATCATACGGTTTTTTTTTTTTTTTTCTAGCTAAAGATGCCACAACCTCCCATTCATAAGGCACATTGATCTCTAAGTGATTAGCTCTGGTTTCGATAGCTGCATGCATGCTGTCAACTTCCATATGAGAATGGCCAGAAACCATAAAAATGTGATCAATTGAGAGGATTGAAAGCTTAGCCACTGCATACATGCACATTGTAGCAACATATTGATTCAAATTTTGGCCACCACACTTGTCTGAGAAAAAAACAATGCTCTTAATCTCTGGGTTCTCTTTAATTTTCCTTTGAATCAGATGGAATAGGAAACTGGCCATTTCGTTTGCCCCTCTTTTCGCTGTGGTCTGGTCCCACATATAACAATATCCATCACTATTTCCTATATCATACATTGTGAAGTTGTAAGTGCTGAACTTTCGTTTATAAAATAAGGTGCTAACCTTGCCACATGGAGTATACAAAACTGCTTCTAAATCAAAGTTGAAACAGAAGAGGGAAGAATCATTTTTGGCTTGCGCTTTGAGGACATTATGTACATTTGTGAGTTCTCTCTTCAAAGACAAATGCTTTTGTATCCATTCTGGATTATCTGTTTTGTATTTTGCACAATACATGCATTGATCCTTTTTTGGTTTATGTATTGCTATGTTCATTTCATGAAACTTGCTTGCATATGTGGTATAGCTGGCAAATTTAGCTTCCGGATTTTCTTTCAGAATTTTTTGTTTGTACAAGTCATGCATTTTCTTGATAGTCAGTTGTCCGAAGTTGCTTGTATCTTGTATGTAAAGCTTTCTTGTACCCCGCCTGCAGTAATGACTTTCTAATTTTGGAAAAGAATTAAGATGATCTATTACACCTTGCCAAATCACATCATCAAGCTTATTTGAAGGGGAATGTTTACCTCTGAGATCTGGTCTTGCAAAGCCACCAATCACATTCTTGGATAGGATCGTTCTGACCATTTTTTCTCCACATTGCAAAGTTGCTAGAAAAACTTTTCTACATACTTTTACTCTCCTGGTTGATGTGCCAGTCTCCGCTTGAACATCAAGGTAGTATTCTATAGCTTTGGCTTTTCTTGAAGATTTCCCACTCTCTGGTTGCACAGTTCTATTGCTTGGTGTACGAATTGCGAGTCGATCAAGAATGAACTGTCTTCTCTGTAATTGGTCCATTGTACCCCAAAAATAGTTGTACATTCTTTCCCTTTCGCTCATGGAAACAAGATCCTTACAATTCTGCTTACATTGACAGATTTCAAAACTCATAGGTGGCACGGCTTTCATTGTATTGCCAGATGCAGTCTTGTACTCTTTTCCAGCCAGTCTCAAACGTCTTCTTACTGCTCTTGAGCTTCCTTTCCCTCTTCCTTTACATCGTTTTGTTTTCTGTGGAGTCATTACTTTTTCTTTTATGCGTCTCCACTCATGGTAAATTTTGTCGCCCGAGTATGGACAACTATCGTCACCAAAATTATGCTGACAATCACCATAATGCGATTTATAACCTTTTAAAATGGCTGGTGGAATGGCTTTTTCCATTGCCATTTCTCTTTGAGAAATGTTTATTCGGTCTACGTCCCATACAATATATGATCCTGGTGTATGTATATCAGGATCATACAACTCCCATTTTTTCACTGCATCTTCAAAACATTCAGTGATCAGATATTTCTGTTGACTTGTTTTTTTTGGAATCTCCTTGAAGAATTTGGCCTTGAAGAGAGCAGTACCATCAGCTGAACATAAAATCTTGATCTCATCATTACTGTTTGAGCGATTAATTTTCCTTTTTTTTGGTGGTTCATCATCAGAAGATAACTCGTTTTCAGACGAATCATCAGCATTACTTGGATGATACTCTGGCTCCTCATCTGAAATATCTTCAGATGATTCATCAGTGGCATCAACTTCTGAAGGTTTGTCATGAAAAGTTGTCAAGAGTTTACAGTCCACAAATCCTGTACAGCCATCATCCCATTCAACTTTTACCAGACTATCAGTTTGTGACTGGACAGTTCCATGAACTATTGGATTGGCTGCACTGTAACGATTTTCTTTCTCTTGATTTGGGTCATCGAAAAATGTTCCATTTATCATAACACGTACACCAGTTACAAAGTGTTTCTTGTTACGTTGTCTCAATTTTACAATATCGGCCATTATGGAATCAATGTTTGGTAATATTATTATTATCTATTTTTTAACCTTTATTCAAAAAACAAACTTTCATCAATCACATAAGAAAAAGTTATATCTTGTGCAATATCAAATTGTGTACAAATTTGCTGTTAGTTCTCTAACTTATGTGTTAGCTAACTGGATTAGGATTCTTAATACTCTTAGAATGATGTTTCACTAACTTAAATTTTGCAAGCCTAGATGATCAATAGTCTGACTGTGATTGTTTTTCTATGTACATGCTTGACTGTTAAATAAACTCAAGCTCAATAAAGCTCAAGTCATTCTAGTGCCTACTAAAACTAGCTACTAGAATATAGTTTTATTCAATAGGGATTACTGAGAATGATTCCACGAACTTAACATCTCAAGATGCAACCCAAGCACTCGCCCTCCCATTCAAAATAAGACTTTGCTTGACCTGCTGAAGCAAAACTTTGTTCAGGAGCCCTGGACTGCACACAATATTAAAGTTGAACTGAAACAAAACTAGCAGAAAACACCATTAGCTGCATATTTTCTTTGTGACATCACAATGGAAAAACTAAACAAAACGGCGAAAAGCTCATATCAGGCTATCTTGTGTGACAGAAAAAGGGCGGAAATTAAAAAAGTCGTATTTTCAGAAAATTTGGTTTTCAATGCAAACCAGTTACTGAATGAAAAAAAAGACCTGACTTATATCCATCTTGACAGGGAAGGAATATTTGCTACTGTAAACAGAAAAAATGTTAGAAAGGTTCGAAATCGAAAAAAATACGTTTTGCTTGATTTCTCAAAACAGCTTTTTCAGGATTCGCCCTTTTGGTCTGAGAGTGTCGAACTGCGATTCCTCTTCTCAATAAATCTCATAAATAGATAAAAATGGTGAACTTGAATATTGCACACTGTTAAATAAAGTTCATTTCAATTACGATTTCGCTGATGTACTTTTGCATAAATTTTAAGTGCAAACATGGAAGCAATCAACGTGGGTTCAAAGAGTTTTGGGCAAATAACTGATGAAGAAGTTGCGATCATAGTTGTACCTGGCTTTAACCTTATTAACTTTTTCGCTGCTGTGGAGCATCACTATATTGCAGACTGGCAGAATGTTACTCTGCTACTCAGACATATGAATAAAAATGGGCTCCATAATGTTTATTTATTACAATGCCTAACTGACATTATTCCAGCAAATAATTTTGATAATATTATTGGAAACGATTTATTTTAAATATTTTCTTAGCATGTCAGAATCGTCCCCATTCAGTTGAAATGTTTCTACTGTATCAGTTGTATATTTAAATCAATTTGTGAATAGGTACTGAGTGATGGGTAACATGGTAACATGGGCAAACTATGGCTTGTGGGTCAAATTCGGGAAGCTGATCCCTTTTATCTCGCGTGTCTGATGTTGGTAATAATTGAAATCAGTGCCTTTTACTTTGAATGGAATCATTATTCTTTTTGTTTATTTCCACAATGTCATCACAGCTACATAAGTACTGAAAACTTGTTTGGAATTTCCACTATTATCGATCCATCTGTATCATTAGCAGTTATGTACAGGCGGGGCCAGTCTACCTATTCTATAACCAGTCTTGCTATTGTCACTATGAACGGCCTTAAAGATGTGCAGTAAAACTCAATAAAGTTTGGAAAGTTTAGTGAACGTCGAATTTATGCACCTTACATTTACATGTTACTACTTATAGTTTGAAAACATAGTGCGAGGCATTGGAGTTGAATGAGCTTCAGCTGATCAAAGTGCTAATGGAAATATCAGTTACGAAGTGTGGATCTATTGCTTCCCTAAGTGGTGCCAGATTTCCCAAAATTCAAAAGACGGCGCAAAGAAGGCTGGTGTTGTCCGGCTCTACGTACATTTGTGAACAGATGTTTGGCCTAATGAACTTTTACAAATCTAGGCACAGATCTTAATTGACTGATATATATATATATACACCTAAAAATCTGTTTTGACTGTCACCACAACCTATATTACGCCAAATTTTGTTGCTTTGCTTGGCTAAAATTAAGTTGTGATCGTTTTTCATATTATAGTCTAAATGTATTCGAGTGCTCATTGTTTACTTCATTTTAGTTATACTCTCACATGGCTTGCCTGTCAAAAATTAAAAGAAATTTGGCACCTGATTCAAAAAGTGTGCCGATCCCTGAGCTAGAGTCACCTTTATCCTGTTAGCTGTATATTCTTCAATTCTGATTATATAATGTGTATGTTTGCTTGCTTTAAAATACTTATTTATATACACCTAGTCGTAGTCATATATGATGGATGTATCGTTCTTTGACAGCTCATGTCTTTATATTATGGGATAACATCAAATGATATAAGCACATGATTTAGTTACACGTAGGAACAACAATTTTATTTTCTAGACAACTAAACTAGATTGAGTCTGAAATCCCTGTAGAAATCAATACTGTTTACATATGTTGTAGTTCATAATCTAATTTAATATTTATATAATTTCAGGATGGAACCAAAGTCTTCACAGCATCTGCAGATAAAACAGCAAAAATGTGGGACTTGGGATCTAATCAATTCACTCAAGTTAGTATCTACATAGTATTAGTAATCCGGACTTTAACTGTGTAGGTATTTATAATCGTTTTTTTAGAATAGTCATATGTTAAGAAATCTTAGAAACAACTATAAAAAAAAACTGACTACTTCAGTTCTAGTTTCGTTGAATTGATATGATGTTACTGACAAAATAGCTATAACACTAGCTGCTCATGGACTAACTACACCTTGGTAGTGCGATACAAGTTTTCAGACTGGCTTAGCACATGAACACAAAATAGTGGTACTAATTAGTTTATTTTTATTTGGAAATTTATCTGTGAAGAATTGCATTGGGTTCAACACTAAAATAATTTGTTCTATACCCGGCGGCGGCAGCGTGGAAACATCTGACATTAGAATGGTGGGAGTCGTTTTGCAAATACACAGCAAAATATTTGCTGAAAGCCATGTTTTAATTATATCATTCGTTATACAAGGTACAAAAATCTTCATAGTTTCGTTAAAGACCCCAAATTAGCATTTTTCCTCTTTGTTATGTAGCGGCGTTACCTGTGACTTGATTATGTAATCAGCTGGTGGACTTACTGCAGCATTTTAAAGCTACAGCAAATTCTTTCAAGTAGAAATGTAGCCAAATTTCCCACCATCTATAATTATGGGATGATAATTTTAAGAATTTAAAGAAATTCAATATGACTTTTTTTGACCTACAAAAAGATTTTTCCCTTTTTTTTAAGATGTGTTTTTTTGGGTCATGGTCGTTACCCACTTGGTCTATACAATAGTAATGATTTATATATTTATTTTACTATTGTTAGATTTTAATATTTTAGGTTGCTCAACATGATGCTCCTGTCAAGACATGTCATTGGATAAAAGGTTCAAATTATTCGTGCTTGATGACTGGAAGTTGGGATAAAACGTTGAAGGTTCTAAATTATTTTTCATTAAATTGTAATTAGGGCTGGTAAATTGATCCGATACTTAATTTAAATGTATTATGTGACAGAATACATATTTTTTCAACGTGATTGCCTTGTTTGATGATCGACATTCATGCTGAGATTGTTTCCTTGGGGTATATGTGACAATTTTAGAGAATATTGACAATTTTTTTTCTCTTGCGCACCGATTCCAAGAAAATTGGTTCTTTCAAATCCAAAGGTTTACCAGAAGAGCAATATGTCGAGTTATTATTTAACTTGCATTTGTAGTGTTTGACAGTGACAATCGAACTAATTGACTATCACATGTTTATAATTTCAACACCTTCGATGTGAAATGTAACTAAATGTGAAAAAATAGAAAATGATCTGCATTCCAATGAGTGTTCACAAAAATTTAAATTTCATCTGAAAAAACTGATTTGCGCGTTACCCCTCTTTTCTCTAAAAAAATCTGTTGTGTGTCATCGTGTATAACTGCACAATTAACATAAAGTTATAACATGAATCAGATTGGCAGTCCGATAATCCCTATCATATGAGAAAATTAAAAATTATTGGATCGACTTATTGTAATAAAATTGTACAAAATGCTTATGAACTATCGCTACTGGCATTTCATAGCTGCACATAATGGCTTCAAAGCAATTTCATTCATTTGGAAAATATAAATAAAAATTTATACCCCCAAAAGAGGAGAAAGTATATCACTCTCACCCTGCCATAGTGATTTTTGTTATTGAAATTGATCTTTAATTTTTGTCAACATTTTATTCAGTTTTGGGATACAAGATCTCCATCACCAATAAAAACCATGAATTTGCCCGAGCGTGTTTATTGTGCGGATGTTGTAAGTTACTCCATATTATTTCTTTTTGTATGTTACATTGAAGATGCAAGTAATGAGATTTCTGGAATGCCCTTTTTGAATTAGGATTTCACAATTCTAGTTTAGCAAGAAATACAGATTATGAAATTTAACTTTCAATATGTTTTATATTTACAAGAAGGCTTGAAATTACAAAAATAAAGTGTGAACTTGTATTCAGCTCCCATAGTTTAGTTTAGATTCAAAGCATAATGTTCTTTTCATAAAAAATGTTACAAACATAAGTCATGCCTTATTTTTCGTTTCTTATAGCTAGTTCCCATACACACCTCTACCACATTTGAAAAAGTAAATTTTAAATTATCACTTAATATTATTAACTTGCATATGCATATTTAGGCAATGTATTTGTAGGTTTTGTTCTCAAATCCATGGGTGCAAACAAGGATTCTTGTACCCGAGTACAACATACTCATGTATTCATGTATTTCAGAAATGACAATTTTGTGTAGAAATACCCTCGTTTTGAGATTCCTGTAAATTTTTTTGCTTGAGTACAGACGAGAGTAAGGCTTTCACTTAATCTCAAATGTGTACTTCTTCTGTAATTTATTTAGGTATATCCAATGGCAATGGTGAGTTGTGCTGATAAAAAATTATTTTGTTATAAACTGGAAAATGGCCCTGAAGAATATCAGAAGGTTGATTCACCACTGAAATATCAGGTAATACTACAAACATTTTCATAGGTTTCACATCTAGTCAGTCAAATATAATAAAAATAAAACTTCTAACAGGTCCAAACCACCGTTGCTTCTTCATGTCTGGCGCAATCCGTCTGTAAAATATCATGAACAAGACTTTTGACCAATGAATGTAACCTTTCGTATGAAATTCCATGATAGAGGTTCCTCCAGCAATGCTTCTAAGGTCATAAAATCGGGCATACACCTATTATGATTTCACCGCATAGTGTATCGATGTAAGAATAATCGAAACACGAAAAAAATTTAATCAGAATTTTAGAATACCTGACAATTTTGATATTGACATTTTTGTTACCAAAAATGTTTGCTCTGACTGCAACATGAAATCATTTTTACAGCATCGATGTATAAGTATATTTAAAGACAAACAAAATCGGCCTGTAGGATTTGCTCTTGGCAGTATAGAGGGACGTGTTGCAATTCATTATATCCAACCAACTAATCCGTGAGTACAGTTTGTGCATAGTCTTTACAATGTTTTTTTTCTTTATTATTACCTCATTACCCATTTTTTCAATCACTACAGAGTTTGAAATTAATTATTCTTGTAGACTACCGGTACATGAAACGATTTCAGCCTACTCTACTTTGTTATGTAACTTCGCAATTAATGGTTGTACTCTTGTAAGAGTAAAAGCATTTTTGTCGCTCTGGTATTTTTAAAATCTGTGCATGCTTCTTTTAAACAAAATATGTAAATGGATTGAAGCCAAAAATCAATAGGTTAATTACTACCTACTTGGTTACTCTCCTGTTTACGGTAATAAAACATGCTTGGACTCCTGATTTTTCCTTTGTTAGATTTTCCTCAAGTTTTTTATTATCCCACGTCCTAGTCTTAATTATAATGCAATACTTCGTGAGATGGGGGAGCTCACATATTCCACTCAAGGCATTATCTGTTTGTCGTTAATTCAATATTTGTGAGAAGCTAGTATTATCAATCATTTCTCTGTCAAATATTTTTTAGTTTGACTACCCGTATATTTATTAAATTTCTGAATGTCATCGAATATTCAATTAATCTTTATTATATCTTTACGGATCTATGCCCATTTTATTCACCAAGTTGACTATCATTTGTTTGATGCAAAATTGTGTTTAAGATGACATAAAAATATGTGCTGGGATCTATTTTTTGACGACACTATTGGATTACACATGGAAGAAGAATAAATACTCATATTAAGAGGGGTTCTGGCATAGAGAAAAATTTCAGAATAATTCACATGTGTGTTTAACATTCATTCTTTCAGGCGAGACAACTTCACATTCAAATGCCACAGATCAGCTAATGCATCTTCATCAACGCCACAAGATATCTATGCAGTGAGTCATTGTATTGTGCACATTATTATATCAGATTTCAAAGTTCATTCCACGTTTGATGTAGAGATTTTTTCAATAAATCGATGCATTGGAGATTGCAGTTTTCTAGATGTGTTGCTTAAGTATTTTCTCTTCTACTTGATATTAGTACACAGCGATTTTATGAAAGCTTTTGCAAGTTGGTAGAACTTTAGGGAATGCGGTTCAAGCTGCCTATCTGTTATTGCCTGTGGTAGAGGTGGAATCTCGAATCCAGTAGCGAATGATAATTTGTGTGAGGATTGCTGGAGATCTCACCAGGGCATCCAATGATGGTGCATATACTGCTAATTTCGGCTTCGTTGAACCTTGTTGTACAATGTTAATACAGAGAGAAAATAAGTCATTCGTGAGCAACGCATGGTTAGGCTACATATTCCAGGATAAAAATGATATGGTAATACCATCCCAATACCAACAACTCTTTAAATTTCAGGTTAATGGTATTTCTTTCAATCCTGCGTATGGTACCCTAAGTACTGTTGGTTCAGATGGAAGATATAGTTTCTGGGATAAAGACGCCAGGACAAAATTAAAAGGATCTGAGCAGCTCGATCAACCAATATCATGTTGTGCTATCAATTTCAATGGTCAAATATTTGCATATGCTGCCAGTTATGACTGGTCAAAGGTATTATTTTCCTGCAGTTGTTTTTTATGTCTGTATTATACTATGTTTCTTTTGTCTATATTATACTATGCTTTAAAGTTGTGTTTTTAGTCAAAACTGCAACAATTATTGATTTATAAGCTAAGCTACATTAGGAAATTCTAGTTAATAATAAATTCATCAAATTGTGATCCATCAGTGCAAACAATATACTTTCACATAGTTAGTGTGACTTGGATTTTTTGATGGTTGCTGCTGGCAATGCTTTCACCTAGTATGTACAACTCAAACCCTTAGATATTAAAATACTAGTTTTCTTCTAATTTGCTTTTTATTTTCGTGTTTCAGGGTCATGAGTATTATAATCCACAAACTAAATCGTATATCTTCCTGAGGAATTGTACTGATGAAATGAAACCTAGAAAAGCAAAGTGATCTTCATTGTATGGATTTATTCAATCCTTGTGTTTTGAACTGGCGAATGATGATGCTTTCTGCATTCCGTTGAAATTTTCTGTAAATTCAAGGTAGACATATTCTTCCCAGATATAAAATTTAAATTACATAATAACTTTAATTCCCTGAAGCCATGTGTGCACAATGAACACTACATAAAAATGCAGAGGAATGGGCACTTATTTCAATATTGGCATTTTTCTGGGCAATATCACTATGATGCCAGTGATGATTGATTATGTCTGCTGTGCTCTTTTAGATCTACGCTGAGTTCTTACATAATCCGCCTAGGACTAATTGTTTCACCTGATGCCACTGTCCAAGTATTCTTCTGACATTCGAGTTGCATTACACAAGTGTATTTGTTTATTATTTAAAATATGTGTGGAATCTTTGTTCAAAAAACTGTCCTGAAGTCAGCTTTGTTGTGTTTGTATTCTTTGTGTTAAAATTTTTCTCTGCATCTTCTTGTTGAATCTCGTTTAATATGCAGTGATTGTTAGCAGCCAGAAAATATGCTGTTGATCGTCTGATAAAATTTGGCTTGGCTGGATGATTTCTTGCAACTACTCTGTGTTTCTTAAAGTATATATTAAAAAGTTACGAATCAATATGGTAGTCAAAATATATAGAAATGACCAGTTTGAGTATTATGTTCAATACTTTGTTTGAAAAAGACAATGCCATGGCCCATGTGTACATGTACATTAGTGATGGCAACCTAGTTTTTATTTAAACCAGGTGCAGAACTAAACAATTAATTATTGGTAATAAAACTGGTTGAAGTATTTCTAGGTAACCTAGTTTCTGTTCCGATACCAAGGAATACTTCGGGTGAAAAGAATAATCATTTTTTCGGTTGATGGGTTCGCAATTACAGAATGGTTTAATTCAAAACTGTTTTCCTGATTGATGGGAGATTATGTAAAGGTGATCTGGATATAAAATCTCAACTTTCACCTGAAATTGCTAACACCAATGTGCATAGTCATTGTAACCTAACAGTGGCAAATTGGTTAGAATATCACGCATTGAGCTCGTCATTTTATAGACAGCGTTGAAAAACGAATGAATTTCTGCTAAAAATGTAATGGTGAAAACTGAAAATATTTTGCCACTGAAATTCCAGAAATCTTGTTATCAAACATTTGTACAGCAAATTGAATCGTGAACTTCAAACTATTAGCAAACCAATTTTATAACAAACTTGCAATTCCATTTTTCTATTTTTGATCCTAATCAATCTAGATAATAAAGGTATTCTTACCACAGTTTTTATTTTGCCACCTGTAACCATCTCCATCTCCTCGCCACAAATTAACAATATCCCGTTCTCAATCGATTCAATATCCACGTATTCTTTTTGTTTATTTTGAATCTGAAAAAAATGCACAGTGTTATTTTTTATTGAAATCCATTCCAGAGAAAGGTCTAAAGCAGTGCTAAAAATGAACCAAAAAAACGAAACTTGTATGGTAAATAGCTGCTAAATAGTTCCCTTTATCAACAAAGTCCATGTGCACGGGAAATGAAAGAAATGTTGAGCCAAAATCTACACTCCTGATTCGGGACTAGCGTTTTTGCACGGAAGGTAATGGTTCGCCATCATATGGTTAAGTCATATCGGCTCTTCCTTCCCATAGGATAAAAATAAATCTTTTCACATTTCCACATTTAAAACAATAATAGAACCTAGATTAAAAACCAGGCGACTTGGGTCATCGTCGCTTTGTTGCATTTGAGACGTATTTAATTGATTTGAGAATTGAAATCACCCTGTATTCTGTTTCAAAAACCTTTTCACAATGAATATCAAGTATTTGGTTAAAACATTGGGCAAATCAAATATCCGTAAAACTAAGTATAAGTACTTTGAAAATAAACTAGATAAACTCGTTCTTTTTACCTATGATTGTCAACACTAGTGAGATAGCTATGAAATATCACTGAGTAGAACAAACTACTACATGCATACCTACCTGAAAACCGTTTATGTGATTGAAAAGTAGAAGCGTGAGTGTTCCAAAATCCTTGTGTTCCGGGAACCGAATTGTGTTCTCTTCAAAAGCACCAACACTCGCTGAATATTTCAAGAACTTGAGTGATGTATTATTGCCTTCTCTATTGGCCAAGTTGTGAAGCTTGCACAGTTTGGTATCGTCCTGGTAAAAATTATAGTCTACGACATTCTTATAAGCTTTGGAAACGCAAATCATCAGGTACGACATTCATGGTTCATACGTACCTTTATGTCCATACCCCAAGGTCATCGATATCGTCATCAACATTAAAAGGTATCGTTAAACTCCGTAACTTGGGAAGTGATAGATCGTTTAACCATCGCTCAAGACAGATATCGGCAATCACTGCACTTTATTATAGCGATTCAGTTCCGCTTAGAGTGTAGTTGCCGGTACATTTTGTTGAAACTCTTCGACATCAAAGTGGCCTTTAGATGGTTCTTTATTTATGCCTCCGTCCATACAGCGAATTTCAATTATAAAAAAGCGCCGTGAGCCATGTTGAAACCAACTACCATATATTTTTCGGAGAATTCGCCGGGGCAATTCTGAAGTCCGCGCCTGAACCTGAAATTTATCACAAAAATTTCCCACCTTCAGTTTCATTCCTAATCCTAATGCTCTGAGAACGATAAAACAAATTTCTTTGCATTTTTCTTGGAAGATGCTCGTCTTCTCCGCGAATCCGTTGGTACGGGGCCACATCTTACTTTTAGAACACATCAAACGTAACCATTCAACTTCGTTCGCTCCAGTAATCGCTTTTTGCATTGACCTGAATAATGACGCTACAGATATTAGAAATAGAGGATTGTTCTTTCGGGAGGATAAGTGGGTTCAAGAATCTTCAACTCGGCATTGGAAAAAATGACCATTTATACGCTATTTAGGCACGACCTTTAGATCGCTTAGAACTAATGAATCCTAACAATATCCCGCAATATTCTTGGAAATCAGCCTCAAGCCTTAGGTCAACATTATATAATTTATACCAAAGAATTACCTTTCGCCGTACCGGACTTCAGTCCCTTCCGTATTATGTCTTGTTTTCTCATCCTTTGTTGTTGAGAAGAAATCTTCGGTAACTTTATTGATATCATCAAGATCTTCACTTAAAAAAGGCAGGGGGTGTTACGTAGTGGGTTTTGTTTTGGTCTGTCTTGTATTCATATTTGTACAAAATCATTACTCTCTAGCCACCCAGATCCTTAGTTCCGAACGAAATAAAAAGAGCTATCTTTAAAAATATTTAAAACTTGAGCAGAAAATCTTCCCACAATTTAAGACGATTTTTATTGAAATGCCCTTAAGTGAATGCCTACCTTGTTATGCAGGTGTTTATCAGATAACAATACCCGGTACCTGACAATGCATGATATAGCTCCTCGCCAATACCTGCGAGTATTTCTTGACTAAGATCGCTTGACTTTTTTGAATCCGCCACAGTAAAATTTATTTTCGAAATAGACATCATAAGTTATACGATGTCTCCAAATGTGATGATGTGTGAACGCGTTTGTCGGAAACGTATAACAAAACACACCGGATAGAATTAGATAATCAATTCCACTTCCCAGTTTGCTGCTTTAACATCCGTTACTCCATATAACTTGGCATAGATGATATGTATAATTAGCTTTCCGAGTATTGGAAACTTGTTTACTTTTCATAAATCTATACTAAAGTTTACGATTCACTGTGTGAAAGCTAATTAGGATGAAACTGCCTCGGGCAGTAATGAATGGGTCATGAACCTATGCGGAAATTATTAAATACCCTACAACTACATCGTCGATCTCTGGTTTGCTGTCTGTAGCTACATTCTCTTCGCATAATACTTCAAAAAAGTTACTATTGACCCTTGATTGGTTTAATTCAGCATTTATGCATGTGGGATTTGAATATACACTGAACCTAAAAGAATCCACGATTATTAAATAATTTGTTCTTCAAAAACTACCGCATGCATCAATTATTTGGGATAACACAATAATAACCGTATTCAAAATTGCACGGACACTTTCTGTATTGGATTTTTGCTCTGCATTTTGCTCAGACGGATATTTAAATTTGAAATAAAAATCTTAGTCAGTGGCGTATTCAGCAAATTTGACAAATTTCTAGGATCCTAGGATCATGTAGGATCAAATCTCTGGAAATGGGGTTTTAATTGTGTATCGCTATTTGCGCCGGTTGCTCCACTATACGATATACCGGGATTTACGCTTGGAAAAACGAGTCAGCTGCCTGCTGTTACACGAAAGAGCGTGGCGAAATATTGACAAATGAATATTTTGAATAAATGAATGGTAAAATCACGATTTAGGTTTGAAAGTGCGCAAAAATTTTAAACAACCAGTTATAATGTAACGCAGCACCATAAACTTTTCGGCACCAGGGAAACTGATACAAAAAGAAAAATGTGATATTGTCATCCACCATTAGCTTTAATATTTAATAAAATCTGCATGGCTTTAATCTTAACGGGTTGTTTGGAATGGTTTGAAGTTGATTTGAAGGGCACGTGAAATCATGGATGCGCGCAGGTCTAATATTATATGTAAAACTACTAAATTGTTCCGAACACAAAATGCGTTAAGCATTACGTCCGCCAAGTAACCTATTCCTAACTATTTCAATGAATGCTATCTGGTACACATAATAACCTAAATATCACTTGTGCGTCTCTCACATTTACAAAGGAAAAATAACAATTCACCGTTTTTTTCTTTTAATTATTTTATCGTAGGTTCAGGCTCTTGACTACCACTTCTGCTGCCAACTCCATTGTCCCGTATCGACTATTTCGTAACAGGGTAGTTGATATAAAACTAGCTGTGTGCATTGGAAACTAGCAACTCCACCATGAACATAAACAATGCATATGGATAAAAATCTGATTGCTTTATGTACAGAAATGAAATAACAGACATTGCTACAATGATTAAGTTTTTCAAAATATAGGTATGCAATATGAAGTTCATATCATCTTTACTTTTTTAATATTGCTCAGCAAGTACACCGTGCTATATACACTATGTTATTGCTAACGTGTTACTTGAAACATTTCATACTTTCTCTTCTTTGATTAACTCGTTGTTGGTGGGAACAATCGTATGTTTTGTAACAAATGAATTCATGCTGCTGGCATCATCGCGATTTTTATCTTTTGCTCCACTATGCGATATGCCGGAAGATTTTCGCCTGAAAAAGAAGAAGGGATAGCTAGTGAACAAGCGTTGAAAGGTCGTCCATCTTCGAATAAATTTATAAGTATTTGAGCTAATTTTGTGTGAATTGAGCTTTTATTTCCTTTCCGCTGCAGTTTAATTTCAAAATGTGAATTTTAGTGACATCATTTGATGAAGCTTTCAGAACTCCTCGTTTTACATTCACCTCCCTCTCAATCACACTGAGGTCGAATCTTCGGCATGATACAGTTCAAGTTATGATTGATTTAAACTTGAGGAAGACAATTCTCAGTCTTACCTCATTTTCATTGATGCCCCAGGTGTGTAATCTCCGCTGTGACTAAGAATACTCTGTCGAATACCTTTCCTTGCTTTGCCTACCGCGATTCCCCATCGTCTACGAAAGTTTGTCCCGAGAAACGTATAAAAGAAGGGATTTATCGCACTAGAAATAAAACATGGAAATTAGTAGATCAAGGGTGAAATTCTAAGTATCTTAGGCCTATGTAAAAATCAATCGCATGGCACGTGATTCATCCCAATCAGAAATAATTTTTCTTTGTCAAACATAGGCTAAGCCACTTACTTAATTAATAAAAATGATGGGACAAACTTTTTTCTGACTGGGAATATACAGTTTCTTTTTTAGTTTAATCTTAGATACCATTAGAATGGTATATAAGGTTCAACAAAGCGAAATATCCCCGAGTAGAATTGAAATGATAAAACAGACTGAAAAGTTTTCATGACCCACAGGCCGGTCTGGAAAAGATGACAGTCAAGCGACTTGCATGTACTCAATTAATTACTCACAAGAGGCTAATCAAGTCAGATATTCACACGGGAAAAAATAAAATTTCAAATTTTTCAAGAGCCGAGAAAATTAAAATTTCAGATTTATTAACAGCCGAATGAAGTACGAGAGTATGTTCTCAGCCAGCTGACCTGGCAGCAATTTCCCATTTTGCATTACAATGAAACCACACGTTTCCAAAGGCTTCATTGAGCTCCGGGTACACTTGGAATTAGCATTATATAATCTCGTGCGCGCCATGGCTTCCACACTGACCCAGGGAGAAGAAATTTGCGCGTAAGTGGTAAGGAATTGACAACCGCAAAGTATATGAATTTGATAATGTTAAATTGCCAATACGCGCCATATATATATTTATTCATAAATTAGTACTAGAGATAGAAAGTTAAATTATACCGATAGGATGCCACATTAAGGTTTAATCTTCAAAACGATTTGAATGTAATCGTGTTGGATTTGAATACTCATTTCTGTGATGCGACATGATATGATTTTTCCAATTTTAGTTTGTTAAAAGGAGGCGCATATGGACTGGCAACGTTATCCTTTGGTGACTATTGTTGACTGGTTTAACGAAAATCTAATTCAAAGGGCTTAATTCGATATGGTGGGGAAATGACCAATATTCAAAATCGTTCATTTAATTTTAGAAGTAGAATCATGTTCGGAAAGATTCGATTCGAAAGTATACTAGATCTGTCGGAAAGTGGGCTTTATTTTACCACTATACTAACGACAAGAAAACATTGTTCCACGGGCGATGTTGAACGGCCGAAAAAAGAGAATTCCAGTACCAGTTCCCTACTGATTTTTGCAGATTACTTACCTGTTAGAATAAGCCAAAACAATTGTAAAGTTAGAAATATTTTCGCAAGCTCGTGCAAACAATCTGACGTCATTTAGTCTGGCAAGATGAAAAGCGTGGTATGGAAGCCAACATATGATAAATGCTGATACTAGTGCAGTGACCATGATTGTTACTCTTTTCCTTGTTTTGTTGGATTTCTGAGACTTGGTACCTTGTAAAAATATAATAATATATTGCACATGGTGAATAAACCTGTCACCACTACTGCAGGGAAGTGAACACGTAAATTCGCAAAAAATAATACACTTTTCAATTTTTTTTTCGAGAATTGAATACATGGGTATCAATTGACTCATATCGTATTTTTCCTTCCATTCTGAACCCTCCAGATATTGAGTATTATGTTTCATTATTTTGATTATTATTGTATCATTTCTCTCTACCCACTGATGAATGAACATAAATTTTGATTTCCGCAACTATGAGTTTAGAAGTCATTACTTGAGGAAGTGTTTAACTTGGAGAAATACTTTAGATAATTGAATTGTTACGTCACAATAAGGTACCGAAACGTGAAATTACTATCAGATGTACACAGAGAAGTCCCAAGGCACCGTAAAACGCGTGCTTCAGCAACGATGCTGAATTAGGCTAATATTGGCGAATTGAATTGCTTTTGAAGCATCGGCGCCCCTGTTTGAAAATTTCACAATATATTCAAGGACTGACCTATTGGCTACAGACTTCTTATCTTATTTGACCCAAACCTTGTTTTTTTTTTTTTTTTAATTGGCCCTGCTTGAAGAATTTGCATGGCCATTTTCTGCTGCTATGTCCAAATATTCTAGTGCCTGAATCGTATTTTATTTCTGATACTTATGGTAGCGACGCTATTTCGAGCGAGGGTGCGAGAAATATCATACCAAATGTCACTTCAAGTACTCGTCTATGCTTCAGAATACGGGCATAATAGCCTGGCAAAGGATGCATGTTTTATATTTTAAAAAGAATTTCATTCGCAAGGAACCAAAAATAAAGAGTGGAAGTCACCAATGAAAAAGTTCTGCGCCTAGTTGCAATATACGCTCAGAAGCATACCTTTAATATCATGTCAATGAAATCAATACATATAAGTAGGTTCTGAATTGTGAAAAACACTCACATTATGTGGAATGTCGATGATCACGTCGGTTTAATTAATTAAGGACCTTTGATACTAAATCACCGCGCTTTGGGGAATTAATTAGTGACTTCAGTATAAGAAATATTCAATGCAAAATGTCGTTGAAATTTTTCCCGTCGAGGATGCGAACATTCACCAACGATATTACATCAGTAGTTTCGTGTTTCACTTGAAAATCATTTGAATTTGTATATTTGTCAAAGACAGGAAATCGTTGAGTTAGATCATACTGACGACATTAATGATATTCAATACAAGATGCAGCGTGTTAAGAAACGGAAACAACAGTTGCTTAAAAATTATATTCAACTGTGAAAGTACAAGCATGGAATCAAAAACAATTCGATAATATCTGTGGTCGAACATTTATATATGAAAATATAGGGGAATTTTTTAATTCGACGAAGACGTGAATGTTTATATAAATGATGTACTATATTCTTCTTTAGCCTTTCGTCATACGACCATTGAAAAACCATTGAAAAATGTTATTTTGCTCTCTACTACTGATTTATATTTCTCATATCAAAGACTGGCACAGGTTCGAAGGTTGCGGTCACACTATAGAAGCTCTAAATTGAACGATACTAATACGCTATAACGATCATTTTCCCCTAATTTTTATGTTTAAATGTTTCTAAAATTTCCGATAGGGTTGTTAACGATCGTTACCAGTCACGTCACCAACCCCTCTCAATGTTTCTTGTGGAAAATACCGACAAAGTCATCATGCGCGGAAAATAAGGACAATGAATATGTACAAACATATGTGTGAACAGATATATATGTCAGCAATTTGCCGATACCGCTGTCTCAGCCGAGTTACCGTTTCCAGTTTACACTACCAATTCAGAAAATTTTTATAGGAAAGTATTAACGTAGAAAAAAACAAAATGGGATTTAGTTGACAGAACTGATGAAAAAACTAGCCTTTATCATAAGCATCTCATACTGTGTCTAATCTGATATTAATTGTACACATCGCAGACGTTTTCAGGGGCAGTTTTTTAATTTCAAAGAAAATCGTTCCTCTTTTATAAATTGAACTTACTCACCTATCACCATCGGTTTCAATATTCTTCTTATTATGAGAGCATATGACAGGCATATGACAAGTAGTGGAACAACAAATGCAAGAACAAAGTTACAAACAATCCATGTTTTAAAATACTGAGAATAATGCGGTTTTGCAAAACTGCATACCGTATCATCGCTCAGTACGTTGCTAATATATCTGAAAAATAAAATTTCAGGATAGTTGAGATCTAATTCTATGCAAGTAAATATGATACCAGCGTAGTAAGTAGGCAAAGTAGCAGTCTGAGGGAGTTCATTAACATAGTACAGATTGAAACCGAGGAAGCGAACTTCACTCTAAGAAATGGCGGAACGATCAGATAGGATGTATCAGTGACTGTTTACCAGTTGGTTCTATACGATATTCCAAGAATTAAATATGAAATGAACGACATTGTAAGAAAAATGCAGTAAAATCTCACATTTTTTGCCAGTAAATTGACTCCATGATACTGATATAAAACTATAAAATTGTATGTTTTTGCCCAAAATGTGGCGTTAATCTCACCAACACGGCGGTTTGGAATTTCGGAAATAGCAATTGCTGACAATGAATGGTAAATTTACTGCATATTTGGTACAATGTGCTCTAGGCTAACTAACATTCTACACAGAAATGAGGCGCTATTTTTTATTATGATAATGCTTCAGTTCATAATTACTGCTGTATCTTTCGTTGTACAATCTAGTGAATTCAAAATTTCACGCTACAAAAATTATTTAGAAGCTACGTGGATTAAATACTTTTCGAATACATTGAATTTTAAATTTCAACGAATTAAAGATTGTGCTAAACGCGAAGTTATTATTTTTTGAATCAAATTGGATGAGCCTAAAGTCAATCAACCAAAATTTTTAGGCCGTGTATGTTTTCTAAAGATTATATAATAAACATCTTACTCGTTGTAGTCAAACGAAGAATTTGCTCTGTGAATTGAAAAAAAGAAAGTTTGAACTACTGGCCAAATAGGGAATAAAAATTTATAAATAAAAAGAAAAATTATCGAATTAAAACACGTTTTGAATTCGAGCAATGCGTAGGCGGGAAGCAGTGTCTAAACGGAATCAGCTGATTATAAATTGTCGTACCAGCAACTGCACTCTATGCGAAAAACATCCCGAGGAATAATGAAATGTCGTAGCAGAGTAGTATCTTACTCGGTCGAAAGTAAAATTACCTTCCACTACTTTCTTTAAGTCGTCTCTTATTGCACACAAGAAATGCGACAATTCTAAAACCCGCTGCTACATAATTCAGTAAATTAAATCAGGATATACAGAAAGCTATCTGCAATTTGACATTCTAATTTTAAGCAAGTAATCGAATCAAATTATTTGAAAGTTGAAAATATTTCGGTTCACTCAATCACGGTGATTGCAGATTTGTTTCGATTATCTTTCTATCTAGTATTTAGAACCTAAAAAGGGGGAAAAAAATTTGAAAGTGTGGTCCAACATTGACGTAATATTTTGCGGAATATTTTACCTAACGAATAGCGTATTTTCTGATTTCCTACGTTTTAATGCACTTAAACGACCATTAATACTAAAAAAAGAATCTCACCCGTAATCGGTATCATCATAATCTCCAGAATAATCTGCGCTGTTAATAAATGAATAAAAGCTTTAACTTAGCTTTAATATCAGGAATGCTAAAAGTTCAGGGGCACCGAAACAGGGTAATTAAAACCACGAGAACGAGAGTGCGATGTGTTGATTGATCTTGAACACAGTAAAGGTATGCAAAAATCATAAAATTGTTAGTTGGAATATTATTTTTATATGGCAACTTTTCGCCTATAACTTCGAGGTCTAAAACTAATAAGTGATAAATGAAGTTTTTTTTGTTTTGTTGACAATATTTTTCTCTTTATCGATATTCAATCATTTTTGAAATCGGGGGCACCTTTTTATTTGGAAACTTTCGTCAAAACTGGTGTATATGGTGTAAAATAGACATCAAAGCTGTTCAAAAGCGTCAATACCTTCCGTAGTCGTCTATATTTGATATATTATTCATATTCAGATAGTTCGTGATATTTTCCGAAAGTTGTTCATTGCCACCTGCAAAAATAAGATAAAAATTTGAAAAAAACAGCCTGAATTGTCTTTCTTGATTGGGTAAAAATTTTATCGATGTGAAGTAAAAAGTTGACATAAGCGTAGTGCGATAGAAGAGCGATTTATAATTTTTTTGATATTGCTCTGTTGAATACATATTTAAACTGATTCGTCTAGAAATTATCGGTATCAAATTATTATTATTATATTAGTAATTGACATTAGTTTCGCGATCGACTCTCATCTTGACTGTATACAACCTTCACATGAAAGTCCAAATGTGAAATAGCTTACCTGGGAAGAAGATATGACAGTCGCATTCCTTCACTTCTGCATAAATCAAAATATTGATGACACTCGAAAACGCCAGAATCCATAAACATGAGCTAATAATGAATGCAGCTCGTTTTGTCCGAATTTTTGCAACTTTTTGATTCATTGCAAAGTTGATTGCGAGGTATCGATCAACTGACATGATTGTTAAAAACATGATAGACGAATAATAGTTGAGCATTCTGAAAACAAATTTAACAGTTTATTAATGCAGTTTTTGAGTAATCTATGTTTCTTAATCCTTTTTTTTTTGATAATAGATATAGGATAAATCCATGTTTTCTACGTGAGTAAATTTCATCTCTTTTATTTGAAATGTAGAGATTTATTTTTTCTTTGCTTAATAAAAGGCAAAAATTGTGATATATAATATCTAGTTTGCTGCATTGACGTCCACGTATAACATCACGAGAACCTCTCGTAAGATTGGCTCTTCGAATAATGTTTGTCTGAAGAAGTTTAATAATGAGAAAAATATTGAATTCTGGACAGTAATGTACCGGTTTAAAAGTTTCAAAATATTCTGCTTTGATAAATCATATTTTGCTATGGAACAACTCATTATAATTTTCTATATTTATGTTATTGTTTTAGCAATAAAACAATGTTTGTATCTGATATAATTTTGCTTATATTATTTCTCGTTGTTTTCCCCATCTGAGCAATTCTTTTGTTCAAGCATGAGCCACTGATAGACCGCGCGTCAACGGCGCGATCCATCAGTGGCCCATGCTCAACAAAAGATATTTTGATAAAGTTTCTGATTGGGTTGGCCCGTGTTACCACGTTCGTTCTCAAAAAAGTAAAACATGGCAAATACATTGTTAATCCCCGACTTTAATCAGCAAAACGAGAATAAGTTCGATTCATTTTTATACATACTTGATTCCTTCAGATAATTTGCACCATAATGTTCCGTACGTCCACTGACCAATAACCATGGTTCGAGCTTGAAATGGGAGTTGGAATAAAAATATAAAATCTGCGATCGCAAGTTGAAGGACGTAGATGTTTGTTACAGATTTAGTGTATTCTCTGAAACAAATAAAAGTTGACTACAGCGTGGTGCAATGTTATCACGATCGCAGTTTTCTATTAACATCATTTGATACGAAGTTTTGCCAGCTACATTTTTATTTTGAGCAATAAACGCCAATATGAAGATTTGCTCCACTGAGCAATATTGATGCACAGACGTGAAACATGTAATTTCATTTTTTTTATCATTAATGTGTTCGATAAAAGCAAACGTCTTATCAAAAATCGAACATAAAATTTTTCAATCTAGAAATTTCATAAACTGATCTCTGTAGTTGAGGGAATGTCCTCGATATTATATTCATACTGTATTTCAAATTTTATGTATATTACTTAATACTTATTTTTTATATTTAAGATTTTGCAGTTGTTTAAATTACAAAGATTTTAGTGGGCAAACCGTTCACTCACAGTTTGTAGTGTAGCGCAAACGTTGTTTTGTTGAGCACGAGGAGCAAGTGATAACTCAGCAGACCATAACATATAGAAAATTTACAATATGACCATTTTACAATTAAGGGAATTTGAACATTCATTGCATTTAAAATAAATACGAACCTTAAAACAGTAACGATAAAAATAACGATCGTATTTGCAAACAATCCAACTGCTGCAATGAGCGTGATGAACACTGGTATTGCTACTGGAACCATAGGGCGGCATTCAAAATCATCTTCTTCCCACCATTTAGCAACATTCTTTTGAGAATCCACAGGATCCATTACTAAATTAAAATATACTAATCAGACTCCGGTTTGAGGTACCTCAACCTATGAAACTGTTCACATATTTCAGATTTTTTGTCGGAATTCTATTTTGAAAAATCCATCAAAACCAATAGGCCTTTACGTGTGGGCTTCAGAATAGCTCTAACGTATTTTCCGCTTGCCGCAAATGGCGAAAGATTATGAAGAAGTGGTAAATAGTATTATCATCCCCAGAAGCAGATACCACTAACTGCATCTTAATATATCGATTATTTTTGTTTGTATTTAGTTTCAGAATCAGAAATATGAACGTTTGTAGAATTTCGCTACTGATTTTAAAACATCTTTGCCACACACAAGGCAATTTTATTACAATGCTTTTATTTCGAATGTATCCAGTGAAATACTTGCCTAGTTTGTCGACGTCTTCCACTATTCTAAATTATTTTATTAAAAAACGATTCGCCAATACAAGATTTCGCATGACATTTATATTATGTTACGTTTGGCTACTGATAGAACGCGCGGCCCGGCCGCCTTTGACTCTGTCCCACCAAAACAAATTTTAATGTTAAATTTCTGTCAAGCTTACCTCAAAATTTGTGAATTTCTGGAGTCCAAAGGGAATTCGTCGACGAACTGCACACAATGTCAGCATAAATTTACACGACAAAGCAAAAAGAATCATGTAATGAATTATTTCCTGTATTTGAATTATAGTTTTAAGATCGAGGTCATTTTTCAAGTCATCAAAATATTTTTATAACTAACCTCACTTCAAAATTACTTGTGTGAAGACGGCAAAATATAAAGATAGCACAAAACGTTCACGGATCAGTTTTTTCTTACACAATCGTGATAAGGATCAATGCCATTAAACTACTGTATCTACCGACGTGCTTTACAACTACATCATTCAAAACCTTGCACGTCATTCCTGTAAGCATTACCACACTTCTTATCGCTTTAATGAAAAAGAATATCTTGATACCTTTCATTATGTACATTTCGTGCTTTCCAGCAGTTTAAAACAACAAAGCAGTTTAATGTGCTGGAGAGTAGAAGGCCTTTTTCAATCCAAATGAGTGAAAATAAAAAATCATCTTCTCACTAATACGGAATTTGTTGCAAAAAGTTCCGTACTGACTTCCTAAAGGTGCTACAATATCTCGTGAGATATAAGAAGGACTTTCATCACAATTTTCTTGTTGAAATGATTACGATGGAAAATAAACATACCGACTATAATATCCGTTCGCTTTTGGTCCGCAACTACATTCTATCATTGGTGAATTTGCTCTACATTGTGCTTTTACCTAGTATACAACATTGGCATCTGCAGGGAACCAACCTTCTTGTTAAGTTTGATGGTCGCCAAACAACTTAATAATAATAAACTTATAATAGTTTCTCATTTCATTCAGCGTCATAAAAGTAACTTTTGCTACGAAGTTTTCAATATATTTTTTGCTCTTCTCAACCATGGTATTTTATCTGAGTTTTACTTTTTTCTGTTTCGATCTTTGACGATGTTTGTGCTTTCACCCAATCAAACGTTTATTTTGACAAGTATGAGCCACAAAGGGACCGTGTCTCATCGACGCGATCCATTAGTGACCCATACTTGACAAAAGATATTCTAGCATTTTTTTCGATTGAGATAGCCTACGTACAAACTGCTTGAACTACCGTTACATTCGACTCAATAACTTCACCCTGCTGTTTCTAACCTACACTGTGACCGAATCCTCAAATATCAAACTTTTATGTTTACTATGACCGAAATTATTTGAGGAAATTCAAATCAGTCGATATTTGTTTCAGAAATACCAAGGTCATTTGTTTTCCTTTTTTTATTTTCCACCGTACTCAAACCTAATCTATGACGCCTGCAAAAGTATAGTTCTCAGGACCAAGCTTGATCATAATAAAATTTTGGAAAAAACGGCATGTTATTCTACGTCCCATACCTTATCGAACAAAATTGTCGAATAGATTAAGCATTACTTGTTTTCACGATCAACATAGTAATGTTTTGTTTACGAAATATTTTGTCATCTAACAAAGCCCTGATTTGTTGACGTCATCAGGCACAGCAAAAAAGCAACAGTAAAAAGATTTGTAGCGCAGATGACATGCTGTGAGCAACGTCATTAGTTTGAATGTTCAAATCCACGCCAAGACCTCCACGAATTCGTTGACCAGTCTACTTTCGACGATTCTATAGAAGCGTTTCCGATCATTGAAATCAAAATATGTTTTTCTAAATGTTAAACGATCGTTATTACGTCATTTTATATTGAGGAACTGGTATTCATATATCAACACGCATTACTAACCAATACATCTATTTTTATTTATTTTTTATTTTAATATTTCAAGCAACACATATCATAGTACCGGACGAATATTGCTAAGCTGAGGTGAAGGTATATTAAAAGAACTTTGACAAATATTTAAATACAAAGTTGATCACAGCAAAGTGTTTACAATAGTCCATACACTATGAATAACATGTTATATTCCTCTTATAGTATTCTGACCTCTATTTTTATCGAAAGAACCGGCACATTCAGTAAACAATTTGGTTTTATCATAAAAAAATATATTAATTTGTGAAATTTCTACTTCGTCAACTTAACGAGTCACGTACTTGCGTTTATCCCAGTAATAAAAATATTGACTGAACATGTCTTGTCAAGCATGGTACACTGACGGATCGCGCCGTCGTTGCACTGCTCATCTATGACTCGTGCTTGTCAAAATATAATTTCTGACTGAGATGACCTCTTATTCAATAACGTGCCGTGCCCAACACTATCGCTCCGTTCTTGAACCAATGTTATTTCTGCTGGTTATCTTCCGATAACTTCAACGCGTTTCACTGTAATTTTGAAAACTTGAGATTATTTTTAACGATTATAGAAGTCAGTAATGTTACTTAATGAACCGTGTCAGCATCCAAGGTCGCCGCAAAAGTAACAAGCATACTTAAGTTGTCGGTTCTGTAGGATTTCTATAATCAGTCTTTTACGGTTTGCGGAAACATGTTAATTGCTAATGTTGAAGTCCGGCTCAAGTATGGGCACTGGTCGGTAGCCGCTCTATTTAGTTCATACGACACAGGCGCTATCGTGAGTTTGATAAATGTGTGAATTACGATCTGAAACTTTGTTGTGTAAAACTCGGTTGCAGAAGAGAGGGGAAATAGCAGCGATGTGTTTGGTCAGATGAGATAGCATGAACAATTTTATGTAGTTATAATCAACAATCGACAAGATCTAACTACGCAACCTGGCTGTCGTCTACCAATCAGAAATTTTTTTTGTCAAGCATTCGGCACAGATAGACCGTGGATGAGCAGCACGATCCCTCAGTACTTAACGCCTGCAAACCTGAACATGTTTTTTTCATGCTACTTAAGTTATTCAAAAATCATTTCAAGGAAGATAAGCAAAGTAGAGAAAGCCTTGCATAAGGTGGAAATAATTATTTTAGAAATACTTTGTTAAATATTGCTTAGTACTTTAGCGTAATAAGGGACCCATTATTTTTGTGGAATCTTATGGAATATGCCTGTATACTGAGTAGTGGACAAAAACACAATAATATTCAAAGCCGTGTGCACCAGCATGACTAAAATGATTGACTTTCATCATTTTCTTCATTTGTATGTATACATCTTCTGAAACAATAGATCGCTGAAATGCTACATAACGAGGGTGATATTTGATCTCATCACTAAACACGTAGCCTATATTGTTCCATTGTTTGATGCAAAAGAGAGGCCACATAAGGCCTTACACTAACGAAATAAACATTGAATCTAGTAAAATTCAAAAGAGGTTTTGTGCTTTCCTTTTTCTGTGAGTGATTTATACCAAGCCTGGGTCGCCGACGGGAGTGTACGTCCAAGCATGATACCTCCTAGATAGGACTTTGAGGAATATGGGAAACCTAATTTATATTAACATTATAACGTCAATCACATAAATAAATCATATAAATAAATTGACTTTTTTCAAAGTGTACTATACGATTTCGTAGCTTAGATACAGACATTTGTTGAAATTGATCGAGCACACAGTTAAACTAGACTGATTTGCTAGTGTAGACTACTTTCACGATTTCATTTCAAAAATAATTGATGGAAAGATGCCCGGACTAAATTTCAATTACACGAACTTTTTGAGAGAGCAGCATGAAAAATACATAAAGAAATATGGTGATGCACCGATTAAGTCAGCACCGAACCCAGATCCGATTAACGGATACGGAGGTCATGTTCCGTATTATAGAAACAGTCTTCACGAATTACAAGTAGTCCGGTCTTTAGTTCGTTGTATCAGTAGTCCGATGAAGCCAACTACAGCTACAGGTTATAAATCAAAATCGAAGCAGTTTTATCGACCAGAGAATGAAGACACGCATAGTCGACAAGGTTCTGTTGCACCAAATTCTCCGAGCCAGGTGACATCTCCTAACAGGATAAGATCCGCTCCAGCAGCAATTTCTAGAAAAGGCCATGGACAAGATGGGAATGATGCTGGACCACATCCTTCAAATATATCTATGATGGCGTCAGGTAGCTCAGAGATGCTGAAAAAAGAAGCAGCGCGGCCAAAAACAGCTTACTCTATAACAAGAACGCCGAGACACATCGAACGGGAATCAAGGCAATCAACACCGAAATCGTCTTCTCGGCTGTCAGATGTCTCGGTTCCACCAATTCGACAAAATACTCCCATTATTAAAGCAGAACACCCAACTGGCTACCCACAAACGTTGTATGGAGCAAGTTACTGGTATGCTTGGCCTGGAGATAGACCACAAACCAGAAAATCATCAGAAGAAAAGCGCCCAGATTCTTTTGCTCAAGATAGACGCTTGACTCGAAAAGATGGGGTCATATATCACAGGCATGAGGGCATGGTGCCAAAATATCTAGGATATGTTCCAAGTTATAAATTTCGCCACGGTTCCACATTCGGAGTACTGACTGTAAATGCAACACATTATAGTGTAGCTAATAAACTTGCCTCAAAAGCTAATTAATCGCAACCTTGAAGAAATTATATGAATGAATCACGCCAATGAAAACATGCTGGGACTCAACCACGAAGAATAAAATTAAAACGCTACTGATTGAAAATTTGAATTGTTCAATAATCTACTGCCTTCAATTTTAACCAAAGACTATACAATTATCATATTACGACATTAGTCAATTGTGAATTGTAGAATATTTGCAATTTCTAATGCTTCAAGATTCCTCTAGCCTTCATTTGAGGACTTCAGTTGAAAATTTGGAAAAGATCTATGTCGTTTTCTATTGAACATGTGAACAATTGAACTCCGAACTCAACAATATACATCTGAAATTTGTTTTGTCCATATTCAACCCAAAAACGCGTGCTTTAAACATATTGCATTTGCCCTGTTCCTCAAAATTAATCTTATTTTCTAAAAAACATGTCACTCTTTTTTTCTGTTATACATATACTGATATTTTTCTTACAAAACAACCAGTGATCCAGTTTTTGCGTAAAAATTATTTGCTCTTTTATGTCCATGGTTTTTATATTTTGTGTTTTTCTCCATAATATGACAATTATTTGATACAAGACAGAATACAGAACGTTGTTATACACGAGAGGGTCTTCAAATTTATGAAGCTGCATTTTAAAACATTCAACGGATAAATTGGTCACACCGCTGTCAATATTTCTCTCATAAAACGGCAAGTATTTGCATTTCCTAACAAAAGTATATAGCAACGTCAAACTCCTATGTAATACAGCTAAATGATTATTAATAGGCGAGTACGTGCCCCAAGAGCCCAAAAATTTCGCAATAACTGTTTCTCAATATTTCCTTTAAAAAAATCCTAGAAATTCACACCTTTTCTTCGATATTTTACTCCACTAATTGTTGTATCCACTAATTCTCACAAGATTTTTTTGTTTGTTGGAGAAGGCTTCTGTGCTCAAAGATGTAATTGATTGCCACTTACTTGATTAAGTAGCTATCGTAATGATCGGAACGAGTGTGAAGTCAAATAGAGCCAAAGAATATAAAAATTTGGAATCCAGATAAGATTTGAATTTAAAGTACTGTCAAGAAACTGTATACCTTCGAGCCCATCCATAACTTTAAGTCTCGCGTCAAATTCAGTCGTGCAATTAGGAGTCGCAAGTCACATCACGGACCGATTGGCATATCAATTTTACTTCGTAAATTACTAACCACGATAGGTACAATAATGGATTTCATTTGTTTAGTAGAAAATATATTTCAAAAATTCTTCGACAGCGCAAAAACATTTTTTTTCATTTCCTGCATGGCATCAAGTTCTTGAAACTTTGAAAATTTTTTTACATCGCAGTCACAATTCTTCAACATCGAATTTGTCAAAATTGGTTTATGAGAGATAAATGAGGAGGCATGTGAACTGTGTACAGTATTTTACAACAGGTTTCGTATAGTCAAGGAACGAATGATTTAAGGGTCTCGGCATTAGCATTAAATGAATTGTGGTCATTTCAAACCTGATATCGAAGAAATCTATAATCACGGAAAAGAGAGAAAACATTATGATGCAATAATTAAAATCCAATATAATCCTGAGAAATGCATCTACCATTCCATTAAAACAATATAACGTTACCAATTAGAGTAGCAGTATGGCTCAGCTTTCCATCAGTCTTTTGACCCACGTGTGCTTACTTTTTACAGTCCTCGGCGTTGTTGCGTTTGCGTGCGGTATTCTACTAGAAGTAAAATATGGACATATAATGGGCAGTATCTCTTTTGGTAAGTTTTTGATAGACTATTTATTTATACAAACATTTTTTGGCGTATGTAAAAATGTCATTGAAACGTTAATACGGTGTTGGAAATAAAGGTTTGTTACCGTGCATTTGAAAAGTCTACTTCAGCTCCATGTACATCAGTAGGTCGCCGATTGTACTATAGTTGGCAAAGCGCTTCGATGACTGAGTACCTGCCAACCCTTGCAGAAAGCTGTGGCAGTGGTACTATGACACTGACACGATTCAGTTTTAAGATTTTGAAAGACGTCCGAAAAATTTTGACTGTTTGTTGCGACGTAATTCTCGAGAAAAGCAAAAGCAATGGTTCTCCAGAAAAGCAAAAGCAATGGTGGACCGCGATCTGTACCATAGCGGATAATTTTTTTCGCCGTTGCAAAATATCTTTCTTTCTTTCTTATTCTTTCAACGTTATTTTTTATAGCCACTTCTTGGAGTGGATTACCCCAATCAAGGCCCTCTACTAGCGTCTATCTATAGACGGACAGAGTTAATATTGCTGGAAAGATATCTTTTCCTGTTCGGCTTAGCCTAACCAAGTTACCACACCCTGGGTAGAGTGGTGGGCATGGATTAACGAGCCGGATTCGCCGGGACTCGAACCCGAGATCGTCAACCTGCGATGCCAACATGTTTAATCACTAGGCCATCGCGTCCACGAAGTGCACTTTTATATATAAATTTCGGATGGAACAGTAGTCTAAAGAATTGGGTCGCAAGAGCTTCCTTATCAATTTACGCCTTAAATTTGGGTCGTCGCCAAAAAAAGGACCGACCGGTAAACATCATCCAAAGTGTCAATGTCCTCTCTACGATATCGAGAGTTACGTTTTTATGTCCCATTGATGAGAAATCTCGCTTTATTGCTTGAGATCTTGCTAAATATGAGCGGTTTATTTCTTATAGCGAACACAAAAGGTATCACTAGACCAAGGAATGTTGCTTTTTCCTGTTTTGATTTTTTCTTATCAATATTAAAAATTCGGGTTATTCATTTTTATCTATCCCAGATGATTTCGCCTCACCAGAGACTTTCTTCGCGGCATCACCTGCAATTTTAATTGCACTAGGAGTAACAATCATGTTGGTATCATTGTGTGGTTGGCATGGTGCTCGGAATGAAAATATTTTTTTATTGAAGGTCAGAATATTGATTTCAAAGTTCTGGTTCAAAAACCACCAGAAAGGTCGGTCGGCCTACAGCAGTTTGTGCATAATTGTCAAACATTAAAAGGGTATCTCTATAAGAGTGTTAGTTACAAATATCTGGTCCGATAAGGTTAACTTATCTTTACTTATTATCTTTCGGTTAAAACGTTTCAAAGTCTTTCCCTCATTAACTAGAAATCTCTTAATAACGATGAGCTTCTTTCAACAAATTGCTATCCTACTGTTCAATGTATCAGATTCTGATTCTTAAGCATGTTACCGGAAAATTGGCATCTTAACGTGTGCAATATTTTTTATTATTGTAAAACATCATTTACCCATCTACCAAGAAGTCCAAATTCGACTTACAGCTGCTGCTAACGGCACGTGTTGTGGTTCGTATTCTTGGTATTATTCTCTCGCAGCAAGTTAATTATCATATTCTTTTTGGCTGTGTGAGCCCAGTCCAAATGTAGCACAAGCCTAACTAAGAAAAAGATTTGACAGGGAAAACCCTGAAATACTATGAAAAGTATGTAATTACAAAACAAATCTGGAATATCAATAGAATCGATTATTTTGTAGCTTCTAAGAGTTCCAGCCCTACCAATTCTATTTTGAATGAGATAAACTTTTTATTTGAATTTAAATAAGTACATATTTTCAGATGTACAAATTCATTTTGTTTGCGATCCTTATTCTATGCACTATCATCACCATAATGGCACTTGAATTTTCATCATCTCTGGAGTCAATAATTATGCAATCAATTGAATGTAAGTCCTAGCTTGATATGATGAAGTAAGTGAACGTATGGCTCTGTTTCATGCCGCAATAATATTTAATTACATATGTGATTGTACATTTTTAATGTTTCTCATTTTAATATATTTGTCTTTGGAGGTTTGCACAATGCATTGTTATTAATATCCCCTTCATTTTTGTCACGAGTCATCCGCGTGGTGACTTTGATGGGTTGCGCGCAAAATGAATGGTACATGCAGGGTCCACGATTGTTAGCTGATGTGGGAACTTAGATCTGTTCGTGGCCTGATATAATTTATAACCACGAAGTAGAAAATGAACGCTGTGCACTCTTATTACCACGAAGCCCATCATTAGACACACAATTTTATCGCTTGTCAGCCGTACCTGCTTGTCTTGGAACGCAACATTGCTGGACAGATTCTCTTCATATATTAACATCGGTGCCTCGCTAGGTTCTCATGTGATGCATGACGACAGAACAAAAATGAAAAGCGGTTGCAACTGTCACAAGTTTAATTCATTTGTTGAAATCATGAAAATATTTTATACTGAATGAAAGTTTGCTTTCACCAGCTACTTTCACTCAAAAGAGCTCACGTTAGGAAAAAACGACGAATCTGCCACCACTAGAAGAATAATTTGTTTGGTGTAATTATCATAACAAAAGTCGGTCAGAATCATATCGCACCTAATAGTACATATTGATCGTTTTGAAGTTTTCAGATTAATCTAAGGAAAAGCAGTTTGTGACTATAGAGATAGCACAAAGGCAAAGCATTTGCGGAACGTATGGGGAAAACCTTTATTGAAATTACATTTTTAATATAATTTGGTTGTACATGGATTTGTAAGTACATTAGGGCGAGATATTACTGAATTCTTTCCGCAGTGTCCATTTCTATAGCATATTTAATTTGGTGCGTGGCGTGATGCCGTTGTGTGATATCTGTTACATGAAATAGTTATAAAAGCGAACACCATATGGGACGAGCAGTCCATTGACAGTTCCTTCGAAACTAAAATATTGTTCAAACCTTTTAAACATTTAAATGATCTTTCATGAAAAGAAACTCCTGAAAATTGAGCCGCAAATAGTCTGGTACGTCAAACCTACATCTCAATCGATTAATCTAATATCCTAAAGACATGAATGAACCACGAATTGACCCCTCTTTGGTTTTAAAACGAATAGCCATACTTAACCGTAACTTGGTGTGCTTTATACCTTAATTTAATGATATTTAGGCGAAGGTAGGTCAAGCTTTCAAAAGCTTGATAAGGGACAAAATTTAAAATTTATGGTTATAAAATTATGACTTAAGTTAAAATTACTCCCGCGTCGACTGAATATCGCGAATTGATGATGGGTACAACGTTAAATTTTGAGAATTTCTATGTCTTGGGACACTTAGAAGCCATTTTGCGACTTTTTGTCGGTCGACGAGGCATTGTACCTAACCGTGTTTCACATTTCACTGAGCTGCAAATGAACGCCGCCTTTATGATAGAAACATTGATTTGATAATATGGACTTGATTAAGCATATTTATGTCAAAATTTGTAAGTTTAGCAGAAATAGATTCCTTCATTGAGAATAACATATCAGAATTAACTGCGCGGGAAAGGTATACGTATGTGTCGGACTTCCATGGCTCGATGAAATAGCCCGTATTATTGAGATTATTTGAAAAGCTCTGAACAGTAAGAGTACTGCTTTTTAAATTATCGATTATTAAGCACGTGTATTTTTATGTTCGATATATGTGTAGAAAATAATCTAATGATTTCATTTTACAATTACAGCTGCTGTAAAAAATGAAAATATATGATTACGAGTATCGGTACACATATTTGACCCAAGAAAGATCATGTCTATTATTTTTGCGCTTTACCGCTGATAACTTTTCTGGAACTTGACAGTTATGTTTTCGACGTACGACACAAGTAAAGAACCAATTGATCATATTCAGCAAAGTGGAGAATGTTGTGGAGTCAAATCGTACCTAGATTGGTCAAAAGATACGAATTGGATCCACACAACATCACTGTTATCGTTGAACAGGTACATTTTGTAATCTCATTTATTTCTTGAACCGGGAATTTTGGCACAATATTGGGGATGAAATTGAAGCGTGTTCCAATCGGAATATCTACGTTTGAAAAACGTCAACTTCGAAGTTTGCCGTTGGTTTGAAAGGTAAATTGTACGTCCTGAGGTAATCTGGTTGCAAAAGAGATTCAAATTTAAATATCGAAACCTATGTCATCAGCAGTCTATATGTGAACGATATTGAACTTATGCCTCTTTAGAAATAATTCGTGTTTCAATCAAGTATGTAAATTTTAGGCCATATGGCGATTTCGTCTAATATTGGTAAAATTTCCATAATTACTTTTCCCTTCACTCAGACCCCTTTGTATTCCAAAGTTATTTTCAACTCCAGTAAAACTAGATTCAAATTTAAATATCGACACCAATGTCATTGGCAGCCTATATGTGGACGATATTGAACTTATACCTCTTTAGAAATAATTCGTTTTTCAATCAAGTATGTTAATTTTAGGCCATGTGGCGATTTCGTGCAATATTGGTAAAATTTCCATAATTACTTTTCCCCTCACTTAGACCCTTTTTCATTCTCGACTAAAATTATTCGACAGGTTATTTTCAACTCCAGTAAAAACACAAATCCCAAAAATTATTATCTATACAAATTTAAGGTATCATTATCGAGCAGAGTGAATCTTATTCTAAAATTAAGCCAAGAACGGACGACGACATCATCTGTTTCCTGTAATAGTGAGAGTCAGTCACATCTCTAGTAACACTCGTCTTCACGTGTTCATTAATTTAACAGCTCAATAGCACTGCCACCATCTTGTTGTGCTGACTTGCCGGAAGATCCGGAGAATTTCTGTGATACATCAATGATTTTTCACGAAAACGGATGTGGATATAAAATTTGGAAAATCCTCAACAACAATTCAAAATTTGTTGAAACTTTAGGAATTGTCCTGACCATAACACTGTTGGTCGGGATTGCACTTTCAAGTCATATTTTGAAGAAAATACAGAGCGGTGAAATGGATAGTATAGAGGAAATACCACGAAGAAATACACAATGAGAATATATTTATATATGTTATATAAAAAAACTCATTTATTAAAATGTCGATTCTGTGACGTATCAAAATTCCAGCGGTATTTTAGTGCGGGTTAAGTAATGGAAATGATCTGGTGGTTGACATTTAAACTGATAATTCTATTTTTGTCAAACAAGAAGTGGTTATAATATACATTTGCAAAGTACTGGGAACCATAGTTTATACTTTCCGACCAGATTTCACCTTATTAATTTACCCAACTGCATTGATTCCCAACTATTAAGGAAGGTGTATTTTGAATTGTTAAGTGGAGGTTACCAAACTACCTATGAGTCAAAATATTTCCAGATATCTACTACTATCTTTAAGTTGTTTTCATACGTAATAAAAGTTAGATAAATGTAGAATATTAAAATCCTTTGAAAAGTTCAAATATTCCAGGGAAAATTATAACGCATGTCATGTGGACGGTCCCCTTCGTCAAAAAACAAAGAATGTTCTTAAAGGTGCTCTAAAACTTCAGTAGGTGTTTCATTTACGGCGGATCCCATTGGGCGTCACAATTTGATATAGGTTTTTGAAATTTATGATCAACAACCCTATGCCCATTTCCAGGGCTCTAAATACGCCATTACAGAGGATGAATAATTTGTCTCAGTTGAGAGTGAGACAAACAATAGTAAAAATAGAGGAATGTGGAATGATAGGTGGAGGTTAGAAAACCAGTCTGGCCAGCTACGGGAACCAATGGCGTATTAGGAACCCTAAAAGGGAGAGGGGCAAAATTTGAAAACTCTTTTTGGCCGATAACTCCGTCATAAGCATCAAAATGTATAGCGCAGTAAAACAGTCGCGCGAATCTTTTAAGTATAAATTTTTAAGTTATCATGAAATTTGGTCGGGAATCGACCGAAATACCACTTGCACCTGTACATTTTGGAGACGCCGCAGCATTCTTCTGGCGTTCCTTCTATGGTCAGAAAGAATTCCTGTCAGCGGTAGTGACGTATAGATGTCGGAAGCCAACTTAATTAGATTATATTACGAAGTCATGTCCATGTACATACAAGTTGAAATATTATTCATTTTTAAGCAGTTTCGATGTTTATTAAAAATGACAAAATAGTCAACCAAACCGTATTTGATCGAAAAGATTAAAAGATGCACACACAGGGAAATCCGATCACCTCTTTAGCCATTCACATGTCGCACGAACTATTTATTTTGTCTTTGGCAACATAAAATTTTAATGTAATATATTACCACTATAAAATCTTAAACAATTTTTCTAGCATTCAACAGTAATCAAAGCCCGGCGCAAATTTAAATCGGCGTAATCTTGTAGTTTCATATTCCTTCCATGCTGAAGAAAAATATTGCTAACTTAACTGTTTTGTTTTCAATATAGAAAATAAAATTATTTGTATTCTCTGATTTCAGGTCAGGTCATTTCTATTACATCACATTCACTTAACATATATTAGCTGTTGTGGATAAAAGAGTCATGTTGGTTGTGAGATTTTATCAAATCTCGAACATCACGGATACACAGGTTCAGCATTAGCGTTTTGACCACAAATTCAATTAGGAATAGAAGAATTATATAGTCAGGCCATTTTCTCATGATACTGGGGCTGTAGGCTTTGGTGAAGTTTTACTAGTACTTATTTTAAATGTTTTTTGTTTAACAATTACGTACTCGTGCGAATATACTAATAGATGAAGAATTTCAGATTGACAAACTCGTGGAAGGTGATTTTTCTCACTATCTGCATATTTGAAGAAATATTTCTGATGTCAATCGTGAACTGTGCACTGGTCTATCACAAAGGTTTGACTAACTTGTATTCTGTATTTTCTTTATGGTGTGAATTGATGTATAGAAGCGTAAAACACGAGCAAATCATTGTGTGGGTTTTTATATCGATATAAAACATGCATACAATAGTAGAACGCAACCTTACATTGTAAGCTATCGATGTTCTGTTAATTGCGTCGAAGGGAGCCCCTTCCAGCGAAGCATTCAATATATAACCTAATTAACTTAATAAAATATAATTCGAGTTTCTTCGCAATTTTTTGACAAGTAACATTTTACATTATTCGAAATATTTTAAATAAAATAACATCTAATTCCATTGAAAAATGAAATATTACTTCTGTTTTTGATATAAAACCAAGCTGCTTTTTTGATACAGATAAGAAGATTTATTAGTTTTCAGTTAAAAAGTCCGACATATAAATGATATTTAAAACGTTTTGCAACATTCTTCACTGCTCACAACTTTAGCATTTGTTTACATCCTCGCGTGTTAGTAGATTGAGGGTGGTGAAGCATATCGCATTTTGTACAAACATCCTAGATGTATGAGAGTCAACGAATATCAAGTATTTATTTCTACACCTGTATTCGAAGCTGTTCACCGTGAGAGTTTAGGGAGTTTTATAAGCAGACCTCCCCACGATGAAAATACAATTATATCTGCTGTGATAAATTCAGAGCTATAGTTTCGTTGTGACTTGTGGATTTTTTTTCATAAAACTGTGCACTGTGTTCAATACGATTAAGATTATTTCCAATCAATTTCTTATTACAGCTAATTTAACGAATGTTTTTTGTTAATTGGATATAATGATTTCTTTCTTGCTCCGATCGACCATAACCTTGTTCATCCACCATGTTCGACCCGAGCCTTACTATTTCTCTGTGTTTTGTTTATTTCCAAATGTTTTAAAGCGAATTGTTCAAAAATCTGAATTCCTGCCTATTATTAAAAAGTATTTTTTCTCCCAGAAAACCGCGAACTTGGAGATGCTTCACCTAATTTGCTACACCAGGTAAGGATTCGTATATTCTTCTTTTTGATGAAAAATCAAGCCTTTTATTGAGTAGGTGATTAAATTTGAAAAATTGAATTCTGCAGAAAAACAAAATACTTCGTTTACCATTATTGTCGCGCATAGTACTGAATGTCAGCATGAAAACGCACTAAAAAATGCTTTAAGATATTTTTATTTTAAAATACTCTAATATCAATGTTTTGCGCTCTTAGTAAAAAAACATTCTGAATAAAAAGAGCGACAGTAAAACTTTCTACGACTTCTTTTAGGGGAAATCATGAAGAAATGCATGCATTTTCTACGTTAAATTTGTATTTAGAAACGATGAACCATCTAACATCATTTATTTACTGCCAAATTAGTTTCGAACTACGGTTTACATTCATCGAAACTAAGATTTGAAGACCCATTATGAGATTTAACTTGCGATTTTAGTTTTAGCTCCGGCACACTGCAGTATAATCCAGGAAATCCCGTTTTCAATATTTTCAATATACACTATTTCAGCACGTACCACATTCAAATCTACGAAGCAATATCTACACAAGCCCATTCATTTTCAAAAGAAACATGTTCCAGGTACTATTAATTTGTTGCCGTTTAGATGCTGATTGCAATATTTCGAATAAAAAAGCATATTATGTTAAAACCGGGTTTGCATGGTTTCCACGCGATGAAGATGTTTTGTGAACATGGATCGTTTGTCCGTGAAATTTAGATCTCGACTGGATGCCAGCCTGGTATTGACATACTGGAAAGATAGCATGACTTGGACATAAACTAAATAAGTACGTGAATGCAATCGTGGTGGAGTCGAAGCAGGACACTCTTACGAGACCCCAAATCTGCCATTTTCATTTAAATATGTTCAGGCATTCCTCGTGATACTTACAAACAAGTAAACGTATAAGAAGAGAAACCTATAGTAAAACATTTTTAAATGCTGCATATGTTGGACAAAACCATTTCAACAGCATCAATTCTGGGGATCTGAAAACATCAAGATGTTATTTCGAGAGACCTCCATAATTTGATAAAGAGTATCGATTTTGTATGAAATTTAATATATATATATTATATATCGGTACCGCTACAGCAAAATTTTTGCACTCCTCCAGTGCACACATTTCATGCAAATTCATACAAAGTTTTTTTTATCCAGAAAAGTCGATTTTGCAGCAAGTTTCTGCAATCTGCCGTGTAGCCAAATATGATAAAATTGTCATTCATACCTTTCGCCGTCACCCCACTCGATTCTCTTTGTTGTTAGACAAAACAGACAAGTTAGGTTTGGAAACACTTTTCTCGTGTAGTTTTTTGATACACACGGCCAACAAAATGCCTTCTAATGCAAAAAATTCAGCCATACTAATATCTTGTTCAAGCTGAACAATCATTTTTTTTTCTGGTAACTCAAAGATCCGTCAAATGCTGAATGAAATTTACAAAAATCGAAAGAATATAGAAGAAGAAAGAAAGATTTCAAAATTCCCATTCATTTTCAAAAGAAAAATTCAGGTATAATATTTTAAGTAGCGCCACACTCCACTGGAGTATTGTATAATATATTTTTATATCCACTCATTTTAATGAATCACCCGGAACAAGGCGCTCTACCAGGATGCACTTATAGATGTGTTGCTGAAAAGAACGCGACAATTTTCTTTTTTTCATGTTACGTTCGCTTACTTTTGTTTACAACTAATATTCAAAACAGTTTTGCGTAACACACTAAAAGACACATGCACTACATGCGAAATTGTCTTACTCATGTATTGTGTTTCGCTTCGGGTAATAAAATGAAAAAGGCAATTTGCGTTAATCGTATTCACATGCACTGTACGAACGGTCACAGCGAATCGAGCACTCTCCGTTAGCTTGCATGTCGAACCGTTCGGTTGCGTTTGAAAACGTAAAGAAATAACGCAAGGGAGAAATAGAATAAACGTGGAAAAATGCAAATCGCGCATATGAATATTGCGGCCTTAATTTGGTTAATTGACAATTTAGCTAATTATTTAATAATTGGTAATTATTATTTTGCAGATCCCGAGTAGAACGAAGGCTCCGAGCCAAAAGTCACCAAAAGACAGACTACATCTTGTATAAAGATACTAGTTCCCAATCTGAAGGAAACATCCATGACCAATTGAATATCAATTAAATATTAGTTCTCGGTGTTCTATGAACTTATGAAAAATATAATCACATGGTTCACAAACTTTTCTTGATATTGGCTTAGGGGGTAAGGGTGTGAGAAAGCCAATTACCGTAAGAGCGTTTAAAGAAAACCAAATTTTACAATTGTAGCTATGAGCGCCATTGAAAAGGAAAGTTCTTATATGGTGTCATCTTTTGTTGGAATGTGCCAACCCTGTTTAAATCTAGATTAAGCTGATCCTACGTTTAAACCACTGATTTCGAATGGACCTATGACGTTCAACGTTGATCGCCGATGGAATAATCGATTTGAGCACCCGATCGTCGATATTGGCGGTTTAAACAGTGGATCATCCGTGCAGAGCATCAAATTTTCATCTGAGGTATCTCTCACCCAAGCCGAATTAAAGCCGAGCCGTATTTTCGTTATGTTGAGAATTTTCAGTTTCAAAATGAACCTTTCATGCGTTTGAATAAGTCTATTTCACTGACTATTTTCCAAGGTTTTAGTTCGAGTAAAGCACAGAAAAGTGACTTGGCTGACTGTAGCCTGACTGGTTGGCTGATTTCGTTTTCGGAACCCATCACGCGATGATTTTTATGATTGTTAAACTTTTATAATATTGACGGTAATCCAAAAACGGTAGTCCAAAGCATCAACGTCTACGGATGTCTGACAAAACGGAATAAAAATACAGATCAAGCACAACTAAAAATAGACCGAGTGTTGAAATAGGACTTCTCGAGAATCAGACATCGTTAAATACCATCAACAAATTAATTGATCCATTTCATGAAATTGTGCATATTATAAATCAATTTCTGGCCTTGCGTCGCTCGCATTGTGCCCACTGTGATGTAGGTTAAGCTAGCCTGGATTTTGTATCCTGCAACATGTTAGGCTATATTCATTGCCAATGTGGACGTCCTCCTTTCAGAAAAGGGAAACTGTCGGGTACTCAATTAGCGCCATTACGCTTGCATTGAATAAGTTAAACGACTGTAATATTTAGTGAATGTAATATAGTGATTTTTTTCCGAAATAGTCAGTCTAGTAGGTTTTGTTACACCGACATGTTTGGGACTACGGAATTTCGTGTTTAGGTCAGGACGATAGGCAATTTACAATAAGTTTCCCATGATGTAACAAAAGTCAAGGCATGATTTTCGAAATCCACCCACACGTCATCACTTTTATGACGATTGTCATGCGTCATTACCTTTTGCTGAATCACAATGAACAAAAACAGCTTTTTTCGTTTGGTGCATTCCAGCGACCTGTGATTCATGATCGTCGATCACGGTATCGTGGTTCGAAAGAGCAAACTGATTCGGACTCAGGTATACCACCGTTAGATTTGTTAAAAGAAAGCGAATGTCGTAGCAAAAATAGGTTAATTACATAATGTTGAAATTTTTTTAATGAATCGTACTGTTTAATTCAGAAAACTGAATGGAATGTGTACTATAACTACATCTACCAGGTCATTAAAGCACTAATACAATTTTGTAACACGAATTTGGTGGTTATATTGGAAATATTTTTTTTATCTTCCGGGAAGTTGATAAATTGTACAGAATGAGGCTGCCATGACGTTTTTATTAAAATACGTCATCTTTAAAACAGATGCTTTTTATTACGAATGGTATCGCTTTTTAACGACTCTTTGAAGTGGATCGCCCAGATACGATCTTGCCGGTTCGGCTTGGCCTACCCATGGTATTACACCTGGGTTGAGTGGTGGGCATGGATTAACGGACCGAACTCGTCGGATATCGAACCTGGCACCTTGACAGGCAACCGTAGCGGTTCGCCCTTGCTCCAAACATTTACCACGCTTAATCGTTGATTGAACATTAACGGTATTAATATTTTCAGTGAAACGCGCTCTAGAGGAGATCATCCTTGCATGTCAAATGCGTCATTTCCCACCGCTTCAAACATTCTATTATTCACTTCTTTATGAGACGCCTTAGCTGCAATGGTCACAGACGCTTCGCAAGACAGGGCGTGCAAATTAGTAAATGTCAAAAATCAATAGGGTGGAACAAAAAACCTTGCATTTGTATAATTTCAACGGTAAAATCAAAGTATTAAAATCGTGCAAATAAATCTACAAAGATAAACACAGTAATGATTCAAACTGATTGGAATCAGATACGGAGTAATGGAGATAAATGGTAGCATAGCGACATGCAATTTGAAACAGGTTAGGCATTTGTGGAAACGTAGTCTATGATAACCACTTGGCCATCGCCACATTACATTTGACCGAATCTCGCAATCATGTACAAAAAGTTGGCTGACGAATGTTCTGATATGTATCATCGTGCTATATATTGAAAGGCAAATTGTGTTGAGGATGGGGTTCTGTTAAGGATGGTATGTGCATCGGCTAGTTCCCGACTTTACTTTGCAGTACAACATGGAGGACTTCAGCGAAAGAGCAACACTATACGTGCAAAATATTGCCCAAAGCGTGTAAAATGGCCACTCAAACAGGCCAATAACATCCAGTTGACACTCCACAGAAGCGCGGAACTTGAAAATTATATATCTTCAGAATATGCTGTATTGCTTAAAACCAGCGGTAGTTCATTTTATATGATTCGAATAGATTCGAAACTCAAGAACTTATTTTCCTATCCGCAATATACTGTAATTTTTTGAAAATAGAACGCTCAAAGCTAGAAAAGTAAAAATTAATGGCGGTTTATTGAACACTACATTCGCACCCAATGCAGACTTTCAGTATTTCTGTTCAATATTGAAAAATCAAAAGTGTAGAAACTGCTGTCTACCATTTGTCTCTGCTTGGCGTAATTTAGCTGTAGACTGTATATCTCAGATATTTACAAAAAGTAACCTAGGGGAATTGAAAACATGAGCACAAAAACAAATCTTTGAAACTTAAATTAATTCCTGGTATAAATAGTAGTTGTAAAGTTTTTCTGATATAAATTTCCTATCTCACCAGGTGGAATGCTTAGATTTTTCAAATTATCGCACTTCTCCATGGGTTGGCAAAATGAGTTGAACGGTGACATGCGATTGTTTTTACCAATGCAGCTTTGTACATAGACCATGCTTCTAATGTTTCAAGATCCGATCTTGCTTTTTCTATGCAGGGATAACTGTTTGTCTGTATTATATATATATCATATTACAATGACACATGTCATCTGGTAGAATAATTAACTTACTACTATCAGCATGGCGAGTATATTAAAAATGACAGTACTATGCAAGGGTGAGAATATTGATTTTCAAATATATGTCTTGTTGAACACAACAAACCGCTAATAAGTATTTACTAGTAAACTTGTTATTATTTGGTTCTTTTCTATTTCGATTCAAGAAAGATACGTTTCAAGTTTTGATTTCAACAATTCAATGAACTAAATAAATTTGTTGACTCACTTGATGACTGATCAAACTGAGGAGCGATGTTGGAGCATTTCTGAAGAAAAATTTCCTGTTGAGAAGAATGATTTCTGTCCCTGCGTCGCTAATTAATCTGATATTTGGTAAATCTTCTACTTGAAAAGAAACGTCCTCGAGACCCTGCAAACCAGAATAGTCAATCAGCAAATGATTACATTTATTAAATGTTTCATATCTGCATATGGCAGAGTGGGAGTTCAAACACTTTTGTGCGTTTTGTTTAAGATGATCGGGAACGAGGAAAACTTTTTCCCGTGAAATAGAGAACGTGGAGAACCAACTTTAAACGTTAATCAAGTCCTTGGAATGTGTGAATTTGTTTAACTTAATCAATTGTTCCACATGTACCTTTTACCCAGCAAGACAAGACATTGTTGTTCGGAAAATATAATCCTGAAAAAGATTCGAAAATGCTGTACCGTCTCCTTCACCTCTCCCTAATATTTGGTTTATAGGAGCGATATGAGGTATTTTCTTGGATCCATTTTTAGATCTCAATTGTTGGCAAAAGGAAATTATTATTTCGAACAAAAAACACATCCTCACCAACACATCTCCAGATTTAAGTTTTCCGAGTTCTAAGCAAGCTTGTCTTAACCTTTGTGGAGCACTCTTTGACTTTTCCTTTCTTGAGTCAACTGTTACCTTAAATTTACTCTTCCCTAAGGTTGGCAAGTTAGATGGATGGTTCGATGGTTTTTGTTTTGATATTTCATTTACTCCATTATCTCCTTGTTGTCTTTCTGTTGGGAATGTTTGTCTTTCGATGGTTGTTGTTTTATAGGGTAACTTGAATTCGTTTTTAGAAGAATTTGTGTATATTGGCATTGTCGAAGGCCTGTCACAACAATCATGATAGGTAGCTTTACAATATGTTTTGACAAGAAGAAATGACAATCTCACGATCTCATTACTCACGAAATCACGGAGGAAGTACAAGTAAATCACAAATGAATGAATATTTTGTAAATGTAATACTTCTCGACTCACCTAAACTTACTGAATTCCGTCCCCGATGACGTCATTTTTCGAGTCGTCCTGAAGCTTATCGGTTGCCTTTTAGAACCCTTCAAACCCTGGAAACTGGCTAACTTCTCAGCCGCTGTCTTTACTCTACGTCGTTGTTTTCCAAGGCCTAAAATACTTCCCGTTGCATAATGGGCGGCCGAGTAGCTTGTTTTGAAATCTGTCACCGTCTGTACTCTAATTATTGAACATTCTCCCTTAAAAATGATAAAAACAACGAAAAAAATTTTTTTGTTCGGATTTATTAACTGTAAATCATTGCTTTTATGATTTACAGAGACAAATCTAACCAACGTCTTTGCTTATCATCCACAGTCCATTTCTTTCGCCCATACCACGATAATCTTTGTTGGTCGTGTCGAATGTTTACTACGCATACACGCTGCAAGCATGTCTAGAAAATAGCAATTGTCAAGGTGACGATAACTTTACAGAATTCGTTAAAAAATTATGCTTAACCAGCAAAAATATACATAGTTTAGATCGATTTTAAGCAAAAAATAAAAGCAAGCCGTTGCGGAATAATAAAAACTTTTCAGATTAAAAGCTCGAGTATCTTTGAAACTTACTGATTTCACGATGTAAATCCATTCAAATTCTTTTCCACCGCCAAATATGACTGCCCCTCTCCTATTAAAATAAAATTGGTATTTAAATGTCGAAATAATTAATTGTTTAACTTATTAGGGTAAAAGGTGCAAAAGCATGGTTGCTAATATAAATAATTGCCAGCTTTTGCACAACCGCCGCGGCGCGGTCCATCTACGGCTCATGCTTTACAAAATAAAATTTCTGATTGGGTTGCTCTGTTTCTTATTTTTCGGGGGCTTAACAGTTGAATGGGATATGTTTTTATTTAATTTCAAGTGAACTTAGCTCCCGAATCTTCTTCTGCTATGTGATGATCAGTGACATTGGAAATTTTTCCTAATTTCTTCATATTGAAATTTTCATATTTGTTCCTTTTATTACTAAATTGTTGTTTAAAGTAAATCGTACTCAAATTTAGGGAAATTAATCTACATTGTCATTATACAATTGCATCTAAATTGAAAGCATAAAATTGTATGGAACTTACGGAAAATATTGCAACCTCAGTAATTGCTTATGGCATGTCACCGTTTGAAATGGAAATTGTTTAAACAAAGAATGCCTTGATAAAAATTCTCTTGGTGCTCCTCCACTTTTTCCATGTACAAGAAAGTAATCCTTCAAAATAACGAATATGAATGGGTTCGAATCAGTCAAGAATTGTTCATCAGAACAAAATCTTTCAAAATGAGGTGTAAGTTTCATATTTTAACGAGAAAATACAATCTAAATATCACCATTTTAGCCGCCATTTTCTTTAGAGAGGAATTGTGGATTGAAACAGTTTTGCGTCTAATAATTTGTTTATTGAAATATTATTAAATTCATAGCTGTTAATTTATTGATGTCTTTAATGGCGGCATACTGGTAAGGGTATAAGACACGCTGCTTATATGGAATCAGTGATTCGATCATACGCGAAAAAATATTCGAATTTAGAATAATTCGTTTCATCCAAACCCTAGGTACAGATAACGAGAGTAGTCAAATGTACGGTAAGCATAAAAGGGGAAATGTGAAAGGATGTAGGAATGTTGGAAACTATTCAAATGCAGAAGATATAAACACGAAGAATAATCAGGAGCAAGGAACATTAAATAATACTTTCACACAACATTTTCTTTCTCTAGAATTAGGTTTAGATTAATAAACATATAAATTGAAATACAGATAAAAAAATCCAGATAAAAAATGAAATACGTACATCACAGTCAAGTACTAAAGTTTCAACAGGCCCTCGGCAAATCAGAGAAGCTTTCCTGATGATTCGTTGTTCCATCTCTTCAACCTAAAGCAAGAAAAACAGGAATGTACTCCTTTACCGCATAAATTGTATGGGAATTATAAAAAATCTCTTGGTGTCATCGGTTAATCCACGAGCTAAACTTACATTCGTTGTCATTCCTTTAGTCAAAACCCCAACAGTTTTCGAAATATTGCCAGATTCGATTTGATATTCCTTTACAATTAAAAGCTTTCCAGTGATCACAAAGTAGAATCGAGTTGGCGGTCTTCCTTGTTGAGCGACCACTCTATCATTTTCATACCTGAATGTGTTAAACTTAAAAAGAAATCCACACCAGTAAATTTAGTTTGCGAGGCCTTTGAGAAAGTTATTAAGCAAGTTCGATCACACAGTTCTGTGACTTTCAAAATTTCCTTCCTTTACTTTTTTGTGATATCCTCCGTTTTTTAAAATTTGCTCATAATTTTCTTATATCTCTGGCAGAATTAGCGTCAAAAAGTTTTTGAATTATTTTACTTCTTTTCAAATATTGTAACACTCCAACAAAAATATTTTCCATTTTCACGAAAGAACCTGCTGAAAGTTTGCTATATTTTTTTTATCGAGAGTTGTTGGGATTTGTTGAGTGGGTAATTTATGGATTTGGTATTTGGGCTTATGTGTCTGAGTTTTCGGGGCGTGTCTGGGAGGATTCAATCGCAGTTTACTCATTTCACAACCTGTTTTGAATTATTCGCGACTCCTTCCACCTATGGCAGTAGTATATTGTTTTTTTTTCTTTTAACTTATTCTGTTCGTTCTATTTGCATAAAAAGTTGAATAAACTATACTGATTATTTCAGATATATTTGGGCAGATTGAGCTGTTCTAGCACATTTTTAATTCATTCGAAATCATTCGACAAATTTATATTAATGCGGTACGGTAGAAAATAGCTAGGAATTTCCTCATTACTTAAAATCCACTAAACTAATTTTTCATAGATCTGCATACCTTTCATAACTAACATAACGTGCAAGATTTTTTAGATCTTCATTTGTTGAAGCACTTGCAAGCAATCGATGAGCTCCTGTGGCTTTCATATAATATTGGACTTTCTTTAAATCTTCTAGTGACCTGTGTTCTGGTGGTGTTGACAAAACGACTTGCAATTCACGACTTATCTGCAAAACGAATATAGAACTACTGAAATAAAAATTCACCTATTTTGCGGTACATAAAAATTTTTTTTTACAAAAACAGTAAACAAACATCTTTCAGTATTTCACATGGCCACAATGATAATATTTTATTTAGGCTGTCATGATAATTCACAGAATTGGTAACTAAAAGATGCTACAATTTTGAAGACAACTTTTGTTGTAGGAATTCTTTTTTGCCATTAATTTATCTGTGAAAAATGAAATTGTCAAAACTAACACACAATAAACAGCTCTACTTCTGAATCCCTCCAATGCTCATTCATTAATTCGCTATTAACCAATATACAAAAAATTATAATATCATATTTATTATGTACCAAATACTCACTGAACTTGTCTTGAAAACAGAGAAATCATCAGTTTGTTCAAGGTGCGTGAGCGTCAAGTCTCTGGATTGAACAGCAAATCTAAGTGAATAGCAATTTTGGGTTATATAAACTTTAAAGAGTGGACGGTTTTTTATTGAATTTCATTCTAAGCATGTTATGTTAAGGCACGGTAAAGAGATAATACAAAGTGACCATATGCGCACAATAAAACACTAGTTTAAAATATAAGCAATTCTGAACTGCTACTAATTTTCCTACTCATTTAGTTTATAACCCTGACAATTTGAAGATTGGAGTCTGGTTTTCTTATTGATGGTATATGAATACAACTTTGCTACTAATAACTCATATATTTGACATTTAAGGCCATTTTCAAAAAGTATTTTCATCATCTCAGCAGCCCGTTAAGCGGGTTTTAATAAAGCACCGGAACTGTGACTTTCCTTTGGTCACACCAGTTCATGAAATCATTCTCGAACATACTTTCGTCTCAACCGGAAACACTTGAGTAGTAGAATAACACTTCTTGCAATTTTTCGAAACAAAGTCAAAAACTGTAAATAAATGATGTAGTTTGAGTCCGTTCATGTCTCAGAAGTCTTTCTTCAATAAATTTGGTATCCACTGTATTAGTTTTCCCATATATCGCATCTGGACAGTGGACGGACGCACTATTGTTCCCAGGCCATTTAAATCCGAAATTCCTACTAAGTTAAGAAAATGAAAAATGATCATCATTAAAATCAAAGCAAATCAAAATTTATTCAAACTCAAGCAAAATGATATTCGTTCCCAGATAGTCGATGCACTTAAGTTCCAACTTAATGTGTATTATTTAAACAAAACGAAAACACTCTTTTTCGCATTGCATGAAATCGATCTGTCATGTGGGAGATCACGTGAAATGTCTTATTTTATATCGTAAACATCTGGTCGGACAAAATTGCGTCAACACTGCTAACTTAACCTCACTTTTTTATATATTATTCCAATATAGGACAACCTTACCACACACTTCAACTAGTTTGCAAAATTGATCGATAGCTCACCTTTTGTGAATTGTTACTGTGTGTAGGAGAATGAAATCTTTTTCTTGCTGCAGAAGTATACTGTAAATTAAGTTGCTCCATTCGCTAAAAATACGATAGAATAGAAAATATTGCAAAACAAAAAAAACTTAAAACAAATACAGAAAATGTTGGCAGTACCAACGCTTTATATTTGAGATAAATTCTAATCGTCAGAAAAAGGGTATGGGGCAGATTATTTACGAAAAAATAACATGAAAGCCTTTTAGTATCAATTCAAAAATCTCCGTTGTAACAATTTATCTAAAATTGACTGAATATCGAACGATAAACTGTGCAAGATTGCATCAAAAGTCAAATTGATTTAAAAACAGACCGGAAGTGACGTCGTACGACATAAACAAAAGGAAATGAAATCACGTTCTCTCAAGAAAATATTAAAATAACCCGATATCCGATAATAATCTTTCAAACTTCAAATGATAGCAGGCATTTGCACAGAAAAATATTAAAAAAGTTGTTCCAAACTTTAATACCCGAAAATTCGGGTTGACCATTTTAGAGATGTTCCGTTGTTTCAACGTTTTCCGCTTCATAATCCATTATACTCACAGATATTCTATTTCTTAACAGTTGAGTGGCGCCCTTATGTTTTTTCACTTTGGATTCTCGAAAAACGGATATCCTCAGTATTTCATCTGGATCCTCCCAACCTTTATATTATAAAATGAAGTCAATGAAATATAGAATCCCGAAATACTGCATCAGCTATACAAACTGGCAGAATGCCAGTCACTCCGACTCCCGAAGAAAATGGGTTCAATCAGAAAAAATTTAGCAAAATATTTTGTGATATGTTTCTTCCTAGAAGGTTAAATGTCTGCCTCTGTTTGTTTAGTATCCATCAAACCGTAGAAATGGGTTCAAAATCATCAATCCTGCTATGAAATAGCAGTTTTGATGGTTTTGAAGCTTTTGTGTACATCCGAGGAGGAGTATATGAACTTTTAAATCGCCGGAAAAAATCGAAAGCCATCCTGTGACTATATCAATCAATGCGAGAATATAGTTTGGAGTAATAAAATAATTTTTGTGTCAAATTAAGAAAAAGGAGCAGAAAAATGTCATATTTACGTATCATATTTTAGTCATAAAAACATGATTTTGAAAGTTTTCAACTTCAACTTAGTGTGTATGTTCCTTACCTAACTCCCATTTTGCATTCGATGATGATCGAGTACGGGGCCTACTGACGGGCGACGGTGTGGCTGTTATTCCATGTACTGGACTTTTATTTGACATGACGCCTGATGTTAGTTATTTTACTCAACTGCACAAATATTCTTAAATGTTCAAAATATTTTCTACTATATTCCTTCATCACCTCTCAACCTAAGGTACAGACTTGGGTGCGCTAGTCCAAGCCATAACCTATTCGTATTTCAGCCCGAAAAAAATGCTGAATCTGTCAGTGAAGTTTAGTATAGGACATTGCTGAATATAAAACTATTCCTACCTACATAAATCACAACTAACTGTACAAAATACAATCCAAAATATTCACAGCATGCAACAACATCAAGCGTTTCATTTGTGAGAACTTTTGAGCATGTGTGAATTTTAACATGAATATTAACTTATTGACTCGATTCAAGGACAGAGTATGCCTACACTACACGACGATTTGATGGTGCATTTTACAATCGTGCTCGGCAATTATCGAAGGCTATCACCCATTGAATGGAATATGAATCGACTACTCGTTCAATTGAGTTTAGATAGTGATATTTTACAATAGCGATAAAAAAAATAAGCGTCCGCCGTGTGTATTCAATCGTCTGAACGTGTCTAATCCTATTGTAGCCGGCAGAGATCTCCTGTGTTTTGTAAATATTAGAAAACAACAAAACGTTTATCCGGGAACAACAGAATGAACGTTTCTCTATCGACTGATATAATACAATCGCGTCGACATCAATTATTCTCACGATATTTTAAAGTATTCATAAATGTAGTCACGTTAATTGCCGACAATTTTGTTTTAGAAACAGACTGACCTCAACAGACTCGGGGTCAATTAGCATTTTGGCATTTGGCAATCCACTATTAACTGGAGCGCCATCCGTTCACAGTGGATTATCGGCTGTGGCGCAATTGTTTTTTTTTTATCACGGAGCGCAAGCGGCGGCGAATGTATCAGATCTCGACTTAATGAACGCAAAGATTTTTTCTTTTTTTTGGGAGAAAATTCGCCATTTTGGAAACCAAACCGTAAATTCACGAGATTAAAAAAATGATGTCAATTCAGGAAAACGTCGAAATAGCTTCAATTACCATCATTTCGAGAAATGTTGGGGGGGGGGGGGGGGGGGGTAACATTTGCCCCCAGTGCCCTCGGTTGTGCCGGCGCTGCTGCTAACTAACGGAAGAAATATTTCGAGATAAACAAAAAATGGTACGGTAATTTTATTTCTTTTTCTATTTATTTTAAAAGACAGTTCTCCAAACCGTCCTCAGTTACGATCGTGTGCGCTCATAGTAGTGTTTGCCCTGGCCGCACATTGCAGTTATTGCAACAATGTTGGTTGGATTTCCCAACATACCTCAAGCCCGTGCTATTGAACAATACCTATCGCAGCAATAATATTACATACATTCTAACTAACCAAACACAACAATATTACTGTATTTCTTAACTAAACTGATTCATGTAATATCATAGTAATAACATCACCATACTAAATTGCTTAAATTGCTTTCATCCCAGGAAAATCACATCATACGGTAACGCGCTCCAAACAATTCCAAAATGTCTCCAAATTTACAATAACAAAAACATAAAATAAACCTTGAAATATCAAATGCATGTATACATATATATGGAAAATGATGCTGCACGAATTAGGAATTAGGTAAGGCAGTAAAACACATAACTTAAACACGACAAAATATATCTTTAATTCCTAAGCCAACGTAATTCAACCGCCACACTTGACAACAGAACTCTACTTTTCACTATTATCTTACGATAACATGCGCATCTCTAAATTCATCCTGACTAAATGCGGGCTTTAGAGAAAACTTTCAGTTGAAGATCATTCTTGCATAATTTTCGATTAACTCTCTTATCAGTAAACCAGTGCAAAACAAAAGCGCTTCCTAATTAGTCGCGGTAAAACTCGCAGTAAATCTGTCAACGTGACGAAGCAGTAAACAATGTCATTTTAGTGTTATCCTATACTATAATGCATTTCATGCACGTATTAGGTTGCTTCTCGTCCACTAACTTTTGTTAGTGTAGAAGTGTTTTTAGTTTGTTTGTTTAGAGTGTTCCTGAATTTGGGGCGCAAAAGGTTTGCAAAGGGGGGCGAATGATCTTGTTAGTCTGTGAAAGTGGTTTTCCTTCTATGGTCAATGTGAAAACAAGATGTTGAGGCAAAGTAAATTGATCTGATAGGCTCTGTTTACTACAAAGAAATGAAATTTATTTCACGGTTTGAACTTGACATTGATTACAAATTTATCTGATTTACGATATTTAGCAACGCATACAGCTTTTGGTATTTCTGTCGGTATGCAATCTTGGGATTGAATCGTCGAATCTTTTAGGACCGGGAGCACGGATTCCACCCTTTTTGTTAAATCAGTAAACTTTAGATGGATGAAATTTCAGTACTTAAGACTGGCCAAACATGAACGGAATAAAATGTCGTTTTTTCGACGATTTAAAACATTTGAAAGGCCTTCTTTCTGCGATTTTTTCGTCCTGTCTTTTGTCGTGTTCTGATTATACAGTGAAACAAAGCGTATTAAAACTAGAGCTTTCGCATCGACAAAACGTTTTCATTCCATAATACTCACTCAATCCGCAACTATTTCCAATTGCCTTGTGGTGATAAGTTTTGACCATGTCTCATAGTTAGGGTTAGTTTTGCAAAAAATTTGCAATCACGGAGATGACGAACTAGTCCTTTTGATTTGAAAGAGTTCCAACTCTGTTTTCGTGCGTTCTGTTTAGGCTAGTACTGGGAAGCACGAATGTGTCAAGTTTTTGTGGATAGGCTTTAACAACAGCGCTCAACATCACCAATAACGATTCCGACGCCACAGGTAACTCCTCACTAATTAAAATCTAATATGTTTGATCCGAAATTTTTCGGGACTGCCAAGCTTGTCTCTTCATTGAAATGTTGCCTTCATTTGTAAATCTATATATATCGGCTTGACGTGATAAAAGCGGATTCCTTGGTATTGATGTTTTTATTGCATTATTTGTTCTTGTGAATCATTCAACACAGAATGAAATAATAAGAATAAACATGTTTGAATTATTGAATCGAGGAAGACTACAAGAATAATTAAACAACAACAGCAATTATTGACATTACGAAATTGTGCAAAATATTACTAAAAAGCAATATTTATAAATCCGAACAATACTTCTAATTTCATTTGTCAAGCATGAGCCACAAATGAACCGTGCCTATGCGGCACGATCCATTAGTGACTCGTACTCAACGAAACGTGATTGGAAAAAATATTTCTGACGTGGATATCATTATATTTTGTACTCACGTGTGTAATCAATCTTCATTTGCTCGTAAACACCTAAAATTTCGAGGGGAAGAATCCTATAAATTTAGTCTGTATATTTTTTATTGGAGCTTGATTGTATTTGTCATTACCTTGATATAAAGCAGAAAAGCAACAAAGCACAATTGTTTGAATAAAAAGAAAAATATAAGCGTGCAGCACAATGAATATTATTAATTATATTTATAAAAATTGAAAAGATCGAATTTTGTTCAAGTTGAAAAATAGTCGACAAACAAAGAAAAAATAAACATCCAGAGTTTAGTACGTACGAAAATCAAGGAACAATTTTATGTATTATTTAATTCGCACACAATTATTGTTAAAATTACACAAAACGATAATTTCATACAATTGGACAAACGAAACACAAGGATCGTGCACACCGCAAAAATGTTGTGGCTCATATCTCGGCGAAGGTATGATCCGTCAAATTTAATTAGGAACAATTTTCATCAAAAATTTGCAAAGCATTTTCAAACTTTGACGTCATTTTTCGTAAATCTTTACAAATAGGAGTATAAATAAAAATAAAAAATCAGAGCGACCAATAAAGCGACAAATTATTGATGACTGAGAAAAAACATGTATGACGTAATGGGGTAAAGCAGACTCGTTGGAAAATGACTTGAATTCTCTCATTATTTATTGAAAGTATTGCAACATCGATTTCAGTTATGGCTGTTAAAAGAATAAATAATAACAGGCAGCAGAATATATCAGAAGAAAGAAAGCAATTAATCTTTGAAAATATGATTTGAAATTCACCATTTTTTTCCCAAACACAAAGTTGGAAACGTTTTTGTCTCATGCAATAGCAAACAATTAGTTACGCACCCAAATATGTTTACATTAATAAAATTTTACGTATTTCACACGTTGAGCCCATCTTTATAGCAGGTTACTTGACATAATATGGTGTTTGATAGAAAATAATTGTTGGTTAGTGCACCAAGGTTAATTTATGCAAATAAAAATGATCGTATACGAGAAATTCGAGATCAAATTTTGTCATTCTTGAAAAATCAAAAATTAAATATAATTCAATGACACTGTACGCAAATTGTTACATATTCAGATTGAATAGGTTTTATATTTCGTAAAATATAAATCAGGGACAAATTGTGCCACTTAGATGAGATCTAACTATGGCACATGCTCGACAAAACAAAGCTATTGATTGGCTGCCACATAAAACGACTGAAATAGCTTTTTTACATCAAACAATGGCTTGTTTAGCTCATTCTTGATTTTTATTGCGTCGGTCCGAACTTTGAATGGCCTCATACTTGATAATACATGACCCCCGCATAGGGTAAGCACCTGACATGCACAACTCATGCAATGAACTTCCTTGTTTAAAAGTTCAAAAACTGGAAATATAGCTCAATGAGAGAAATGTGATAAATGAACAATACATTCTTTAGTCAACTAAAGTCACTTTTAACCCAGTAAAACAAAATATGTCAAAAAGTGTTTTGTTAAGCATGGCGCACTGACGGATCGCGTCTACGAGGCGCGTTCCATCTGTGTCTCATGCTTGACAAAATAAAATTTTTGATAAGGTGGGTCAAAAATCAAGCTTGGCCAATACATCGAATCAAGCATATTTGAGTTTTATCGAGCAGTGAGTGGTTCAACCCCTATAATTGATAATTGAAGCTTGTCTGACTGAAGGAATTTTTCATTGCATTTGTAAACCATTTTCATATTGTTTATAGTGCATTTGATTTTCTCTAATGTCTAAAAATGTGATTCTAAAAAAGATAAAAAGAAAAAATGCAGAAAAATATAAGAAGATAATGGTGAATAAAAAAATAACTCAAGTAAAATATGATACAAAATATGGCTTCTTCCATATTATGTGATTGAAAGCAAAGTTTAAATTTAATAAGTTTGTTCGTTGTTTGATTGCAGGCATTCATTGCAAGGCAGTGATTTGCTGTGTCGCGTAAAAGTTTTGTCGTTTTTTATTGCCTTTCTTAAATAATTGTTGGAACTTGGCAGCATGGTGCAGACGGCGCATATCACGCACAATTCGTCCGACTGTGACATCATAATTAAGCGCCATATTTCACTATTGATGACCACCACCACTTCGATGGACATCTGACGTTTCAAACATCTACTTTGTTATCGATAGGACTGCATCGATCGTGCTTATCCTCGTCTTTTATATCATCTTCGTATGATTCAACTGATGACGTCATATGATTGAGGTCAGGAATGGGCATGGAACTGAGCGCCTGAAAATGTGAGGATATTATTGAATTTTTTAAAACATTAAAATATTCGATTTTACAAATCTGCAAAGAATATGTGTTCGAGAATAAGTGACATCTTTCCTTCCCTACATAACTTATATTCTCGAATCTAGTATTTTTTTGTTATCCTATCCGCTTGTCCGCTTGTCTAACTTCAAATACCTATTTTTTGCGCGATGGCCTCGCAGGTCAAGTATGTTGGTTGCAGGTCAAGGTTGCTGATTTTTCAAATATAAAGTAAAACCTACTTGGGAACTATTTGCTGGATAATTATAAACAGATGAAACCATTGTAGGGGGTGATGAATATGGGTTGTTGGATGTTGGAGATTGGTGGGTTGATGAAGATGATGTTGGATATGCGTTTCCTCTGATATCTGTTCTTCTCATTCTCATCAAAGCCTGGAGAAACAAACAATTGTTGAAGCTGCGCATGGTTTTCACCAGATATATTCACAATTAGATATAATAGAATACAATAAGCAAACACGATGCAGTTAGTGAAACTACATCATATTTGCTTCTTTATCATTGAAATTCACTCTGAGCAAGAGAGGGAGCAGTGCTCAAATAGAACAAACTAACGGTCACTTAATAGCAAAGAGCTACTAGAAGATGTAGTACCAGCAACTGTACTCTAATTGGAAAGCATCCCAAACCCATTGAACCGATATCGTAAAGTGCAGTGAGTGCAGTAAAGTGCAATGATTAATTTTGATATATTTATTCAAGTAAAAATAATGCACTTATATAATCGTATAATGTTATATCAAAAAATAGTTCAGTACAAAAATTTACTAGATTTAAACATTCTCAAGCATTGATTGGGGTGTTACCTTATATTCAGAAATTCTGAGTTTCTTCCCATCAACAATGCATGTACGTTTTGGTCTCGGTTTATATTTATAATCTGGATATTTTTCAAGATGCAGTTTACTTAATCTTGCTTGCTCTTCATAATATGGTTGCTTTTCTATATTCGACATTTCTTTCCATTTTGCACCTTAATAAGAAAACAAAAACAACATGTTATCAAGTTGAAATTTAGCTTGGATGCAGAAAAATGCGAAACCATCGCGACAAAAAATAACATGAATTTTTGAAATAACAATTTTTATTCGGTTGTAGATTAACAGCACATACCTATTTATTTACAATGTTCAGAATAACGACTTTTTTTCTATCGTGTACTCTTATGAAACATTATACTTTTACAATAATATCATTATATTTAAATCTACTCTCTCTAAAACTAAATACTTATAAATTTACCTAATATTTTGCTAATATTCGAATTGTGCATATCAGGAAAAGCTTGTAAAATTTTTCTCCTCTCGTCTTTTGCCCAAACCATAAAAGCATTCATCGGTCGTTTTATATGTTGCCCATCTCTCTTTTCCCGATATGTTCTTGATTCGTTTGCTGGAAGTTCGGGAAGACCTAAAATTTAATAATAATACAATGAAAATATTGATACAACAACTTTTGAGATTGCAGCTGTGCTTTCCCCATTCTGGAATTTTATTTTGTCAAGAACGAGCCACCATTGGACATCTGGCAGCGCGATCTATCAGTGACAGATACATAACAAAACGGATTTCGCAAAAATAATTTCGATCAGATTAGCAACTGAATCTGTGTATTTCTACGATGTTTGTTTGAATGTTTCCCGCTGAGCAGCGACAACTTATTAGCAATGGTAGGTTGTGTGATCTGGTTTAGATTTCGTGCTTCATCCTAATCCAAAATGCTAAACAATCAGGTCAGGCGGTCTCTCAAGCTTGACAAAATAAAAAAATTCTGATTTGGAATAAAGATGGAAAATTGTTGATTCAAAATCGATAAGTGGCACACGAGTTTGAAAGATTTTACTCCCACATGTCTCCTGAACAGATAAGATAGATAAGGAGATCGAAGTGAGAAACCTTCCTATTTGTCAAAATCACAAAATATAGATTCTGAATTTTTAATCGAAATGCGTTTATTGAAATGGTGAAAACGCTGACAGGAAAGTCACAGGAGATAATTCCCTCAGTAGTTTACGGGAGTAAATTCAGGCTATTGTCAACGCAAACTTTGGTTGAAGAATTAAGAAAACATAAAAGTAAAATATTCTACGACGAACCTTTTTCGCGTTTTGATGATTGTTGTAGAAGATAATTATGAATTTCTGCACCATGATTATTTGGTTGGAACATCTTGTGTAAAATACTGGAAGCCTGTTCAAATAAATATATTTAAAATCATTTAATGAAATATGTGAGTTAACTTAATACAAATCCACGTGAAACGTTTCCTAACGAACTTCTATGGAGTTTAACTTGCTGTGACGGTTGATTAAGTCCTTGGTTGGTCATGGGCCGCTGTTGGGCATTCTTCATTTTGCCAGGTATGGACCACAGATGACGCGCGCCTGGTTGGTGCGATCCATCCGTGTTCCATACATGTCAAAGCGTGTTCGGACCAAATTTTTCTGCTTGGGCCGTTGTTCCTATATAAGACACAAAATCATTCTGTATGTTTTGCTTTAAATGTCGAAATTAAATGCGAAATAAATATACAAATTACAGCACAATTCAATCGAGAATTTTGACGGTGACCAACATCAAAATGCACTTGAACCAAAGCGCACAATATTTTGCATTAAGTCACATTAGAACTACACAACATTTGAACTACATCAGAATCGGCAATTTTGCTTTTAACTACATGGTTTTGTGCACCAATACATAAAAATTGTAAAAACCCCAGGCATTCATTGGATAATCGCCGCACAGGATATCGCTGAAGAACTCTTTCATTAATTAGTATTCGCTAATTAGTTTAGTAATCTTTTTTTTTTTTCATTCGAACATTTATGTAATCAGTTCAACGTAAACAAAGATCTGTTTTGCCGTACGTTTCAACGCACGTGGAGAATTTGTGTGTTATGATATACTGTTCATATTTAAGATGTTCGCTATCTATTTCAAAATTACTATATATAGTAGCATGCTTAGGTAAGATATTATATTGGAGAGTGCTCCCATATATAGACTCGTTTATTTTTTAATGGAATATCGATTAGTGTTAATAGATGCAGATCTACTTCAAGAACAAAATCTGCTCCTCAGGAACTTAGAAAGATATGAAGGTGATAATAATACATAAATATTTGGTTGAAGAGAGTTTTACCTTTTCGCTATCAACTCGAGGCATCATTTGAAATGCTCTTTCTGATTCCAGTGTTGATTTGAAAGAATGAGCACGGAGTAAAGCTTGAGTCATGTTGTCGTCAGCACCTACAAAGTTAAAAAATAGGTGAGATTTCTGTCTGATAATTTAAGTGAAAGTTCAACATTCAAGAACATTCTTTGGTTTTCCTGCTCGAGAAATTGTATTTTGAGCATGAGCTAAAGATGGGCATCTTCCGTAATTCACATCTTCCCTTCCCAATCACACAATTTTCGCCTTTACCTTTTGTTAAGTATGGACCACTGATGGACAGCACCGCCAAGGTGCAGTCCATCTGTGGCCCATACTTGACAAAAATTCTGATTGGGTTAGTCTTCGCTCACTTGGAGGGCCAATTGTGTTTTACTGACTGATCACATCGAAATTGTACAACTTACCAAAATTTTTATCATGAGTTCTGTTACTGGGTGCCTGTATTAATGGTGGTGGAGATGAAACTCTGTGCTGGTGCTTTTCCTCTTTCATACGATGGGATAGGTTGAGCGGTTTATCCTAAAAGAAAATAACATCATAATTAAGTGGAATAACATTATTTAGTATGTATAAGCCAAGCAAATTGACACACTAGATGCTGCTCGTGAGCATTATTGTATCTGTGGTAATGAACCGTGACAGTCAAGTATACTTTGCGATGTCCCGAGTCAGAGAATTTCCATCCGTATGGCTTGCCGACAAATCACGCCACCGAGTCACATGGTTGACAGAGTTATGGGGTAAATATTTTTCAGCGTTATCAATGGATGGTGGAGGTATGAGCCTCGCATATTGCAATCGTTTTGCGATTATGACATTCTTGAAACCTAGCGAATTCGGTATTATTTACTCGCTCATGCGAGATTGCACCATAACTGGAAATGTGGATTTAAATATAATATTTTGATCAAACTCGCTTAAAATTTTAGAAAGCTGAAAGTTATGCGCCAATTTCCAAAACGCTTATTTCAATATATTGCATAACAGTTGGTAGATCCATGTGACAATTAATAACATCAAAAAATGCGACACGACCATCCGTTTGCTGAGTACATTGACTTATTTACACCAGCGGACTCTTTAAAGCTAATGTACCGCTTTCACAATGTACCGGCACCAAATATAAGACCTTATTAGATAGAACCACATCGTGTTTATAACGCAATGGTCATTATTGTGGCGAGATGGTAAACAAAGACATACTTTTGAAAAAGTTAACGAAATTACCAACAAATTTCAATTCACGCTGTTGCCAGTCAAAAAAAATTTGCCAAAAGATTTTTTGTTAAGTATGTATCACTGATGGATCGCGTCTGTGGTTCATGCTCGATAAATTAAAATTTCTTATAGAACAATTTCCTAATCGCTGTCTAGTAAAATTCTAGTATACTTTACGCATTTTTTATGCGATGTATTTGTATACCCAAAGGTACACAGCACAATGTTATTAATTGCGCTAGAAGATAGAAAATGTCATTTATTCGTGCTAGGTAATATAGATATTGTTGCTCAGTCGATTGCTTTAATTTCTTTGTTTGAATCGGCTGCTTTTGTTCAGTGTCGTTGTCGCGTTATTTACGAGGTCATTTCGTTCAAACGATATACACAAATAAACGAATAATAAGTCAGGTGGAGAATCATTTCACGAGATGAATGATGAGATTTTCGCGCCATTTGCTGGGTTTGGTCGATTTAATGAAGGGCAATTTAAAACCGCACCTTAATACTATAGTACTGGAAAATTTAGGATCGGATGAGGTGTCCAAGTTAATGCTTTATACCAACAATAGTATCACGAATTTGTATGTAAAACACTATAAAGGCCAAGTTTATTTGGTCTATTTCTTGATCTAGACGCATTATGAAAGTTTTTAATACAGGTTATATGATAAATGTGTTGTACTTTGCATTGTTTTGATTGGAGACATCCCAACGTGGAACCATCTTTTGTTTAGTATGCGTCACTGATGGATCGCGTCGATGAGACGCGGTCCATCTGTGGCGCATGCTTGACAGAATTAAATTACCGATTGAGATGGTATGACCATGTAACAATGAATAACATATAATATTGATGCCCTAAACAACACACCAATATTCTTCAGATTGGAGATGTTGATCAGGCAAATTCAAAAATTTCACACATAGCGTGAGAAATCGGATTCGGTCTATTGTCTGGTGTGTACTATAAATAATTCGTGCGATCTCCTATTGATCATGCTCGATATTACAAATATCGACCAAAATGTTCGGTGGACACAAACTCATTCGTACCACAATACAATCATATTGTCGATGAAATAATGGCAAAATCGATTCCGGATATTAATTCAGCTTGAATATCGTCTGCCGTTATTTTGAACATTTTATTGTTCACATCGCATAATTTCGCTCTCTCCAATAGTTCCCCTTTTGTTATTAAAGCGATGGGCTCAGCGGTGATCAACTCGAAACAATAGTCCAGCTAAAGGCGGCGACAATAATACCCATAATAATAACCCATCGCATTGTAACGAATTTCTAAGTGGCTCCACGCTGTGCTTCATGTTTTGCTGGCAAAAGACACTCGTGGTGAACAATACAAACTTCTACAATGCGTTCGCGAATCACAATCGGTGCTCGAGAGCCGCCGTTGTCAAAACTATGTTGATGTATAAGGGTAACGACCGTACGTGGAGTGTGCTTGCTTATTATTATCTAATAATTAAAACAAAGAAGAGCAAACCGCGGACGTTAGTTATGTTCATTGTTAATGCTTTTATCATAAGGCAAATCAATGTACGAACAAAGCATTCTGACCCACCCTTTCTTTCAGAATTGATGACGCAATTTATTTAGTCACGAGTCGTAAAGTTGACATATTATACTTTGCCCGAGGAAAAATTGATAGTAACATTATAAATATATTGAATTGATAACCGATTCTCACTTTTCATTTTAAATAGAGCCATTATTGACAAAAGACAAATCGATGGCTTTACTTAATGCTTTTGCTTGGCCCAATTTACATATCTAGGTATATTGCATGAATCCAACGTTTTTACCACCATTCGCGTTAACGTTACAAATTTTCCGAAAGTGCAGATAACACAATATGCGACTCAATTATACTACAATATTTATCAAAGAAAAAAATAAATTTGTCGGCCAGTATTTGACAATTTTGATTCACCCGCAAAGAAAGCCTTGATTGACTCAAATAAACCAATTCTTATCTATCCCGGAATACACAAAACACAATCGAGAAAAAGACTGTTCAAACACGAGAAACGAGAACAATCGACAGACTAATGGTCAACAATAGTAAGAACGTTCGTGTAATTTATTCCTTATGTCGTTTTAACCTAGCAGTGATGACACTCGTCTTATGTGTGACCCCGAGATTTCACGATGAAGCCTTTTGTTTTCGATCGCAAATTATGTCCATAAAATGGCACGCCATAAAAGAGATAAGGTACCAGCTGCGCACATTTTGGAGCGGAAGCAATAATCAACCTTTGAGAAGAGAATGGGTTTGCCCAAAAAAGAATGCGTGGTTTTATAATATGTTCTGAGAATGAAATGAAAATTTAACTTTGTCTAGAATGAGCCACAAGCGCGGTCGACCCTGGCCTCCTAAAAAATACGTTTAGATGAAATCTTCAGACCGGGACTCTTTTAAATATTTTGTCTAAAACTAAGTTATCAAAATGCGGGATTTATTCCAACAACGCCCGAACCAGGTCCCAGATAAAGATATATTGACCAAACATCTTTCGTCAAGTATTTTTTGCGGATGGGTGACAAAAAAAAACGAAAATTGTTGTTAACATTACCAATCATCGGCGACTCGAGAGGGAAGAAAATAAATATAGCATAATTTTTTAGAATCATGCTATGATATTTTGCCAATCTCCCAATATTTAACAGTGGGAAAATATCATATAACCTACGAACCTTATCCGATATGCAAGTAACAGTAGTTATTTTAACCAGTGGAGTAAAATTTCAAAAGAACCGATAAATAGGTATCAGTAATATGTAATGACAGTCGTCCGTGACCGCAACTAATCTTCAAATTTGACGCCATGAAATAAAATGTAAATGACAATTTTATAAATCACAATCGAGTATATTTTACGATATATACATAACTTTTCGCAGTTGATGCAGTTTTTTTTAAACTGACATTAAGGCGGATATTCTAATTTTACATTTATTATGAAATTTTTAATCTGCCAATGAAAATCGCAGTTTGTTAAGATTGACGGCACTTTTTCGCGATATACTTAGGCGATAAATAAATTTATTTTTGAGGTCTTTTATTTTCCAAATTACTTGAGCTAAGTGAAGCTGAATACGAATCAGCTTTGTCTTCAGTTCAGCAATGAAGTAAGTTGACTGAAATATATTGTTGTCTAAAAATAAAAGCGTTGTTTTGGAGGTTTCGGGTTTCTAACAAAAAAAGCTAAATTTAATAATAGCTGGGGTCGTGGTAAAAAGGATAGATTTCGTTGGAATGACGTAAAGGTATGTAAGTACAAAATTCATTTTGTTTCCATAATTTTAGTATAATTTATTGCCGAAATATGTGCTGCCATTTCCAGCTTTATATGTAACATATCTGTCAGACTCATTGAACACATAGAAATTTCAAATGTAACCGCATAAATAGTGGCAGTATTACCATTGTGGTCGCCATTGCTTCGTCTCGGTTATACCGGAATGGATTATCTTCCTATTTCTGTCTCGCGATTTATTTAAAGTCTATTTCTACTTTTATTTCTGCCGAATCATTATGGTCTGTCCAGTGTCATTTTCAATTGTTGGATCCTTTTATTTCTTATCATTTGTGTAATGTTTGTAGTTTGTTTCGTCGTTAAAAGTAGAAATGACAACACGGCGAGTCAATTGTTGATATCGTTAAAGTAAAAGTCATCAACTACCCAGTGTTCCCTACAATTGCCGTACCGGTTGATCGAATGGATAAAGCCTGAAATATTCCGGCCTGTTTTCTAAGTTCAAATAAAGTTATTATCTATCAATCAATCAAAATCCAAAGAATCCTATTTGTAAACAGGAACACTGCTATTAAGCGTGTGAGAAACGAGAGTGATAATGTACAAGTTATTGTCGCTTTAAACTTTTAGTCCTAATCTACGATCATTGTGGCAAGTTACGATATGATAATAGACCTCCAAGAAACACTTAAGCAGAAGTGGACAATTTAAAAATCGAAAATTGTCAAACTTGAAAAGTTAATTGGCAATTGATCACATAACATTAATTATGCTATCGATAGTTTAAAGACTTAAACTGGATATTTGCTTATTGAAAATACATGATTATTGTAGTTTTAGTTTTGATAAGTAAATGTAAATGTAGGTAAGGACTCTCAATATGAGAAATAATCATCGCGAGCCGCTGATGTGTCAATAAGCGTCAGTTCATTTGTAGATCGCACTTGTCAAAATTTATGTGTTTCTCTAATATCGATCGAATATTTGAATATATTTGGGAATTAATATGATCGTTATAATATTATTTTCTTATTTGATATATATCCAATATCATATTTCAAAATCCTAACTATTACCAACTTCTAGACCGTAATGTGTAAAATGATCGAAACTTTGCAACGAAATAAGTTTTTTTATGAACTTGTCTATCACGGGATTCGAATGGATGAAATCGCCTTATTTCGCATTATGTTGTCTCAACGTCAACAATGGTTTGACTTGTATTTGGGAATTAAATTTGTCATTTTAACAACAATTGAACAATTGTGCTTTGTTTGAAGATACGTCGGTGAAGCGCTCTTAAAACGATGCACCTATTCTCTTTTCACGTGATTTGACTTAAGGACGAAACTGTCATTTTACCATTAGTGCCAAATGCGGATTACCTAATCATAAATTTCTTTTTAGTAAAAGTGAGCCACTGATGGACCAAAGGAGTTTGGCTACAATGTATGAAAAGGGGTGTTATTTCAAGATACACAAAAAAGTAATATTGGGAATTAACTTTGCGTATTGAATTCAAAATATTACACCATCAGTCCACTAGCCATCAAAACATACAAGAAGGAGTATGAAAGCTTTATTCACTATATTTTGATGCATATTTCCCGTATTCAATTTACAGGCAAATTAAAATTGTAAAATGCCCTGACCCTTCAGGTGACTTTCTCGGAAGCAAGGTCAAATGCATGTTCAGTTTTTGAAATTTGCATTCAAAGAAATAATCAATTTGATTGGTAGTTTACGGAACACGCGCGTGTACTGGTTTTGAATTAATTATCAAGAATCGAAAAAATCAAAACGATCTAAGAAAATGATTCGAATATCGTGAACCGGATTGTGATCACGTCCATGGCAATCATAACACTTCTTAAAATTATGAAAATATCTGGTGAAATTTAAAAAAAAAGTGTAGCAAATAATAATAATAGGTTAGATCAAACTTGTGACACATATCCCATCTCTCGAAGTACCGCATATGTCACACGTTTTCCGTCTGTAGTTATTAATTGATATAACATAATTCTTAAGTCTAAAAAGAGCCATTGAGGAAAATGCTTTTTATTTGCTGGAAAACAAAGATGTTTATATTAATAAGAAAATCATTATAGCATTTACAAATGGCCATCCTTAAACATGACTATTGCGCGCGCCAGTGTACGAATTCTCATAACTTGGGGCAGAGTCGTTGACCTTTCATTTCGTTATCGCCGAATGGTCAAATGAGTTTGAAAAGTCACGCGTGATTGGCCAAAAGCACAACAAAGGTCGAAATGCATAATCACACATGATATTATGCAAATTACTTCTTTATCTCGCAAATGTCCAAGACGCGATAGGAAAGGGCGAAGTTCTATTTTCCGCGAAGATTCCCACCCGTTCCAAACAAAACTGCGCGTTTGTAATTTTACGAAAAACGGTCAAACAATTCCCTAAATCGGCCTTCGATCACGAGAATCCAACCGGTGATTGAAGCCTTTGGATGTGATATTTTCAAAAAAGTTCATCTCTTGGGGAAAATAAAAATTTGCAAATAGTTATAAACATGTGAATAGTGTTGAATATTTTTTTTATTGTTGCTCCTGGTATGTCAAACATATTGCGGACTACCCGCGTCAAATCCCGTCTTATTTAGTTTCAAGGCAACAATAATATTATTATTTTCTAATTTTATCTTCAGTTGTTTCGCATCTTGTGCGTAATGGAATGCTATTTTTAATCGATTTTTGACCGGATAAATTTCTCTTGCGTCGCCATTTTATAAAAGTTCGTGTACAGGACAAAACTCGTTAGGCAGTTGAACGGTACTTTCTCCATAAAAATAAATAATGGCTTCCAATATAGGTTACAGTGATTTTTAATAACACCCAATCAAACATTTTATTTTGTCTAATATTGTAATATTGAAAACCTAAAATAAAGGAAATATTAAACGTATTCAGTCGAATATTATATGCAAGGGAACGACGTGTCATTTAGATTACGCGACTACTGTGAAATCATATATGATGCTTGTATGATCAAAATAATTGTTAAAATGCGGTAATAAATTTATTTGTATATTTTTGTTAAATGATGGCTTTTGCCTGGTACGAAAGTTAAACATTACTACATTGCACACCAGTCCACAGATACAAAACCCGGTTGCCTCGAACCTGAAGCAAGTTGGAAGCATTAAATGAGAATATTTTAGTGTAGTGAAAGTATAGTAATCCCATTGAACATGAGGGATGACAAAATTAATTATGACACGGTATTCGTCCCGATTTACTCCTCGCCATTACTTGTCATCATTTCTGGCAAAGGTTGTGCGTTACATCCCGTGCTCGACAAATGCGATTCAGATCCACCGATATAGGCATTCTTCCGTAACAAGATCATAAGCAATATATAAAGCGAATAGTACGCGCCAGAATTCCTGACTTGTAATTGTTATTATTTAAGCGTGTCATTCGAAAGCTGCCGTGTCACGAAAATAAGTAAAAACACGTAACCAATTCCTTGTGTTTCATGTTTTGAATTTACGCAACATTTGATCTATGATCAATATGGTTCTTGTTCGTTCATTGTTACCACGTCGACTGTGTCATTAGGGCAGATTTCCTCCCGAAAACCATAACAATGGCGCACTTTTGGCCTGTTTGTGTGAACTAATCGACGAAACAAAAAATATTTTCTGTATTCGGGTCAAAAAATTCTGGCGTGCGGTTGTCTATTGTTGACACCACCGACAGCTGTGAGTGGATAATATTTGCGTAACTGAACCTGAACCTTTGTTTTCTGAGAAACAAATTTTAGTCATGTAATTGAAAAGCGTATAACAATCAATCAAACTTGAACAAGATATGAATATTGCCTTCCAGGCATGTTCCATTTCTGGTCTCAACTTATTAACAGAATTACATCACATCATCATTATTAATTTTAACTAACTTAAATTCAATGCGAAAAATCGTGAACGAACGTATCAGGAAATTTTTTAAATGTGCTGGGTGAAAATCATTTTCAGAAGCCAACATCAAACAAATGGAATCGCGTAGCAGTGACGTCACAGTAATGAATGGCGAATACCACCACGGTTGTTGCTTTATGTAAATGACGTCATAATCACGACACGTGTTCCTCCTTATGAGTGTGTAAGCGGACGTGTCTTAAGTTCAGATTAATGTAGGATTTGTCGTGATTAAGTTATGGTAAGAACAAAATAAATGATTTCAATCGACACAAAAAAGAGATTTCAAGAAATTAATATCACTACTTTCCTTGTCAGGAAGAATCAGATAACAACACGTTTAGTACATAATGCAAACATGTACATTCTATATTCTACAAAAGAATGTACTGACATATTCCAAAACATATGTATTCTGGTCTAGTTGTATTTAATCATTTAGTACACAATATTTTAATGTTATTTATCCCGATGTACTTTGAATGTTTCGGTAACTCACTTGTATAATACATCTTGATATTTTGCTTACAAGCTGATGACATATTATGCCCTACAAAAACACATCTTACTAATTATGTCGACTAGAATTGTTGAAATTATTACAACGTACCAACAGAAAAGCAGCTTGTAATATTAAATAGGTCTATGCATCCATACAATGGATCCCTGTTGTAGTTTTGTATCAACGTTTTATATCAGGGGTTGATGGCACTGCGGTCACTTCTAACACACAGACTCCCTTCAAGCTTTTTCCATATTTAGGAAAATCGAAAAATACAGCATGTAGACGACTGATTGGCGAATATAGGCTTTGGTAAGAGGTATTATGTTTAGCTTACTTTTTAGCTGATCATACTTGACACTGCCCTATTTAATTCCCAATAGTAAAAAAGGAAAGTAATGTTGCATACGCTTTTAACTCAGTACTTTGTGTGCTGTTATATCATTTTAAAAGGCTTGTAAAATGTAAAATGGATCCCATTTGAGGTTTTGATTAAACGGGAATTAGCTTTCTTCAATACGGATATAATTCTTCCGATCATTCACGAACTTACGTCAGGGGACTTGCTCTTTTTATATATTATATATTTCTTTGATCAATTGAAAAGACGGAAACACAAAACACACCATTCAATAAAAGAAAGTCATCAGCGACCTAAAACTTTCTTCAAAATGAGAAGGTATATTCGTGCATTCGTCAAAGAGGTTTCAATTTCAATTGAATTGAATGTGGTGAAGGGTGAAACGAAATACATGTTTTTGAAACAAAGAGACCAAACGATTAGTTCGACTTTTGATTGAAAAGTACAGTCGTAAGAAACCAGGAGGAAACGTAAGTTTCCCGATTCTTAAACGATTGAATGCAATGTGTTGCATGAATTTATTCAGTTTTGATATTATGCGCATACGTTTTCAATGCATTTCCTTTTCTTCAACAAACTTCAGAATATTAGATTTCAAAAGGTACCCTTTTTAATAGTCAATAGAACTGAAGTGCGTAATAGCTTATTATTTTTAAACAAGTTTTGGAATAAAAACCATAATCAATTTGTAAACAAAATTATATAATTTGAAAATTTTTGTTAGGATTGAAACCCATTCGGAAAAACTTCTTTTTGTCAAGCATGAGCCACAGATGGTCCGCGCCTCAGCAGCGCGATCTATCAGTGCCTAAAGCTAACAGAACATTTTTTACGAGTTTATATCTGATTGGATAAGGGAAAGGATTCGTTATTTTTAAACCCGATCGTTCAAATGTAATTTATTAAGTTTACGCAGGATATTGTTTAGCGAGCATTCCGCAAAATTACCCTACACAATTTAAGTCGTTGATGGCGAAAGTCGATTTATGTGACATGGGTCGTGACCTCCACATGTTCCCAAACAAGAAATCCTAATCCAACTATGTGTACCACCTAACCTCAAAACGGACCCCGCGGAATTCTTAACGTTGAAACAAAGCACTGGTTTTCCAACAGCACTCGTGTTGTCAATCATCATGTTATAAGAAAATGTAAAAGATGACAAAATACTCCAAATTGTCCCGAACGATATACAAATTTCGGAAATGTCTGCTTGACAGCAGTCGATAGCTTTCAGCATGTTACTTACAAGAACTCCTTTTAAAATTGAAACTTTATCAGGTATAAGCATTGTAAGTCATGTCATTCACAATTAATTTTTTGTTTATGCGATAAATGAAACATTCGGGTCAAGCTTGACTTTGACAGATTTGTTTGTTCAATTGTTCCTGGTTTTGTCGTCCATACCCCAATCATAAGATTCAGTCAGTTTATTAGTTTAATATAAAAATCCTTTCGCATAATATCAATTTTAGTCCATTTATACTTCCCGAGGAGAATGAAACGGGGTTTGTTTCGTTTGTCGATTTGGTACTAAAATAAATGAACAGCTGGATATATCACTGATAATTATGAAATTAAAAATAAAAATGTACGACACCCTGGTATACTCGTACAATATGTTTTAAAATAATTCCTGTATGTGAGGCATCCAAATAAAAATTTCCTGAAAACCTTTCATGGTATTACAGCGTTAATGTTGCTGAATCATTATTAAATCCATTGTTCGAAGGTACTCCATATTATCGATGACCCCCATTTTCTAATCAATTCCAGATATAGCTAACTTTATGCGAACAAGTAGAACACCGTGTGTTGTCTGCACCTTAAAAACACACCAAATTAATGATGTCCATTGAGTAATTTATTTTGTTTTATTATACTTAGCAAAGTGCTTTTTGTCGGCCGATCATACTTGATCAATGGTTTTAGAAAAAAAAATCACCGTTTTAATAACAAGTTAATTTCACTGAATATCAACCAGTTTATTATAAATAGTTAGTTAATCACTGTCCAAACAATGGAATATTATTATATATAATATTTCCGTCCATATGTTTTGTCATTATAACTTCCCGTCAACGCATTATCACGATAAAAATTGTTTACGTCGGTAAGTTTGAAAAAAAATTACATAGAGCACGTCCACCAGAAAAAATGTTTGTGTTTTATTCCTGAAATTGCTGTGCTTGCAAGTGAATTTATTTCGGCGTGAATACGATTATTTCAACTATATAAGAATGATGAGAAGAGAAAGGAAGAAATTATATCGACAAGACTATTATATAATTATATTAATTCAGCAAAAATAGCCCTCAATGGAAAAATTATAACATACATATTCTCGTATTAATTTCATGTTAAAAAACGACAATAAAATTTACAAAAATATGCATTTTAATTGTACACAAGTATTGTTTAATGTCGTTGATGAAAACGCGGGAAGGATTCGAATTCCTGAGTCGATATATGATATTTGCATGTATTTCAAGACAATAGAAAATATGTCAATCGAATAGGTTATGTCATAACGTATATTGATATTGCGGTTATCCACACGAAACAAGTCCTTCTGTTCCTAGAACTCAGTCGAGGTAATGTCACTAATGATAACTGACAATTGAAATATTACCTTTATGCATGGAAATATGGCGGTCAGGGTGCTTTCTGACCCGTCAAACCCATTGCTTTTCTCATAATATGAAATTTTCTTGAAACATATAATCAAAATACCATAAATTTTTGCATAATATGGAATGTATTTTAAAAATATGTTATGAAAATAAGTAGAATTCGAAATCTTGGTATCCTTATATTATTTGCCTTTAAATTCGTTCGACGTGCAAAAAATCGCTAAAATATGATGGTATATAGCCTAAACTTAAAGTATGGGAATACGCTCAGTTATTTTCCATGTTAATATATATGTTTATATATATGACATTGGGTGTTGTGTGAGATAACGATACATATTCCCGATGTTACCATTTCTGTTGAAATCTTACAAACGAGCAGAAATTTTTACAAAAGAGCGTGCCTCAAAAATTATAACACATTAATTTTTGCGTAAAATTTTTAGGAACTCTTTGGTCCTGTTGCTTTATTTTGCAAAGTGATATTGCCGAACAACAAAGGAACATGTAAATAGCATGGTAGTTCTTGTCATTTTGACAACAATATGTTACAATATTGAACTATTGTTTCCTATTGTTGGTGACGACGGACGAAATATTTCGAAGAATAATGAACACGACACTGTCAGCAAATGTCAGCCAATTTAAAGTTTGAATTTTCCAAGCATGGATCCACAGAATGGTTTGGCCTAATCACTTATATCACAGTTGAAATTCGCAAAGACAGCACGCCTAACACTGACAGTTAAGCCGATCACAGACATCGCTCAAGTTTTTATGTTTTTGCCAATTTCTATTTTAAATCAAAACATCATTTTTTTATTTTATAGTACGCTCCGTTTTGATGCCCAAATTTGTAAAGCGCACGAAGCGCCGAAACAATAAATAGGTAAAAAAGTTGTGAGTTTGGCAAAATACATCGTGTTTACAGAATTGGAATTTACTTTCTCTGCTGTAAAAACCTGTACACTATATGTAAAAGCAACACAAATTTGCCAGCTAACCAAAAACGACATTCAAGATCAGTTGCCCGCAAGCGGCCATTTTAAATTTCTTTCACAAAATTTCCAATGTGCGGTTTGTGACAAGGATAATAAAAATTAAGCATCCGCGAAATCTTCCTTAACCGGCTTAATCGTAAACTGTTACACGCCTTAAACTTAACCCAATTCCGCCACCAAGTTCAGATTCGAGTGCGAGCGCACAATTGTTAATCGCATTGGTTGTGCCAGTTGTTGTGTTGGAAACAATCATCACGATATATATGGATAATCGTATTCTCCATTGAAATCAGCGATTGTGCGTCTGGCTTGCAGGCGTTCCTTGATAATATTGTGGCCAAGGTTCGCTATTTTAAGCCTCCCGTGTGCGCGGGTCTTCCTCTCAAAGGTGTGCCGTGACGTGTCCCACGGGAACGTCGGTAAAAGGCGACGGACTTGAAAGAAAGTATTATGACGTCAACGCAGGCGTTATATTACCAAGTAGTGAACTTGGAACAAGCGGGGAATACATTCCGATGCATTATAGTCAGAGACCTACTGTAAATGACTGTTTGTTGTAATAAATTAACATTCGCAACCACATTCGTCTGCAACATAAAGCTATAAGTTTGCTCCGATCGAGATTGCAAAATACTTTCTCGTAACGCGAAGCTCGCTTTACATTCAAGCTGGTGGGATATAACATTCATCCCCGACGATACAAACTTCACGAATGAAGTATATAGCAGCGTATCAATTATGTAGAAAGACTTGCTACTCTAGTAAATGAATCGCAGCACATAGTTCAGTTGAAATCAAGTGCACAAACGTATTTAAGCGCTGTAAGAAAAAGGCAAATGTCTGCAATCAAATGTTTCATAAAATCCATCATATCAACTTTCATCGTTTTGTTAAAATTTGAAATGCTTTGTTGTTCGATACTTACCTTTGACTGAGCCTCAATTGTGGAAAAATATATACCTAAATAGTACGTGCATAAAACACTTACCCCTCTCGGCAAAAATTTCGGAGAAAGGTTGACGTCAGCTCGCGAATCAGGACTGGAAAGATACCGTTCAGCATTAGGTGAAGTTTCATGTCGTTGTTGTTGTCGGTCAAAAAGAAGACTGTGCTTTCTGGTGTGATCTTCAGGAACTCCTGTATTGTGATGTTTTGGACTTCTGTTTCGTTGCGCATTTAACACAGGAGAATAACCCGTGCGTGGTGGTGTGGTAGACGCAGGCATGGAGTTGGTATTTTCATCTCTCGCGGAGCATGACTTGCTGCTAAAAACATCAATTACAGACGAGTCTGCTGAGCGACGTTTAATGCCGTGTAGAACAGAATAATTTGCTTCTCGACGGGAAGATGTTTTTCCTCTGCCTGCATCAGAATAAGACGAACTTGCTGTCGATTTTGTCAAAGTCGTTTGAGCTGCCATGCCTGAGAAATTCGTCAAAAATTTATCAGAAATATTTCGACCCAACAAAAATGCAGCGAGGCTATTAGGCTAACATTTACAGATACAATGATCGGAGTTTTGTAATGCGTGTCTAGAATCAGAATAAATATTTATATCATCGGTAAAAAGAAAAAAAATCTCACCTATTCTCGACTTATCCATCGTAGAGCTAGGATGTACCGGAAGTCCTGAGTGCAAATTGATTGAAGTGAGGCCTGAGGCAGTAGTTTGCGGAAGCATGAGAGGGTGCTGAAGCAATGGGCATAAATCAGTTAGTCAAGTCGGAAATACTATTGCATTCTTGTTTTAAAACGAAATATGATTTAAATTTACTATAGGAATGTCGTCAAATAAAGAGTATTATTACGTAAAGCTCATTCATTTCTTATTTTTTGCAATAACATTTGATATTCTCTTATAAACTATGTTAACCTTATCACCGTGACAGAATCCAGAATGATACTTTCAACCACGAAATAAATTGCGTGATTTTGAGCCGATTTACTTAAATAATCTCCACTAGCAAGTGATATTATAAATATATTCGATCTTCTGGAATGTTATTTTAAATTATGTAATTCAGCCATATACCTAAATATATTCAATCGAAACATAAGATTATTTCATCATTAATTTTACGAAAACCAAAATAGGAAACAAAGCATTCTTTGACATAATACTGACGTATTCCGAGTAAAATAAGCAATAGTTCAGTAGAAACGAACACACCTGGTTGGGACTTAACCCAAATCCTGAAGCCAACATATGAGTGTATGGATCTGTAGTAAAAATAAAGTAAAGGACTAATTAAAACGCCAATTCGTCAACTTTTATTTTACACGAAAATGGAAATATAAACTATAATAACAAGTAAAATGGGAGTGTTTGAGACGTTTGAAAATTTTTCTTGACGCAAAACAGAATAAATATTTTGGTGATAGAACGATTTTTCACTTAATTTTAGTTCGTAATAATCAAAATTTCCACATCGCAGCAAGATATAGTGGCAAGATACATATCAAGATGTCACAACCTAATTTTAATTATCAGAATTTGACCCATATATTCACATTTGAAAAATATTTGTTTCTTTCTGTATATGAGTTGGTACATGGGACATATTCTATTTCTTTAGTAACTTTCAGTGAATTTACATATCCTTCCATTGTCATCGACTTACTGTTATCAAATATGATGGATTACTCGAATAAGTGATATTGAATCAGATCTAATTATGATGATTAATAGTCGTTTTATCCGATATTTATTGTATTAAATAATTGCATATAATAATAATAATAGTGATCAAACAGCATTGTTTTTTCTACACTTCCCTATGTCAGGATATGGCCGTGTCGACTATCTTAATATGCTGTAAAAATATCCAGGACTCCGTATTTCAACTTTTCATTTTTCACTAAATTCCTTTATTCCAGTTAAAGTTACCATCAATAGGTAGATTGTGTTTTGAAATTGTTTATCGGCCGTACTTCGCATAAGGGCGACTTCTAAAATATCGTTGGAAATGATGGATATTTGAAACAAACGTTTAAAGCATTGTTCATTCAAAATCAATTTTTATTTATTTTTTGGTTTCGTTTCATGTGAAAGACAACAAAATTATCTTTCTTTCAACAGCCTCAAGCGCAGATAAGTGACAAGTCGTACAGATGAGAGGCAAATTAATTGAGTGACTTCGGCGTCCAATTGTTATTTTCCTGAACCGACACGACTACAAACTGCACAATGAGAATGACAAACGACTTTCTTTTCCGTTTTGGTGCGCGAGACAATATTTTTGCTCACGCTAATAACAGACTATTAATAATATCGAAGAGCCATGATATTGTTCACCGGTTTTAACGCATTTATAATGATGCTCTTAAAATAATTCAAGAACGAAGGTTGTCTAACTGTTCTAATATTAAATTTAAAGTTCTTTGGTTGTGGGATTTTTTTCATGTATTTGATATCGCTTACGAGTCCTTTGACCAGAGATGGCATATCACATTGTCGTATTATATCGCCAGTAAATATTTCGGATGATTGAGAGCCTCCGCAAGTTTGATTGACGAGTCCGTGAATCCAAGGCTCAATAAACGCAGATAAGTTCGATCAAGCCGAAAACCGTTTCCGAAAATACAAAATCCGTCCACGTGGCCGTTGAATACAAACTCACCTAACATTCCTTTGTAAGCTGCAAGTGAGGATAAAGGCAACAATCCTGATTGTGCAGCGGAGAGCAGATTTTCGTTGCTTGGTGTAGGGCAGAACGGCATCATTCTGAGAAGAGGATTAGTTAAATGTTGATCTTGCTGATGACTGCTAACCATCTGTAAAAAAAAGTGTGATGGAATTGTATTTCCACATTTTACAAAGTTTTCTCTTGAGGTGCCTTACTGGTGCTCTAGGACTTGAATATGAGTAGTTTTATTTTTTCGAGTTGTCAAACTGTCAAATCCCAACCCATGTACTCTGAAGTTGACTTATTAATTTTCCATAATATCATTCCTTTTTGTCAACAATATTAATGTTTTAAAAAACAAAGCATGTTACAAAGACTGGTTTTCTCTTGGGCCCTGGTTCCGTGCGCGTGAAAAACGGCCACCGTGAAGAAAAAATATGAATGGGGCTTTTCGGGGTTTAAAATACAGGTGGATAAACAAGACAGATAGACAAACCAAACAATACAAGTCCACACAACAGAATCCATATATTTTGCTTTTAACCTGCTTAACAATGACATGACTAGTTTACCGGCACCGCCCCGAATTGGTTCACTGCACGGAAATGGACAATATTAATGATAAATGTACATATATAATATAATTGTGTATTGTTATATTTGGGAAAAATTATCATTTTGTGTGCTTTTTGTTATTTTAACAATGGCGTGTCGTGCTATACAAACTTGGGAGTTCCACAAGAACTTCTTAAAGACCACCATATCGGGATTGTCCTCGATATCTTCATTGGCGAATTGTTAAATCACAACATTCGATTTTTACCGTGATATATCTTCCCCGAACTCAATGAATTACGTGTGAAGTGCACTCGTCTTTGTTTGTTTATTATTTATTAGAGCTTTAATTTGAATAACCGATTGTCGATTCGAGAATTTGTCCCACTTAATTTTGCAATATAAAAGTACCATATCCTGAATACCCTGGTAGTTTTGTAATTTCACAGCTCGTTGTAGCAATGCAACGTACTTGAAACTTGCGTGAAATGTTGCAGAATTCAAAAAAAGACTTTGTTCAATATAAACATAAACAATAGTAAAATATAACGCGGATTAGGTTCCTATTATCAAACATAAATGAACGAAATGCAAAATCATTATTATACAGACTAACCATAATGTCTGTTCATCACGATTCTGCTAAGTTCAAGCGCGGTAAATCGAAAAAAGATTTTTGATTTCTTAGAATCGTGCTAATATGGTAATGATGTCGCATATTTGATGTCCTTGTTCTGTAGAGGCGTCGTCGTGTGACATGACAAAATCTTCCCGAGTATAAATAAATAAAAAAGATAACGTAAACGAAAAGCGAGAGTTATGTTTTCGGACAAACCCCTCTTCAGCGAACTTTGTTCATTCCGTGTAATTGTGGCGGCGGGGGATAGGGCTCGTTCTTGGTAGTTTCGACTTTAACATTTCAGCGAAGTTTTTATCCCAAGTCAAAACATCACCTTGCTTTAAACCAAAACAACTTGACCCTACGTCTGCGCAGTTCAAAAATAACGTCATCTTGAGAATAATAGTGAGCATTGTTAGATGAAATCTGTACAGAACAGGCTAATGGATTAGCGAGAAATTGACGTTATTTAACTCACATATTTCCGGCGTTATGAACTATATTTGTGATAACTTCAACGACTGAAAAATTGGCAAAACAACTTTCAAAATGATCATGCATTCCTCAAACCGCAAATCTGTAGAAAGCCTATTATTTTCCGACAAAATAATGATAATCCGAAATAGTCAAAATGACACAGATATGTTTATAAATTCATGAATTAATTACACATGAAAGTTTATCACGTGTCCAGTCAAATCCCTTTTAAATTTTTACATTTTTGAGATACCGTTCCCCCTCGTATATTTGACCATGCAAAGATTGATGGTTAAAAATACATTATAATATTCAATTCTTGATCGAAAAACTTGGTTCCCGTTCTAATCAGAAAATCTTTGTAAAACCATATTTTGCTAAGTATGCTTAACAAAAGAAAATTTGTTTTGGTTATGCAATGCTTGTGAAATTTGTACCCCATTCTATTTTGAACAACCAAAACAATCTTTGCTAAAACAAAATTCCACTCAACGATATTTTAACATAAATATCTGATAAAAACCCGAAAGATAATGTCATGTTTACCCTATAAGGTTATTTTAAAAGCAGAAGCCGTCGGTATGACGTAATCTGCACGCTAAAAATAAACACTCGGAAAGGTTACAAAATGAGACCTCCTGTGGAACGAAGCGTCACAAACAAAAGTACATGATACATTCTGAGGTATCATAAACGCATTTCGTCATTTTTTTTTCTCGGAATGGATAATTCTTGAGTAAATTCGGATCTTTTCAGAGTTTTTATTTTTATTTAAACAAAAAGTTTTTGATAAAATAGCAAATATATTCTAACATTAAATAACTTGATTTTTGTTATTTCAATACTTATTTTGCTTCACCATTTTGCATAACAGAATACAGTAAATTTCTCATTGTCTAGCCTATTTCAATTTAATGTATCTAAACTCAAAGGTATATTTCTCTCAAAATCGTAAGGGACCACCTATAGCCAAAAAAATATTTTTTGTCGAGCATGAATCTGGGTGGGCCGCACCTTGACAATCAGATCAATCAATGACGAATGTTTGAAAAAAGTTGGATCGAGAATTGTATTTCTTATTCGAACGCATTTTTACTCAATAGGACATCATGAAACACAGGTGTGTCAGAAAAGTTTTAAAGTAAATTTTAATAATTATATGACGTCACGTCTAGGTTGATGAGAGACCACGGCCCTGAGGACCTAAGATGGGGACGATTTATCACACATGATCTGTATTAAAATCAAACATTATTATCGGTAAATTACGAGGTGAGTGGTATAATAGCAATATCTTAGTATGTTTGGTATGAGGTAAATTGGAATCTAGAGAAATCGTATAAGAATATCGAAGGTGGAAGCCGCCGTTGGCCAGATTCAAATCCAAACATGGAACTGCGGAAGTCAATTTGAAATTTGGTTTCTTTTTTCGCTATTTTTCAATTAACAGATCGTGCAGTGAAATCATATGATTATTTTATGCTATGAATTTGATATAAATCATGAATTCGCTGATATTACTGTGGAATGATAAAATAACAATTTCGTATTTTCTACTGTACCAATTTTCAAAAGGTGCTCAATCTTATAATACTTTTACCTATATTATACCATAAATATTCTTATATTTTATATTACTTAATTGAATAGAAACCATGTTCACTATTTAAAATTTTTCTAATCCCAAGTTTAATTCGTTATAACACAGATTATTACTGTTAGCAAACTTCGAAAAATTGCCCAAATACAATATACGTTTTGTACAGTTCTCAAATGGACAAATCAGTGTCCTTGCTAAAAAATTTTGTTCAAGAAAAAGACGTGAGACAACAGACATAATAGGCAAAATTATTCTCATTTTCATATTGGTTTCGAGTATCTAAGCCAAGATGGTAGTCTAATGAACAATAAACCTGCCAAGTATACATTGTGACCGAAAAAACGTGCGACACTCCAGGAATCCGACCTAGCAAAGATATACAAACAAACAAAAAGTTATGAAAAAGACATTGCTTCAAGCGGAAATTGATTACTGTTAACTAATATTTCCCTGTAAATATAATCGATTTGTTATATTGACTGCCATTCACAAAAGGTGACGTACAGATTACTTTTAAATGCGTGGGTATATTTACCGTTTTTTTAATCAATCGGCGCCACTATTTTTCGTGCTAATATATTAATTTTGATGAATAAAAGATAGGATCATTACCGGTACTGGGTTTCTATAATGATTAGACATGTCTTGGTGCTGAATTTCTGATCATGCTAACGAAATATCAATTTGGTAGAAAAAGAATGGACGCCTGACGTGCCTCCTACTCCGGCGACTGTTCGAAGAGGATTGAAAGGATGCAAGTCTCTATATCTCAAATCGACACATGTACGTTTGATTCGAAATCCCCTGAGTGCAGAAGAGCGTAAGGTGCCAACTTTAAATATCATATAACAATCTCATTCATTTCAAGAAAGTCACCGAACACATTGTCAAACATTATCTATACAATTTAACGTCAATGTGCCTTCTTCAGAGGCGATTAACTAGGTATTTACACGTTAAATGCATTATGTGATCCCGGTGCGCCCAGAACATTGTCACAATAATGGAAACTGCAAATCGGTAAGGCAATTCCCAGAGCGAGTAATTTCTCAAAATCTCGTCTTTCTATGGTCTTCAAAAACCGCACATTCCACGCAAAAATGTTATTTGAAGATAGTATCTGGCACGCCGATGATTGAAGCTTTAAGATTAAGAAACTATATTTTTTGGAAGTAAATGTGTCACACAAAGCTTTTTTGTGTCAAAAAGCTCTTTTTATTGCATAATCAGTTTTTCTATGTCCCAGTTTATTCAAAAATACAACGTGATCCATTTCTGTTATTCTTCAGCAAAATATGTTAGTCGACAAAACCTATCTGCTGAAATCAGTACCACGTTTCATAAACCACCATGATAATATTCCAAATATCAAAAAGAGCAATAAAATATGTTAAACATCGGATTAACGTTTAATACTCTAGTAAAAAGGCACTTAATCTAATCGGTGACATTTCTGGGAAATCCGAACGAATCAAAATATGAACTTGTTGTAGAGCGGATGTGTTCCATAGTTTAACGTGATACCGACTTCCGTCATCTTTAATGAAATTTGTAAGACAATATACTTATAAAATGTTATGCAAACCGCACCACAAAAATTATAGTCGCCATATCCCCGTCAGAAATTTTTGGCGTAGCTATGTTTTGTTAAGTATAACTCACTGATTGATCGTGTCACCAAAACGCGGTCCGTCGGTGACTTACGCCTGGCAAAATGTAGTTTCTCATTGGAATAACAGTTTTCTCTTTACGGAATAGCCATCCATGTCTGGTGGACAAGGATGCGACGCACAATATTGTAGAAACACTGATACACATTCCTTTTTCTGATTGTTTAAAAATATCACGTAAAATGCCATGTCAAACCTCCGTGTCACCGAACTGAAGTACGTCAGTTGGACTAATTATTAGGCGATAATATAAACATAAGTAAAAATAGTTGTTTTCTTTAGCGCATTTTATGAATATCGTGATGGATTTGCTCTCAAAATTTAAAATTGACCGTCGCCATTTTAATCAATTTCAATAAACATTTTGAAAACATTTGGACTTGAAAAACAGAAAATTATACATATTTGCATTTGGAAAGACTTTTGACAATAATACTGCAATATTATGCTCATTTTAAATTTCTTTCAACTAAGAAAATATCATCTTATCTATCCAACCCCATAAACTAACATTTTTAACACCATTGCACCATTCAATGTTTAAGCGATGTTGGTATTCGGTAGTAAATATATAATATCTTACTCAAACTCTTATTTCGTCCTCATATACCTGAAGTTGACCGTTAATAAATCGGTTAGAAATGTTACTATTGAACATCAAGCTACGCCCCACGAAATGCCCATGTTAAAAGCAAATCTTTAGACTCAAAGAAGCGATGGTAGGCTGCAGCGGTTTTAAAATGAGCGCGTTAACGCGACCGGGCCCTATTTAAACATAAAGAAGTAGCCTGATGTAATTTCAAGAATAAAATAGTTATCTAATCGCGATTCTATCTTACATTATGTAATAACAAAAAACGTGTTTGATCTGACAGAAATTTTCAAAGCTAATTTGGGAAGTATCAGATGAAATTCTCGTATAAAATTCGAACCAATAAATATATTCAATGCACCACGACAGACTAAAGATCGACATCTACGTGTACATGAACATAGACGGATGAACCAGCATTGTGACATTGTGATATTTATACTTGTTTTAGTCTATCGTCGTCGATACATAATACTAACTTGAATTTGTTGTTGCAATAAGTTGATACGATGTTGTTGTTCAACAAGTTGTTGTTGTTGTCGAGCGATCTGTGAAAAACCAAATAAACCACAAATATAACATGCACTTTCACACAACAAATATCTTTTTATTTGGATTCCGAACTAAAATAATTTAAAATGTTGCTGTCTTTTTTGTAATATTTATACTACAAAATCGGGCAATATTTTACTATGGAAATATTATCGAACATCGTTGAATTATTATTGTGCATTTATGAATAAGAGCAGAAAAAATTTAACGCGTCCCGAAATATGATTTGCACATTTGGCGACCTATTATACAGACAAAGTGAGAGAAAATCTTAAATAATTAAAGACGATTCTGCATACAATGTATCTCCCGAGATACCAAGGTTTTTGTTCGGTTCGTGAAACACCATACATAATTTATTTCTCACGTCAACTGCCATTGTCATGTGCAACAAATAAATGAATTTTTCCGGACGTTAATTCCGACATACCACGATGAAATTTGGGGAATGTTTCTTGGATTCGGCAGTTTTTGGATTCATTTTTTGTGGAGAATGGACTACTTGTAACATTACATGATACGACATAATGTACGTACAATAAATTAAAGATATCCGCTGAACAAGCGTCTACAATAACAGCGAAAACATTTAAATTTCATATGTTTCACTGTAAAATGATTGTGGCGTGTGTGACCTCGAGGTAGTTGCAAAATCTTTTACGGTATGACACGTTTGATTTCACAAAATCTGTATCACCTAGATGAATATTATATTCTGAAAAAAATACTACATCTCGATAAGGAAATAATTTAATAGTCGTGTGGATCAATATAATTTTATCATTTTCATACTATCAGTTCAAGTTCAAGTACATAATAGTTTGACCGTTTTGCCTTTTTAAAGATAAAGATTTTCTGATACGTATGGCAACCGGGTAAGGTGTCGTCAACGAAATATGACTTTAATTAAATTACGTTGAAGTGATAGCAGTATTTTATAAATTGAACCAGTGATCAGTTCATATGATATATTTTTCTACTTGTGTCGATAAAAATAAGTGATATATATCGCGTCATTGCTGTCCGTAAAACCCTCAAAATTAGATACCCGTTCTTTTAATGCTCTAATGGAGTCTATGAGCGAAATAGATTGACATTGGGATTAAAGTTATACTTGATGAAATTGTTGTCTTTATTTTAGAACGTTAGATAAAGATCGACTTTTAACCATGGGTGTTAGTTAATGGGGTGTACCTTAAACAAGGGGCTGTTTGCGGCGAAGAAAGACCGAGCGAATAAAAAGCTAGTAAATAACCATTGTGGTTTTGGAAAGCAAAACAAGACAAAGCATAGAAATAAGTAAAGTACAGGGGTCTTCAATGTTCATCCTCGCATTACACACAACGAAAACAAAGTCAGTGAGATATATTCGATTGACTAATGGAACAAAGGGTGCGTGTAATGAAGATATATGAGAGAGATACACAACGCGTCAGACTATAGATAGGTTCGCCATCAGAACTATTAGAGTTGAAAAAGTAGGCCAAGATGAACTTTGTTAATCATAAAATTTACGATAGGAAAAGAGTGTTGAGATAGTGAAGCCTAATGAACTGGACTGAAACGTTTTTGAATACCTCTTGATGGTTTTTAAAGAAAGTCGTTTGTGGCATGTCATCACGTTTTGTTGTTTGTATGCTTGTGTCAATCTGCGCCAAGATAGCCATGTGGTAAAATCCGTTTCTGGAAAAGGTTCGGCCAAGCATGTATCGTACCAATCAACGACCGGTCAATGGGCCGTGTTAGCAAATTGAAAACCTTCGATTGGGGAATAAGAAAGTTACGACAAACTGCTTGTCCAAACGATTCGAGTCCATTTGGTAAGGGAAAAGTAAATGACGATTAACTAATTTCCTCCAAATTTGTTTTTGCTTTTTCCATTTGCACTTCACTCGCGCTGTTGTATTGATTACGAAAATCGAATGTGGTCAATATGGAGAGAAATATAGCCGTCAGTGGTTACTTCTTCGTGGTAATAGCTATCGAAAATTATTGGATCGGATTTCTAACTTGTCGATTACGTCACGAAGCGAAAAGCGCGAAAAAGCACTTAGCGCCCTGGCGGCGAAAGAATGAAATTATTGTCTAAGAAAGAACTCAAAACAAAGAGATAGGTCGTCGTAAATAAAAGATAATGGGCATTATAGAGGCATGAAATCCCCGCTGATTGTTGCGACGAAACGTCAGACAATGAAGTAACTCGAGATGAAGGTTTTTATACAAAGACGTTTCTTTGTGCAGTGCGTTCGTTGTCACTAGTTGGTGGATTGTTTCAAACAGAAGTACTGCAAGGGACGAGATCATATCAAACACACGAGTCCGACAAATAAACAATACGATGTGAAGACTTGCTGAATACGATTGAAAACACTTATAAAAACTATTCATAAAAAGGGGCTAAGCGATCACAGTGGGGCCATATTTGAAATCAAATTGTATATTATCGCCTTATCTGTAGGGTTGTCTTTAATCCATATAATGTAGTTTAAACAGTATTCAGGTTTCACTATAAAAATAAGATAATGTTTCAACATTTCAGATGAACGAAATTGCTCGGGTTAGACTATAGTTTGTGCATTTTGCAGCGAAGTCATGGTTTGTGTCAAAGTATTGCATATATCATGATTTCATCGCAAAATAATCAATCCAAGAATAACCCAGAACGAAATTACTCTTAATAAGAATTTCCACAATTTATATGTATACCTGTCTACAATACCTAACAAAGTATCGTTAGGTTACTGCTGCCGAATTTAAAAAAGGCTTAGGGTAGTTTATTTTATAAATTTCTGTGTTTTGACACAACAAATGAAAAACAATATTAATTATCCTCATAAAAGCTCATTACAACACCTTTTCGTTTTCAATTGACATCGGCGTTTCCTGTATGGATAGCGTCGCGTCGTTTTATCGCGTGGTGCAAACATCTTTTGACAGGTCGAGTCCAACCTGTATCAGACTATATTTTGTAAATGCACATTGCAACGTTGACTAACGTTAGCTTTGATTGGAAGTTTTCATCAAACTCCGTCTTTAATGGATTTCTTTTACACTGGTTTGTGTATGCTTATTTCCTACATCGACTTTTCTCTTCCCGATGATCTCATGCTTCTTATATTTTTGACAAAATCATTGAAATCCTACTGTGATTTTAGCAGGTATATTTTTAACTCGGGGTTAATATGTCCGCGTACCATAAGCAAAAACTCAGCACGCTTTACATGCACCATCTATCGTAATTCGTCGTAATAAGCGTGAAGAAACGTGCATGTGAATTAAATGAAAACTAGTCGTACGACAACCATTAAGCGATATTGTTGGCAGTGTTAAAAATATTGTATTTAATATCGTGATCTTATTATCACGAATTGGTCTTTGATGTTGGGAAGCTCGAACACGATTTCTTAATCAGCATTTGAAATTCGACACAACCGCTTTAAAAGGAACTAGAGATGGATTCTTCGAATAAAAAGGTTTCTGAGGAATAAGGTACGGACAAACGCGATATCGGACATCTGTATCTTGAATAACTTATTAAAAAAATTTGATTTTCATAACCGAATCGAATCTTTTTTTTTGAGTATGTGTCAATGATGCGAAAAAGGATACTGAAATTCGTTTGTAGAAGGTGATTTGAAAAAAAATCTTCAAGCAAGGAAAATTAAATAGCTATACAAACCTTAATGATTCAAACGGTTAAAAGTCATGTAATCTTCTAAACGCTGTCAGATATAGCAAACGTTGTTTCGACATAAATAATCGACAAAGCGACGGCATCGTAGTTTGGCTTGCTTACGCGTGAAACGACATCGAAATATCGTTTATATTGAGCAACAATGCGGCTTATGTTGTCTTTGTCAACCTATTCATGGCTGGTAATCACATCGAAAAGTTTGGCAACAAAAACAGTAGTTTCATCATGTTAAGATACCTGCCCATTTCTCTGTCAAACTAACAAAGGCGATACGTATCGACGCAACAAAAACATGGTGTTTGGCGAAGAAAGGGTTTTCTGGCGCACAATGAATGAATGCGGCGTACCGTGAAGCAGGGTACTAAAGTAAAATGTTTTTGAATAACACTACAAATGGTACTAGCTGTCAGTCCCTAAAGCTAAATATTGCTTATTTCTGTTTTATTTGTGATTATAACTCCGTAACGTAATTGAATGTAGAAAAAATATATCCCGACATCACCCCAGTAAGAAAAGCTTTATCAAAACACGCCTTGTTAAGTTTGAGTAACTGGTCCAGGTTTGATTCACACTTGACAAAAAAAATTTCTGATTGGCTCACACATCAACCTTATAGAAGATTTCAAAATTGGGAACGGCTAATTGACTCAATTAGATTGTCAATGTGGTAAGGGCGTGGAATAATGTAAGATCACAAAAGTGATATGGTACTAATATTGAAACTGCAACTGCGCAAAAATTAATTGCATCATTTTCATTGTTAGCTCGGGGAGTCGCCCGTTTTCCATTTGCTGGAGAGTATATATTTCTTCTGAAACTAATCGTTGTTTCAAAAACCTGAAAGACCACAGTGAACTAGCCGTATAAGCGAAATATGGGTCAATCTTGTAATGTTGTCATCTCGACGTGGTTAATACAAAGTTATTTTGAGGGAAAAAAAATCCGCTTTAATTGCCGTTAAATATTATGCAATACTAATCTCTTGAAATTGAAAATCACATTATCAATATTCAAATCTATTTTTGTAAAATATAAATAATTCTAATTTCCTTCAAATATAAACAAAACTAACATGTTTTCTGGAACAGGAATTCTTCTATGCATCCATAAATTCGCAGAGATTATGACGTCATTTGACTTATATTTTTAAGCACGAAACAATGACACTCCCTAACGATGCGTAAAATGTGGTTTGGCATCAGGGCGTGGATATCTGTCGCTACATTTCACGAAAACCTCGATAACATTTTTGGTGTTTCATTCCAGATTATTATAACTATTTTTTCGTTTTTTGCATGCGTAACCTTTTGGTCGTGTATTTATTTACATAAATATTCAATTCAATAACACACTTGTGGAAAGTAAAACTTGTCCAACGTGTCAATCGCGACGGCAGAAATAGGTGGTAATGTATCACTATGGTTCAGATTCTGAAAATTTCCCTCATATGACGACAGAATAAGATTCACTAGAAAATTAAATCGAACACCAAGGTTCATGTTCGGCAATAACAATCCCCTATCAAATATGAGCCATCAAATATGTTTGACAAAATGAAATTGCTTATTTGTAACATTAAAAAGTTGGTTAACATCACAGGTTCTCATTCGTTATCCTAATTTTTTAGAAGTCGGTATAGTCTATTAAGTCAAAATCAGCGAATAAGTATTGCAATATTTGCTGTTGAAGATATATAAATTTGTCACAATGCTACTACATTTAGACAAAGGAAAAAATATTAATAGCGAAATTTTATTTATGATTGGTAACTTCACGGAAATTCGCTATCGGTTGTTTATTTATAAAATACTGACACGCGTCGTATTCGAGATCGGGTAGAAACAGCTATATCCGCAATTTTAATCCCGCTCAAAATTTAACTTGATTTTTCATAAACTTCTGCCGAAACTGCATGCTGTGAAGCATAGTTATACATGCGAGAAAAATTAGTTTAGTTTGTATTGCTTTCTTATGTGACAATTGTAAACAACCAACACTGCACTGCAACAAATGCTTTTCGGATTCAAATTTAAGAAATTTGTAAGTGATCATATTGTGAAATTTCTCAAAATCGAAATGTCTAATGAAAACATGATATGTAAATATGTCAATTGCAACTTGCTTGTTATATGTTTGAACTCGATAGGAGCAAAAATCAAGAAATTAGTACTGACTTGTTCCTGCTGCTGTCTTGCTAATTCGAGATGTTCTTGTTGTTTTAATACATTCGTCGCAGCTTCCTTCGTTTGTTCGTCCTGTCGGTAATAGTAATATGGTAATTTTATTCTGCCACGCATGGGACACGGATCGACGACACCTCAATCCAATAGGGAACCGTGTTTACCAAAATATTCATAGAATTCATAGAACATATTGTTCATTAAAAGATTTATAGTTCACATCGCAATTCTTTTTTAAACTTGGGTCAATAGATTCAATGTATATCAAACTTCATAAGGGAATAGATTCGATGAACGACGATAATTCTCCGTTTCTTTGTGAAAATAATATCCAAGATATTGGGTACAATATAAATCTGACTCACCTTAGATGCCATTAATTTTTCTCTTAGTCCTTTCAATTGGTCAATCATTTCGGTTAATTTTTGCTCTTTTTTATAAATCCAATCATTCGAGTCATCTAAAGAAATAATTTCATATTCATATTTTCAGATTTTAACATTGTACCGTCTACAAAACGTGTAAAATCAGAAAATTCGAAAGTTGACCAACTCAAATTAATGAATACTAGAATACGAGCCGTTGACGGATTAAGATGAGACTTTTATGCTGGGTTAATCTGAACTTGGCATGTATGTATTTGTATGGTATAATTTCAAAGCTCAAAAACGTCACATTCTACAATTGAAAACGCATAGTCTTCAAACCAATCAAACTATAATAAATTAACATTTTCTGATTAGAAAATACAAAATATCATAAAACTTACCAGGACTCGAAAGTCGTCTAGATTGCTCCGTTATTTCACCGTATTTTGAAGAATATTCGCTCTTGTTTGAGTCGTGTTGGCGTGATGCCGCCTTGTCGGTAAGCTGTGAGTCATCTTCATTTGCGCCATTTTTTTGTCGTAGATTATTCACCACGTTTGCCAAGTTTCCACGTCGTCGATTGTCGTTCGATAAATTTTGGCTTGAGAAATGAAAAACCCTATTAAATTTTGTTGACAGTATATTGTAATGCTACAACAAAATGGCGGCGAGCAAGCTTTAAGAATATTGTTCAACTTTTTTAGGTTTTTGGCAATCGTACACGTAAGCTACATCGATGAAATACACTTTCCAGACGCCGACCATGGTCCACGCTTGGTAAAGTTTAACTATCTAGAAAGAAATACGATGAAAATAAAAAGCCAATATTGTTTTCAACAAGTAAAATCAATATCTTGCGGAAAAGATGACCAAAACAATTTATTGAAAATCCATAAATACAAAAGAGCATTTACTTTGCATTAGAGGAATCCATTTCTGAAGCCTTGTGGTCACTTGGCCGACGAGAGAATTTATTGTCCTTCATATTCGATGAAGATGAATTTGATCTTTCATCCCCATCTTCAATTGGCATATCAGTTTCATTCTTTTCGTTTTCGTATTGCTCAGGTGGAAATTCTGCAAAAATAAAAAAGCTCTATATTGGAACAAAATACTATTTTCAAAATTTTATTCAAACTTTCTTACGAAAATTGAAAAGAGTCAATTCAATCCGATCGGACGGGACAAAAAGTAAAAGTTGATATATTATGTTGAGGAAAACTGTGAAAAACATTGAAAATGTTCTACCGCGACCACACACTATTTTTCTTTAAAACTTATCTATATTGTGCTTTTACACAACGAATTTAGGACATATATTTTTTGTTTTAATCCATTTATAACGCTATCAATTGCGAACCTCTTCCAGAAACAATTCTGCGGACGTTCATGGTCTTCAAATTGGCATGACAAACAATCGGAATAAGAATTAGGATTTCTATAAATCGGGTTACACATTGTTTACGATTATCAATGTATTACGAGATTATTTTGTCTCGTGCCTCAGTGAGGATTAAAACATATTTTAAAGAACGTAATTATATAATATAATCATAGGAAGTATTAGAAGTTGTAATATTTTCATGGATGAAACCAGGATAATAGAAACTTTATTTTAACAAGCCTGAGCCACAGATTGATCGCGCCTCGTCTAATATTTCGATGTTATTTTTCTGACTGGGACGAATCTCCAACAATATATATGTTATCACAATCAAAAAGGTTTGGCCCGATAATCGTCTTATCAAACATTTTGAAGAGATTGTCGTGTGTTTGCATTTCAAAAATGTCATTTCCCTGTATATCAGCCACTGACATCGGTGATGACATTGACCAAATCCTTCAAGTATGCGTCACTGATGGATCCTGTCGCTAAAACGTGTTCCATCTGTGGCGCATGCTTGAAAATGAAATTTCGGATTGGAGAAAATCTTCGCCCTGTACATACTCAATGTACAACATTTAGCATTTCGTATTATCCCCTGATTCCATGCAAAATATAGTATTTACACAGTTATAAAAGCACTGATTCGGCAAAAATACCTCAAGCACAAACGAGCCAAAAGCAACAATGGGAAACGGCATGTAGCTCGCGTGCATGAAACTGGTTCAGACAAAGAACGGAACAATAGCACAATGCAATAATGATGAAGCACAAACGATTGTTCGCACAGTCAACTTTTGCTTTTCGAGTGTCGAACTGTCGGTATTCACTCTCATTTATATCACGTGATAGCCTAGTTTAATGTGTTAAATTAGCCGCCGAAGTCATTGTTTTGTACACGCACATCGCAGCTCATAAACCAAATGCGTAAAATCGAAATTTTCGGCACCTATATCGCCACCAATACGCGCGTGGATGTTATTATTTCTGACAATAAACTCATAATTACAAAGTTCGCTTGACCTGCACTTACAACACGTTGGGGGTTTATGATTGCCTAATTACAAATCACAAGACAGCTGGAGCGAGACTTTGGGACTTGTTATATTCTTGTGTATTAGATGCATCATTTCGGCAATGGGATCCGAAGTTTTTTTAAACTCATCATTTCTTTGTTCTGATTTTCAGTCATTCTAGAACTGACTCCATGTGACCAGCGTGCTCAATTGCAGCATCGTGTGCCGGATATAATCGTGCATTTAATCAAATCCTACCAATGCGACATCATTCTAATCGGAAATGGTGTTTTCCCCAACATGAGGCCATACGTGGGGTCGCGCATCTATTGTATACTTCATCAGTATTCATACTTGAAAAGAGATCTTTCTTTATAATTTTCGTAAATCTTTTCTTTTGTAAGATACCAGCGTTGAACTAATGCTTTTGTTTAAACGTTGTTTTGGTATGTATGGGCCACCGGTAAATTTCGCCTGATGGTAAACAAAATGGAATTGGTTCTGCAGTGGGACAATACAACATCGATATTATAGGAAGTCAAATATTTAATTTATGCGTGAAATAAAAATCGATTGAAATGATAGTCACAAAGCGAAAGAACATATTCTGTTCGAAAATATCGAGACAAAAGAACGTTTCTTTTGTGTCCATTGTAAAACACAGGAAAAATACGAAAATAAACATCAAGATTAGGACGTTTATTAAGCATTAACCAATCTGAAATTTAATTCTAATGTTTCATGCACAAGCATTATTGTGATCCATGCTTGACAATCTGGTTATCACAAATATAATCCGATAGGGTATTCCTGTCATAAATATACCGGCAATAATTCAGGTTATTAGATATTAATAAGTTGGTATTAAACCTTTAATTCAAACGCATACTCGAAAAAACTATTTATTGATATTTGCCTTTTTACATAAAGCACCTGCCTATATTTCAAAATTGAGTAAAATATAGTCCACGCTATTTTATAAGTTCGACGTACCTTTTGAACCTTTGCCGCCAAAATTTCTGTATTGAGGCGGAGAATGATTTTCTTCTCGATCGTCATAAAATTCGGCAACTGTCGATACTTTTCTTTTCTTTTCCGAAGGACCGGCATAATCCATTCCATTTTCATTGGTGTCATAAAAACGCCTGTTTGGCAACGGCAGAAAATTTCTTGAAACTCTATCACTCAAGTTTTTCTGAGATTCTTCGGTCTCGCTATCCGACAAAATATTACGAACGAACGGCTGTTTCTTCTTAAAATATTCTTCGTTGTAGAAAGCACTTGGATGAAGATGAGGAATGTTATTCTGATGTTGATGTTCTACACTAGGAGATGTTTCTGATAAAAATTCACTTTCTTGCGAGTTTGGTGATCCGTTCATCTGCGGTGCACCATTATACTCTTGTTGGTCAGATCTCGGGAATTGAGCTTCGGGACTAGTAGGTGGCGGGGAATCCAATGAAGACGTCGATTTCACCAGCGAAGGCCCGGTGGAGTTTGCCATAAGATGGCCGCTTACAGCAACCATCATTTTGATCGTCGGATTGCTGTTTAATCTGCAAAGTTCAAAGTTGATTCCGTCGTTACGTTCTGATTTTTTGGTGTTAAATATTAAAATTACTTTCCTTAAACTGTCAAATTTTCGCGAAGGGGCCTTCCCTAAAAAAAGTAATGCTGTATTAGACTGACAAACGAAAATACAATTATGAATATTAAATGCAAAACGATTCAATAACTAAACCATAAATAGTAATAATAAAGTCACGACCAATACAACTTAGTCTTTCCGCATCCTATTAACATATTTATAAGAGAAGTTATATTAAACTCCTAACGCGGCGACACAATCCACACTGACTGGCTGTTGTAGCGTGAGCATTGTTGCCGATCGAATGTATGAAAAAAGAGCTAGACAGAGAGAAAAAAGAAAAAGGACAAATTCATGACGTCATTCGAGCGCTCTCATTCGAAACAAAAATGAGCCGACGACATCAAGAAAGTCAACATGGGATCATTAGAATGGATATTTGCTGTCTTTTAGGTAATTTTCTTGCACGTAAAATAAAACAAAAAACGAGTAACCCATTTTCAACAGCGTACGACGTTTAAATTTTTAAAAACTGCTTTTCTTTTAATGGGTAATGAAACTGGATAAGATTTCTATTTCCCCGATCAAACATATATATTTACAAAACCTGTTTTGTCAAGCCTGAGCCATTGATGTATCACGCCAATAAGGCACGCTCCATCTGTGGCTCATGCGTGACAAGATGAAATTTATGACTGAGTTCATATTCAAGATTAAAACCCATGACTGCCCGGAGAACGACTCGGAATATAATGCCATTCATTTGAAAATATTTATTAATTGTTAGGTCAGGTAAGCAACTACTTGAGAGAGTGAGGAAAAGGCGCAATTATGAACCATATAGAATTTGTTAATGCATCATAAATCCATTACTAATTGATGACTAATGGAATTGACATTGAAATAGAAAAGGAAAATTATGTTTCGCTCACAATTATGTATTTCCCCAGCGACGTAATAACAAATACCGCTATTACTATGTCTGCAAGATGTTACATTTTACAATTATGCTTTTAATGCAAATAATATCCGGTTGTGCTGATGAACGGCTTGGGAGGAAAATAATAAAGAATAGGTTGGTTTTCCTATTAAATTGATTTATGATAATTGATAACGTATCGATTCTATTAGGAAGCTGAAGAACAAAAATAACAACCATCTTTCAGCATGTCGAATCTTGACATGCCCACTACTTAACCCTTGATTGGCGAATATTGTGGCATGCGCCTCCAGTGTGGGGGGCACAAGGAGCGGGATGCATCCCCACGGATATCTATGGATCAAATAGGCATTCGTTGAATGCGGACACTAATACAAATACTCTTACGCCAGTCTAGGGCGCACGTGTTTAGTTTGATGAAAATGAACAACTTTTCGAAATTTCAAAAAAGTCAATCTAAACATTCTTCAAAATATTAAGCAGAAAATGTTGTTTTACTCGAAAATTTTCGTGCAATCCTCGCGATGTTTTTTTCATTCTGCGGTACAATGTTATATCGTATTTTCCCTGTGGCGCACATCATGTCGTCAGGCACGTATACACATATGCGGTAAAAAAAACCATGCACTTCGATGAAAATGAGTAACCTAGGTAAATTTTCATGTATTACACTGTGTAATACTCAAAACTTCTCCAATTCGTTGAAACCTGAAACAATTTTTCCGCCATTGGCTTTGGTATGGGATTTCACTTAGCGGTAGTTAATTATGTCGTCATAGCACAGGGCTTCCCAAACTTTTTTCGCTTGCGACCCCTTTTAATCTCCCAAAATCTTCCGCGACCCCGTTCACGGTTAAGATGACGAGCAGTGTGGAATATACACTTGTGACATTTATTGAAAGACTAAGACTTGAAGGACTAAATTCAAGCTACCGGTATTCAAAACCTATTACTAAAATGATTGGCAGTGCGAAATATAGCCTACATTTGAGACATTTATCGAAAGGCAAAGTTTAAGACCAAGTATCAACACATCAGTATAAATGAAAATACTTCATTTTATTTCATAACAAAACACTCGTGACCTAATAATCTGCTGAATTCAAAGTAAATTCTATTTTTGAACTTTATATAGCATTCTCAGGTGAGTTTTGCTCTTTGTAAATTCACAACCTGCTGGTGTTTCTTATTAGCTTCCTTAAAAAATGGGCAAAAATAAAGCAATTTCTGCAGAAAAACGAGCTCAGATAAACCTATTAATAGAAGAGGGGTATACAGAGCGATAAATATCCATTAGGCTTGCCGTTAATAAAACTGCTGTGCATCAGGCTATAGCTAAGTTTAAAAAAATAAGAAAGAAAAATACAATAGCATATGCAGTACTACATGTAAAATTTGGATACACTCCGCGACCCCTGAAGTTCGTTACGCGACCCCCAGTTTGGGAAGCCCTGTCATAGCATATAACTGAAATCACCTCATCACGGAATATTTCTAGACCAGCTGTTGTACACCCTTTTGGTTTTTTATTGTCCTGAAAATAGGCTTTAGTTTAGCGCCTAAAACATCGGCAATGACTCTTGACCACATACAAACAAATTTTTCCTTGTTATTATTTATTTACTTTACTGGCGGTTAGGTTCCTGCAAGATAATCCACAAACAGAATTTGTAATGTTTGATTGCGTACGAAGTAGTAGCAAATGGCCTAAAATCTTTACCAATATATTTGAATAGCCGCAAATCCGCGTCACACGTCAGCAACACTGGGGTCAAACAGCGAAGTAGTAATTAATCAATCACCAAGTTCCGATTCCGGAAAGCTGCTGCTTTTGTCTCCCATCATTCATATTTATTATCTTTCAAACAAACTACCATTCAGTTAACCTCGATGTCACTAATTTTTCGTAGCGTTTTCGATGTTTAATGCAACTAATGACGATTCCAATTGCTCTTATGTTCCCCCAGTTATTATTAAAGAAATTGATTATTCAGTATTTAGTCCTTAAATTTGCTTTGAGACTACTAAAACAAAGACTGTACGCTTCGCGAATGAAAAATTTGTTAGAAAACAATATAGAACCATCCCAGCCTTTGTTTCCAACACTCCTTGTCGTGTCAGATCAAATACATTGGGCTCCTATTTTCAACAAAGAAAATTTGATTGGTTTCAGATTAAATGAAGTAAAACGACAAACCCGAAGTTTCAACTTCATAACTTTGAACTCTATCCAGGCAGCACTGGGTGTTTCCTGCTTTCTGTTGTTCGTTCGTCCAAACAATCAAAACTTTAATTTTATTATAGATAATATTTTTTAGAGAATAACGAGATCAAAAGTCGAGGAAACAATCACTCAGTTTTCCTTGGTTTTATTAGCGTGAAAGACTTTTATGCTGGCTTTTATGTTTGACCTCGTACTTTAACATGTCGAAAAAGTTGTATTGTATGTTAGTATTTATATATGTATGAATATGTGATGGATCGACAAAAAGAGCAGTTGATGTGTGGCCCTTATTTGATTCTTAAACTAAATATCGGTATACTGGAGAGAAACAGCAACTTTTACTTGTATCCGGTGTCTGTGAACCATTTCTAAAGAAAGGGGTGTGGGGTGAGAAATGCTATTTTGTTATACTTAATGAATCATCATTGGGCTTGAATATTAGTATATATTAATTACAGTGTCAGTTTACCAAGATATTATAACCATAAAAATATTAATGAATAAACATAGATTCCTGAACAAATTCTTCAATTTTTTTCCTGGGTTTTATTTGCGTCGTTATTGTTAAAAAAAAAAATTCTTCTTTGTCACCTTCTAATAAAAATCTAACAAAAAAATATTGCTCAAAGCGCAGACGTAGGAATAACAATAAATTTCATGTCGGTAATTTAACTTAAAATTAAGACTGGAATTGTCTGTGATAACGTGTTCAATGTGCGGGGAAAGCGCACGAACACTTTATGTCTAAAAAGCTCCGTCCTGATGGGTGCAATTTTCAAGTTTGGAATAGGAACTAACTGACCCTCTTGCCCCCGTGGTTCAAGGACAGAGGGGAGAATATTTCTACAAATTAGAGGGATAACGTGTTCGGGACGTTTTATATATATATATATATTCTTAGAAATTTCAAACACGCGGCCTTACGATTGTAGCTCTTTGTACTTCAGTACTTTGTGGGATGTGCATAATAGTGTCTATAAAAACTTATTTCAAGTAGTATTTAAGAATATATATATATCATTGTATTACGTTCTGCTACAAGTGGGGAGCTGGGAAGAATGATCGTTATATAGGGAGAGAATCGTCAGAGCGAGAGAACTTGTGTACCACAGTCGATGAACTAAGATTATTTCCAACATCACATTTTGAACATCATAAAAAATTGTGATTTGACCCGTTTATCGCCTACTACACACAGAAAATACGTTATATGAAAAATGCGTCGAAAGCGTTTAACACATGCCGATACATTGATACACTCAATACAATACAAACAAACGTGATTTACAAAGTAAAATTCTTGATTAGGTTTAAGAGCCCGGCTTGAACTTTATCGTTGCGTTCTGGAAAGTAGATTGCATCAGGTATGGTAAAAGGATGGTGAAATAGAAGGAAACTATGAAAACTAGTGCTGCACAAAAACGGGACCATTGAAGGACGTTCCTGCAAGCGTCGATAAAATTTTGCAATCACAGACAATTTTACGCAATTCAACTCAGTTTCCTGATAATTTTTACAGTCTTAGGTTTTGATCTTGAACCCATTCTTTGTTTTAATTAGAATTAACTCCTATGCGAAGTTCAAAGCCAGCAACATAACAAATATGGAATACAGTGACTTTATCTGCCGCGTAGCTTTAGCTCACGTATAGGTCCTAGTCGAATTATGACTGGCATGATATCCGTGTATTTTATAATTTTGAGCACAAAACACGAAAAAATATTCCAAAAAAGTGAGTTTGCATTCCTTCTAAGTTATGAAGACAATATATGCCCGACTCTCTAAAATAGGGGTTTATTTGAAAATTATTTTGAACCTATATTTGGGTACTTTCTACTAGTACTATTTGGCTACTACTCGACTACCATAACGAGCGTGGTACGTTGTCGGAAAAAATTTTTCCGATAAGAACCCAATCAGAAAATTTTAATCTAAAAACGTTTGTTTGAGTATGAGTCAATGGTCTATCTGTGGAACATGTCTAATATTTCTGGTTGCGGAATATAGAAGACGTGTTTTGGGTTATGTAATTTTAAAATCACTTTGAATTGGATTTCCATAAAATGTTGATGGTCGATTACCCTAACTGCGTGCTGTCAGCAGAAAATATTACCAATATTATTAAAACGACTCCACTTGGGCGGTCACAGTGACCACGATCCATGTAGCTCACGCCCTGTACTCGTGTTCACAAAATCTATTCAACAGGGCGGAAATAAAAATCGAACGAACAAAGAAATTTCGACAATAAAATGAAAACAATTGTACTTGTTGAACGTGAATAGTTGTTCGACCTTAACTACTATTGTACTGAAAACGCAAAAGCATAAAATTTCATAACCATGTCTTTTATTCCTCCCACGTCAATAGTCGACGAACAACGAAATATTTTAATGAGCGTCAACGTGGCATATTAAAATACAATAGCATAGGACACAGTAGACTGTGATAAAATACAATACATTTTAACAGTCATCATGTGGCAAAATATACTGTATCAGGGCAGAAATAACAATTTCATTCGGCTTATTTTGAACCAACATGAATACAAATATTAGTTATTGAGTTCCCAACGTTTTCCATTAGCATCCCTTGAACCCCCTCATTTTTTTGCAAAGAATGAGTCACAGATGAACCGTGTCTAAGCAAGCACGATCCATCAGTGATATATACTTTACGATGCACGTATAGTACAAATACTTCTGTCTGGGAAGATCCCCCCAATGGATGTGTCAATTGAGCCATAGATTCTCACATCATCTCATCGACAATGATGTCAAAATGTTTCTTTACTTCACCGTGTATTTTTCTTTGACAGACTCGTTAATCCATGACAGTGGTCGTGAAATTTTTCTTTGTCATAATAATGCTTGTTAATTGTTTCACGGCCCCTTTAACCAATATCTGATGTGCTTCCAAAACTAAAGATATCGTTGTTTCTTGCGTTTAGGCTCGGGGACACTCATCTGCACAACAAGCGCTTGCGTTTTCCTATTGTAATTAGCTCTATGCAAGGCCGGAAGCAGTGCCCAAAGGGAACCAATAACGGTCAATTAAATTGCAAAAAGCTACTTAGATATGGAGTCTCAGTAAATGCACAGTGTGCGGAAAACCATTTCTTCGCCATTTACGGCACGCAGAAAAAAAGTTAGGAAATTGAATATTTCTCTCACCCCCAATTAAATTGTATAAAAAAATATCATTTTTAATTTTCGTTAATCGTTTTGAGTCGTTTTTGACAATTTGGGAGCATTGGATGCACAACTTTTGGGAAATAATAAAATCTTGGAAAAAATGTTGTTCACATACGAGTTCTCGTGAAATTTGAACAAGACATAGAACAGTTAAACACAAAGAACATCCCATTTTTCGCATTGTTTCTTTATCGAAATATACATTTTTCTTGGGACTTAATCGCAGTGACTGATAGACAACAGGTCACCAGTAAGTGACAAAAACCTGAAAACGGTTCTGTAGTTAAAACACTTAAAAGCACTTGTGACTGGACAAATAAAAATGCAAACGAATTTCAAATATACATTATGGGGTTTCAATTTCTTAACTGGGCTTTAATTCTACAACGATTGCCAAGTCACGCCCATGAAAATTACTTCGATTCAGCGTTCTATTAATAGTCCATACTTGTGACGGAACTTCCAAAATAATGTCGGTAACCTTGATTAATATAACAGTGAAATCACACTCACGCTTTGTCTTCCGAAGATCTGAAAATTGTGGGCATCTTATTTTTATTTCCTATTCTGCTTCATGGCCTCAAGTAATTCTAACTCTCAAACACAATGTGTACTTGAATACAATTGATCAACAATACATATTCTTATACTTATCCTAACAGTAAACACTTGTTAGTTTTCGTTCATGGATTAAATTCTTCCCGACAAATTCCCACAAAACAAATCTAGTACTACCAAGCATAAAGTCTTAGCAACAATCTCACGAATTGGCGAAGTTTGTGGCATTTCACATTTTAGGTTGACGAAGAAAAAGAAGAAAAAGATGTAGAAATAAAAAGGTAACAGCTACAATATATGATTGCGATTCTCAAAACAGCAAATTAACATTCTCATTGCATTCATAAAAAAGCGGATGAAAATGTAAATTTAGTAGCAGAATAAATCCGATAATAAAAATGTTTAGATAGTCTAATATTTCTTCAATCGTAACTGTTTTGCCCAAATATGTTTTGGAATGTAAAACCCATAGTCGTGCCAATGTACCCGTGACAGATTTAAACATTATATGCTCAGCAATCTTATTTTCAAAAGTTTTTAAATCCTATTAAATCTATTATTTATCTATGTTCACTTTGTGCAACTCAATCCCAGATCAAACTACGAAGCACTGAAAAACTTATATTCTTGATGAAAGTTCCTCTGCACGATTTAAAAACTGTTGTAGCATAAATTCTAAATAACTTCCTCGTGTATTGAAATATAAAACAAATATGAGGGAGCACAATAGACTGCTGTGTTAAACTGAACAGTAAACTGTTTTGTGATTCATTATTATCTATCCTTAGCCGAACCAAACATGATAATAATTTTGTTGAACACTATTACAAATACCATCAAATATACTGGTAACTTGAAATGTTTCTGTCTTGAACATGTTTTATACATACATTTATTTCTCAATCATGTTTGAACTGTTCTTCGAATGTGTTTCCTAAACACACATATAAGAATCGGGCCATGCTGTGTGATTGTATAAATGCGACACAACTCGAATTACTGTTTTATTCTATTAAAAATGAAATATATGACAAAACATTGCAATAATCGCACCATTATGATTAATAATAATTATATTGTGAGATTGCGAAGACAAATAAACCGGATATGTTACAGACGTCCTGTAGCGCGTATTATAAAATTTTATTATAATATCGGAGATAGAAGCGTACAATAAATACTCAACTAAAACAATCGTACCATTGGTATATAACTCCATGAAAATATTCTCATATTTAAGCTTATCTAGCCCAAGATTTTTTATTTTCTCATGACCATCCATATATAGATGAATGTTCAACGTGTATATGTATTTATGTTGATTGTGCAAATCGAGGATGGATCGAGTCGAATTTGGTAATTATATTCATTTTTTTTTTCAAACTTCCAACCAACTTATCTTATCGCCAGAATGGCCAAAATTATCCCTTTTAATATGAGAAGATCAGAGTGGTCCAATCAGAAATTTAATTTTGTAAACATAAGCCGCGTGTGGACGCGCCCCGGGGGAGCGATCCATCAGTGACTCATGCTTAACAAACGATGTTTCATTATGATTTTTCTGACTGAATGAGGCTATAAAAGACAAAAATACATGATATGCTTTTGGACAAAGATACCAACAATTCACAATATAATATTCACGAAATATGTTTACTTGTCAAATATCCAACAATAATTCATTCGCTTGAAATGATTGTTTAAACTACGACCAAATTTTCAATTTGTTTTGTGCCGTTTGTTAAACAACAGATATGAGATTTAGATATTATTCTTCCGCACACACTCAATTTACAATTCACAAATTCCAACTTTTCCCTAACAAACTTCAAATGCCAACGAAGGAGAGAATCAACTGCGAGGTGCAATGGGTACCCACCCATACATAAGTCGTAACAAAACAAACAACAAATATCAGCTCGACAACGGGAAAATACAGCCATTATAGTAAAGTGCAGCGAGTGGAATCTGAACTGGGGAACGAATAATCATGTACCTACATCTTTGTTGCCTCAATACATTTGTCTTGTACAACGCGCAAGATACACGTTAGGGTCGCAGATGGGGGGACTCCTCCTAAATCGACTGAATTTATGATAGACGCAAAATTTTCGCACTTCTATATCTTCTTTCCCTCGTTTCGAGTCAAAATTATTAGATTTTTCAGTCAAAGCGAAATTTGTCTTGCCAAGCCTGAACCACAGATGGACGATGCCTAAGCGGCACGATCCATTGGTTACTCAAACTTAAAAAAACATGTTGGATTGAAATAACTCTGATCGGGAATAAAACACGATACAGCATAGCTTTCATGAAAGATCATCCTGGTATAGCGTGCTGATAATGCGAAACCACCGTCCAGGCCCAAAAGGAAACTTCCCCATGCCCCGACTAAACATTCACTCACTTGTCAGATTTTATACTTTATACAGCATGATCAGCAGCATGGGCTAATATTTTAAACATTTATTCGGCTGAAACAGGCTATTATTGGGCCCGGGGTTGCAAAAAATGATCAAAATGTCGATTTCAGGGCGGTTGAAACAGTTTGTGAATGCAAGATATATCGATGGCGTGATCGTTGGGACAATGTCACAAAAAGTACAAATTGATGACTTCGACTTTCAAGGGGAAGATATCCGTTTTTCTTGTTATTGCGAAACTCGAGTGCTACCATTGTTCAAAATGACCTCACAAAGGTATTATTTTCTCAATCGGAATTTCAACAAAGCAAGGGAAGTGATGCGAGCTTTTGTGATTTTCCTTAACAATAGACCGAAGTGCAGTATAATGTTCCTCGGAACAGCTCGATACGTTTGTGGCTTGCATCACAATGCCTGCTACCACCGCACTGCATTCCTTTTGTTGGTTTTTATAAAGAATCTCCTAAAACGGGAACTATTGTCTCATTCCACAAAAAATTGAAAAGATAATAGTATGGCAACTTTGCGCGTTGGCGCAATTTGCACTCTATTGTGTTCTATCTATAACTAGAATGGATGTAATTCTCGCAGAATGCAGCGCATTATTTGTCATTTCTATTCTATAGCGCCATCGATTGACAAATTGACCACGGATAGAATGGTTTTGCAGACGTCAAGGAAAATAAATAGAATCGAGAGTTGCATAGAAATATGAAAACATTTTTAGACTGAAAATAGATATGTTACTTTTTCCTCCCCGTTTCACTTTGAATCTAGTACTCTATTATTATTATAATAACTGTTAGTCCATTAACATGATATTCCGACTTTTACAGAAATCCGGAGAGTATTCCAGTAGAACGGTATATGGTTGGATAAATATTGGACAGTTGTTCGTGAGAGTAGATAGTAGAGAGTAGTAAACTATTGCAAACAAACAAAAATGACATAATTTGGAAAAATAAACGTTTTTTTATGACAAGTTGAACAATATTGACGCCGATGATTGCGGAAATTGCCTGTGAGGCCCGTGAAAACCATTGTTTGACGCAGTGTAACATGAAATAGTCATCCATTGAACTGATGCTTGTTTCTGACAAATGGGGAATACTGTCTTGTCAGTAACAAACAAATATGCATACTTATTTTCTCCTGAGTTGAATAGAATATTCAAATTTATTTCCCGCAAAAGTATTTGTAATAGTTTTTGTCGTAACTCTAAACGGATGGGGCTATTTTTACGGAATTGACGCATGTTTTGACGTTTACTCACAAAACAGACGAAGCGATGATTCATAATGCAAATGACTGCATAGTACCTGACGTAAAAATGACGAAATTCACAGTGTTAAAAACAGCAATAACTGGGCCTCTTCCCCACCATTGTGTACCAGTAGCCTACCCGCCATTCAACAATTATTTAAAACACGGGGGCCAAGCTGTGATGTTTTATTTAGGGATGTACCGATGTATTGGTATCGGCTATTCGGGAGTATCGGTATCGGTCGCAAAATAGCCGATACTTTCAAATGTTTGGAATTTTGCTCTAGCCAAGGCCTAAATCAATTCCTAAAAAAGCCTACTAATGACCACTTAAATGACAAAGAGCTGCTAAAAAAAAGGAAGCATCAGTCGGCTCCGCATAGTCCGCGACACATCAACATGATTATGTAATAGAGTGGATCAGTAGCCTACTTGGGGATGGATTGTTAAAATTATGTTCCTTTCCTACACCTTCGGTTTTTCAATTTTGAATACTGTTATTACCACGGTTATTACCACGCATTGATATACAATTCTCAGATTCAAGGTTGGAATTGATCTGGGTCATTCAGTTTTCTGGATATGGACGTGAGAATTGCCCAAACATACTTCAAAAAATTCAAATATATACTCGTTTTCGTGATTTGGCAAATTTGTCCCAATCAAGAATTTTGATTTTGCCGGGAACTAATTTGATTAAATGTTGTTCTTCCTTGGTTGTCTTAATGCTGTCGTTAATTTTGCATGTTGATTTTGAATATTTCTTTTGTTATCCACTTCTCCAATATTCTTTGTTCTGCAATTGTTTGTGTTGTTGCTGCAAGTACATTTCATCCACTATGTGTGTGTTTCTTTGCTATTAGTTTTCCACTGAGAATGTTACTGAAATTTTTTGGAAATTTCGAACTTTAAGAATGTATTTTGAGCATATCTGAAGGCATTTTAAATGAGTATCGGTATCGGCCGGTATTGGTAATTTTGAGTATCGGTGACATCGGTATCAGGTCTTTTTGCAGTATCGGTACATCTCTAGTTTTATTCCCATTTGTGGAGGTCAACAGAAGCGCGAACTCCATTTCTTTCATATAAATATATTGATCCGGAGGGATTTGAAGTAAAAAAATTGTATTCTGATTAGATTCGCTTTTCTTACCTTATTTTCCGAAACAAAATTTGATTGAGACAAAACACTGACAGTAAGTTGTTCTACTTAGCCTAATTTAATCCGCACTATTCGGTGACGTAATTCTTATTCATTTGAAAAGTTTATTTGTAAAATGCTAAAATACCTTTCACTGCCGTTATTGGTGTTGCGATTAATTGGTGAAACATTTCAATAAATTAGTTTGTTTGACCATTATTGTAAATAAACAAGATGCAAACACCAAATTTTCCACTTCGCTTCACAAACCATAAGAGGTTACAAGAATAAATGCACAGCTGTGGAAGATAAAACTGTGTATATTATACCGTGTTTCCGATACTGACGTTAATTCTATACCGACAGTCATCTTCAGGACAATGACAGAGAATGAAAATAGGGGAATATACATCAATGGCCTAGGAAAAAAGTGTAAATTAAGATAAAGTGTAAAAATCTATTTATATCTTCATCTCCGACTTTTAACGATTTTTCATCTAAAAACTTCATATCTCAAACAGGCAGCGATACAGACTTGCACCAAGAGACCAACAGCCAATCGAAATCGAAGTGTATGTCAGCAATTTAGACAAACGAACTCGACATAAGCCTTAGACTGAAAGTTCCGAAGTCCAGTGGAAAAACCATAGAGTCAAGCACAGGAAACTGTAAATGACTTGGAATATATAAGACTTTGGATCGAATGTCGATGAACTGCCAGAAAAGCTTTTGTTTCGAAACAAAACTATTCCAAATTCAATGAACGGCATTAGGGAACATATGTTTCTACTAGGACAAATCCACATGTAGCATCCATCGATCGACAGTTTGGAGATGCGAACTTGTTAAATAGATATTATGGAGACGAATCTCATTGACGCCCTAATTTACCAGAACTTGAAAACGACGCTTTTCTCTCTATTTGTTCTCGCATTTATGCACGCATATAAATACTGGAGTTCAATGGCACCTCCTTCTGTAGCTCTGCAGCGGTTGCGGTTGCGCAATAATAATATATCTAATAATAATACCAAATATTCGCTTACCATAACGGTGCGCCTTATCCGCCTAAGCCATTTATTATTACAATGTTTCAAATTAAAATTTTCACTCTACGCCAGTCGCCACGGCAATCAAGGACGGTTGTGCTTGCGTTGTCTCATATAAGGGAATTGGTTGCACGTGATACCAGCACTTGGACAATGAATTTTAAGAACCGGCAAAATAACAGCTATAGAGTGGAGTTGGCAGTTGGTGTTAAACTTAATCATCGACCTAATACAATAAAATATTGAGTAAATACATATTGAAGTATTGAATGGGAATTATCTTGTTAAGCTCATCGCAACCGAAAATTGTGTTGCCATAAATACTTTCCAGCGAAGAAAGTCCTAAACCTTTCGGCTAGGAAGTCCACAAAGCTACTTGGCATAGGGCAGAAAATAGTGGGTTCACAAGTTTAGACTACCCCTCATATATACGAATACAGTAGATGGAATAGATAAATAAAAAACTACGTTTTTGTGTTCGACATAGTTTTCTATCATTTGAGTACCGAAAACGATTAAAATATATGTCAATGCTGTGTAAAGTTCCAGTTAAACTGCGCTGCGTCGCAACACTTCAAAATGTAATGAATTGAAAAGTAGTAATTTGAACACTTGCATTATTGTTTTATTCAAAATTTTTCTGCGGCTTTGTGCGATGTTTATTTGTTTATTTTTTATTTTCATGCAGCTGTACTGCATGTAGTATGCGGAAAATATTCCCTGCGGATCGCATTGTACTAAATTCAATCGCTCGTTCAATATATTCTTCGATCTACAGTTCTCATAGACGGGACAACCTATCAATGATACTCGGGAAAGAAATCAAGGATGGTTCGAATCTTAATGTTATTACTGTCATCTTCATCCTTAGCTGAGTTGTCAGAGTATGTCGATTCATGCGCGAATGTGATGAAAATTACACTTTTAGTATACATATGAGTACAATATTGTACTTTGCCAGGTGGTTTATCAGGCGGGGTCGCTTCCATAATAAGGGCATTTGTTGGCAACATCGACGTAAAATATCATCACTTAAACCCAAAACCCTATATATTCGGTCGCCGAATAGGGTTCATGGTATCAGTTCTCCTTAAATACGCTGGCGGAAAGGATTCAGAAATAATTAAGAAAAAAACGCGTGCTAGAAGTCCTGTTGGTGGTTTCCCGCTTGTTATATGTCAAGTTTTGAAATAATTCAGATTTTTGGAGCCGATAGAACTTTTCTGCAAATTTATGCTAATAGATAAAAATGTATGCTCCTGAAAATGTATCACTAGCACCTGTCTCACTAACAGAAGTGAGTTAGTTGGAGAAATTTTAAATTATCTTATCAGGTCAAAGAAATGGTAGAATGCTGTAAAAATAGCATCCCGTTCACAAAAGCGGTAACTCAATCCTTATTGAAATATAATCCAAATGAATACAGCCAGTAAATCAAGAGAAAACAATAGTGTTGCCATGATTAAAACAACGATTCCATTTGGAATGCCCACCTAGGCTGAGTTGTATCACTATCTGTATTTTTTATAAAGCGTCGCGTTTTATCAATATCCAATATTTGCAGAATAATACCTATCTGAATGTCTGTACAGTCATAAGTTTAGTATTATATTTAAAACTGGCAAAATAGAATCAGATAATAGAGAAAATAGGAATGTTATATTGCAGGTTTATTGGCGAAAACTTGTTTTTCTTTCGAACTAGAAGATACACCTCAACTTAAATGAAGCGTGATAAGGTGGTAAGCAGAAAACATGTCATGCATAAGAAATGAAGAATATCTTTTAATTGTTCCTCGACTTTTATTTTGAGAAAAATACGAGTCAAAGTGGGGCAATTTATAATATATGTGTCAATGGCAATCCGGCATTTGATGCAAAACCTGAATGTCGGTACAAAATTCATCAAAATCGCATTTTGAGATATTTCGCAAAGAGTTTGAGAGTGGCAAGACACATACGCCACGGGATCATGTTCTTAGATTTCCTACGAAGTTCGCACTTGTACAAATGTTTTTTGTTTGGCAAAGGGAACATAGTATTAGCTATTAGTATAACTAGTTAGTAGCATAGTATTAGCATAGCCATTAGTTTCGTTTTCTTACATAGCTTGCTTGTGTAAAATTAAAAAGAATCGAAAAAACTAGTGATAAAGTGATATGATAACTGGATAAGCTAGTTTTTTGCGTTTAAGAATTGTATAATGAGCGAAACACATTCAATCAAAACGTTTTACGCCCAGTAAGCACAAATACAAAATTTTCAAAGTACTAATTTGTCGGCAGGTCTGGGCAATTTAATATGGTTTATTTGAATCGGTTCGAAGGACAAATAATTCGAATCAATCGTGAATCGTTCATAGGAACGCATACTTGCTGAATGAAGTGGAATTTTCATTTTGAGGGAGAATGCAAATCGATTTTGGTCAAAGGAATATTATGAATGAAATATGAGAAGTTTCGCTTTTTTGACCTGTTGTAGTGTGGATTGAAAATACATTCGATTGAAATCAGTTTATATGTAACTACAAACTCATGATTTGTAATGGTAATAATGGAATATTTGATATTCATATGAAATTAGTGATTCGATCCGATTCGAAAAAATTATCAAATTTGAAATGTTTTGATTTTGCCTATTTCTACCTGTAGTATAACATCCTAAACTATCAGAGCGCTGGAGCTGGTGACCGGGGAAGGTTTTTATCGTACCCTGGCTTAAAATAAGTTTTAAGAAGCAACAACACTCAAATTATATACCTGAATATCTGAAATTATTAGTGCACGCCAAGCAATTTTGTGTTTTATTAGGTCTCAATGTTTTTTTTTAAAAAACCTCTTCGAAGAAAGGCCGGAAAATAATTAATGGTCACTGTTTTGGCAGCAAAAACTGATATTAATGAATTCCCAAAAACTGTGCCCTTGGTGAAAAACATCCCGAGCAATAATAAACCAGTACAATATAGTTCAAAAAGTGGTATATCCTCTGAGAGATGATAAAATTATTTGACACCAGTCACAGGTAATTATGTTAATGGTCAAAAACTTCTATATCGAGATCTCGGGTAGATGGTTTTACTCGGGTAGATGGTTTTGGCTTTAGCAGACGACCTTCACCGCTCTCTACTATAGTGGTTCCGTTTTGAATGGAATGTTTTTCATTTTCATCGAATTTCATTCAAAATAAAATATATATTTATTTATTTTATAATACTTTACTTAAGCTATTTATTTTTACGGGGTCCAATACATGGCGCTATCCTCGTTTTGCTATTCACTGAATAATTTATGACATTGTTTCTTTGTAACCCATAACCCAACAGACAAATGGATCTGAGCAAAACAGTCATATATACGAACAGGCTTAGTGTGTTGGTTAAACAATATATTCAGGCAGTTGCAACATATAGTAACAGAAATGCATGCTTTACTTGGGTTGTATTTACCTAACAAGTTGTTGTATCCATACCTAGATGCCAACACATAGAACTAAACAATTGGTCAGAATGTGTTGCAGCAGTTAATGCGCAATAATACCGTAAAAAATACCCTCGATAAAATAACTCAAAAGATAGATGAAATGCCTCACGTTCTTCAAATAGCGTCAGATTGCATATACGAAATATTGAGAATGGAATTTAACGTAGCTTCCTATCAAACTCGTTGTCCTGAGATTAATTGTCCTCGACATGCTTTGATTGCTGTACTTACCATAAGCTAATATCATTGAATGAGCATTGTGTTAATATTAGTAGTATTCTGTGTAGCAGTACGGTTTCCGCCGTCATCGTTCTACTGACGACTTATTGACTGCAATAACTAAGCAAATTTATCGAGTTGTGGGGAGGAAAAGTCAGTCGTTCTTGACATTTCCTAAGCTTTCGGCAGAATTCGGCACCGTGGTTTATTACAGAAAATTTAGTCATATGGGATCTCTGGTCAATTATTCTCAATGATAAAATAGTTTTTTTTTTTTTTTAATCGAAAGACTAACGTTGTTCTGGTCTGATAACCTGATATGTGGCATGGTTTACGCTGATTGGTTTACGCTAATCCTACTCCATTTTATGTCTCAATGAAAAATCAAATACCAAAGAACGTGTAGCTCTTGCAGAATTGCTCGAGTCAAACTTAGCCAGAATAACTGAGTGGGGTGACAATTGGCACGTAACTCTCAACTCGGGAAAAAACAAAGTTTTGACAATTAATCGGTACTATAAGGCAAGCGAAACTCAAATTTCTCTTTCCGGTACTGCTCTTTGAAATATTCTCACATTCGTATCGTTGGATTCACAATTTCTGAGTATTTGAATTGGATTGACTATGTCACTAGTAATTCTAAAATGCCTCAATGAAAGTCGGTTCTTTATATCGAGCTCGACATTATTTTTCACCCGAAATTATACTTCATTTGTATTTGTACAAGTCTCTTATTCGACCCTGCATGTAATATTGTTGTCACATCTGGGACAGTTCTGCAGTCACAGTTATGCTCGATGGTATCGTTCCCAAACTTTCTTCAGGTCTGCAAATCTTGTCTCATCGTCGGCTCGCTTTGTTTATTCTACAAATAGTATCATAAATTTTGTTCAAAGGAGCTTTCTGCTGTAGTTCCTGCAAAAAAATCTTCAGCAGACAGGCGCGTTTGGCTGCCATTTCGCATCCATTCACTGCGGAAGTCCCACAGTGTCACAAACAGTTTTATAAAAGCTGAAATTTTAAAAGTCGTCTCAAAAGTCAGCGTATTAATTTCATATATTTCATACAAAACCTTTTGCCCTGTAAGAGCTGGTTTTAATATTGCACTTACCTATTTCCTACTTGGTCTAAGGGAAAAAAATCAACAAGACTGCGAGATACCCATTAAAACTATCGGGTTCTTCAAAGAATGTTTTACGCTCAAATTCACAATGTACAAAATAGATAGTTTGACAGTCTTGGTGCTTTTGATCATTATGGTATAATATTTAAAATAGTCATAGAACATAGACACGTGCATTTCACTAAAATATACTCTACGTAATCTTGTTTGGTCGAATAGACTAGACTCAACTAAAGCAATTCACAAACAAGTAGTCACCGCGCCTGGTCTATTTTTCCTATTCGTTTAACACTTGTAAGGGCGGGTTTAGGACTCATTCGGGAGTAAAACGGAGCCTAATATTTTAGTATTTTCAACATATAATGTGAATTCCCAGTCAATTGACAATGATAAGGCGTAAGTATTTTCAGGGATGTATACTTGGCAAAAGCGTGGATTAATATGTTATTACGTTTTTACATTTTGCTGAAAACTTTTCATGACTTGATTGAATGCTATTGTCTAAACATTCTTTGAATCTATCCGATGGATGACATCAGCAAACTTAGGTTTCATACGATTCAGAAAGTTGACTAATAAGCTGTAGATTTGACTAATGCAGCATTTTATATCTCTAAATTTCGGTTCGTGTGTGTGAATGTATGCCCAAGTAGAGTCTATACTATAGCAAAGAGTAGCAAGAAAACTTAAAAAATTAAGTTTACGCGTTCTACTTGTGTATATTTTAGATTCAGATTTCGTATATCACCTATTACCAACAAAATATTTCGATTTGCCTCAAAACCATTGTATATTAATATGACTGAATATTAAATAAAATGTGTTTCCCCTTTTCGAATGACCATGTTTAAATATCCCATATTACTAATGTCATCGGTGACATATTTATTTGCACAATTTTAAATCAAAAGTTTCCGTTGAAATAATATTGGATACGAATATTTGATGACAGTTGTAGGAGAGTGGCTTAGAAATCATTGCTTTTTATTTATCTGAAAATTTAACTTATCTGGCAAGTACTTACATTCAGAATCATTAGATAAATAAAATATTTTATGGTGAAATTAACATCCTGGTCAGGAATAGATGCGAGATTCAGAAGATTCAGACGTTATTCATGGTCATTAATGTTGATTTGTAAAATTTCAATACTGAAATGTTGCCGAGAGTCTAACTAATCGAGATCGCACAATTTGAAGTATCTATGAGTTTAAGTTTTGTAGTTTATATCTAAATAATTACGCAGTGGTCATTTAATTGACAAGTGTTTGAAGAGCTCTCTGTCCATGATACAAATAATGATTCTAAATTTGTTTTCTATCAAGTCAGAGAGTACTATTGTGTATAAAACATTCTTTCCAGCACTCATTTATCAAATTCGACATTTTGGTTGTTGTACAACACCATCTACAACGCGTGCAAAATGGAAACACACAGTACGTTTTCCCACAATGACGAAAATACTTTGATCATGGTAAGTATGTAGATTTTTGTGTATCAGTCCTAAATGCAAATATATAAATTGGAAATATAAATGTCCTGTTCTTGAAAGATTGGCGAGCTGGAAGTTATTGAAAAATTATATTAGAGAACGAAAAGTAAACGTATGTGTACCGCGTACGTAATCGTATTTACATTCTTTACTTCTTCGTCAACGTCTAGCTACAAATAGGTGAATTAGATAATATGGTGGTATGACTGTATATAATTTTTTTCCGACGATGTGAGGTAATGGCAGTGACATACTGTAGTTGTTTTATTTGTTTACAATTTTCATGACAACATGCATTTCTCAGGATGTAGACACTAAAGTCAGCAAGTCTCCGCTGCCAGAATTGACGCACGAGAACAGTGACATTGACCTTAGGCTTCAAGCCCAAGAACACATGTACAGGCAAACTCTTACTAGAGAGAAAACTAAAGTTAGCTTACATGCTCTGGAGGAAGTCGGTCGTTCAATAACTGCTATATCTCAACGCAGGAGACAATATTTTTTGGACTACAAAACTTGCGAAAGTATACGGCAAATTAGACAATGGTTTGCTTGGGAAACTAAGGTAATATTTCCCTCCTATACTGGCCATACTCCAATGTGATTTAAAATATATATATTCATATATATTTACAAAAAGGTCTCTAAATGACTTTACTTGTGTTATATTTATACTCTTTAATACAGCTTCAAATTCAGAAAATTCGACATTCCTCATACCTTGCATGACCTCAAAAACCTTTATAGTTTTCATTCCATTTGCTTCAATCTAGCTCGGAAGCTGTGAATGAAAGTACCCAACTAAATAACGAACGAAAAAGACTTGAACTGATATAAATAAATGCAATAAGTGGTATCTGCTCTGGGCTATGTTAAAATTTAGAAATGGAGATTAGAAATACTTATTAGAATATGACGTTAATTAATATAATAGATGTGAGAAGTTTGTTGATAATCACTACTAATGTAATCATTTATAGAGAAACATTGACACAAATCATGCAGCAGAAGCAAAGCCGGAAAATGCCGCTACTCGTGGTCTAAAAACATTTTTGAATAAAGTTGAGTTTTATGGAACGTTATTGACAAGATTCGGCGAATACATCATATCTATATTGTTAGAGAACTATAATGTCGAACATGAAGAGGTCAATAAAACGAAAGAAAAAATGATGGAATATCAGGTATCCTTCATTTAGTCAAAAATAGTATTTTGTAAAGTATGGATCATGCTTCAGCAGTGTGATGCATCAGTGACTCATACTTGATAAAGGAAGTGTAAGAATAATATTTCTGCCTGGGTTCGTGAACTGTTGTGAAATTTCTTGTTAGGTTAAAAGAAAGTAGGGAACTTGCAGTCAGCAGATCGCACACGAGTATAGTAGCCGAGAAGTCGGGAACAAAAATTTTAATTTTCTGCGCAACGCACTATTTGATCATTTCTAAATCTAATCATGTTGTTTTTTTAAAAAAACTTCCACTCACTCCCGACGTGCCTTTATATCTTGGTTTACAGTTTGTACGTTTGGACCAACAGTGCTGCGTCTTTTACGCGTATAATATGACGTTTTATTCCGCTGAATAAATATTCTAGGAACTCTGCAGAAATCTACTTAGTGACAACAATGAAGTGGTGTTGGATGGTCCGAATTACACGGAAATTGAAACGAAATTCCCTGTGATCTCAATTTTACGCCAGGTTCACGACACCCTGCTTCGAATGGTGGATTTATCAACGTTGTGGAGGATGCATGCAAGGTATGTTTTTACGATACCGCCTTGCAACAGCAGCATTTTTTCTTATTTCATCTTTTAAGCAAATTATAACTTCCGCTAATACGCATGGATGCTTTTCCAGTGTTCTTTTTTCGTAATCCCGTACATCTTCGGCGTATATGAACGCTGCCTCGCAATTGAATTTTATGGATGATTGAGTGTTTCTCATCTCTGGGCAAGTTGGCGAGTGCAAAAGAACAAGTACACTCTTGCGAAACCGTTGCTTCCTGATACCAGGAAATGTACATCCATTGTCCTGGCTTTCGAAAAATGTCATGATCGAACGGATCCCAACAAGTACCTACCCGTCAACATTTCGCCAATCATCAGTAAAATCTTCGAATCGACTAATCGCCGTTATCGTTCTATTACCAACTTATTGACAGTAATGAGTATGCAAATTTACCGACCTCTTGATCGTTCTGGTGGGCAAAGTTGGTGGCTCTGGACATTTTCGAAGCTTGGCATCATGGTTTATTACAGAAAATACAGTCATATGGGTTCTCTTGTCAATATTTTCAATAATAGAATCGTTTTTATCTAATAAAAAGATTAACATTGTTCTGGGCGGTCAAAGTTCAGTAACCTATTCCGTTTCATCCGGTGGTCCTCAGGGATCGATCCTCAACCCAACTTTATTCTGGATATATATTAATGATGTACCTGCTAACTTGATGCGCGACATGGTGATTCAGCAAATGACAATATTACTTCATTTTCGTGTTCTAATGAAACATCTAATACGGAACAACGTCGAGCTCTTGCAAAATTGCTCGAGTTCGGCTTAGCCTTTCAAAATTGGAATCATCAATTTGATATAGTATCTTTTATGCTTCAGTCTATGTAAATGGACTACATCTTCTCTGGTAGGATTTTTAGTCACCTATTCTGTTGCATTTCTGTGGGTTGACAACTGCTTGCTAATAGACGTGTTTGTATCTTTCTGTAATTTTCCAGCGATGATGACAAGTCTTAGGAAACAGCCATGTCTTGGATATAGAAAAATTGTCTTTCTTTCGTTTGTTTGGAATCATACAATAAAATGATGCCACATCAGCATCTATCCATCCTGTTGGTTGGCATCCTGTAGTAGATGTTTATGTCATAAATAAATACAAACTATGCTAAAATAGAGATGGTGGGGGATTAAAAAGGGAAGTCATTTACTGATCTGAAATACTCAGTAATATATAATAATAATAATCTTACAAAAATGAAGCACCTTATCAGCAACGTATACTACAGATAGACTGAAGGACAGGGCCGATATTGTAATTTGACCAATATTATATATCGGTAACCTTCAGTCGATACATCGATCTGAGCATTTCAAGAAGAAAAAAACTTCATAATAAGAATTGGTGTATGTTTTGTGAAGCAACAGTCATTTTCTCGGCTTTGGCGTCTTATTTGATTATAAAAGTGTGTCAAGAACTTTTTACCTTAACAGAATACTGGGAAAATCACTACCGTTTCTCACTTAGAACATAATACTAAAAAAGGGTATAACTACTAAAATATTCTTAACATATTGAAACTAATTGATAAAATTGTTACCGGTATTGTAATTATGTATTATTTTAAAATGACGAAATTAGACATTCAAATACTGGTATTGGTATTGGTCACAAATGTCTCAAATATTGATATCAGTATCGTCTTCGAAAGAGTGATATCGGTCGAACTCTGTAGCAATACTATCTTTATTTTACAGTAGTTATGACAGGTGTGATCTTGCCCTGCATGGAATATATAGAAAAAATCTATGTAATACTCAGGGATATTTGATAGCAAATGAATTTACTGCTTGTTTGCACAAATCTACTATGGTCTTTATTAGTTTTTGTAGCCCATCATATGGTATCAAACTTCACAATCATGAGATCTGAATCTGATATTACAAACTATTGCCTTAACCACTTACATAGTTGTCGCTCCAACCAGCTCTATCGATATTAAAAGTATTGTAAATAAGCAAACGTAAACTCACCCTTCTCAATATCTACAAGTGACAGTAAGTTCAATACACTCAACTTTTATTATAACTCTTGCTCCTTTTTAACTTTTGAATGCACGAGGTAATACAAACTTGTGGAAAATTTTTCTTTCGAGGGATAACTAGTTGACTCCGTGTCAAAAGCTCCATGCCCCTTTCAGTCACGCTTTGCCGCTACACTTTCTATAATAAGCATCCTGAAACCACGCATTATGTGATAAGTTCAATATCTTTAGAGGCAACCACTGAATTTCAGCCCTGTTTATCTGTTTATGCAATACAAGAAATGCAGAATGTTGGATACTCCATTAGCGCCAAGTCATCTATTTGCAAGTTCATTGGTGTACCGGTATATAGTCATGAACAATGCATTATCTTATAATTTCCCACTTAGGTGGCAAACAGCATTACAGGTCAAAATTACTACCCTGTCCTCCATAGGCTAAGACCAGACTTTTATTTGGCATTCTTCAAGTAAAATAAGCTTATTATGATTACGTCACTGTATTCTATTAAAAACAAGCGGATAAACATATCAATTGATGCAAAAAAATTAGCCGGTAAAGTAAACATACTGGCTGAAGTCTTAAAATTAAAAATAGACAGTAGTTTCCGTACCGTATTCCAACATTTTTGCCGATACTGTCAATAAAATGTCAATATGAAATTAGCCGTAAGCAGTAAGAACACACCTGTCTGCTAACTTGCAGACAATTGTTCGAAAACAAATCCATGCATAGCAAACTGGCTGTGTGCTTTCCGGGTGACTCTGTGCTAAGTGTGTATTGTTGTACTGTGTAGTTTATGTTACCGCCAGAGTCCCGAAATGAATTGTATTGTATATTAGCCAAGGCCTACTGCCAAAGCACTCACGCGCAGCTTGACGGTGGTTAAAATAATAATTAGCCAATAATTTTTGGGGCTCAATGACAAGATACGATGGCCTAATAATGAAATGTAGTGAGTAGTATCCGTCAAAGTCGATAATAAAACCCACTATCTACTTAAACTGTACTGTGCACAACTCAACAGAATTCTGATTTGAATCATTGAAAAGTTTAATGCATGTTATCAGGTTTGCTGGAAGATTCCTACATGTTGAAGATCGTCGTGCGCAATTACCTTCAGTTGCACAACTTGATGATAAGAAAGAAGCGATCAGGAACTTAGAAAGTCGCATCAGGTGATATGGCAATACACAGGGTCTACAATAATGCGATAGTTCATTTAAAACGTCAAAAGTTACTGAACTGGTAATTGAATTTCAGGATCAGCAAATATGACATCACTGAGGTAGAGCGTGAATTGAAGGAACGAGAAACTATTTTAGCTTCCACTGAGTTTCGAGAAGTTTATAATACCTGTACTGACAAAATAGACGAATTGTCGGATGCTGCAGAAGAGAAGAGATTAGAAATCACTTCTCTCGACACTACAATAAAATAGTATGTACTGAATAGAAATTTTGTTTCCTTAGTAGTTTTCAAATCCAAATATTTCGACAGTATCCGTCATCGCTTTCCTCTGTTTTTATTTTGTCAGCAATTACATTTGTAGTGCATTGTTTTTATCTAAGCACCACGATACGCATATAAAATATAGATATATGCATATTGATATATAATTTGAGTTTTACTGTTTTCCTCATCTTTCTAAACATTGCCGTCGCTTTCCCCAAGCCTGTTTTTATTATCTCAGCAATTGAATTTGCAGTTCATTGTTTTTATCTAAGCAGAATACTTATATATATATATATTGATATATAATTTGATTTTTTCTTTTTACTGTATATAGTCTTCACGAAAAAACTGATGTGTACAAAAAAATGATTCAACACAAACGAAAAGAAAAGTTAGAATTCAATATGAGGAAGAGAGAAGATAAACTAAAAGAACTGGACATGATTCTTGGAGAAATGGCGAGATTAGAAGTAAATCTATAAGAATCCTTCTGGCATTATGTAATAGAATTACAACATACGCATTCCACTTTTAATTAAAATTGTTTCTGTCGCTTGCAGTGAAAGTTTCATAGTTAAAGCAAAAGACCTACTTCATTTTATTCTTCGGGTCATGCTTTATGAAGTGACATATATGCCTACCTGTAATAAGACTGCAGAATCCATAGAATCGAAAACTTCCCGTATGAGCATACATTTTGATATTGTTTTCTACAAGCTATTTGAACAAATAGAATGATACGTCATCCTGCCATATTAACTCATGTCGAGGGCTCAAACGCAAAAATCGTGTATGTCCATTTTCGTCGAAAATTAGATATCTCCAGTATCTTCTGGTCCTCGATGAGCAGAATCTTTTGGCGTGTTCGGCTTTGGTCAAGCTTGATTAGAATTTATTTAAATTAATATTTAAAATTTGGATTATGTCCGTTTTTCACAATACCCGTTTGTTGAAACCGTATTATGTCGATGATGAGCTCGACATTGACTGCGGAAATCGACAAGCTTGATTAGCCTGTACGAAGTTCGGCAATGAGGAATGAAAGGAAGATAATCTCAATGATGAGTTTTTGGAACCATACTAACGTCACATTAATCAAGAACATAGTTACCTTTCCATCGCCATTGTGACATACAACATGTTATTGAGATGATGGCGAGAAGGTGCCAACACAGTTTTGAGTTTAGACACTAGTTATGGTTTTGTTTGATGTTTCGTTGATTTTTTTAATCTTGTTTATCGTTGCGCTTAATGTGTTACTTTTACAGAGTAAGTGAAATCATATTTCAATTTTTATTTAACAGTGTGGTATTATGTCCACAAAAACGGACGGGACAAGGGCATGTTGGCTTGCAAGGATGATTTACGTCCAACCTTGCTCATAAAAAATTTTGCAACAAACATATCGTGTAGACGTTTCACAGTCGTTATCGAGTACATCAACATGGGTTGTGTGACCAAAAATGAATGTCTTTGAGATTTTCACTTTGAAAGAGAAACCCGTTGAAAATTCGAGAACAATTCAATTGCGTTCTTATCGAAACAGCATGAATGGACTTTTGAAGGTCTTACTTGAGTCTTCGACTCATTCCAGACCTCACAGCCAAAAAAGTAAAATAGAAGGAAGCAATCAAACGATGACACTCATGTCAGCTGTTCAACATTTTTTTAATATTTTGCGATTTATTGTGAACAAAATGATAGTCTAAACCACTAGGCTACATTTTAAATACCGTTTCGTAAAAAATCGGTTGTATGTGGAAATAGCCAATATTCAGTATTTGTTTACTTTGTCTAGTATGAAAGTAACAACTCTTTACAGGATCACAAGAAAATGCTTGATCTGAAGGAAGAGATGTGGTTAAGAGGAGGTTTCGAACAAGAGCTCGGAATCATACAGGATTTAAAAAATAAGTTGACAAAATTTCGTAAAACAACAGAAGATTTGGAAAAACAGAAAGCAAATGAAAAGGATTTGTATTATAGTGCAAGAAAACAGGTCAGTATAGCAATCATACCTTTTCTTCTAGAATTAATATTATACACACTAGTTTCAATTGTAACCTTAAACTACTCAGGTAATGCAGCTTGATTATGAGTTTGAACGACTCAATCGTGAATATGAATATGTCAAAAGGTTATCGACCACACTTCTTCCCAATCTTTGGCAAATCAATGTCTTCAGTCAACTATCAACGAATTCGGTCAAGCCAAATCGGGTAATTTACTATCTATTATATACTTGAGTTCCCATCTCTATATTTTGTGAATAGCAAATTTATGAATGAAAAACCAAATGATCTTTACAGCATTGTACCACCCAAATCATCCCTTCGATTGGCAGGTGTTTTGTTTTGCGAGTCAACGAAAAAAGAGAAAAAGCAGAATCTCAATTTCTAAAATTAGATTGACATATTTTTTATCGGAAGTCGAAGGGAAACATGGTTGAAAAAGGAGATATGAGTTAAAAAAAAATTGAAGACTTTTAACCATAATCTATGAAATCCTAATTTCGGTTTTCGAGATAAATCACTAATTTTTTCAAAAAAAAAATTAATATAATAAAGACATCAAAAAGTACGCAGCAGGGGCTAAACAAGTTTCGACGCGTAATTAATTGTTACACCAATAAAACTGCTATTTCCTGAAACCCTTTCCTAGGTATCAGGTGTAAAAGCATCATCGGAGGACGCGTATCAAATGACCCAACCAAAAGGTGTTGCGATGATCATAAACAACGATAATGAAAAATATCCAAGCACTCCATCAAAATCTGGGAACAATGAAGGGTCATTGCTTTTATCTTCCAGCGTACCGAATGAACAACACGAATCGTCATTAGAAAGAGTAAACACCACAATAAAATGTCTTACCGCTCTTCATGCTCAGCTTGGATTTTATATTATGTCTCGGCATCAGCTCAGTACTGATGCAATTCATCGCAACTTGGCTGCAATGTCCGATCAATATCATACTTTTACGTGTAACCTCAACTCCTTGTTTGTCATTGTATCTTCCGAATCGGATGAATATGGTCGATTGCTGGGGAAGAACAATCCAAAAGAAAAAATTTCACCTGCATCCTATTTGGAGTATTTCACCCACTCCAGGTGCCCGACATTGGTTGGGAAACCAAAGGTATTTGTTTTCCTTATGCGTGTTACTGAGCACGATCCTAGTCCACCAGTTATCGGACGAAGCGACCACAAGAAGAAAATGAAACAAGATAACAGTATCTCCTCATTTAACTCTTATTCATCATCGCAAGATTCCTTTCAACCGGAATTAATTGATGTATCTGAATTTGGAGATGATATACTTCTGGTTAGAGTTATGCAACAGCCATTAGGAGGAGCGAAAGCTGAACCAGCATATGGTGGAATAGCAACACCGAATCGAGACCGATTGCCGTGGCACGTTCAAGTTTTGGTTGGCACATTAATGGAACAAGCTGGTTATAAAGACTTGCTTAGCATCCTGGATTACGCGAAAGAAGAGCTGTCTTTGGTGCCTAACGGAACATCATCGCCAACCGCTAAACCCGAGAATGATGAAGTGGAAATAGAAATTTTCATTGATCACTCGCTGAAGAAAAAAATATATTTGATGCCTGGATTGTAAGACTTCAGCACACTTTCTCTGCCGAGACTTCAATTTACTAATCATTTTCTTGTTCTGTAACCGCAAGTGGTGTACAGTCGTAGGACTATATTGTTTCAAATTTATTGTATAAAAATGCCTACTTTAGATTGTAAAAATATTAAGTTTGTTTGTAATATACATAGACATATACATATAGATAAAGCGACTGGTTGCGCATATCCATAAGTCCATCCATTTCACCGGTTGAGCATATCCATAGAACTACATCAATAGAGATGAACTTGCAGGCGCGATTGCTGATTTGGTGTTATTATGATTGTTGCAACCCAGGATAGAGATCTTTGGCCCAAGAGTGCCTATATGCCTCATGCCTATACCACTCAATTAAGAAGTGTAGATTAGGTACAACCTGGAGAAGCTACTATGCGTGGTATCAAATCACAGTACCTCAGGGGCTTCTGTTATAATGTCTTGATCAGACACAGCACGCAAACACGCACTTTAATAATAATAATATACTAGTATTGTAAACAATATAAAATAAAAGGATATTCTTTAGTTTGAATGACTGAATCCTAATTAAATTTTTGTAAATTTTTCTAAATTAAGACCCCGATTAGCATATAAAAAATAGCTTTTGCCTAGAAGTTATATGGTTTCATGTTAAGTTATGTACAGCATTTTGACCAGCTGGAATGTTTCAATGATGATACTTTTGGAGACTGATAATGACAACACATGTCTATATGCCAAGAACTCTGTAACATGCGATTTTCGCAGCTCTTCTGTTCTGTTCCGTTCCCAACTCTTGCAAACTGCGTTAGAATGAAGTGAGTCTTGACAGTCAGGTTGTAATATCATTTATATTCCATATTCATTTCCAAAAGCATGCGTACATTTTCAATGCCAAGAACTCTGTAACATGCGATTTTCGCAGCTCTTCTGTTCTGTTCCGTTCCCAACTTTTGCAAATTGCGTTAGAATGAAGTGAGTCTTGACAGTCAGGTTGTAATATCATTTATATTCCATATTCATTTCCAAAAGCATGCGTACATTTTCAGCGCCTGCCTTTGCTACGATAAGAAACAAGAAAGGTTGCGATCTGAAGTTCTGTGTGAAATATGAAATTCGGTACGGTCTCTACACCTTTAGGTTAACAGTAATTGCTAGTGATGACAACGCAGTTTTTAAATTAGATAAAGGAAAATGAATACCACACCTGTCAGGCTGTCACCTTGTTATGGCCTCTCATTTTAGATTACAATGGTGCGCCCCAAAGCCCCATACCGACGGCCTATTATATACAAGCAGAATCTGTCCGTTGTTCGATCATGTAATCACGGCGGATCTTACATTAGCGCTGCGTGGTTAGCAGGGTTTTATGAACAGGACCTAACGCGACAAGAATACAAGAACGTAATCTCTTATCTGTACTTCCATTTCCCACCAGCAATTACAAAAAATTGGTGGGACCACATAACGGCGTTTCATCATATTCTGGTGCCGATTATATCCCGACCAATTGATCACTCTAATGTTCAATCGAATCCAACCCTTCTTCTTCATTTTTCCCAACTAACATAATTATAAATAGAAAACAGGAAAAAGTCAACACTACCAAAGCTGGCAATAGTTAACAATAATAATATTAACTGGGGATATTAGAAGTTGAAAGAACATTATAAAAAGCAATTATTTCTATTCACACAGATATTTTTATTTTTAAACATGGGTGTTTGTAATTATCGGCGTTCAGTTCCATTGCCTTGATGAAGAACATCTGGATAAAATGTTCCAAATGTTTGCAAAAATCGTTTTTATTTCACCAGTGCATTCCACTGCATATTTGCTAGCTGTTATAACTGAAAAAATTATATAGGTCAGAAAATATATCAGAAATAATAATATATTATATCGGTAGATAAAGTTGGTGAAGCCAAGTCAATTGCATTCGACATTTCGAAGACTTCTGACAGAGTTGGGACAGTTTTATACGGAAGAAAACGATCATTCGGAATATTAGACAGGATTCCCTCAATCCTAATCAATTTTTTCTAATCGCAGTCTAGACTACACCGGCAACAGGAGCGAGGGAGGATGCAAAATACTCGTGGGTCTTATCCTCCTAAATCAGTTTAAAATATGATAGCGTTCTGAAAATAGCTAAATTTTCACACGATTATCTTTCTACCGGCGTTTCACAATCAACTTAAACTTTGTTTTCAGGTGAAAATCTGACGTGTTTCGAAAAATGCCATGCGAATTGTAGTTGGGTTTTCTAGCATGGTTTAGGTATTTTGGCTGCAATACCAGTTTTCTATTGTTTTCATCGTGAAACAAAACTATAGTTCAGCTCCTCAGTTGATCGGATAAATCACGGGATAAAAATTAAACTTAATTTATAATATAATCAAGTGAATTTTTATTCCGTGCACTTAGTGAAATTACACGTAATGTAATACCACTCATACTGCTAGTTCAGATCGGGGAGGGGCAATGCAACTCCACTGGGTGCGATGTAATGAGTGCAATTCCATGGGTTTCAATTCTACGGGATGGAATTCCACTAGGTGCAATTATGCTGAGGGCAATTACACTAGGCGTAGGCAATTCCAATAAATGCAATTGCACTGGGTGCAACCTAATTGATTGCAAATCGCGGGGGTAAATGTTCACTGGGCGCAATTTTATTGAGTGCAGAACCACTGGTGCAATTTAACTGGCGAATCACTGTGTATGCCATTCTACGGGGTTAATATTACTCTGTGCAATTATATTAGGTACGTTATTTGCTGTTATGTGTAATCATTCTTGTTGAATACATTTCGTGAAATTTGCGTCCATTGTTTTTATTATGGTAATGGCTATGCGCTGTCCATTTCCTGTGAAATCGTCCAGGTGATTACTAGTGATGACAACCTAGTTTTTTTTTTTAATTATTTAAAGGAAAATGAATACCACAGAAATATGTAAGGACGTCTAGTATGTCCTAGTTTCACTTTCAAAACTAGATAGTACCTGACTTAAAAAAAACAGGTAAACAGAGTAATCTTAATTTAGTTGTATTTAAGGCCCTATATTTGGAGGTTGAAACCTTTATTTCAAATATAGTCCCTCTCAAACACTTTTAATAATAAGAATATGATTTTCTTAGTTTTCAGACTAGGTAATTTGCCTATTTTTCTTGCTATCCCCAATCGGGCGAGTAGCTGATTGCTATAACAAATAAACAAACAACCATAGAATCTATCAATAATACCATAAGCGTGTAGCCTGTACAGATTGTGATGGTTGAAGTTAAGTGGAGTTGATCGCTTAGTTGTTGGACGATGGTGCGGTTCACTCGTGATCTGCACTCTTTGAATGAGACCTTTACACCATGGCAACTGAATTGAACAGTCTCTCTTGTTCTTGTATATATTGTTTGTTTGAGATTAAAAAAACGGCGGCACAAAAACTTTGAACAGCAACGCAAAACTGAAAAAAACTAGAAACTCAACTGCTTGGCACAAAGTACAAAATGGAAGTGAACAAAAAACAGCTAAATAGTCGTCGCCGACCTGCCAATTCAATAGTGAGAACAATAATTACTGAGGCAAAAAAGTAAAATGATGTTGACTTGGCAGGTAGAGCGACGGAAAAAAGTGAATAAAAATTATGTAGCTTCACGCGCTACAAGTGCACTATCACATCCGTCTCATCTTGTAGTTTTGTTCTCCCCCCAACAATCAGTGCAACATGCAGATGTAATAAGTCCATAAACAGAATTCAACTTTCATATTAAAAAAAATTGCGGAATGGCTTTTTGACTTTAAAGGTAAGGAATCGCGAAAAGTTTTGTGCGCCTTTGGGGCGCAGTATTAATTACACATATTTGGTCTATATTAGGCCCCTAAAACACATTTTTTGAAAAAATTGTCTGTCGCAGAATTTAGGATGTTTTATGATGATATTTTTTTTTATTGAAATTCGCTCAGAGCAAGGACACAGAAGAAGAAGCAAACTTGAACCCTGGACGAGACCACTTCATGAGATTGGAATTACGTTTAGTTTACCTTCTGTCTGTAGAACTTCCTGATAAGGGTGACCCTGCCAGGAGAGAATATCTCCAGTCAGTATAGCGCTACAGATTACAAAGGTAATAAGCCCATCCGCCGCGACAAGGCAGTAATCTCATGGATGGGGATATATATTAAAAACACAATTTTTCAGGAAGCTTTCTTCGCCTGCGGCGCCGATTTTGACGACGTAATTACGCTTGGGAAAAATTCAATATTTGACCCGTTTTCAAGGTACTAAATATGCCAATATGTACAATTTGGTAGGTAAGTTGACTATCTGGATCGTGGCCAAGAAAAAAATTCCATTTTATTAGGATGTATAATTAGGAAGTATAATGTTCCATATTCCGACCCCTGTAGCATCCTAATGCATTACAGCATTCCAACCGAAACCGTACTGAGAAAAATGGGCCTCGTCTATTGACGACCAAATCAACCAACCGACCAAGAGTTACTATATTTCATTTTCATTAATGCATTATAGTGAAGAAACTATCTTCAAACATTGGTGAGCTCCCGAATTTCGAGGTTTTTGTGAATGTTGCGAATTTCCATTGTTACGTGCCTTCCTTGTGCTCTGCCATAGTGAGGTAATAAAACCTTGGATGGGCCAACTGCGACTGGTTGTTTTGCTTGCGTTTTCCGTTTTCATTACTGTGGCTGTTGAACACGGGCTTGGTAATGGCAATATTCCAGATCATCAGCATTAGGGAACGTCAATCTCTCAATATGTTTAGAATCGTTTATTTAATTATTTCGTCAGCTCTCTGTAAAGTTACAGGTTTCAACAGTCAGGTCGTCGTTCTCCACGATTTTTACGATTCTGACTTTCGAGAACTGTTGGATTCCGTTGAAAGTTTTGTCAGTCGGAAGTTCGTCAGAGCGCTCGAATTCTCATGCGAAGATATATTAATTGACGTCGAAAACCACATGATTGGACCAGAATTGTTTAATATTGGTAAAATGGTTCGAAAATATGATGGAGTGGTGGCAGTGATCGGGCCAGCAAGGTCAGACGAAGTTCTTTTATTCCATCCACACACAGTCCTTCTCGAAGTGCCACACATAGCTCCAGTAGTAACGGATCCAGTGTTCGATTCAAGTGATCGGTTTCCCTTTTTGATCAGAATGCAGAAGAACTATTGTCATCAAGTAAGTTCTCCCTAATGTAAACTTGAGTTGAGGGTTTTCCCAATTTTGGGAAATAATATTCAAAAAAACGCACTTTCCAAGCTGTCACTAGGCCTAGCGCTCTTGAAGAGCGTATGAAAACCCTTGCAGACCGACTTGAAGCTTATACGAGGGCGAGGACGTTTGCGTATTTTTTGTAATGTTTACGTGTCGTAACTTATATATTAAGCCAGTGATAGGAACGAAATTGAAGCTTATACGAGGGCGAGGACGTTTGCGTATTTTTTGTAATGTTTACGTGTCGTAACTTATATATTAAGCCAGTGATAGGAACGAAATCGGCGACGAAGTTTCCCAATCTGGATAAGCACGCAGAAGTAAGTTGCTATTGCCACCAAAGAAGTTCAAGATCAAATCTGTGTTTAACGTTAGAGATGTACTTATCTGAATAGTCATTTCGTTGTAAAATTTTGATAATGTACCCGATTCCATAGGCGTGGGGACGCTACGAGCTATGTGTCTTTGATTGCCCTGACGTCGGTTTGAATTCCACGAGGAATGGTAACTTTATGCAAAACATCCCCCCTACGCCTCACCGGTGAACGGTTGGTAAGAGGACCCGACTTGCGACCGAAAAAAAATGATTAGCAGTTGTATCCTAACCAAGGAACCAAATTTTGAAAAAATCGCAGAATTTGCACTGTTGTTATTTGCAGCACAGCAGGTACCGGCACAGGAATTGGTCTAACGTATATACTGCGTGTCGTAATAGGTGACTGAAAGGATGCAAAGAGGTGGTAGATAGTTTTACCATCGCCCAGAGCAGATACCACTCGCTGCACTTTAGCAAGGCGGTTCAGCTCCGTCTGGGATGCTTTTCGTTTGAGTGCAGTTGCCTGTACTACTGTACATCCTGAAGTAACTCCGTTAGCTAGTTTCTTTTGAGGATGCTTCCGGCCTTGCACAAGAGTGAATTTCAATAAACAAAAACGTAAATGAACAACAAATGCCTTGGCGTGCTTGAAAAATAACTGGGCAGTTGCCCTGGGAAATTTAAACAGGGTAAGAAGTGACCAAACTAGGACAGGGTATAATTTTTCCTGCGGGAGGGGGAAAGTCGAGAATACAGATTATTCATATAACGAAACACGACCCCTGGTTCACATACCAGTTCCGGATTGTGGTGAAGGTTCTGGATTATCTTGTTTCTCGTGTTTCCTTTGCATGGACCTGGTTGATGGAGGAAACCTGTAAACAGCGCCTACCTGTACCACAATGCGCTGGTGTACGAGGTCATACTCTACAGAATCCATAATCTGGCTCTATTTATCTATCTATATAGACCAGATCAGTGTTCTTCAAACTTTTTTCATCACGACCCACTATGCACGGCCAAATTTTTTCGCGACCCCCAAGGACTAAAATAAATAACAATAAAGTCAAATTTAATAATACAGAAAATATTGAAAAAATGATAATAAAAGACTGATGTGCTTGCATATTCTCGCGCAAAGATCAAATCTTGGCTCTATTTCGGTGATGGCTGGTCTCAGTACTGGTTCTAAATGTTGAAATTGGGGGGTCGCGACCCTCAGTTTGAAGAACACTGGACTAGATGACAAAAATTGTGAAAGTTTGATTGATTGTGTTACTTTCATCCAGTGCGTAATAGAAATTAATAAATAACATTATTAAATTTTTGGATTGCACTATTTCACCAAAAATTATGAGATTATGAATTTTTTAGATCATTAATACAAAAGATGGTCTGCTCCATGTAGCAGGAGAAGCCATGTCATGTTAGCTATAGTAGTAACACATTACTGAACAGTGTACGTATGGCTGTGGTCACAATAAATATCAAAACGACTGGAAATTGCTTTATCTAAATGGATGAAAGGAGCATATAGGTCCTTTCAGATAATCCAGTGGGTTCGTTGTGGTATAAATCAAGACCCAATTGGGTGTGTTTCAGTAATTACAATAACCTGTGAATCGGCCAATTAAAAAAAATTGTATTGTATCAAACCATGTTTTTGATAGTATAGAAAAAACCACCCACATCATGGAAGGAAAAAACTATTCTACAATAAAATTTATAAATATTAATAAACTTAATCATTTTTGTGCCTCACAGTTAATATAATAGCTTGAATTTGCAAGGACATATGGTTAATGGGATTAGAAATATTAAACTACGAGTTTTTATATACACAGACCCTTACAAAAAATATTTTAAATTTGTAGACGAAGCAGTTTTGGTCGCCAGACTTCAATACTATAATAAGCCTGACGCTTGAGAACAAAACCATACAATGATTTAATTTGAATGTCAAAAAATGCAGAGAAAGTAAAAATATTGTCTGATAACCAGAATGTGATTAAAATGCACCATGATGGAATCACCAACATCTAACCTAATAACATATACACTGTTTTTTTTTGCATATGTACGGTATTCTGAACAGTACAATAAAATATCGTTCTCATCCAGCGGGAAGGAATAGACATTTCAAGAATACTGGTTAACCCCAATGGCCAACCATGGTCCCAAATTCTGGGCAAAGGCTTTACCTAACTGCAATGTGCCTTGTCCAGCAATCCTTCCATAATCTTCAGCCACAGGATTAGAATCTGCCTATTTGGACAGGACGATTAGCGACGCCGTAAAATTAACGTAAAATTGCTGGTTCAAATCTAATGGTTATGATCGGATCATGTATGAGAGGATTGGTTCCTCCACCCAGTTTCGAGACTTATGATAAGGGTTTGTCTGCTGGTTAAGGTTGATATAAATTTCTTCCTGTGCTGAGACACTTGTTCTAATCCCGTGGGAGTTGCCTGAATAATCTTAGTTTGATAAATTGATGGAGTTGTTTCCAAACTCTGCATTAGGTACCAAGACACCCAAAGAATTTTTATAAAGTAATGTAAATCTTTAGGTTGTATCTTACTCTGGAGATACCTATTCCAAAATGGCAACGTGTCGTAAAGTCAACTTAATAATGGGAAACAAACTTAAGTTTTGTAGACTGCGTTTAGCAGTTAAAAATAAGAAAATTTTTAGATGGCCTTAGAGCCCGAAATCTTCATGCTGTAGAGCCCAATGAATGTTATAAAATCACTTTTTACAATTAAGTTTGTGATATTTTACTTTTAAATGGAAATTTTAGACTCTTGTTTTGTCACCTTGATATATAGGTATTTCCAATGTTCTCATAGTCCTGTGGGTATATCCAATTGCTAGACGTGGTATCAGAGTCATGACATGCATTTACGAAGTCATTCATATCATGATCATTAAGAACAGGCATGACATCGCTGGATGTGGCCCGATTAGCATCTAGCATAGTTTCATTTGTACCATTGGTTTCAAGAACGGATGACGTAGATGGATACAGTTCAGGTTGAGTTACTTGAAGGTCGGTGAAACTAACATCTGTATGATTATCTGTTGCACAATTTGATTTACCAACACTATTTGACTCTGAATATCTCCACGGTGATTCACTGTGCAAAAGACGGGCTTTATAGGGCTTCCAAGTCTCATTATTTTGTGCTATTTTTTCAACAGTTGGATCAGAAACTGTCTCTGAAAAATTCTGACTGCTTTCATATGCTTTCAATATTTGCTTCCGACCAAGCGGATATCGAGAATAAGCATTACTTTTTGCCAGCAGAGGCTCAGATTCCGTCATATTCACTCGCGACACAATCTGTGGTGTGGTAGAAACTGCATCATTATACAGAGTTTGACTACAATGAGGTGTCGAAAGTGAATTTTGGAAATCTCCAGTCTGAGAATTATAAGGATGTGTTGTAGTTGGATACAGCACATTCCCTAATTCATAGATTTGAGATTGTGGATTTTCAGGAAAACGACCAACATTTTGGGATAGATTATTACCAGAAATGGGTTTTGAGGGAACATTGAGATTGGGAGGCACGCTATTGCGAGTGTAAATAACTTGATAACCCGAATTAATGTTGTGTTTTTCCAAAATATGTTTTTTCAACTTATTTTTTGAAGTATATTGCCTGTTACAGTGAGAACAACATTCGGGTTTCAACAGTATTTTTTCTTTCAAAGTGATTTCAGAGTTTTGGATATTTTCAAAATTATATGCACTTTTTGCTTGTTTTATACTGACTGGCAGTTCATTTCCTGGATGTTGTCGTTGTATATGTAACTTTCTTTTCGTGCTTGATTTATAAACTTTGACACAATATGGACATTTATATTCCAAAACAGGCTTATATATTGGGTAAGATAATTCTGCCATCGAGTTAGTATTAATATCTGGATGTTTTTTGAGAAAATGGTTGATGAACATTCCACGTCTCTGAAATCCAATCATACATTTTGTACATTTATATTTACATTGATTGATATCCATCTGTTTTTTTTCTTGATGCTTTGTTTTTGCGTTATGTACATTACCTATATGGTCATTCAGTTTATCTTTACGTTTGAATGTGGCACCACAGATATGGCATAAAAAGTTACGAATGGAGGAATGTACAACTTGATGAATTTTAAGTTTTTCTCTCTGTTTGAATACTTTTCCGCAAACTGAACAGGTGTGATTTTGAGGGATTTTCACAAAAGTTTTTCGTACTACTCTTTTCGATAATGATTGTGAAGGAAAGAAATCTATACCATCTCTTTTTTTGTCTTTGGATCTTTTCCAGCGTCGTTTTTTTGGAGGAACAGATCGAACATCTCTCTCAGAATTCAAATAAACTTGCATTCGCACAGATGCCTTTGTTTTACGAGAATTTGAAGAAACTTTTGATGAAGTTATTGCACCTGAAGTAGCTGTAAGAACTGGCACTGATAAAAATTTAGCATATGTTGGAGAATACCAGACCTTGAGCTCCTCATTGGGTGAAATATCCCGTACTGTTGTATAAAAAATAAAATCTTCCTCCTGATGAGCGCATATATTCTGCTCTACATATGATTTGGCTGCTTGGACAAACATCATCCAGTTGCACATATTTTCATCAGACATATCATAGTATATATAAGAAGCATCAACGTTTTCTAATCGTTTGCACTTGTGAATGTCCAGTTTAATGACAAATCCATTATTGTCCAACTCTTTTTTAGTAACAAGAGGAGCTTCCAGAGGCCCAAACTGAGTCAGCCGTGATATTGAGCACTTTGCATACACACCATTGTTCTGGCCTATCTTTTTTATTGACAACATATCCGGCAATGAAGTCCTAGCCTTGCTTCTACAAGTTTTATTATAAACTCTCACAATGCGTTGTGTAGATAACTCTGGATCAAAAAGTAATTCCGGATCTGCCATAATTATGCAAGACAGTAATTACCTGTAATGTTAAAATATGTTTCAAAATATAAAATTATCCATTCGAACCTTCTGGTTAAGCATTAGATTAGTGGGGTTAGAAAGATATTTTTCCAGTTCGACCAGAGATCTGTAGCTTGCGATGCCAATATGATAACCACTAGGCCACCTGTATATGCCAATAATGCAAAATTACAAATTTATTTTTCTTAGATTTACAGTTTCACTGAAAATTTAGTTGGTGAGCTTTTATTAGGGTTCAAAATTTAGTTATTATTATTATTTACTCATTCCTGTTCTCAAACAATTTTACAATATACTGCTGGTCGAGCGGTATTGGACAGATACATGAAATTTTAACCGACATGTCATATAATTAACAAGACATTACTGGTTACTGGCCTTCAATACTATCTAGTAACTCCGATTACTTTCAAAATGTACTCCGGCATCTTAATATGGAATCTTTACTCAAACCCCAATTAAAACTTATTATTCGGATTGGCATTGGATTTTATTCAGACACCAAAAAAAATCAATGACACTTATGGTTGTTTACTGGATAATGAGGAAATAACAACTATGTTGTGAGAATTAAGTTGGGCCAAGCAAGACATTGTGTTACACTTATTTATTATCTGTCATCATTGTGATGTTATTGTTCTAAATGTTATAATCACTGATCATGTATTTTAAATTTCGACCCTCTGGCGGAAAAGTTGTAGTAAGCGTTAATAATTCTATCTCTGTCATCTTGCATACATCCAGACTTGGGGCTCCTTCAATTACCAAAGTGACCGAAAAGTACAGAAACGACCTCAATTGAATCCTCTCAAAGTACTCCAAAACAGAGCTATGAGGGTTATTTCCAAAATTCCATTAAGAATTCTCATTTTCTTTATTTAAGCAATAGAGCGGGGATTACTTATATTGTGTTCTAATGAGTTTTAAACTATGATAATGCTCCCATGCAGTGATTACAGTTTATTAAGACCTTGTAAATGTTTTACTAATTATGTTTTTGTTGGTCATATTTTGGTGATTACTGGGGTGTCCTTATATACATACAGTTAGTTAGGTTTTCTATAACCATCTCATTTTATCTTGAATATTGGCCTGTAATAAGTTTTACTCTGTGCGACAGGCATGATACATTGTTTTGATCAGATAAAATTGAATTACTATTGAACTAAATATACAATATACTCCATTATATAATCATATATATGACTAGTTTGTATGACAAGCCACCCTGATTATTGGAAATAAGATTGTATTTAGCTAGTTTAAAAGTATTATCTACAGCAGATGTAAATTCTTCACTCTTAGTCTTAGAGTCTTGGTCTTACTGTTATCTGACTTAAAGACAAGAGGCATGAAATTAAATTGCTAATATCATGCTGTGACGGAAGTTTTAATGAGACTCTAACTATTCAGTAATATGAAATATAGTACATAGCACCACCTAGCAGCGCAACAATTTTCATCTCAGTTTCCGGTCGGTAGTTTACGTAGTAACCGCCATATTGGGGTGGGGGTTGTTGCAGACGCCTCATAACTTCGATTTTAGCATGATATTTGATCGGTCAACCGAACTACCGGGCCATTTCGGTGCATTTTCCACTTCTTTGGTGGTCGTTTGTGTCAATTTTATGAAATTTGCAATGAATTTACTGTGAAAGTCGAGGGTGGTTGATTTATCCTGTAGGATAAATTCCAAATGCCCATTAACGATGGAATGACTATCCGGTTTATGATGACCAGTTCCGCGACTATTTCCACTTCGTAAACAGGTATGTTCCTACGAACATTCGGCTAAGGTGCGAGTTGACCAACGGAGGTTTTTTCAGAGTACGAATTGCTCGCTCGAAATAGACTTTTATACTAGTACGAATTGACTGTCACGCCCGGCCATGTGCCAGAAGCCAGGTCGAAATATTGAAATCGGTGATTATAACACACCGGTACCGGTACATAATAAGGTTTAACACAATGTCTTGGTTGGCCAAACTTAATTCTCATAATATAATTGTTATTTCCCCTAAAAACTCCTTAATCTCATAATTTTTGATGGAATAGTGCAATCCAAAAGTACCTGTAGCAGGGTACGCCCAGTCTATGGAGTATCTGCAGAGTGTGACCTTATACCTGGGTCACAATTTACACCTGTTTAATTGTCCCAGAGTGACTGTACAGGTCATTTCAGACACCCCAAAATGTCCATATCTGTAGAAAACAAACCAAGTTTGGGTCCGTTCCTGTCCGTTTAGGCACATTTTCGTAATAGGATAGGATATCATTTTTATCCTGCGGGAGGGGAAAGCCGAGAATACAGCTTGCTTAATCATATGGCGAACCACGACCTCTCGTGCAAATACCAGTTCTGAATCGGGGGTGGAGGTTTTTGGATTATCATATTTCTCATTTTTCCTGTGCATGGACCTGGTTGATGGGGGAAGCCGTAAGCAGCCCTTACGTGAACCACCCTGCACCGTCGAGGCGTCCAGTAGACCTCTCCCATATAATGATCATCCCTCACGGGATTCGAGCTGCGTCGTGACGATCACAGATGCGTGGCTCGAACCGCATTCCCAACGCTTTCTAGGAACCGGTTCGTCAGTCTACACATTTGTCAGGATTTAAAGTCTTTTGGTTTAGTATTAAGGAATATTCCCGGTACCTTAGCCTTATCGCTATCCTCCTAAGCATCTACTTACACCGTTTAAGTACCCTTACCTAATGAAATGAAATGTACTTTATTTCACAGTGAATCTAATTGGTCAACTGGTGATGTGCAAACGATATTTTATATTTTGCCAATATATAAAATATCGTTTGCACATCACCAGTTGAGCAATTAGATTCACTTTGAATTTCCCTGGTGGCAATCACTCAATCTTTAGTACTTTATTTCACATTATGCAATTAACAATGTTTACAATTATATCTGGTCACGAGATTTTTCTTGCATCTTGACATTCCATCCCGTGAGGAATGCATATGAGGAACCGGAGAGGTTATCGAGCATAGTACCAAGACTGTGGGTTACAGTGCCTTGCCCATGGGGCATATATTGCTCATTGAAGCCTTTTTCGTTTGTCGATCTTAAACATACTTCGTTGTTAAACTTTTCAAAGCTTAAACATCCGAAAAATTTTAAGATAGTAAAAATCAAAAATATTGTTTCACTCAAAAATTTTCTCTTTTCCTTAAGATGCTCTTTCATTCTGCAGTAAAAATAGCATATTTTATTTAAAAAAATTCCAATGTGTCGCAGATGCCATAATTGATGGCTGGAATCATCCCCTTCATCGAATATTTCTGATCCGGTTCCGCAAGTGGTCCGCGACCAAATTTTTTATTAATTGACTGGTGAAATACCCACGATTTCGAAGTTTTAAAAAATACACAGACGCATGAATATATTGATGTCGTTTTGAAACAGTTCATAGTTGAAAAGTCCATGTTCGATATTACTGAGCTATATTAGGGCCATGTATGGTCCATACATGAATTACAACATAGTCATGAGGAGAAAGAAAGGTGTGAGTTGGGTTGAGTAAAAAGGTTAGTCCAAAACCCCACCCCACTTGCCGAGGCCCATATCGAAATCTAATACTGAAAACTGTCAAACATAACTTTGTGAATAAAAATACGTACCTTTGGCTCAAACTCTTAGCGACGATTTCCTAAATACTGTTTATGGAATAGCGGTTTAAAGTCAGAAATCTGAGCAAAACATTGCGCTATCTAGGAATTATCATAAAAAAACTCTGTCCAATTTTTATTATTCAGATTACTGCTATGATTGACGTAATTACTACCTTGAAATGGAAATCGATCGCAATCATATCTAGTCAAGGGGATTATGATCGACGCGCAGGAGAGCGACTTGGTGAAGGTGCGGAGTTGAAGGGAATAAAAGTACGTTACTTTGTTTATTTTTTATCATCAATATCTTACACACAACATGCACTGGTGAGAGCAACAGCTTCAACGGATAGCATACAAGTATACGCTGCAACAAAATCACTGGTCTTTGACAGTAATTTTAATTGGCGGTATTGGGGAAGATCAACAACCCACAATTGGCAAAAATATCATCAACATGACGTTTTTTAACTTATACGGAATTACTTCAAATGATCGGTAAATTCACTGTACTTTTGTTACAGTGTAGATAGTAATAAATAGTTAGCGAATCACTTGGAAATATTTGTGCAGAAGATCAATCGAATCATAAGATATTTCTATATATGCTATATTTCAAAGATATTAAGATATAGATAAGACATATATCATACGTAAATAGACCTAGTGTCGGTACTAGATGGTGGTGAAAACTGCTTTATAAGCAACGGTTGGACGTCGTAATTTTTGCATAGCATATTCAATTACTTTTTAACATATACTCCGAGAAGCCCACTTAGGCCGCTCCCGTCCGAACCGCGCCACGTTGACAAATTATTTATTTTCTTTGGAACTTTTGGTGCTCTTTTTCAATTTTAAAAACCCTTTATCATATTCATAGCCGTTAATTAGTTATTTCAATTTAATATGTAATTAATCAACTCCATCCAATTGCTGTTTTGAAGGTAGTCTCTAATTTGCCCCTTCCGCAGAGACTTAAGGCTGCAATACACGTGAAGTTGTCTTACCGACGCATTGCGTTGTGTTTCTAGTAACCGAATAAAATGGCAATACACTATACATTGCTTTGCGTTAATTATATTCACATGCCTACAAAACACACGCGCACGCAACGAAGCAAGCTTACTCCGTTAGCTTCCATAGCAACCAGTTCGGCTGTGTTGGAAAATGTAAGGAACTGCACGCAGAGCATTGCGCTAGCGTAAAACGCAAGGGAAAATTAAAAAAAAACATAGAGAAAACGTTTCCCGCACCCCTGTCAATAGCCATAGGTTAAGTGCCAAAGCGTGTAAGCCCAAGCCATCACAAAATACAACTACTGTTCTCGGCATGTTGGACCGTATTCAACGGCGTGTGATTAATCGGCATGATGCGAGGTCACCAGACAATTTCTTCGAATGCCATAATATACGTCTGACGCTTATTGCTCTCTTCCTCGTCATCTTTTTGTATGCTTTTTGTATACTATATAATATTGAAATGGAGAAGAAGTACTGTTCATAGTTCATACCGGTGCTCCAGTGTGGTGGTTTTCCATTTTATACGTTTCCATCCATGAATGCACAATGTAGGAAGCGTTGAGGAGGCAAACCGTTGACGGAAAACTCGCATTTGATCATAAACTTTTCATTCTCTTTACTCTTTGTATGTGAAAAACCTGTGCCTATAGGTTCCAAGCTCATACCAGGATTCCCTGACAAAAGCGGACGGCCTTTTTCTTTTAAAATTCACTCTGAGAAAGGCTGGAAGTAGTGCCTGAAAGGAACCTAGTTTTGGCCACTTACTTGCACTTGCAAAGAATTAGTACAGGATTTAGTACCAGCAACTGCAATCCAAGCGGAACTGAAACGCTATAGTAAATTGCAGTGAGTGGTATCCGTCCTAGGCGATGATAAAACCATTTAGCCCTCTGATAGCTACTTCCTCATTTCTGGTCGAAAAAAATGTTTTCACTGGGTGGATTATTCTTGCTAAATACTATTACTATATCTCTCCTGTGCTTGTAAACAAAAAATTGAAGAGTTATGACCGCTTCTTTAACTTCAAAATTGCGAAAATATGGCCCTTTTTCGGCGAATTCGTTTCCAGCGACTTTGATAAGATTAGATATCAAATAATTTATCACCATTTTTTGACAGCTTTTGTTGTGTGATGATAATTTAAAAAAAAATAAAATAGAATTCCTTATTTTTAGCTTCATTTAATCGGGAATACCATTTTATAGAAAACATAAAACAGGTTCAAGGTGCATATGACGATGCAAACAGGCGGTGTGGGACATGCCCTGCAAGGTTTTTGGAAGGCGACACTCCTCGCTGCGAGATTTTGGAATTGTAACAACAATATCTTCAAATTAGCAAAACTTCCGCGTGCATTCGCCGTGCAATAACATATTATATGGTTTGACCCAAAAATGGTGTATTTTTTTTAACAAAAGGGGCGAAAAATGTTTTGTTTTGTTACAAGAAAAAATTTAATGTTATTTATGTCCATTCTTAGATTTTATATCACTGATAAGAGAATTATTTGTATACTGGTATGACTCCAAACGTTAAGCTACCGGTATATTGCGTAACGTGCTGAGACTTTAAGATCATGAGATCATCATCTTTAAGATCCGTCTGAAATGTGGTGAGTTTAAAAAAGGAAATTGTAAAATATGTTAAGCCAAAGGAATTCAATAAAGATTTTATTCCAGAAAAGTCAAAAGCACAAAAAGCATTGATATTGAGCTTTGCAAGTCATCCGCGTTGTTGGTACTGATTAGCACAATTCAACACAATATCATCCGAAATTCTTTCAAACATTTTCAACATATTTGGCGGTATAGTAAGCATATGGGTATAAGTTAACATCCTAATATTCACACAAATCCCTACGCACCCAGTATCCCAGTATTTAAGTGTTAAGCGCGGACACCAGGCCGAAAGAGCACAGACGCAAAGGAAAACGAGAGTTTGGTATGACACTCGAGATTCGTAGTCACGTGACCCACGCACCACAGGTAAATGATTGGCCCTGGACTTGTTCCGATCTACAAGCTTGTCACATCATCGTAATGTTTCCTCACTGTTTATTTTGCAGTTATTATAATGGGCTATGTGCAAGAAAGCTTTCTGCTCTGTTTCCTCCGAACAAAATATTCAGCGGCCCATTCGATCCTTTCATATCCATTCCGTGCAGACCAAACTGGGGATCGCGACCCCAAAGGGGGTCGCAGAGCATTTTAAATTAGATCGCGAAATTATTGCTAATGCAACAACAAAAGTGAATGTAGGTAGGACTAGGTTCCGTCCGCTAGTAGTATGTGCCTTGTTTTGTGTCACTTGAGCCATTTGTCATTGAGCCATTTCATTCGGGTTGCTTGTAGCACAACATTAGTGCATCAGTATGCGTCCACTGTGATGTAATATACTATGACCGCGTGACTGCAGGACTAAGCGTGCAGTAGCTGCAAATTGAAACTCTATTAACGAAGTAGCCTAGTATATTATACAACAGGGATCAGTCACGACTCGAGATTGGTAAAAATAGTAAAGGGGAGCATCGTACGTCACGGGAAAAAAAGGAAAATACATTGAAGAGTACAATAACCTTGGCTTTACTTCTTTATTGGCCAATGGTGTTGGGAAGCCACAGTGTGTTCTCCGCAACGTTGTTTTTAGCGCAGAATCATTGAAACGATCAAAATTGGAACGCCATTTAGAAGTCAAACACGCTCAACATGCTAAAAGGGATGCAGCATTCTTTAAACGCCATGAAGTTGGTCTCAAGCGGCAACGGCTTGACGCTACTGGAAACTTTCATCGGTAAAATGTGGCTGTGCCTCAGGCGCCCTTTGAAGTCGCACTGGAATTTGCCAAAGGAAAGAAACCTCACACACTATTGGGGAAACACTTGTGAAGCCATGCTTGGTAAAAACAATAAAGCTGGTTCTCGGGGATGCAAGTGCGGCGAAAGTTAAACAAGTTTCTCTTTCTAACAATACCATCGAGAGACGAATATCGGATATCTCCAAAGATGTAACAGTGCAAGTGATACAGGAGAACAAGGCTTCTCCGATGTTTTTTTTTCAGGTAGACGAGACAACAGATTTTAGCTCATGTGCTCAGGTTCTCGTTTTTGTCAGGTATATCAATCACGGTAACTTCAAAGAGGAGTTTCTTCTCTGCAGTGGGCTGGTCACTACTACAAAAAGTGCAGATGTTATTAAGGTGACAACTTTTTTAATCTGCTCAACTTGAATGGACAAATGTTTGTGGAGTTTGTACCGATGGCGCATATTCTATGTTGGGATCGCAGTCTGACTTTCAAAGGCAAGTTAAGGGGCTTGCACCTGAACCCAAGGACACGCACTGTTTTATTCATAGATATACGCTTGTCAGCAAAACATCACCAGCTCAATTACAGGATGTACTGAATTCCGTTGTGAAAATCGTAAATTTTATCAAAACAGGAGATCTCAGCTCACGTCAATTCAAACAACTTTGCAAGACTATGAACTCAGCACACGCTTCTCCACACAGCTAGCTGTTCGTTGGCTCTCCAAATGGAACGTTTTTAATCGCGTTTAGGAGATGAAGAATGAGATTCAAGCATTTTTAGAATTTAAAAATGAAAGGAAATTTTGTGGTACTCCAATGATGGTATGTGGATGAACTGCCTAGCTTACTTGGCGGATATATTTGAAAAATTGAACTGCCTAAATCTAAAACTTCAAGGGAAAAACACAAATATTATACGACACTATGATAATGCCAAGGCATTTGTCTCAAAATTGAAAACTGGCAGCGAAAAGTGCATATTGGGAACATATTTGACAGATTGTCCAGTGTCTCTTGTATCCAAGAAACGGATGAAGAGTTTGAAGATTAAAAAAATTGATTGTGGCCCACCTGCAGTTTTCACGGAGTCCGAGTTGCAACGTTACTTTCCAGATCTCGAAGAGCGAGTAGCCATACTTGTTCAAAATCCGTTTTCCGCTTCTCTGGATGCAAGTGGGATTCCTGATGAAATCCAAGATCAATATTTTGATCTTAAGAATGACTCATCTGCTCGCACTCTCTACCATGAAAAGCCACTCTCTCAATTTTGGGTGTGAAATGTATGATCCATACCCACAGATTCCTAAGCTGACTTTTCGAGTATTACTGCCCTTCGCTACGACTTATCCATGCGAGAGTGGTTTTTCAGCTCTTCTGCATATGAAAACTAAGGAAGGAAATAGAATAAATGTGGAAGACGACATGATACTGGATCTGTATAGCACGCAACCTGTAATTTCACGGTGAGCTGCAGACAAGGTCAACCATCGCATTGATTTGTCAATAATGCAAGAAAAACATTTTTAGTGCTTACTTTCCAATTATGTATTTAGGAAAGAATATAAGTGGGGCTTGCGGTATCTACGAAAATTTTTAAAGGGGGTCATTAAGACAAAAAGATTGGGATTCTTCAGTTCTCATTCCTGAATTCGTGTAAATCTGTCCATCCGTCAATTACACATACTAAACAAAAATGCTTTTACAAAATTTTTCTGATTGGCATAGCCCTGATCTATATTTATGTGTCAAAATGCTGTTCAGGCGCAAAATTTAGATAGGTTAAATAATAAAAATTATTCCATTCGCTTGAAAGAGTGAATAAAGACCTTTTCAGTCCGTTACAGGCAATATAAAGAGAATGACCATGAAAAAATATTCTATTTATTTTCTATTCAATCATCTCGATACACTATCCATTTCTGGTTTATACTTATATCATAATAAAAACATGGAAAAAAATCACCACAGTAAATGATTGCATCAATTCTCTTATCTCGTAGACTGGTCAAAAACATTGACACGTTTCAATTTTGATCCGATCTCGTTCATGTTGCGTATAAATGAATCGCATCTTCCGCATTTTGTATGATACGTACTACCTGATTTATTTCTATACCATTTGTTCTGAATTTAAGCGGCGGCATATTTCACAATGAAGCATGAAAATTTCATGATTTTGCCGTGGGCTATAGCGTCGTGTCAAAACAGATCATTTTGGTTCATTGCAATAGCGGCGTAGGTCTCTGTTGAACACAGTGCACTATTATACTGGTTAGTGATGTATAATCAAGTTTTGATATTTAAAACTCGGGGAAAAAAGTGTTGAATATAAGTCGAGTATTAAGAGAGCAACATACTGAGTGAATAGCAAAATATTTGGTCTATATTGCGAGAAACCCGCGAATTGTAACTGGAAACTTGTAAGCACTTGTAGGTTCTTAATTCGGCGACAAATTTGTTAGCCGTGTACATGGCCAGAATTGCAGTATTTCCGAGTCTCAAGGTTAGATTTTGAAATCATTATTTTAGCATAGCTACAGCATAATAGTATGTTTTGTGTGTTTGGGCATTCTTGCCGTCAATATACTTTTTGTTATTATTCCAAGCTTGTGACCTCGTTTGCATATGTAATCTCGTTTTTGAAACGGCTGTATTGACAAATCTTTTTATTTCCGGCCATGCTTGGCGGCCCTTTGTTGTACATACACGTCTTAGTTTGTATTCTACTTAAACCTAACTTTATCTCGGCAACTTCCAAGTGAATTAGCACCAATATTGGTTCCGATTTTTCCGGCTTCTTTCGCCGTGGGCTACGTTATCGATGTGGCTCAAGGCTATTTGTGAGGTGCTAGTGCTAGACATTACCAGATATGTAGGAATTACGACCATGTTCACATCGCTGTGAGTGAAACGTTTGTTTATGATAGTATGCTTAGGCGTGACAGGCATACATTAGTAGATAACGGAAACGAGTCAGATAGCGGGGTGAAAATCTTGAAGAACATTCTGTCACATACAATAGTTCAATAGACATTATAAGTGCTATGCCAGTGAGAAATGAAGTATCGCGGTTGAATATAAAAAGGGGGGGGGGGGGGAATTGGGGGTAGCATGTAGTAGCTATTGTACATTGAAACCTTATTTTCAGTTGGTGCTTCAGGTCTTCTAGAGCATTTAGAATTAGCATAACAATTTGCTTCATTTTAGATATATATATATTATGAACCTAACGAGTCTGTGTCGTCACAACATATTATATCTGATCGTGAGAAAATAGCACCATAATGTGAGAACCGTTCAGTTCAGTCTACAAGCCAAGAAATTGATTACAGTGACAACTTTTATTAATCGTAATGCTGCTCGCATGCAGCGTCAGTATAACTATAATATTTGATATCAACAGTTTGTAATTTACAGTTATAAATATATGAGAGACGCCTGATATGAATTTTGTCAGGGCGATATGATTACGGAAGTTATCGTCGGCTCCAGTCGTGTATGGATTGCAATATTTACGGTATACATGTGTGCGATGGTATACGGCCTCTTATCACTTGCCGGTGATACAAACTCAAAAGAGAATGGGAAAAGATTAACAAAATTGGCAGCAGGGATTGGCAGAGAACAATTGAATGACGCTAACGAAGCCTTTTTATCGTCATTCGCTGCTAACATGAATCCGAGATTGTCTGCGGATGCTTTGAAAAACCTTCCAGCTGATTTTCCTTTATCGGGTGGACTGGCTCTGCCAAAACCGTTCTTAAAAGCTGGTAACGCATTGAAAAATGCAACTGTAGCGATTGGAATACCAAGTATCAAAAGGCACGGCCAAGATTACCTAATATCAACGGTCGAATCACTTTTAAGACATTTAACGCCAGAGCAGAGAAGTCAAACTGTGATTATTCTTTTTTTGGGAGAAAGTAATACCGAATATTTAGACGATCGAGTGCAAGAACTGCAAAAGAGATTTCCAGACGAAATTATGAACGGAATCGTAGAGGTAATAATTAATTTTTTTTGTGAATGAAACATAGTTCTCTTTTAATTAAGAAATATCTTATATACGAAACAATCATCGTAGATATTCGAAATGTATATTGAGTTTTCAACTGTTAAAAAATTTAATAAACATGAAAATCGGTCGAGTAGTTTTCGTTTTATCGCCAATTGAAAATCGAAGATTTTACTGACCTCAGGGTAAAAATTCGCCGAATAACAGATGCCGCTGTGCCCAACAGCGCACCAGTGGTCTATTTTGCACTTGCAGTATTTCCACAATAAATCGCACATACCTATGTGCGTGGGGAATGGATCATTTTTTCAATCGGAAAGGGATATTAGATCAAATTCAAAACTTTTCAAAGTTGATTAACCTTTACCTTTGGAGCAAAGTTTCGAGGTTTCCTTGTAATATGACAACTAAGAATGATTCGTAAACAGTTTGACGGAAGAGCATTCTGTAGTTACAGAAAGAATCTGGCGCAAATTTTTTATTTACATCATATAGTGGTAAAGGTGAACGGGACGTGAATTTGCTTGTATTGACAATTTTGGCTGCGTTTTACTAACGATTTGAAGAAAATAAATTCATTGTTGCTATTGACCTAAAAAGTGAAGTAACGAGTGCATCCTATCAGGGTTTCTCTCCAACATTCTTTACTCTGGGATAGCTCAAACTGTTTCGTTATACAATGGCGACTAAAAGGTCAACAAACCAAGTGTGAATTCATTACCTAGCCACAGCGCTTAGACTCTATACTCGCAATGGAATAATTACATCGCAATACATCATGCAGATCTCTTAGTCTCAACAATTTACAGGCACTGCTTTCAACACCACAGGCCAGTAATGAGTACAGTATAATTTGAAAGCTAATTCTGGCGGTTGTAGATTAATACCCCTTTATGAAAAAAATGTTAATAAATGCTTTTGGCAGACAACTTGGAAAGAGACTGGAGCATTATTAAATACAATATTGGTACTGAGCAAGTGTCATCCACTGATGTAATTTTGTGACACCTTAAAACGTGTTGATATAAAAATTTATGTGCGAAAGTATTGACTAATTTTTATATGGAGACACAAGGACCAAACAAATATTAGCTATAATCATTAAAAACAAATCACGACATCATGACATGTGTTGCAATGAATACGCTCACTAAATAGAAAAAAATAGCTAACAAAACTGAATGAGTACGGTGAGTGATAACTATTGAAGATATAATCATACTCCACTCCTTTGCGCTATATTCAATTGTCTATAACAACACGCACGAAATACGTTAGGGCAACTATGAAGTACTAACTTCCAGAGCGGTAAAGTCGACGGTTGAGCTATTCAGGCGACTGGAAAGAAAAGGTTGATTGGAAGCAAACGTATTATTACCTAGTATTGATCCAGTCATGCGCTTCTCAGAGATGAACGTGGATCGTTTTTTCCTCCTTAAATCAAACTCTGTAAATTGAATATGTCGCAATTTATGTTCATCGAGCAAATGTGACACGATTTCACCACTTCTATTTTGACCTAACACTACAAACACAAATCTGATTTCATGTGTTTTTTCCAAAATTATCAAAAATTAAACCAACCTGCGGCCTACTGGCAAGACCTAAAATCAAGGACAATTGGATGGCGAGTAGGAAAATAAAAGCTCCCAACGAAACCTTCTACACAGAATCCTGTAATATTATTATGATTTATTGTTTCGCAGATCATCAGTCCTCCACAAAACATATATCCGGATTGGAGCAAGACTATTCGTTCTAGTTTTGGGGATACACTGGAGAGAACGAAGTGGAGATCAAAACAAAATCTTGACCAAATATTTTTGATGATGTATATTTATCACCTGAATCCAAAATATTATTTAATGATGGAAGATGATGTTATGGCCTCAAGAGAATATATGACAAAGTTACTAAAAGTCAGTTAAAACTAATGCTATACGTTGTAGTAAAATCTTGTTGAATCAGGCCTTTACATTTTATTAGCGTAATATATTATGTATAAGGTCCAGAAATTTAAAATCTTTGTCTGTGATTGTTAAGTGTTGAGCATCTGCGGCAAATCTCTACATTGTTTAAAAACACGCTGGGGAACCGCGCAAAAAAAAATTCAGACAAAACAAGCCATCGAGTCCAGGCAGAAGATTTCGTTTTGACGAAATATAGTCACACAGGAACCTCCCCTCAAACGACCGGAGGTTCTGGCCCCCTTTACCAAAGATTGAGAGATCTAACCCCGCCTCCCACTCCCACGAGAAAATATTGAAATCAATTGTGGTGGAACTGCAAATTTTTAACCATCGTCTTCAAAATACAGACGGACGTGATTCTGCTAACCAAAAGACAATCTCCTAAATAACTCATTTTGGCATGTATATGCCACCAACTGATCGCGCAGCCAAGACCAATTCGATCTAAGTGAAGATATTTTGACATGTTTAGCCTACTTTCGCATCGCGCCGTCAAGGTGAGGTGTATCTCTGGGGTTGACCATAAATCCAAATAATATATATTACGATGAAAATAATGAATTATTTTCAGGCTGTAGAGACGAAGAAGAACAGACCTTGGATTTATTTATCATTTTGTGGACTCGGTGCCATCGGGAAACTTTTTCGTAGAAAAACTTTGCCACTATATGCTTCATTTATACATAGTTTCTGGAACGCAAAACCTCTTGATTGGCTTCAAGTTGATTTTGCGAGGTCTAGGATATGCAGTTACGACGAGACTGAAAAGACTTGTTTCAAAAGACTCAAAACCATTACGCCCGAAGCTCAACCTTCGTTATTTCAGCATATAGGAAAGTGAGTCAATAAAATAGATTTTTTGTTGAGAATCCAATGTTAGCCAAATGTGGCGTATAATTTTATAGAATAGAAAATATTCTGCCTCAGTTTTGACTGGTACGCAGTAAATGAAGAGTATGCGCTCCTTGTTCAATGAGAAATGACGTTCTATGTCCAAATTTAGCGAAGCGCACGTGAGAAATATTTTTGGAATGAGAATTTCATGACGCCTCTTTTCGGACTTCACGCGAAATATTCAAAACCACATGAATCTTCAGTATATTTGGTACAAAAGTGACCAGAACTTGAGTGACGTCAAATTTTTATATTTATTTCCTTTTATTACGGAAATCATTTGTTTTGTAATAAGTTAAAAAGGGGGCAGCACAACGTTATTGTTTTTGAAAGTCATGCTAAAGATTATGCCGTATTGTCCACTGGAATGCATATTTGACAAAAAACGACCTTTGTTGTTTTCTCTTGTTAATACTGCAACTGAAATATAGATTTAGAATTACATTAACAAAGTCCACGATAAACCCAAATCAGAGTGCAGTAACTCGATCTAAACTGGAAAGCTAACGTCGTCGACTATTCCTCTAAAGAGCGGGTCACTCAAACGGGTGGCCATCAAAACAAAATCACAATAATAAGACCTCGTCGGGAATGCTCTTCTATGAATAAGATTGGTGGTGGTATTACAATAAGTGCAATACGGCGCGCCAAATTTTGTATGGTGCATCGTTAGTAGAACTTATCGACAAAATGTTAAAATACGAGTTCTTTTGAAAAACCCAAATAGTCCAACACATTAATTAGCGATAATTCAGATTGGCGCGCGGAAGCAGCATTTGGGCGAATGTCTGTCTCTACTAATATCAGTTAATTAAAGTTGGCTTGAATTTTGAATTTTGCAGAGTTTCTTCATTACCTGGAAAAATTCAAAAACTCAGAGATGGAAGATTCCGACAATAACTTGTTACACATTACTGAAAAGAACAGTGTTGCAGCATATTTGATGAACAAGAAATAGTAGAAATGTGATAGATTTTGTGAAAAAATTATTGAGAAATACTCTTGATCGTTGGTATTTGATAACACGATCGTGACGAATATGGAACGAACTTCCCATACTTTAAAACTTATATTAAATGTAATATATATAATAATTATATACTATTTTCCACTGTGTATTCGACAACAATATTTCTATTTGAACCTATCTACTGCAATAGTTCGTAGGTATCTCGATCGATTTTATGGAAATATGATGCTTTCTGGTGAAATTATATTTCACTAACTACACAAAATGAAGAAATTTGTAAATTTATTAGTGATACTGGCGTATAACATACCTGTAGCAAATAAATCTACCAGAGCTCTAGTTTCCGTAATACTCTTTCCGATGTTTTACTTCGCCGAAGTCAACCACACATTTTTCAGAAAAAAAACAGTTTCCACTGTTTTAGTATTGAGCAGCCTATACAGACCTTATGAATGATTTGCAAATATATTTGGTGCTTGTTTGTGACAGGATTTCATACAACATTCCGCAAAATACAAAGTACCTATTTATTTCTCTACCGCATCTGCGTGACTTTGAAATTTGATATGGAAATATCACTAAAATTTGTGCGGCGTCTCCGGCGCACAATTAGCATAATTTAATATTGTTTTCGCATCCATAGTGATCGTTAGTTGGTTTCTTTTGGGCAGTACTTTTGATCTTGCTTAGATTGATTTCCCAATTAAAATATTTATATTCTGTTGCATTTCCATATTCATGTATGGAGTATCACCTTAATAACACCACGTTGCTGCTGCTGTACTGTGTGGATTGTTTTGCTGAGAAGAAGCTATGAAGTTTTAGATTTATTTGCAATTGAGTATAACTATCTAGTGGTTTATCAGAACAATTCATCTCTTGACCCATTGTGCGCTACTTTTACAAGGTTTTTGATCAGTGATGATAAATATATTGTTATCGAAGACATAGCGGTAACATTCTGTGCGACTACATACATGGTCCAGCCTAACCCAATTAGAAATTCTATTTTGTAAAGGATGAGGCACTGATTGACCGCGCCTCATCAGTGGCTCATACCTAACAAACCTTGTCCGGACAAAAATTTCTGAAAAGGAACTGAATTAACTAACCTCTTATAGTTTTTCATTGTTCTATATCTTTTTTACTCGACGTAAACTCCTATAATAAATAAAACTGAAGTTTTTTGTAAACCGCCAACTATTGCCGATACATTACGCCGCATGGGACTGGTATATTTGTTGCTCATGCTTGACGAAAAAAATTCTAGTTCGGTAGCATTTCCGGCGAGGTTTAACGCATTTTTATTGAGGCTTTAAACGGAAGGGTTTTTTGAAATAATGACGACTTGGCTTCCCCCGCTTACAAATCTTGGCCCCCCGTACCGCCAGTGCCTGAGCATGTAATGCATTTATGTTGTGTAAGTTTGCCATTTCCGAACGCTATAATAACTAACAGCTTCTTTTGACATTCTATGTAGTATCCGCTTCGAAAACAAATCCCTCCGTTTCATTTTTCAGTTAACGTCTAAGCAAATAAAACTGTCCATATTATATTCGTTATTCTTTGTTCAACCCAGTGCAGATATTTGGTTTGCATTTACCTGGCTTCTCCCCGAACACAAAATAGTTTAACGAATTTGTAAAGATCTAATGCATGATTTTTATTAACGTAAGAAAATTTTGCGTTGCGGGTCTTATGAATGACAATTAGTATCAATCTATAATTTTCCGAAAAAATCATTTTGCTTCGCTGGGTAGAACATTGCACTATGTACAAAGGGAAAATATGTAAATTTATATTTCGGGAGGGGGAGTCGGTTTTCTCCAAGATTTTTAACGGGGGGAAACCCAAGTTGTCCTTATTCAAAATGGCCTTTTTTGGGTATCACTGTTATGGTCAATTCAATGACATAGTTAAACGCGCTAGATTTTTTCGTTAGGCATGAGGAGCAAATATACCACGTCCATGCGGCGCAACGATTGGTGACGACAATAGTTGAGAGTTCACAAAAAGGACAGAAAACTTCTGTTTCAATTATTATAGGAGTAGCAGTGTTGACGCCAGGTATACTTGATGATACTAAAAATCAAAAAAGGGCAGGGTAAATTCGCCCTAGCCTCGCATGATTTTATAAAACGTATAAAGTTCTGCGTCTACACTACTGCTTGTTGCACTTAACGCGATCCTAATTTATGGGATGCATTCATTCCCGGACGTTTGCTAACAATGCACTATTTTATTTACATGCATGTATCAGTTTCCGAAATTTCACTTGTACATTAAATTCGTATACATTTTGCACCAACAATACAATACGCAACTTCAATTTGGAAGTCGAGTTGCTACATTATTAAATATGTGTCATTTTGATCATTAAATCAAAATACCGTTCTCATAACGAAATTACTTCTAAATTCCGCCAATTATCCAGGCTCGGATTCGGACTGTGTCATCCCTGCTGAGTTTCTTGTACGAAAGTTGTGTAATGTTACGAACTTGCAAATCGGATGTTGACTGACTCGATAACCGGATTGTTGGCCGTGTTGTGATCTCTGGTTGGCGAAATAATAAACTCTCTCTCGTACCCACCATCTCGCTCGTAAACATTTTAAAAAATTTTTGCAACCTTGATTTAAAATGTCACAGGTCGTTCTGCATAACCGGTTGTCCGATCAGCCAACTAAGAAGGAAATTGTCAATTGTCTGAGTGAGATAAAAAGATCCGGTCAAAGGATTATATCTTTGGTTTGTGACAAGAAATTAGCCATGCTAATCTTAAAAGTATCGTATAATCTCGATATGACTGGATCTGGATGGGCTTGGATATTGTGGAATGATATTATGGACGATATTAAGACAGAAGACGACATTTTAACAACCGGTAATTGTTCTTGACAGAAAATCTTCTGGTAGATGAGCTTCAAGCGCACATTACCCAACGCAAGTGACAATGTATTGTTCGCGAACAATCTTTTGACAATAATGCGACAAAGTGAACAAAAACTACATGAGGTTCTGGATTAATTTTACAAAACGGAGAGTTCAGTTTCTTATCAACCTCGACGTGATGCCAATGAAGCCGATATATTAGACAATAATTACTACCTATGCCAAGAGTAGCTTTTTCGCGTTCCACACGCGCTCACAATGTAACCTGGCACCAGATTTTTTCATCGAAATTCACTCTGAGCACGGCCGGAAGCAGTGCCTAAATAGAACCAAATAACTGTCACTTGATAACAAAGAGTTGCTACAAGATGTAATACCAGCAACTCTGTACCCTTAAGCGGAATTTCTCCCAGAAGATCTAAATTGATAAAATACAGTTAGTGGTATCTGCGCTTAGCGATGGTGAAACGATCTACCACTTTTTGTTTCTATTTAGTCTCCTCTTACGACACGCAGGAAATACGTTGTAACTATTATAAAGCCCGTACCTACAGTGCTTTGAGTTACTTTTGGTCTCTTTAATGGCCTTAAAACTGGAGAAAGATGTGAATCATATAGTAAATTGTTGAATCTGTGATTTTTTTCTAGCAGTACATCAATCAATGGAGATAGGACTGTCAAATATACCAGGACTGTTGGCTATTAGAACATCTTATTCTAAAGGTGATCTTTACGATGACTTCATTTCCGAATATCTGAATGGAAACATTAGCCATAACAAAAAAATGCCAACGATTAAAGGACTCAAGTTCGTCGATTCAATACTAGCAATCACGCACGGCCTCATTTCGAAGAACAATGCGTCAAAAGGTAATTGTGTTTTTGTTGTGTTTATTAACCACGAAAGTAATATATTTATAAAAGTCCCAAGAAGTTGGTCAATGGAATATTTCTGTCAAAAAGTGATATGCCTACGTTGCTATTTACTGTATAACAAGTTAGGAAATTTAAAAAAACTCGCCGACGCATTCCATTGCAAACGTAAAGCAACCGAATATCGCGCTATCTGAGATTAGCTCGAAACTATTCAAATATTCGAATCACCCGGCAAATTCTCATATTCTGATTCTAATAATGTCCGTTGGTGGCTCTCCTACGACTCTATTACTTGTCGACTGACAAACTGACCATGACATCATGTCACCTAAAAATACGCTGCTGCCTTATTTAAATTCAACACTGAAGTTGAAACTTCAAACCGGTGTAGAATGCATTGCAGTTTCAGGCCGTCGGGCGAACCTGCAATGTGCTCAAAAATGACCGGACCTCCCAAATCGAGGAAAACTTTCATCTGTGAACGGTTTTCATTTCATCAAGTCGTTATTCCAAAAATACTGCAAATTGTAAAAAAAAATTAATTAGTACGCTCGATTCACCAATCAAGACAATTGCTATGGAATTTGCTGACGCTGCATATAGGCATCAAAAGAGTGTGTGTAGGTTCTGCGGCTGGCGCAAGTCACGTGAATGCCCGAAAATGTGTTACATAACAATGCCTAAAACGAACGCGATTAAAGTTGGGGTTATATTTCATTCTCAATGAATTCACTGATATTTAGTATATATACGTATTTAGTACTTTTTATGAAACAATTAGTCTAGAAATCAATATGATATTTGGGCTTTGTCAATTTCGCATGTCTGTTGTAAATGTCAAGCTTAGAACGAGGAATTCACACACGACAAATGATAATCATCTCACGTAGAATTAAAGTGTTATATTGACTTTAATATTTGTAAGAACAATACAAGTCGTTTCACTCCTTCTTACGTAATTTATTAAACTAAAAAAGAGTTTAATTATCTACTATGAATTGTCTAATGTTGAACTAAATTGTGAACTGCTGCCCTATTGATAATCTATCTTCTGTAGAATATTTCTATCGAAAGTGGCAAAATTGGGTGTCTCGAAAACTGTACGGGATGTACGGGATGTACGGGATGTACGGGATGTACGGGATGTACGGGATGTACTGGATGTACGGGATGTACGGGATGTACGGGATGTACGGGATGTACTGGATGTACGGGATGTACGGGATGTACTGGATGTACGGGATGTACGGGATGTACTGGATGTACGGGATGTACTGGATAAACTTTTGCGCAAATTACCTTTTGAAGCATAGAAAATTGAAATATCAGTGGAAAAGTTTGGAATATTTATTCCTAATACTGTAACTAAAATGTAGTAAAATCGCTGTTCTTTGATAGTAATGCCAAGCGATAATATCAAAATCCACATTCCATAAATTGGCATCCACAAGGCAACTTAATTTCAAAATACAAAAATTGCGAAAATTAACGTTAACTTACTGCGTTTTTATCAAAGTGTGGTTAATTAAATGTGGTGGTCAAGAATTGCACTCAATGTTTTGCAACCAGTTGAACTGCAGTCTTGTTATATAAAAACCAAGACAATTTCATTCACAGCGTATTGCACACACATTCAATTACACACAATAGTACTGCCCTTAATAGGATTGCACCCAGAAGGATTGCACTCGGTAGAATTGGACCCTTTCCTATGATTGTAGTAGATGTACGGGATGTACTGGATGTACGGGATGTACGGGATGTACGGGATGTACTGGATGTACGGGATGTACGGGATGTACTGGATGTACGGGATGTACGGGATGTACTGGATGTATGGGATGTACTGGATAAACTTTTGCGCAAATTACCTTTTGAAGCATAGAAAATTGAAATATCAGTGGAAAAGTTTGGAATATTTATTCCTAATACTGTAACTAAAATGCAGTAAAATCGCTGTTCTTTGATAGTAATGCCAAGCGATAATATCAAAATCCACATTCCATAAATTGGCATCCACAAGGCAACTTAATTTCAAAATACAAAAATTGCGAAAATTAACGTTAACTTACTGCGTTTTTATCAAAGTGTGGTTAATTAAATGTGGTGGTCAAGAATTGCACTCAATGTTTTGCAACCAGTTGAACTGCAGTCTTGTTATATAAAAACCAAGACAATTTCATTCACAGCGTATTGCACACACATTCAATTACACACAATAGTACTGCCCTTAATAGGATTGCACCCAGAAGGATTGCACTCGGTAGAATTGGACCCTTTCCTATGATTGTAGTACATGTACGGGATGTACGGGATGTACTGGATGTACGGGATGTACTGGATAAAATTTTGCGCAAATTACCTTTTGAAGCATAGCAAATTGAAATATCAGTAGAAAAGATTCGAATATTTATTACTAACTATAACTATTGATAGTAATGCCAATCGATGAAATAAAAATCTACAGTACATAATTTGGCATTCACAAGGCAACTACAATTTTGAAATAAGAAAATTATGCAAATCAATGTTAACTTACTGCTTTTTTATCACAGTGTGGTTAATTAAGTGTGGTGGTCGTGAATTGCACTGAATGGCTTGCAACCAGTTTAACTGCAGTCATGTTATATAAAAGCCAAAGCAATTTCACCCACAGCGTATTGCACACACATTCAATTACACCCAATAGTATTGCCCTTAATAGGATTGCACCCAGAAGGAGTGCACTCGGTAGAATTGTACCCTTTCCTATGATTGTTGTAGATGTACGGGATGTACGGGATGTACTGGATGTACGGGATGTACGGGATGTACGGGATGTACGGGATGTACTGGATGTACGGGATGTACGGGATGTACGGGATGTACGGGATGTACTGGATGTACGGGATGTACGGGATGTACTGGATGTACGGGATGTACGGGATGTACGGGATGTACTGGATGTACTGGATGTACGGGATGTACGGGATGTACTGGATAAAATTTTGCGCAAATTACCTTTTGAAGCATAGAAAATTGAAATATCAGTGGAAAAGTTTGGAATATTTATTCCTAACACTGTAACGAAAATGCAGTAAAATCGCTGTTCTTTGATAGTAATCCCAAGCGATAATATTATAATCCACATTCCATAAATTGGCATCTATAAGACAACTACAATTTCAAAATACAAAAATTATGAAAATTAAAGTTAACTTACTGCGTTCTTATCAAAGTGTGGTTAATTAAATGTGGTGGACAAGGCTGGTAGTACGGTACGGTACGGTACGAAGTTCGGTACGGTACGATTGAATTTTCCGGTACGATAGTACGGTACGATTCATTTTTCAATTTTCGTACTTGGTACGGTACGGTACGAAGTTCGGTATTTATTTCGTACCGTACCGTACTCTTTTTCGTATCTTCGCATTACACTTTATTCTTCTCAAATGAATTCAAAAAATAATTTTATTTAACATCTATGCCGTTTCATAACGGGGCTCTGATAATATAAATTGTGTCTATCAAAGAAGTTTTTAACTAAAGAGCAATTTTAAAATGATTAAAAGCGGCGCAGGTATGGTAATAAAAATGCAACTGATTAGTTCTTCTTCAGTTGATTAGATGAGCTATGTCGGATATCGGTTTTACTGCAGTGGCGTAAAACTTTGTGATTGCGTGGAAATACATATAGGCCGCTGATTTATGATGTATTAATCTGAATGCCTTTTTCTGTAATAACGAAAGTTGTGATAGCCCAATTGAAATCGACAAGATAAACAGCATTCATAATACTAAAAATCACGGTGTTATCACGGTGCCCAAACATACCAACTACAATCGCGGATCCAGAAAAAAAAAATTTAGGGGCACATTTTTTCCAACATGCAAACACAGGCTTTCAAATTTACAAAAAGATTCGGGTGCCGGAGGCGCGCACAATTTTTGTAAGAACAAAACAAAAATACATGTTTTATTAGTGAAATAAACATTACCAGACAGGAAAATGTATCTGCGCGCCGGAAGCCCGCTGAAATTTTTGTAAAAATTAAATAAAAATTCTCACTTTAAAGGCTAAATGCCACGAAATATACAAAATTAATTAGGAAAAAATATTGCGCAACGCAGGCGCGCGAAAATTTTATAAAAATTAAATAAAAAACTCTCCCTCCCTGACCAACTATGCAACTAAGCTAACCAGTAACCACCGCTATTACGTTTTGTTTGTACTCTGACACGCAGAAGCATATTATCAGAGCAGAAACATCAGAATATAAAGATATATTTAGGCTGTTTTGAGTTGTATATTAGCTGATGCTCATCTTAAATAGAAGATATATTTTGTAAAAAAAACAGCCAAGTCACAATATAGACAACGAGGCATGCCGGGAATACGTCTGTCTGGTATGAAAAAATAAATAGCATTATTTATGTGATGTATTATTAATGTGAAGAGAACGTAAATTGCACCAGAAATACCAGATGATAATGATAATGTTCTTATAACCATGCCTTCGAATAAGACCGCACGAAACCCATGTGTGGTGCACAACGCACATTCTTTTGTCGAGAGAGAATTTCTTGTGACGACACAATGGTGCAAATATGCTAAATATTGGTTCATGCCAAATTTTTTCGCGAAAACTGTGCTCATCCTACCACCATTTATCACCACCGGTGTACCATTCTCATATTATACGCAATGTGAACAATGATATTGGCGGGGCATATGCTTAATTACGCGCTTGTTTTTCTGTCCTGGATTTTAAACCAGATATCATAAAACTGCATCACTTTGTAAGATGTTGTAAGATGTTGGTGACGTTTCTTGCGGTGGCCAGATCTTACAAATAAAGCTAATTTGGACATTGGTAGTTGGTGCGGTACGAAATTCCTGCCCAGCGAATCGTACCGGTTTTCGTACTGGTACGAAATTTAGTACGATAAATGGAAAATATTAATCGAACTTAATTTCGTACTGGTACGAAATTCGGTACGATGTACGAAAAAAATAATATCGTACGGTACGGTACGGAAAATTTTCGAAAGGTACGGTACGAAGTTCGGTACGAAATTATTTTGCTGGTTCGAAGTACGATAAAAATTTCGTACCGTACCGTACTGCCACCCTTGGTGGTGGACGAGAATTGCACTCAATGTTTTGCAACCAGTTGAACTGCAGTCTTGTTATATAAAAACCAAGACAATTTTACCCACAGCGTATTGCACACACATTCAATTACACCCAATAGTATTGCCCTTATTAGGATTGCACACAGAAGGATTGCACTCGGTAGAATTGGACCCTTTCCTATGACTGTAGTAGATGTACGGGATGTACTGGATGTACGGGATGTACTGGATGTATGGGATGTACAGGATGTACGGCATGTTCAGGATGTACAGGATGTACTGGATGTACGGGATGTACAGGATGTACTGGATAACATTTTGCGCAAATTACCTTTTGAAGCATAGAAAATTGAAATATCAGTACAAAAGTTTCGAATATTTATTACTAACACTGTAACGAGAATGCAGTACAATCGCCGTTCTTTGATAGTAATGCCAATCGATAAAATTAAAATCTACAGTACATAATTTGGCATTCACAAGGCAACTACAATTTTGGAATAAGAAAATTATGCAAATCAATGTTAACTTACTGCGTTTTTATCAAAGTGTGGTTAATTAAATGTGGTGGTCGTGAATTGCGCTGAATGGCTTGCAACCAGTTTAACTGCAGTCATCTTATATAAAACCCAAGGCAATTTCACCCACAGCTTATTGCACACACTTTCAATTACACCCAATAGTATTGCCCTTAATAGGATTGCACCCAGAAGGAGTGCACTCGGTAGAATTGGACCCTTTCCTATGATTGTAGTAGATGTACGGGATGCACGACATGTACGGCATGCACGTGGTGTACGGAATGCATTGGATGCACGGCAATCAGATTGGATGTACGACATGCACGACTTGTACGGGATGCACGGAATGTACGGCATGTACGGGATGTACGGCATGTGCCGAATGCACGGAATGTACTGGATGAACGGCATGCACGGAATGCAATCAATGTTCGGAATGCACGTGATGTACGGCATACACGGGATGTACGGCATGTACGACATGTACCGGATGCACGGAATGTACTGCATGCACGACATGTACGCCATGCACGTAGTGTACGGAATGCATTGGATGTACGGCAAGCAGATTGTATGTACGAAATGCACGACTTGTACGGGATGCACGGAATGTACGACAGGCACGTGATATAGTGAATGTACGGCATGTAATGCACTATGCATTCAATGTTCCGCATGCACGCGATGTACGGTATGCACTGGATGTACGGCATGCGCGGGATGTACGGCATGAACGACATGTGCCGATTGCACGGAATGTACTAGATGAACGGCATGCACGGAATGCACTCAATGTTTGGAATGCTCGTGATGTACGGCATATACGGGATGTACGGCATGCACGGCATGTACTGAATGTACGGCATACACGTGGTGCACGGAATACACTGGATGTATGACGTGCACAGGCGATGTACGGCATGCACGACATGTACGGCAGGCACGTGATATACGAAATGCACGTGATGTACGGTATGCACAAAATGTGCGGCAGGCACGTGATATACGGAATGTACGGCATGCACGGGATGCACGGAATGCACTGGATGTACGGCATGCGCGGGATGTACGATATACACGACGTGTTCTGGATGCAAGGAATGCATTGAATGTAAGGTGTGCATGTGACTTTGGGATGCACTGAATATACGGAATCCTCGGTATGTGCGAGATGGACGGAATTTACGGCATGTACGGCATGCGTTGAATAAGATGAATATAACATATAGATGGGGTATACGCGGTGTACTTAATGTACGACATGTACTGGATGCACGGAATGCACTGTATGTACGACATGCACTGTGTGCACGGGATACTAAGTATGTACGGAATGCACTTCATACACCCGGAGTGTGCATTCCTTGCATCCAGAACATGTCGTGTATATCGTACATCCCGCGCATGCCGTACATCCAGTGCATTCCGTGCATCACGTGAAATCCGTATATCACGTGCCTGCCGTACATGTCGTGCATGCCGTACATCCCCTGTGCATGTCGTACATCCCGAGTATTCCGTGCACCACGTGTATGCCGTACATTCAGTGAATGTCGTGCATGCCGTAAATCCCGTATATGCCGTACATCACGAGCATTCCAAACATTGAGTGCATTCCGTGCATGCCGTTCCTCCAGTACATTCCGTGCAATCGGCACATGTCGTTCATGCCGTACATCCAGTGCGAACCCTACATCGCGTGCATGCGGAACATTGAGTGCATTACCTACATGCCGTACATTCCCTATATCACGTCCTGCCGTACATTCCGTGCATCCCGTACAAGTCGTGCATGTCGTACATACAATCTGCTTGCCGTACATCCAATGCATTCCGTACACCACGTGCATGGCGTACATGTCGTGCATGCAGTACATTCCGTGCATCCGGTACATGTCGTACATGCCGTACATCCCGTGTATGCCGTACATCACGTGCATTCCGAACATTGAGCGCATTCCGTGCATGCCGTTCATCCAGTACATTCCGTGCATTCGGCACATGTCGTTCATGCCTTACATCCCGTGCATGCCGTGCATCCCGTACAAGTCGTGCATGTCGTACACCCAATCTACTTGCCGTACATCTAATGCATTCCGTACACCACGTGCATGCCGTACATGTCGTGCATCCCGTACATCTACTACAATCATAGGAAAGGGTACAATTCTACCGAGTGCAATCCTTCTGGGTGCAATCCTATTAAGGGCAATACTATTGGGTGTAAATGAATGTGTGTGCAATACGCTCTGGGCGAAATTGCCTTGGGTTTTATATAACATGACTGCAGTAAAACTGGTTGCAAACCATACAGTGCAATTCACGACCACCACATTTAATTAACCACACTGTGATAAAAAAGCAGTAAGTTAACGTTAATTTTCATAATTTTTGTATTTTGAAATTGTAGTTGCCTTGTGGATGCCAATTTAAGGAATGTGGATTTTAATATTATCGCTTGGCATTACCATCAAAGAACAGCGATTTTACTGAATTTTCGTTACAGTGTTAGGAATAAATATTCCAAACTTTTCCACTGATATTTCAATTTTCTATGCTTCAAAAGGTAATTTGCGCAAAATTTTATCCAGTACATCCCGTACATCCAGTACATCCCGTACATCCAGTACATCCAGTACATCCCGTACATCCCGTACATCCAGTACATCCCGTACATCCCGTACATCCAGTACATCCCGTACATCCCGTACACCCCGTACATCCCGTACATCCCGTAATCCCGTACATCCAGTACATCCAGTACATCCAGTACATCCAGTACATCCAGTACATCCAGTACATCCCGTACACCCCGTACATCCCGTACATCCCGTACATCCCGTAATCCCGTACATCCAGTACATCCAGTACATCCAGTACATCCTGTACATCCAGTACATCCAGTACATCCAGTACATCCAGTACATCCAGTACATCCCGTACATCCCATACATCTACAACAATCATAGGAAAGGGTACAATTCTACCGAGTGCACTCCTTCTGGGTGCAATCCTAATAAGGGCAATACTATTGGGTGTAATTGAATGTGTGTGCAATACGCTGTGGGTGAAATTGCCTTGGGTTTTATATAACATGACTGCAATTAAACTGGTTGCAAGCCATTCAGTGCAATTCACGACCACCAAATTCAATTAACCACATTTTGATAAAAACGCAGTAAGTTAACGTTAATTTTCATAATTTTTGTATTTTGAAATTGTAGTTGCCTTGTGAATGCCAATTTATGGAATGTGGATTTTAATATTATCGCTTGGCATTACAATCAAAGAACAGCGATTTTACTGCATTTTAGTTACCCTAGTTAGTTTAAACCCTAATATACATCATCCTAATTAATAAAATCGAAATTCTAAAAGTAATCTAACTAAATAACCACAAACCTAACTAACAGATATTCTTGAATACACTTGAACAAATCATTACATTATCTAAACTAATAGACAGTATAATAGACTACATCAATAAAGCACTGGCGATTGAACAGCTAAGAGAAATACTCCAATCCAATAAATAGTCACTGTATGGAGGCAGTATGGAGAAATAAAAACAGACATTATGTTTGATGTATACAGAAGCGCATTTACGACGCAGTCCTTTTTTCGTCAAAGATTTGTGTGTTTCTGCATTAGAATTTGTAGAAAATTGAAATTCAGCCATCTCAGAAATTTAACTGTTTTTTCTTATCAAAATGACATAAAAATCCAAAATGTAATTCTTTGGTCTAAATTTCCAATTCACTTTAGCCGGTTTAAAATTTTCGACTGTAACATTGTGTAGCATCTGCTACCAACTGCTTGAGAAATGACTGATTTTGACCTAGAAGATAACGGCTAAAATCCATCGCCACCTTAAAAAAAACTTGCTGCAACGGAAATTCTGACAGTTCTCACTTCGCCTCCGCTCTCGTCCTGCGAAAATGCACAATGGGGTTCTTTGGTAACAGTTCGCCCAACGTAATCGACTTTCAAAATCATAAAATATTCGTTAAGTAGCCATTTGCCCTGCAAGAATTGAGAAATAAGGGACGTTAAATGGATGTGCAATAGAGAGTGTATGAATTGGCTGAATGAATTGGAAACCCAATTTTGGATGGGAGGCTCGTGGCTGAGAACACTGATGACTGATCTGCACTGACAGTGAGGATGTTTAAAATAAGGTCATACGGCAAGAACCACTAAAACCAAGTGCCCGTCGTTCATTAGCTAATTTTTTCGCGGACTTTCAGCGCACTTTTATAGCATACTTTAGGCGAATAATAGTAGGAATGGCATTGTGCAATCTATGATTATGTAAGTCATATAGGACGCAAAAGTCTTTGATTGTTCTTTCGCACCTTCGGCTCGATTTTATGTATGTTGCATAGTGATATACAAGTTTGCCTGTGGCGTCCATTTTGACGTCATATTTCGACCTAAATATTTTTTTCAAATTTTACACAGCTTGCCTGGTACGTGAATACTAGTTTGTCATCACTACTGTGATGCGAAATATCCCATAACGTGGTATGAATATTTGATAACAGGTTACCACACATATGTTACAGCAAAAGGCTCATTGATGGAACATATACTTTCCGCAAATATAAATTCACCCGGAGTAGCAGAAAATAATCATTTTGATCAGCAACGTCGAGTGTCCAGCAATTCAGTAAAATTCGACATACTAAACAGCAAAGGTGAAGGGAAATGGTTGAAGATTGGTAAGCACGTCTGCTTTAATACTTGTTTTTCTCGCTTTCCCCACTTTTTTGTGTTAACACCGATAGACAATAGCGTATTGTCGTTCATTACCCACCTACTATATGCAAACCTAACTCACAAACTACTGAAAAAAACAGGGATTCCAAAAAATCAATTGTACCGGTCAACATACATTTTTGTGTCAGTGAATTTGGAACTGTTTTGTGGTATTTTGAGTACGCTGAATCCAAAAATCCCTTTGGTTTTTCTACATTGGCCCAAGTTTGTGAGTTATTTACGGTTTTTAAAAATACTGAAATGTGACTATAGGTGTACTTTGGCGTCCTTAAAAAATACAATATTTGTTATAGACCACCTATAGTCCATTTATAGTTTCTGCATGACTGGTATGACCGGGCTATAACAACGTGGCCGAGCTAAATGCGCTATGACCTTGCCATGATGACTATAACCCGGTTACATATATCTCTGGTATAGTATAGTGTTATAATTTGCTATTGTGACTGTAGTTCTGCAACACCAGAGATTCACAGACATTTTTGTACTGTTTTCCTTTCCATCTTATATGTAGGGATGCAACAATCCGAGTCCTAGCCCGGGTACTCGGCCGAATTTAGAGGTGTTTTTAGGGTTCGGCCGAGGGCGGAATTTCGTGATGCTCGGCGCCGAGTCTAAGGTTTGTGACGCCACAAACAATTGTGCGGTTGCTGCTTGGTAATACAGGGTATAAACTTTTAAACCAGTTCTTAAACAGTTCTGTGGTCTTTAGATTTCGTGCATTCATACGGAATTCAAATCGGGAGAGAATTCGGTTATGTCGATAATTTGTGCGAGCTTTTGCATAGATTTTTCACACCCGTCGTGATTTTTTGCTATTCTTGAACCTTTTGGCCGCATTTTTTTTTCTTCAGCGTACACACGACCGCGAAAACAGTTATTTATTCTCTGTAAAGGATGCTTAGCGTGTTATAGTTGTAGCTTCAATGCTGCATGAACGCAAGCGTGAACTGTTCCCGTTGGTCGCACAAACGTTACTAAACGATATTTTTAAATCGGCAGCAAGCAATTCCTTTAAATTGCTTTTATGAAAAATGGCCACAGTGCCAGTGAAATGGATTTATATGCTTAATTACGCCGCCACAAATTTCCCTTGTGTACCCCAACTTGATTCCCTTTTGGGCAATATTCTCATGAATACAGTAGCTATAGTTGGTCTACAGCAGCTATAGTCTAGTTAAGCAAGCTTGCAAGTATAACTATAGCTTTCAAAACCTTTCTACATCCCAGTTATATAGCCAAGTTGCGTGGCTTTGCTTTAGCCAATATGTCCTAGTTTCAAAGCTCTCCAATATGGCATAGTAGGGCCACACTACATCAAAAATTTCTGTCTTGTTAAGTATGGTAGATCGCGCAGTTCATCCTTGAATTATGCTTGGAAAAAATTTATTTCTGGGGATTCGATGTATTGTACTACAAATTTCTTGTTACATCTGTTTTAGAGTTATAAAGACTTTTTTTGGTCATCTTATCGAAAAAATTGTAAGCCACATCAAATTCAAAAACCTCCAAATTCGAAATTTATGACATACATAACAAAAACGTTGATAAAATTACCTAGTTCGCAATGCAACAGGCAATTCTGAAAAACGATTATGTGGCCTTCGAACACTTTTTGCAAGAAGTACACAAATGCGCTGCTGTGTAGAGAAAATCAAAACAGAATTTTTTTTTGGTAAATATTTGTTGTTTAATATCGAAAATATTACCGGATACAAGTGAATGAATATTTGCCACGAAGCACACAGTTAGTTGTCTCGCTGCATGTCGATCAATAGCTAATGGTATATATTGGTATAATGGTATTCTGAACATACGGATGTCATTTTTGGATTCAGCACCAGCCCAAAATTATCCTAAATATTATGAAATATTTCCGACATCTGAAAAAAAAAATCTTTTGTTGGTGAGTGTTATTCAACAACGACGAAACATCCTCACTCGCCCCAAATATAATGTAACCGATACAAATTTATCCAATATAAATTCCAAAGAGAACATCAGAGAGAAAATGTGCACTGTCTGTAATGAATCTTCAATTTACAGCATTGACTCTGATTTTTTGTAACAGGTGAATGGACGGAACGCTTCCCTGAATATGATATGTGGAATAAAAGCTCGGCATTACATATATATAAAGAAAAATTGACTTTGCCTGGTGGCGAGACGACTATACCTGCATTTTTACCACAAATTCAATTTCAAATGTTTGAAATAGTGACAATGAATTCACCCCCGTTTGTAATTGTTACCCACAACGAATCTTCCGTAAGTTTTGATGATATATATTTATTGATACGCGATATTAGTTATTATTTTCTCATAGTTGATTTATCGTTTCTGTTACAAGCTACAGCTAACTTGAATGCATCCACTTTTTAATTTTGTGTGCACCAACCGACCTAAATATCATCGCTATTAGTTTGTGTACTTCAAAATTGCTTTCTTTAATAATCCATTTACTGAGTGTGTATTCTTTCATCCGCGAAATGAATTTGCAACTGACCTGTGAGCACACGATCACAATAAAATAAAGCTTTTTTATAAAGAAATAATAATATTTTAGCGAAATAGACTTGTACTGTGTTATTTAAGATTCCAATATAATTACCACTACAAGTGTCTACAAAAAATATAAAATTTATTTTTTGTTTTTGCATATTTCGCGTATCTCGAAAAATGGCGATTTTGTCCTATCATTCAATTCCCAGCATGTTGAGTATTCTGGATTCTGCATCGAACTTCTTGATGAACTGAGTAAGGCACTTGGTTTTCAATACAGCATCAGACATCTTGGATCATCTGCCAAGTTTGGATCTCGAAATCATGTAACATGTTAGGGTATTTTTTTTTGTATTTTGTGCGCGATGGATGGTATGCATACCAGTATATTTTTTTTTCAAATAGTTAGGTTTCCTCGATGTAGGGTTTCAATGTCTTCCTAGAGATGTACCAGAAAATATTGAGGTTGGCAATATGTTTGAAAATATGAGGGAGAGATATTTGTTTACGCGATACTTGAAACTATGAGATTTTAAACGCGCCGCATGTTGGGCAACCTTGACAAAAGTGAACAAAAAGGAACTGGCCTTAGGGGTGCAAAATTTTTACTATCAATGTTTGAAAAGAAAAACTGTACTCTGTGGGGAAGCACAATTATTTAGCGTGACCTACATATCCTTATTTTTAACTTTAAAGTCGTTCACGTAAATGAAAATTGTCGGTATAGTTCGATACCAGTCACCTTGGGGAATACAATCAGTCAGGCCCTCAGGACGGCGGATATGTAGATAAGATAACGAATTTATTTCGTGGTATGGCGCATTGCGAATAAACCACAATGAGAAAAATGTTAAGTTAGCGAATACAAACAAACTCACCTGCAATCCCAGCAAATCATGCGAAGCCGAAAGAGGATTTAAAATATTTACCACGAATGGTTCAGGCGCATTTGACTAAATTAAATAACGAATGTACAAGGTAAGAGTGTCCTTAATGTTTGATTTAAACCAATGGTCTCAAACTCAACTTGCTTTGAGTGTCAATTTATCACATGCAAATTAAATTTGTTATGATGAGTTTATATCCTGAGTATCTTCACAGATCAGCGGCCACTGGGACGGGTTGATCGGCGAATTAGTTTCCAGCAAATCCGACTTGGCTGTTGCGCCATTAACAGTTACAGAAGAAAGAGCGGCCGTGGTTGATTTTACTAATGTTTTCATGGAGGTAATATTTTTTATTGTGGAGACGGGTACTTCAGCCCCCTACTGCTGACCTACCATGCTTATTTGGTGTCATGATGATGAGTTATATTTTATTGTCAAAGTAATACAGTATTCAATAATGTATACAATATGATTGCTGCCCCTCTATCAAACAAACCAAAAATATAAACGCTGTGTTATTTCTGGAGATGTAATAAAGTTCAAGGTGTCGCTGCTCGAGAACCAATTTGATTCGACGTGGCTACCACTCATCAGTAATTTATGCGTCATTTTTTCTTCTTTTTTTTTATTAAAATTCGCTCTGAGCAAGGCCACGAGAGACAAATTATACTTGAAAATTCTCCTGAGCCACCAAAGTGCAAAGAGCTACATGTAATGAAGGAAAAAGAACTAAGGGACCCCCCACCCCTGATAGATGTCTATTAACGCGAGTTTTAAAGCCTTGTAGATCAACATGATCAAGAAATAAGTGAGAAGGCAAGGAATTCCAAAGTAAAGAGATGCTTGGAAAGAAGCTTTCTGCATAAAACTGTTTGTGACATTGTGGAACCTCCACAGTGAATAGGTGCGAATTGGTAGCCAATCGTAGTACGCAGTACCCAGAGATTTGGCAGTTTCCTTTTAACACTCGCATATTTTAAATTTTAGACGAAATTGAAATTTGCCATCAATCGACATGCTATCATGCACGGGGGAGATTCTATAATATATGGAAGATTTTCATTTTTACATCCATTTAGTGAGGGATTGTGGATAGCTTTAGTATTGAGTGTCGTATCAATGGGTTTATATCTCACTGTGGTTTCACGGATAAGTCCTTATGGAGCGCACGGGCAATACTTCCAGAGTGAGCAAGGAGCAGAAACAAGCATAAAGATGGCAAGACGCAGAAGTAGTGCCTTTTTGCATTCCACGGAAGGATGTGCTCGACGTCCTTCGTTCGGGTTTTTGGCTGACAACTGGAAGAATGACGTGTTCAAACAACACGATGTAAGTTTTCAGCATATCATGTATCGCATCTTTTCATGCTTTATTTATTGTATATTCAATCGATTTAATATATTCCTATTGAGACGATTTTAAATATTTCAGGGTCGAAATAAAATACAAATTGCTGGCAACAAACAAAAACAAGGTATGAAATAAATACTATATTAATATTATAATTGCTACAGATTAGCCGAACCTCGATCGCTCTGGTAAAGAAATTTATTTTGCCAAGGATTGGTCACAGACAGAGTGGGCGGCGCAATTCATCAGCGACGCATACTTTCGAAAAAATCTTCCGACAAAACTTCTCGGACTCGATTCGATTTGAAGCACAGATTATACGAATCAGTCGCTAATCGCCATGGTGAGTCGCGAATAGGAACAATAAGTTATAAACTGAAGTGGATTTCTCATATTTTGAAGAAAAATTAGGCAAACCTATGACCTGAAAGCTCCAATGTAAATTTACTGATAATGACTATTAAGACGATGTTCACAATGTTAATGACTTATTGGTTCTGATATTGAGGGTGAATTGTAAGAGGAAAATAAAAATATATTTACAGGAATTTATTAATTCGATTCGAAAAAGAATCCGAAATAGATTCAAATGATTCAGCAACATGGGTTATGCTTCAGTGAAGCAGGCCTGTTAAAAGATGATTCTGAAAATGTAAGTGCAAATGATGATTATTTAACTACCAACAGCTGAATCCGACTCCGAAGAAGAGGAAGAAGAAAATAAGCGAAAGAATGCGCGGCGATTCATGTCAGTTAACAATTCTTTATATTTTGCTTGTGCCGGGTTGTTATGGCAAAGTCCTGAATGTGTACCTCGATCTCTGTCAGCAAGAATTGCTGCCGGCATCTGGTATATGGTCGGTGTCATCATCGTGGCTTCCTACACTGCAAATATGGTCGCTTTCGTTACTCAAACGAGGTAAGTGTCTCAGAGAATGGGATAACAGCAGTACATGTAAGTTCGATGAATACATGTGACACGGCATATTCTTAACTTCTTTGTTTGTGAAATATCAGAATCAGTAAAAAATAATTCCCAATAAATTGGCTTGAATGTGTTGTCAAGGCTTGAATGACAGTATAGGCAAAACATTTGATTATAATAAGTGATTCGTTTGGTGTGTATGTCGTTATATATAAAATTGGTGTATTGAACCTTAAGTAAAAAACATACTAATTTTCCTGTGGCATGGAAGCACCAGTAAATTCGAGATCACACGGTTCTTGACGTAATACTAAAGATGATTGATTTTATGTGTGTCGAAAGTTTTTTCAATTTCAAGTTAACTGTATATCTTGTACAATTCATGCTAATATAATTAATCAGAGCATCGAAAAGTGTGTTCTGTACCAGGCTAGGAATCACAGTTCGACAGAGTAACAAAACCCAAAGCAAAGACGGTTCGAACTCGTTAGACTTTGGTGAACACGTATTCTATAACGGTATATTGAATATGGAAACTTGGTGTTAAAAAGCAGATCAAATGTAAATATTTTTATAAATTTGTTTGAAAATTGCTTTTAACTCTTACTTTATTCCAGCACATCAAGTGATTTACATACTGTTGAAGATCTATTAAATCAAAGAATGATTTTACCAGCTACGGTTGCATCGAGTTCTGTTGACAGTTTATTGATGACCTCACACCTGGATATTGCAGAAAGATTACATAAAGATATACTTCGTAATCCAAGTAATGTGCTGCAAGTCTTATTTAAGCAAAACATTAAACGATAGTGAAATAATGACTTAAAATAATTAAATAAATTAATTAACTATTATGCCTGGTTGACCGAGTTTATTTTTTCCAAACTACTTTTACCTGACTCGAAGTAAATTTCCTAGGCAAGGTAGGTAAATTTACCTGATCAGATAAATATGTATTCTCTGTGAAGTAAGTTTTGAAAATGAACTATTTAACAATTTCGAAATTCTAATCTTGTAAAAATGCCTTAAATTCACATTATTTAAAGTGCTATCTATTTTTTTTAATGAACATAGTTAAATTAGTAATGCTGTCTAGTTCCATGTAATAAATAACCTCACGTAACCCTCAAACGGCTAATACCAACACACAGTGTAATACTATTCGTCAGCAAATACTGACGAATACTGCATTTCTTCAGTCTGATATGTATATTCGTAAGAATCTTTCAAATCGTTCATTTCCATTTTACCAGAAATTTCACTACAACCCGACTTGGAATCAGCATTGAATTTGACAAATTCTGGAGACGTAGCTTTAATATGGGAAGGCGCGTCCCTGGATTACTATGCTCATGAGGATGACTGTCATTTGACCACCACACCATTAGGATTCGGGAAAGCATCTTATGCATTTGCATTACGTAGAGGATCTGCTTTCATTGGTTTGCATAGTCAACTAGTTTTTCTTACTTCCCAACCCCATAAATTAGGTTAGAATACAAACATTTTAATTTCGGACAAATGAAAGCCCAAGATATTATATCCCACTAAATTTGTATTACACATTCATAGTATATTTTCCAAACAGGTGCATAATTATGCAAAACTTCGTACCTATTTTATTCTTCTGTTAAATTTTATCTAAATTCTTCCATTTCTTTGTCTTAGTTCCATCCGCCGTGTGTTCGCGTTGATCGAGAGAAGTTAAATAATTACTATTGCCTTAAAAGCGAATTTGATTAACAAGAACTGTGTGCACGGTACTACGAAGGTTTTCATCCGACCATGCTAAACACTTTCGTCAATAGATTCTCAATGAGTACTCGTACATGCTCTATAAGATCTCACAGCACACAGGCTGCCGGAACGAGTCTGTAGCTGACAAGCAACGTTATGCAAAAATCGGAGTTCACTTATCATGATATTGAATCAGACAATGCATACTGCTGCTATAATCCGAAAAAAATCATAAACACAGCATGGACTAATTGTTGCTGCAGCGCTCTTCTATCTGCCAGACAGACGGAATGTGAAATCTTGATATTGTAAATGGATAATACATGTCAAATCAGCCTCAAAGGATATCTCACTTTTGATCGAATAAGAAATTTTGAAATTATACATGTCAGGACCGTGTGAAATCAGTCTCAAAACATCTTCACATGAATTTTGGTGGAACGGTATATAGGCCATGTATGGGGCAGGCATGACGTGGAGTTTATTTGCGTCATGGCTGTGTCAAATCAGTTTCAAAGCACATATTTACACACACTTTTCGAATCAAAATTGAACAAACATGTGGAGTCTTAAAACTATAATAGCCTAGTGGTTAAACATGTTGGCATCGCAGGTTGAAGACCTCGGGTTCGAGCCCCGGCGAGTCCGGCTCGCTTATCCACGCCCACCACTCAACCCAGGGTGTAATAACTTGGGTAGGCTAAGCCGAACAGGAAAAGATCATATCTTTCCAGTAATTGTAACCCTGTCCGCCTATAAGTGGCCGCTGTTACAGGGCCTTGGACAGGGTGACCCACTCAAAGAAGTGGCTATAAAAAAAAAAAAAATTTATGCCAAGACTTTGTCAAATCAGTCGCAAAACACGCCTTTGAACGCTTTTTAATCAAAACAATGATATATCCGTGGGCGGTGTATGAGACAGACAATAGGTTGAGTCCCGAAATAACTCTTGGATCATTTATGTCAATGGGGATGCATGGGACAGACAAGGTATGGAGTCTTGAAATCGCAATTCGGTTTATATGTCAGGGCTGTGTCAAATCAGTTTCAAAGCATGTATTTACATTCTTTTCGATCTACCCAGTAGTATATGCATGGGCCGTCCATGGGAGAGACAAGGCATGGAGTCTTAAAATTATATTTGGATAATCAATGTATTCTTCCATAACGATTCTATTATTCTATGATGCTTTTACCTGCAATATAACTCTTTTCCACATTATATGTCGTTCTTTGTTTCGTTTTAGATGCTGCTACATGAATAGGCATGATTACAGAAGATATTCATCTACATAAATATTGTGGAAATTATCAGCGTTAAGCCACTTCATATTTTCTTATTGATTTCAGAGACTTTCAATCATCAGATCTTGAAGTTTCGTCAAAGTGGATATTTGGAAAAATTGCATGAAAAGTATTTTCAAAATACCTGCAAAGGTAAAAACTCTTTTGATAATACAAAGAAGGAATAATAGGCCGTTGGGGAATGCTTTAAAGTGCTTAAAAATGTGTTCATCTTTTTCTTAACACACTTGCAAAAGTTCATGTTCAAATCTTGCCACAGTAGAAGTTATAGATATCGACGGTTGAAAAAGACCCTCTTCAAAATTTTTAGCATATTCTACCTATTTCTATCGTATTTGTACCTAAAATGTCAGGACTATGTCAAATCAGTCTCAAAGCATGTCTTCACACGCATTTTGATGGAATCAATGATATATGTATGGGCCATACACGGTACAAACATTATATAGAGTTTTGAAACTGTAATCGGATTATTTATGTCAGAGATATGTCAAATCAGTTTCAAAGCATATATTTACATTCTTTTTGAGCTAAAATTAAACATGATGTGCAGTCCTAAAGTTATAATTGGATCATTTATGCCAAGACTATGTCAAATCAGTCGCAAAACACACCTTTGAACGCTTCATCGATACAATGATATATCTGTAGGTCATGTATGAGACAGACAAGATGTAGAGCTCTGGATTAACACTTGGATCATTTATGTGTGGCCCATGTATGAGCCAGACAATATGTAGAGTTCTGAAATAACACTTGCCTAAAAATGACATACCCTCCTCAATTGGGAGGTTCTCATTCAACGTCTAAAATGATGTATTTTCCCAGAAAAAAAGCCCACAATATTTTCATGTACCTACGTGCACCCAATGGTTGAAATTATTTTAATCCAATTTTTATCTACCCTTCAAATTTTGGCATATTTCACTTTCAATTGTTAATACCTGAAAACTTGACCCCAGCTATAACCTAACACCAAATAGTTTTTTAAAAATAATGACGACATAACGAAACAAATCCAACAAGCACATATCTGACAAAGTTAGAATTATTTATCACTTTGCTACAAGAATTGAATACATTTCAGTTTTTTTAAATTGGCCATATCTTATCCTGACACGCATTAACTACTTGTAAAAATATCTGGGAAATTATAAAAAATTGATATAGTAACAAAACCACATGAGTCTCGAATCATTTTAGCTTAAACAAATTTCAAGGTCAGACACACAATTTAATGCATCTTAAGGACAGGATCAACTTTTGGCAACACCCCTAGTTGCAACATGGATGAGGTAAATGATAATAGTAGGATTTTTAGTCACCTACACTGCTACAGTTGAAGACTGTTTGGTAATTGCAGTGTTTGTAACCTTTTTGAACTAGATTCCAACCACGATGGTATATCTTATAAAACAGCCAAGTCCTTAATATAAAAAAAATTATTTCTCCTTTGTTCATTTGGTTCATACAATGGAACAATCCTTCATCTGCATTCATTCAAGTTTGTCAGGGCTATGAATAAATATAGACTATGTTGAAATAGAGATGGTGAGGCACTAAACAGGGAATCATTAAACAGGATCGCTTTCAAACTACTGATCTGAAATAAATTTACCTAAAGTACATTTTTTTGAAAGATTATTTCAAAATGGGACTGACTATTAGACTTTTAGCCACCGGTATCGGTGGCAAATGCTGAAATATTAATATCGGTTTCTGCTCCAAAAAAAGGAAATATTGGTCGAACTATTAAGTAACATTATTTTATTTAATATTACCTACACAAAACATTTATATCTGACTTGGTCTTGTCCTGCATAAAATATATGCATATAATAATTCAGGCATGTGCTGTTTACTGCATATTTTCTAGACATTTGAAACTAAAATTGAAAGTATAGAAATATGATCAATTTCAAACACACTCTAATATCGATATCAGAATACAAGCATGGAAATTCTGTTGCTTGTTAGCACAAACTATAGTTATTATTTTGTAACACATTTTATGGTATCCAACTCTACAATCATGAGATATGGATCTGATTTGACTGAGTTAACCACTTGCATAGTTACCGTTTCCACCAGTTTTCCTCCATGATAGTAAAAGTATTGTAAACAAATATTTAGCAAGCACCAGAACCCTGCAGTACACAAAGTTACACTCCAACCAGACATTCAGAGCTCCCTAATAGAGAAAGTTTAAAATGAAAACGTTGATATTATACCGGTACCCCATTATGAGCAAAAACTCCCTAATGACTAATTTCAAAAACTAGTCATATTATATCATCATAAACTCATCCACCATCTATATCTTCGAGCGTAACTTTCTAGAAACCTTTTTTGCATAAGAAATATGATAGGTATTAACTATATCAACGTAAACTCACCCTTATCAATATATCAAAGTGGGCTAGTGGGTTGAGGATCAATTTACACGCAAAATGTAGCACTTGAGTCAATTCGTACCCTGGAGAAATTTTAGGTGGACTTGGTGTGAAATGTCGTGGAGGGCTGTTTTAGGGCTGAATTTAATTAAATATTTCAGGCATATATAAATATTTTATGCATAAAAAATCGATCTAAAATTCCTTTGAGTCTGTGGGTATTATCAAAGTGAGGTTGGCCATATTGTTATGACAAAAGCAGGGAAATTTTTTTGGAATTTTGAGCAATGTGTCTATTTATTTATTTTTGTCTCGTGCTGCTGCTGCACCTCTACATCATAATCCGTAAGCAGGTGACTTCTTACGAACACTAAATTCAGCCCTCTTTATCGGTTAATGTGATGAACGAAATGCAGAATATCTTGTCATAACGCAGAATGTCGCATGGAATAGGTACAGGCAAACCCGGCGATATAGCCCAGGAGTCATACCAGTATAGAAATAAAGCTCTTATCAGCAGTAAAATAATATGAGAGGGGACCTAAAAATAATAATAAAAGAAAATTTGCGCAGTAAAGGCGCTGTTATATAAGATCTGTAAACTATTAATTAATAAGCATATAACATTGGTAACCTGGTACCTAAGATTGCAGATAAGTTAATTTCTGATTTTCTTCACTCTCTGGTGTAATAATGGATAGGAAAAGGATTGATGAACTTACCTGAGTGAATGAACATAATGGAAAACCAGATCATGAAAAATCTCAAATTTGGACGAAGGCAGTGTGTGTGAGGCAAGGTAGAAAATCGCTTTGAATCTTGTTGAAAAACACAGGGAATTGCTTGAAGTCGAAGCAAGGCAAAACATGGTTAACAGGAAATTTGAAGCAAATAAAAAAGTGCTTACCTAAAAGAAACAGAAAGAGGTCTTTCGAGAAGCCAGAAAAATATAAAAGAAGTGAATGTATCGAATACCTCTGGACTGGTAACCTGGAAGCAAAGAATATTCTAAACGCTTTCAGTAGTCTTTGAAGGACCTGGATTATAACAGTGTAAATAACAAGTTCCGGTTATTGATTTAGCAAATTTTATATAAATCCAATGGTTACCTTGTTTCCATGCACTATTTGTGGGATTAGTTGTAATGATCTAGAATTTATTGGATGTGAAATTTGTTTTGGATGGGTTCATACTCAATGTCGTGATCATTTATTCTTAATTAATCATCTCTGACTCGGCCTATTATAGCAACTTGCTTAAATAACATCGGTTCAAATCCTGGATCCTCACTCACCATACTTTTTTTATTAGATGATTTGGATATCACTGATTTTGAGTTTGAAAATGTGAAAAGTTGTGTCTCTTTGGATTCAGTAATTAGCATTAAGTCAGTTTTATGTTCATCAAATCTAACCGTGGTTAATAAAAAAATCCCCAACATTTGGCCAATTTCTATATTTGACCCATTAAAAAAAATCACAATGAAATAACTGAACTCCACCTGGGCTGTTTCTTATTGGTAATTTTCAGACCAAATTACAAATATGCCTGATTGTAACATACCAGTGGAATATTTACTGGCTACTTTCTTTCATATGCCATCCAAAACTAAAGCTGGCGGAGTGAAGTCAGACAACCCAAATACGGTACGGTATGGTATATAAATATAATTTACTAATTACCGATTTTGAAGAACTCAGAATGTTACTCCCTATACCTGATCGAAAACAAATCACTTGTTTTTGGTGTAATTTATAGAGGGTGGCAGTCAAGTTGTACCCTGATCAATTCATGTGCCGGTACCAGAATAAAATTCTATTTGAGGCAATTGTCAATACATAACCTTGCCAAAAATTTACGGAAACAGGGATATATTATTTCTTTTGAAATTGCAGACTCCGCAAAATAGGTTGGTGTGATTCTTAATAGCAAGCTAAAGTGATGTACCAAATTGGTTATTCACTCAATAAGCTGATTAAGGTTATTGGTATTTTATGTAAATTGAAAAAATTTGTTCCCAGAAATGCCCTCAGAACTGAATATTTTTCTGTGCATCCACTCTTCGCATCGCCCACGACATTATTCATAAAGCCTTATAATGTTTCTCTTGTTAGAAGCATTCATGATTCCACTTGATTATTCAAATTGGCGAGTCATAGAATTCATTACTGTTTCATTGAATAACACCATTCATTCTGTAAATTCCTACTTCATGTAACTCCACTTTCTCTGAGAATTTGATGGTGTAAAACTGTGCAGTAATACTAAATAACTTTCGAAGTAATTGTCTTTTATACAAGCTTGATGCAATCTTCAGGATCAATTTGGGGTGCTAGAACAAAGTATAAATCATGGAACATTGCGTGATTGCTGAATTTTCTTCTGATGCAATTCATTTTCTTTGGGTTCCAGATAGGCCGACATTCACATTAGTCCTGATAATTCTGCATTAAAAAATAGTGTTCTGAAATACCATTTTTTAACTATATTATCTGTCTTGAGAATGTTATGAATATAAAGATACCTTATTAAATTCTTGTTTTTGTTGGGCTTTGATTCAGATGAACTCAGCAGTATCCAATGAATTTGATTGAACATATCCGAGACCTTTTTTTGTATCATTTTGCAGCAATTAGTGCAATATCCCTACTGCTCAGCGCTCTATGGTGTAATCTAGAAAAGTGTTCATTACTTTTACTGTCTTCTTTACTTTTCTGTCAGTGTCATATTGTCCTGCATTCATGTATACACTCAACTGTTTACATTGATGATGGTATAATAGATGCATTTTTGTTGTCTTAGCTATCAATGCTATGTCAATTTATTTAAAAAAATATATTTACTCATTTTGAAATATCTTTAAAATTAATTTATGTTAAAATTATCTAGCATGAGGTCGTGTACAAGAGTCTTAATTTGTACCTCTGGTATATATATAGGCTTTTCATATTATACGGATTCATATTACAGTATTAGTATTACAGTATTATTGTGTGTTATATTTTACGTCATAAGATCTGATGCACATCAAGGTTACGTATCAGTTCATTAATTTATAATAAAAATCGAGAATTCCATTAGATCCTTCCAGGCTGGAAAAATATGGTTTTTCTTCAGTTGCCTGGAATGTTCAGTTCATTTTCATCGGATGGACAAAAGTGTTTCGGGACCATCTACACTACTATTTCATGGCAGTGTTGATGGTTTACAACCTCTCTATATTTTGGTTGCCTCCAGTTACTTAAAAAGATATACTTTAATATTCTGGCAAAGGATTTATATTGAAATATTGCACATTTGTTAGATTCTCTTCTCTAATGGCAGCCATTTTCTTTGTTTTGAGCAACAAATTCGGTGACATGCTGTCAGTCTGGTATATCCTATTTAAAGAATAAACAAAAACAGGTAAAAAAAGATGGGTTCCATTTATGCATTGAAAAATTCTGTTATTGTTTGGTGGTAACATATGATTGAAGCTACTCCATAACATATTTTCGTGTTTGTGCGGCACGATCAGGATGTATGTTAGATTTTACATCGTGGCATCTGACATACATCAAGAAGATTGTATATTACTGTTCATTTATTTATATTAAAAATCAAAAAAGTCGTTAGGTCCATCCTGGGTATAAAAAATTTGTATTTCTGCAGGTGACCGGAATGTTTGTGTCATTTTCTTCGAATCGATACAGAATTTTCAAAAGCATTGACACTGCTATTTCGCAGCAGTGTTGATAATCTGAAACCTTATTCTACATTTTGGCGCTTCCAACTGCTTGAAATATTTTAACCTTCCAACAAATGACATATCTGAAAAATACTGCTCATTTGTTAAATTTTGATTTTAAATTTGATATTGGCAATTGCTTAGGGTGTTTGTGTAACAGGTTAACTGACCTTCTTTCATCGTATTCCAAGTTATTTCCTATTCAAGTTCTTTTTTGTTATCATTTTTTCCCTATACGCCTTATGTGATAGTTATGTTTCGTACAATTAATAATATATCACGCGGCATTATTACACATCTTTTCAAATAGTAAAATCAGAAATTGTTTGGGAGCGCCGACTTATATGACCATATGGTCGTATCGCTCCCTTCCAGTCTATAACGAAATACCGTGATGTTATTTTTTTACTTGTGATGTAAATTATTGTTTTTTCTGGTTGATGAATAATAAATCCTCTATCTCACTATGCAACGCTCCTTTAATATTTTGAATTCTTGTAATATGACACATGCTATCAAAAATAGGGACAAACTATGTGGTATCCAATCTTATCAAAGTCTCACGCCAAAGAGTCCATCAAAAAAAGAGGCACATTGTCACAGTTTTAAGGCAAAAAGGCACATCCCCTGATGGATATATGTTACTGCTGAGTTCAGTAGAACATGAAAATATGCTCTTTCCCACAAAATTAGCAATAATTGCAGATGGAAGGATAATTTTATATACAGATTATGCCGTCTATTCTTTTGGTACTCAAATAGAGCTATTGAAATCAAGTTGATGAGCATTGCTTGAAAATCTCATGGTATGCATGGTGGTAAAATCTCATGATATGCATAGAAGTATTTAATATGCATCAATCACCACTGTAAACTTTGTAACAGACCGCCCTAAGGCCGCAGATAGTTACTTTTGGCCACTGCACCGAACACTGTATCAAGCGAATTTCAATGAAAAAATAGATTAACAAATATCGCGGTTTGGTATGGATAACATATTCATTTACGTTTATTTATCACTATTTCACTTTAGCCTACTTCTTACTACTATAACTTCTTACTTTTACCAGGATCAACTAATGAAGATCATAACTCCGAAGCTTACGATAGGCTTAAATATTCAAGTTTATCGGGAGTTTTTCTCATGATATCCGTTGGCGCATCAATCAGTATAGTAATGATATTTATAGAATGGATCATTGCATCGTTCTCAGAGATAGATCGAGCGGATCTTAGAAAACCTTCGAACTTGAAATATGCTTTGATCATCAGATTTCGGAGACTCAAAGATGATTTGGTGAAGAACTGGCTCCCATTTGGGAATATACGTGAACATTGGTCGAAATTCAGGTTCGTTGTGCCGACTATCCAGAAGTATTTGCTTCCTTATTCATGGTGTCGTTTTTAAATATGTCACAATTATTATAAGATAAGATTTTATTTCGAAATTTCTGCGTTAAATACACAAGACACATACAAACAAACTGCGACAGAAAAATCAGGATACATACTTATCCGGGCTTTAAACTACTCTTAGTGATATAGTGATTAGGGCTGACGATATCGAGCAAGAACATAACACCTCTAATGATTTTAAAAAGGTCCTGCGAATTCAAATATGCCACAACAAATGTTAAATTCAAACTATTGCGTTAATTTTTGTAAAAAAAACAACATACGCTATAGCCAGTGATAAGTGCAAACCGTGAACTTAAATGTAAAAACATGCAACCAGACAACACCACCTGGGAAAAGATTGCGTCGCTTATACTCGTACAAAGTAATCTAAAAGTAATACAATGCAATCAAAACAAAAACACAAGTTAGACACGAAATTCATTCGGGCATTGCTTTGTGCATTAAATTGAAGAAGTTATCTGTTCCGTTTGACCAAACAACCTTGTCGGCTATAATTCAGTTTTCACGTCCTTGGTTTTCAAACAACAAGTCGTAATGGTTTTTCATTTCAGTTTCTAATTTTCCTCTCTAAGCTTGAAATACAGTCGCAAGCCTGTGCGACGGGGCTTATTTCGAAGTAATTCTGATGCATGTATCATCTTTTTAACGACATTATTGGTTAGTAGCTTTCAGTTTTTATATCTATATTCCAAAGTCTATTCCCATTGCGTGAATATGTCAGGGCTGGAGCACGAATATTCGTCAATTTGCTTCGCCATTGAGTAGAAAAAAAACATGAAAATGGATATCATATATGGAATGATGATATATAGAATCATGTTCTCTAGTACGTGGTCTGCGTGGTTCGTGTCATACAAGCATACTTTAGGACAACTTGAGCCCTTAATAAATGGTGATGTGTTAACGAGCATCGATAAAGTTCGAATAAAAGCAAAACTAGTGTTAATCCTTGAGGGCGGAAAGTGCCAATTAAAAATATGTGGTGTATGTTAATGCGCGTCACTGCTGTGCCCTTTTTGAATTGTTTCATATTCTTTGTCCCAAATACATTCACACGTTTCTAAATCAAGACAGTACTAGTTGGCGTGTTTTCTTTTGATTAACATCCAAATGAATTGTGCTGTCTATCAGTGATTGTTAGTTAATGCACAAGATAACTCGCGAATCATGCTCCTTTTCAGATCCCCAAACCTCGACAAGACAGCTACTGATTTTAAAAGAACTGGAATAAATTCAGAACAATGGAAAAGATTTACATCGAGCTTAGGATCTGAGAAACTATGTCCTGGTGAATCAATATCCGATCCAGATATTTGAAATAAACCTTTGATTTGGTTATTTTCTTGTGTAGTTATGTCGTGAAAACTATAATAAGCAAACTCAAGCTAAAAATTTCGATATTTCGACCCGTGCCCCAGATAGAATATCCTAATGATCGTTTTATATTACCAACATAAAATATTTGATCAAATAATTTTGTCAAGTATGGGCTACTGATGGATCGCGCCGCAGAGCATGACCCATGCTGGGCATAGTAAAATTTCTGATTGGATATATATTCAATTCGAATGAATATAAAATTCTGAATGAATGAACAATGCTGGACAATCCAATCTGGTGATCCCCGCCAATCATAGGAACTAAATTGAGTGAAATTAATGTTGGGTACGTATGGACGTGAGAGAAGTACAAGGTGAGGTGAAATAATTGACGTCTTCTTGATTCGACAGAAGAGGCAGTTTAAAAAATGCTTTTACCTAGTTTCTCAAATGTCGGATAAAACTCGTACTTTCTCTATCCGAAGCTAAACCTTGTCAGCTACATTGGCGTATTCATTATTGATTATAGGACACTCAATTAGCGCAAGAAGTTGCCATAAAAGAATTTTGTAAATTCAAGACACCGCTTATTCGAAATCGTGCCTTAATATCTAGAAAAAATGAGGAAAGAACTTCACTAGTCTAGTGTATACTAAACTTTCTTTACCTATACTGAACTCTCTTCATCTACAATTAAAGTAACACCCATGGAATCTTGTTTATTCTTCGTAGAAATAAAATACAATTCAAGCAATAGATTCACCGACAGTATCATCCACGACTTTTCCAGGTAAAGGAAAACCTGTATCTGAAGAACCGAACGCTGCCCCATTATTGCTGTAAACATACGGTGGTATCCCGTTTGATCTGTCATATCTTTGCATCTGCTGGTCATCCTTTTCCGCGAGAAGTGAATAACCTCCTCCGTCAAAATCCGAAGGTACATGCTTTCCCTGTAAAGATATCATCTTTAAATGACGAACAATATTTTCATGCTCCTCCAGAGAGCAAATTCCATCCACTTTAAAAATGTGATATTTCTTCAAGATTTATTCCCACGAAAAGTCCTCAGCCCAGGATGTAGTTACTGGTTCCCAGCGTGGTTTGATGGTTTATCGGAATTTCAAACAAGCAGATTATTTTATTAGCTCAAGGAAAAATCTGCATTACTATCATAGAAATAAAGCGAACATTTTGAGCTGCACAAACAAGATATTCTGATTAATACAACAGGTTTTTGAACAAATAACAGCAATAAACCCCAAACTATTCATTTGTGTAGATTTCCACTATCCGCCCATAGTAAGGAATAATATTGCCGGGCAGCTCACTTTTAATAAAGCATTCGGAGCGCTCCTAATTCTCCTGTGCAGACGTTTAAATCCCGTGGAAAATAATGAAGTATTAGAAGGTTTCGCCGGCGCACGATTGTGTCGCGTAACCGCTTACTATTCCCATCAACCATGTTCGTGAAACTTTGATTCCACGATAACACAAATATTATATATCCTATTCTAGTAATACAGAGACTCCAGAGCTAAATAACTTCTTTCCCAGTGTGATATTTTTAACGATTACTACCGCGATTGTGTAGTCTACGTCATCATGCACACTGTGTTATATTACCTTCATGGTCCAGAACTTCTGCCTAATATCACTCCATCTTACAATATCTTGCAATGATTTTTGACGACTCAGGCAATTTGCATCATTCAACGGTACTGATGACATGGACGGTGATACACCACTTTGCTGTGAAAAGTTAAGAGTTGCGATAATTATTTGTTATGGGATATTGATTATCTTAGGAGTATAAGCGTACGAACATGTCGAAAACCAGGGATAGTAATTCTTTGTGACGTCACAATGATAATAGCGGTTTCAAGCCAGATAAATTTGAAGAAAAATTTACAAAATCTACTCATTCATGAAAGTCACGTGTGGCTGTGCGCCGTAGACGAGTAAAAATTTTCACTTTTAAAAATCTAGATAAGAAAGACGCTACTCAAGATGTGCGTTTGGTTGAGCTCAGTCACTTGATGTATCGTGCTGTTGCACGGCCAGAATTGTTATGAATATAAATGGGTTTATGCCTTAAGGCACTTCTGAAAGCTGAATATTGGGGAAGTGGGTTCAACGATCCTTAAATACGCTAATATATGGATAAACTGCTTTTCCGGGAGGCGCTGCCCCCGGCATATTACAAGACAAAGGTAGGCTGCTTATATAATACAACAGGTATTTCAATCATATTTGAGCCTTAATCCGGCACAAGATTAATAGCGCGCAGCTTTTGTTGGAAAACTAGAAATTTCGAAAATTAAGTTGTCTCTGGATAAACGCCGTTATTGTTTATAATATATGATTTGATTGAATAAAACTTACCCCAATTTTTCTTTTCTTGATCCGCAATGTTTGATTGATGTGTACATCAGGTGATCTTGAATCTGGCAAACTTTCATTATCATCCATATCTGTATTTAGATTCGTTGTAGGATCACATACTCGTCCTGTATTAAATAATGTTGGTTATACAGATTTAAGAAGTGTACAGAGCTCGCCTAGAACGGCTTTTTTTAATTTAATGCGGATATAATTCTGATTAAGAGTAATATCGTTAAATTATTCCTAAATTGATCCATTTTGCAGTGAAGTCGTGATATAACCTAAACTTTACATTTGACGTCACAAAAAAGTGCTAGTCTGAAGAAGTCCTACTTTTGTCAAACGAAACGTTACAAAAATAAGCCTTGTATACATAAATTTGTCACGAAATAGGTAAAATATTGTTCAACAGCAATAATTTCGTTCGTCTGAAACGTTGAAACATTTTGTTTATATAACGGATTTCAAATACTTAGCGAGCAAACGTGTAGACTGGATACTGATTTTTAAAAGTTTGACAGTTTTATCCTCGTTACATTTCCTAAATTGCTTGTTTGTAAATGTCTGACGTTAGAGTAACAAATAACAAATTAATTCGGTTAATCTGCATATAAACTTCACCTTTATGTTTATAACATAGCTTTGCATATTGATATAAAGTTGTCAATAAATTTAATGGAGCTGGAGATAATGTTGTCTTCTTCATGTTGCGAATAAGCTTTGATCTTCCAAATTTCCACTCTGTGTCTGATTGAGCCTTCATGATTTCAAAATTGACATACTTTAAATTTAATTTATGCTTTGACAAAATTGTAAGTATGGCATGGTTCTTCAATTTCAAGCATCAATCTTCATTTTGTATTTATTCCATATACATTTTTTGCATATCATCGTGCTCGGAGTTTTCAAATTTTAGTACATTTACATTTTACAATGTATTACATTACGCACGGAAAGTAAGGTTCCTAGCCAAACAAATTGTGTCAATATTTGTTTCGTTAAGCAAGCAGCGCGCGAGGAGCCCGTCGAGGAGTGATTCACCCTTTTCTCCAGGCTTAAATAATGTAATTTCTGATTAGGTATTTTGTAGAAACCGTTTTGACGCGAGGAAAACCAAAATCCTAAAATAACAATATAAATCTACCTCTATCCTCTGATATGTGTCAGACATCATAGCGATAAGAAGATTGATAAGAACGATTAACATTATAATATTGTAAAGTCCAAACACGAACTGAACAAGGTATATCGTGAATACTGGATTTCTGAAAATGAAAAAATAGTTAATAAATATAGGCCGAGAATAGGACGTGCTAGCCATAATAATACGATCTGCGATTGGAATTCCCTCAATCTGTGCTGTCAAAACCTGCTACAGAAGCGTGTCTTTCCTGACCACCCACCAGACCAGACCGACTGTGCCGATACCACGTTCAGTAATATTAATTTAATTTAAAGCATCGGTACTATTTTACATAATTTAGAACAAAACGGTAACATGACGAGAAATTTATGGGCTATCACCTACAACAGCGAGAAACCGCGCAGCAGGCAAACAACAATCGAAAGCTAACGCGTGTGACTCGCAGTTGATTACTTTCCCGTTTTTTCCTACATCACCGAAGTGGTTGAAAATGCGGAATTAAATTGTAAAGATAAAATAACGTGAACGTAAACAAACAAGTGCATACAACAGTATCGAGGAAATGTCAGATGTTTCTCCATTATGGCAGCAGCAATATAACGCCGATTCTTTCAGATGACAGGGATATCTTTAATATTTTAAAAGCCATAGCGATGTATTAGCCTACAAAAACATTAATTCAGTGTAGTCACTTGTGTTACCTGCTTACTGGCGGCAAAACATCTGGTTCAATAAGACCGAACAAGGCAAAAAATATCAGTTGAAAAGAATATTGTGGATATTGTATATGTTGAGGATCGTTTGTGATTCCATTGTCTGTAAGTAAATTCAAATTCATTGTTAATTACGATGCATATGCAATCGGTCAAACATCTCCAAGATGTGTGCGTACATAAAATGACGAAATTCCATGCAGGTGCAAGGCAACGTTGTAAAGCTCGGGTATACCGACTTGTTTTATTAAAATTAAATGCGACGTTTCTTTCAATGTTAATGCAAGTCATATCCTAGTGATAGAATTATAGAAAGAGAATTAATTTGACCATAACAATTTACCTACCTACTATGGGTATTGTTTGGTTGGGACAATAACTTCCTGCGACTTCACATTGATAAACGGGTTGATAAACTGCAGCTAACCACATTGTGAAAGCAATCTGGAAAAAGAAAAGTCAGTTGACCACGAAATTCTAAATTTCCACTTACAAACCTCTTTCAATAATACTTCCATAAATCCCAAGGTCGAGGAAGGAAATAGCGTAATAAAAAAATGTACCCGATGAAATGAAAACAATTTTAGGGAAAATATTTTTTTATAAACTGGTGCAGTAATAAGATCAAATCAGCCGTGTAGTTTCCGACTTTGGATGCCCCAACCTGTCTCTTGTGTGTCGTAAAAGACGACTAAAAAAGAACAAAAAGGTGGTTCATAATTTTACCACTGTCGAGGACAAATAGAACTCACTACACTTTATTATAGTGATCTTCTATTTTCTTTGGAACGTCTTCCTATGAACTGCAGTCGCTGGTACCTCCCGTTAGTTCGTTTCTTTCAGGCACTGCTTGCTTGCAGTTTAATAGATAGGGGAAATTTCTATGAAAAAATTACCAGAATGTGTCCTCATATTGTTTTGTGGGAATTCTGAATACGGTTTAACAAATATTAGAGCTTATGCTGCTGTCAATAAATAACAGTTTCTCACCATAAACATCAGAACGATCACTCCAAATTTGAAAAGATCTTTCAACAATCCTTCTATTATGATTGACCACGGTCCGAAGAGGTAGTGAAAACTTAATATAAAGTAATATTATTTCCCGATACCTCCCAATGAGAAATTTTATTTTGTCAAGCACAGTCACAGATGGGCCGCACCTCGACGGCGCAATCCATCAGTCACTCACACCCGATAAAACACGACTAAGCAAAGGTTTTCTGATTTAGTCTGCGTTAAAAAAACAATAGTGCCCATTTTGTCTCGTTCTTGGTGCGAATTCATGCAGTCAATTTATTTATTTTTTATCACGAATCGTACTTAAAGAATACAACAAAACAGTGCATTACGTTAGTGAATTTGTTAATTCTTGAGAGTGGGCTTCTAGATAGAAAGACGAAACGATATTATCAGCAAAATAGTAAACACCTCGTAATAGTAAAAACTGACATTGAAATTTAGCAACAAATATCATCAATTGAAAATGTATTATCCTAGTGTTGACTTGCCCAAAGTAATGAAGGTTAAATTCAAATGTATAAATATAACAAAAATCGTATTTTTTATTTTTTTCAAATTTCCTAAAAATAGGGTTTTTATCTTAGAACGTAGGCCGTAGACCAGATATAAATTCATTCTTTGATCCTTTTTCTCACTTATAAACTACGAAAAAATCATCTGCAAACCTGAGAAACTCGAGAAACTGCACAAAAGACAATGTCATGGCTGCTGATAAAAACATATTTCTTGCGTAAATGATTTCTTGTCTTTGTCTTTCGTCGGGGAATGCAAATCCTATCAGATGAACGACGACTGATATGGCGCAGAGACTTAGGATAAGTGTTCTCACCTGAAATCAAAAATAGCAATATAAAAAGTTTATATTTGTATTTTATATTACAAAAACGTTTAATTAAGCATATTAAGTTTAATTATTAGGCATATCGATTTAACTGTTAAAATATCATGTTCCGCTTATCCGTCAGTAAGGGTTTGAAGTTAGCTAAAAACATCAGAATTAGTCACATTGCATAAGTTTTGCTATTTTTTTATATTCAGGTTTACATTATATTGTGAATGTCCTTGCAAAATGCAAATAAACGAGATTTCATAGATTGAGGACATCTAAAAGAAGGGTTTAATAAAACAATATCGTCTCTTACCCATCCTATCCCAGTTCTATCTGATGGACTGGTAAGTTCGTTGACTAACACTCCAGACACCCAGATCAATAACATCCACTCATACCAGGACGGAATCAAGTTTAATCTCCTTTCACTATATATTGGATCCAGTGGAATTGCACACGTGATGATGAAAAGTAAAACCTGAACAAATGAAGACATAGAATAAAAATTTCAAGGTAATTCGGCTTACAGAACCTGTACCTTACGATTTGGTACGATATGTGATGTCCGGTGTTGGGCAGTATTTTGGGTTCAAAACTGTATTTTCAGTAGATCGTTAATACAATCCGACGACTTCCATCAAATGCAACTTGTATCAAATTCAGTCTCAACAGTTTAAAATTTTAATCTTTCGAGCACGAGTCGCGAATAGACCGCGTTTTGTTCGGCTTACCATCTGGTCACTGTCGATTGAACAGTCGGTCATTTACATCGAATTAACATTCAAGATACAGATCTGTGCGACAAATGTCACGTACAAGAATATGTGATGCATTTTTAATGCAATAATAATAATTAATAAGTATCTGGTAATCGACCAGATATAACAAATATTTTAACGGACAGATGAGTTATTCTCTGCGTGATCGAATATCTATTTTACCTAACGAAACCTAAACTTTTATACAGAATGACTTCCGTGAATTTTTAAACACAATTTTTTTGATGTTTTTTAATCGCTTTTGTATTTTGTACTGTCACTCCATTTTCAACTTTCATTCTCTTCCCGGGCTGGGCTACCTTGCTGTGCGAGGACCGTGGACGGGGTGTGATATTTATTGCTTCTATCCTCGGACCGGGCTTGGGGGCCTCACGGATGAGTTTAGTGATTGGGGGGGGGGGGGGGGGGGGGGGGTCTGATGCAAAAGATCTTAGCTATCGCACGCACCAATAAAATCTTATACATACAACAATAATGCAGATCACACAATGAATTTTACTTACGAGGTAAATATGGCTCACAAGATATACGATGAACTTTATAATTGGAACTTTATTTAATCGGACATCAATGGGAAGAGAAAAAAATATCCAAACCGGAGGACAAATTAGGAAACTAAAACATAATAGTATGAGACGACCATCAGACCACTTGAGATCTCCGACCTAAAAATAAAAGTAAAATTTTTCACTGTGAAATTTGTAAACGGAGTAGCACAAAAGAGCACCAGGAAGTTTAAAAGCATAAAAATAAAGTTAAAATATGCAGCGTCAATAAATAATACAAATCAGTTGCTCAAATGCTGAATTCATCCTCAAACGCAACCAGCAATGAAAAGAATTTATAATGTCATGAAATTACATTTTACTACATTGCTCCCAACAAACTAAATTTCAATTGACATGGTAGTCCAAATTCCTTACATTTCCATGACATGTGATGATGGTTTTCAAACAATATCTGTCTTCAAGATCGTCAATTGATATGTATGTATGTATATATTCGAAAAACGGTGCTTTCAACTGCACACAAAATATTGCGACGCAACAAATGATGGGATTTTATTCAGTAACAAGGCTTTGTTTACGGTTGCTTAAAATCTGTGATAACCAGGGCTTTGTTTACACATGATTATCCAATGATTACTTCACTACAAGTCATTATTTTCCCAGGTCCATTCTATTGTTGGTCCTTAGTAGCTGAAAGCACCATTTTCAAATATATACATACATACAGTAGTATTTTGTCTGTCGCAGTAAACGTGTATGTTTTACATCCAGTGACTGTTTGACCAGAACGTTTACAACTTTCCTGCTTTGGTGCACAAAATCATATATGTATTGAAAGCACAATTTTGCGAATATATACATACATACAATTTTGTTAGTGTTTTGATATATATTTTATGTTGTGCTCATATCGTGTTACTGGGTAGTGGTTCCAGTTTTGTCAATAAAAATATGATAATGACTGAGCGACTGAGATGTTGATGAAACATAATATGGAAGGTTTGAGCAAACAAAAATTATCCTCAGCTTTGACCAGACCCCAACCAGGTTTGGAATCACCCCCTTTACTATTTGTTTATAAACAGGCTTAGGTACCGGTGCGAATATGACTACAGTAGTTCGGAAGCTTCGCAGCAGAATGCATCTTTTGAAAAACAGTAAGTGGCAAAGCACCTCCGTCTTAAGGAATCAGAAATGAAGATCCTAGTTCCATTTTAGTTTGCAAGTTTTTGATCCCATCGCTCCACTGATTTAAATAAATTGTGCCTCGAATTGGTTCGAATTACTGAATTGATTCACGCAGTCCAACTAAATAGTAACAATAACTGTAATGAACAAATGCTCACCCAAACATCAGACAGATATTTTTGAACTGCAGCATCTGCGATCACATTTTTCTGTTCGCAATCAATCAGAACATCAAGGAATGGAACACCTTTGTTATCGGTTGCTTTCAGGATATCGTTAGCACCCTTGGGTGAACTGCAAATATAAATTTTCCCTAAATGTATATAAGAATAAGAATTATTAATCCTAATGCTCAATATAAAGTTACCTGCATATTCCAAGCAACTCAACTGCAAGTAATTCGCTATATCTCGCACATTCTTGTAAACCTTTAGCCTGCTCCTTGAAGCGATTACTATGCAACATGAAAGCGCGAGAAAGTTTTGCCGCCGTTTCCAGCGGAGCAGGCGATACAAGAACAAACTCCTGCAGAATTTCCATCTTTTTACTGCTCTTAGGTCCGGGAGCGGCAGAACTTCTTTCTATGGATACCTGTGGCAGTAAATGAGCCGGTACTCGACCGGCGCGACCTCGAGGTGTTACCGGTCTACTGTCTGTTGATGAGACAGCCACGGGCTCTGACCCGCCCTGAGTCGCCATGTATGCAGGAGGGTTGGGACTTGGTGCACCAGGCGAACTTGCCACCGCAATCTGCATTAAATCGACAACAAACGCTCGATCTTCCAACAGTGTGTATGTGTTGTGATTTTGTTTCAAAAGATAGCTGACCACAGCCTGTTAATTCGAAGGTAAATATTGATAAACTGAAATGAAGGAAAACCGTAAACTGAACTGAAATGGGGGACAATCATATAATCGTTACAGAACACTGTTAACCTGAATTTCAGGATAGGAAGCTATAGTAGGTCGAGAAGGGGCAAGATAAAAATAAATATATGTATTCATTCTCAGAGCTGCGTAATTAATAGCCTTTGAGGCTTATTCATATTATTAAACATTTTATTGGTATATAAAAACCACTACACTGACATAATGGCCAGCCGCTGCTGCATGTTGTATGGGTGTTCTGCCGTTGTTTGTTTCAGCAAGGGTAGATGCTCCACCTTCTGTCAGCAGTTTAACCATATCCAGATATCCAGACTTCGCAGCAAGATGTAGCGGAGTCCACATGTTCTAGAATAAGGTTTAGATCATATCTTAAACATAAATAAAACAAAAAATGAAATACTTAAAAAAGATCTGAACAGTTCAACTCACTTTATCAGAAGAATCGATTTTAGCACCTTGTCCTAAAAGGAGTGACACCATCTCGAGATGGCCATTACACGCTGCATAATGAAGACTAGTGAAGCCTTGCGCATCCTTAGCCCCGAGTTGATCGAGGTCTTTGCTGAGTAAAAGTCCAACAACTGCAGTGTGACCACATTGTGCAGCTAAGTGAAGTGGTGTGACTTTCTATTAAAAAAATACATTTTTTTTCTTCTATTCTGTCTTGTCTGTGCCTACAAATCATATTTCACTAGTCGAAATCTTGGTTGATCGTATGATTAGAAATATATGCGTCGATTGGACTTATGATTTCTAACTCTTACGGAAGGTAATAATCAAATTTAACGTTTCGTCATGTCTGTAGGTCAATTACGCGACCTATATTATTTGCCCACTTTTATGTGAGGATGCATTGTTATTATACCTCGATAACTATGATAGATTCTCATAACAAAAGTTTACAATTTCTCATATGCGTTATAAATATTGGAAATCAATCCCTACAACATTGAAATACCAACCTGAACTGCTGTACCGGCTGATACATTGACTCCTGGACAATTCAAAATCATTCGAACAAGATTAACATGACCAGACTGAGATGCAAGATGAAGAGGAGTAAACCCAAACTGGAAATGTATAGTATTTTTTTATTTTTTTTAAAGGGTTTTAAAATATATTTTATAATTATTTTGATCTATTTTATGTTATTATGTTATATTTTTCCATTAATTAAAAGCTTTTAAACAACACAAATCATTGCACTACATCATTGCAAGCAAAAGTTGAGCGAAATAAGTGTCCAAACCTTTTCTCACATGAGTAAGTTGAGTCCTATGGCTGTTTGGTTTACCATTTCATTGTCAATATAGTCAAAAATTTGAGAATCTGTGCGATCGATATAGGCCAGATATTGACGACGCAGTATGTTTGGATTCGTTTAAACCAATGCAAAAATCTTTAGACTTCAGCCTGTGATGTTACAATGAATCTTTTATTATAATCAATTTAACAAAGATGGCTTGTGTATTTTTGTCAGGCATGAGTTACTGATGGATCACGCCGTCGAGGCGTGGTGTATTCGTGTCTCGTACGTGACAAGCGAATAAAAGTGTTTCAATTACTACTAGTTTAGTTACTATTTACTTCTTGCGATGTCTCTTTAACATTGTCTTGGCGATTGGCAGATGCTTCACTCGGAACAGTTGCACTTATAAACACCAACATTTCTCTGGCAAATTCCTCCTAAAAATATTCATAAAGGTTGTCTTATTATGGCAAAATATTACCCTATAAAATAGCGCCTTTATAGCATATCACGAGGGAAAAACTGGCAATGGGAATTATTATTGGGTAGAAATTGCCTAAACAAGTGTGATAACTGATGTGCGCCGAAAGCGCTTGAAAACTTCTGGGAGATCCTACGCCCTAACGCACTTAGAAGGTCAGTGTTGTTAATTAAAATAATTGGCTGTAAGAAAAGTAATAAAAAACATGATTCATTGTAAACCATTTGTGTAACGTTAAACAAACCTTTCCGAATTGTGTGGCAACATGAAGAGCATTGAAGCCAGTTCTACTACTTGTCATTCTCCACATCTGATCTTTGTTATTTTTTATGGAATCGATTACGTGAGTATGGCCATACTTGGCCAGTAGATGGAGCGCATTCATACCTTCCTAGAAAATTTATATTTATGTTCAATTTAAGAATAATTAAATAAAAGAGAAACTGGGGATTCGATTTTTTTTTTAGTAAAAACTGAGTTTAGATTTAATTTAGATGCAATAATTCTTCGTCAGCCGCCACGTGCCGTTAGCTTCGTCATAATTTTTATGCTCGTTCAAAATATGTTCAGCCTTCATATCAGCGTACTTGGAGCCTCTCTAACTAAATATTTCTCTATATCTATATCCATGCAAAGCAACTTCTGATTTTATATCAATAAAAAAGAATAGAATTTGGTTTCCGATATCGTCGAATTTTACTTATATATTAAGATATATATATATACTATACATTACATAGTCATCCCTAATAAAAGTCTTATAAGTCTCGTCTGAGATATCTTTAGGCTTAAAAAAGAATCTTTGCATACCGCGTCCTCGTCCATTACTCTAGCACCTGATGATATCAATTGTTTTACCACGTCTGCGTGACCACCTTTAGCAGCCAATAGTAAAGCTGTCTGAGAAGTCTGTTAAAACAATGTAATACAAATCGAAGGTTACTGATTTATTTTTAATATATTAATTACAAACATTCCAAATAAATAGAACTCGATTTCGACGTTCGTTTTTTTACATTGTTTACGGGATTTTCTTCAAACATTATAGAATCACATGCCGATAATAAAATTTTCGATAAAGGTACATATACCACATTTTGAATTTTTATTCCGATACCGATACTGGCAATATGGCTCAGATTCGCGTCATTTTTTATAGGGACCAGTTTCGCTAGATCATTTGATTCCATGTATTTTGTTCTCAATGCGAATTATGTTCTGATCTACGCATACCCTCTTTTTAAATCAACAATATGATTGTGGCCTGTATTTGCGATCCAACAAATTCTTGTTGCTTTTCTAAAGCCGATACTTCGAAAATTGGCCATTACCGATACCCTTACATCGAATATATCTAATTTCTATGACGTTCCATCTTGAAAACAGATTTACGAGAATTACCAAGAATTCAATTTTCGAACATCGGATGCGCATATTTTGGGGTCAGGCATGTTCATTTGCTTCGTATTCTTGTAATAAGTATCCGTAATTTTTCGTCTTCGCACAATAAAATTCAAAATCATCCGGCTGATATTTTCACTCTTGGTTTATTTCACTTCGTCTTGATTTCATACTATAGATATAATTGCTTTTGCATATTCACCTTGTTTCGGAATTTTGTAACATTATCGGCATCAAATTTCAAAAGTTCAATGATTACAGCAACACTTCCCTTTGATGCAGCAATATGGGCGCATGTTGAACCAGCCTTATTGGTCATCGTCACTAGTTCAGGTTGATGCGTTAAAAATTGTTCAACAACTTTTGAATGATCGTTCTCAGCAGCTAGATGGAGTGGTGTTTGACCTTTCTGAAATGTTCAAAAATAATTAATTGTTATGAATTTTAACATAAATTGGATGTTGTATATGTTACTGATTCCAAATAATCCTATTGTACTAGAACGCACAATCTAGACAATATTTTGTGACGCGACGCAACTTTCATTTAATAAATACTTGTTTGTACAAGCACCTCTTAACGCTTTCAAAGCAAACATTAATATTGGAATTTTCGAACTCCTTAACCATAATGTTTATTTTTCTAAACCTTTCAACGAATACAGACGTATTTTATAACTTTGATTATGTTTGTCGAAAGACTATTTGTTTGTGTGATTCAATTAACTTAAAAGTCTTGTCTCCAGTTACCCGTTGCCAGTCATTCAGACCTATAAAAAAGGCCGATTTTAGTTGTGGAATTTTAACAATATGCGAATCTGTAAAAAAATGTTTAGGGCGAAACATAGCACAATATAGGTCAATGTTTTATTGTGACGAATGTATAATATTTTAGGCCGTGCCTAGTTGCTGTTCGGTATATGCTCTCCCCCTTGTACATGGACAAGTTTTAACGAGCAAATAGTCCGAAAAATCGGATAATATGTTTTGTTTCCTTTCTCTTTGTCGACCGAAATATTGCTCAATTACCTATCTGTGCTTTAAAATGACGTAAATATTATGTTTCCGTTAATTGTTCCATTTCAGCTACATATGCAGATTTCTATTAAATAAAATCTCGTTTCGGGTCAATTTTGAGTTCTTTTCGCCTTAAGTTCTTTGCATCGACGGGAACGTGGTCAAAACGGATTTTTCGTGACGAATATTATCATACCGTACCAGATACATCATTTTGCCCAGAATGAGCCACAAATGGACCGCGTCCCATCGACGCCATCCATCAAGGGCTCATACTAATTAAAAGATGTTTTGTCAAAATACTTGCTATTCGTATTGCCGATTAATCGGACGAATAAAGATGCAACACAGGAGTTTACCGGTATTGCCTCAATGATATATTCAAGTCCAGTCGTAATATTTTGCTCACTGTTCGTAACTTGGAACGCCGTTTCTGACGTCGGGAGAGCGCGATCGCTTTGCTGCTAAGGGAAACGATTTGACGGTCTCGCCCAGACACACGCAGTGTGACGTTCACTTAAGATTTTCGCGCACAGCTGAAATAGCACAAAACAAATAGACGGATTATAAATGGAAATAATCGGCGCGCTATTCTTTTTTCACTCAGTCGTAATAAGAAAGACTTTCTAAAAACAGACTGAACTTCTAACATTCAGTTCTATACAGAATAGTTCATACTTAACTCTAGTTTATTTGACGGTGGCAATTTGAGGCACCAGATCATGTTACATCATGTCCGTCACCAAGTCATTGAGTTGTTTAACTTGTAAGCAAAACGTGCCGAAATTATTAATCCTTTAAATATCATTTAAAATATCTACTCTTTTGTCGCGGCATTTGAATATTTAGATATTTAAGCATTCCGGAAGGATTTTTTATCTCAAATGCGTAAAACATGGCAGGGAGAAGTTTTATATTAATTATTCGGTCAATACAGGTATGGTCTTGTGAAGTTGTTGATCGAATAAATATTGAATGTGGAATTGGTAATGGCATTGTGTCGATCGTAAATTATGTTTGTTTCCTGACGATATTGTACTTGAATTGTTGAGTTCACCGCAACGAACATTTAATACTATTAAATTTCGATAAAAGATATGACAAGAAGGGAATGCATACTAGGAAAACCCATGAATCCATAAACTTTATATTTGGTCGGTATAAGGAGACCATTTTTCTTGTAGGTGGCATGGACTTATGATGGAGGATTTTTGAAGAATAATATAGTAATAGAAATGAAACGAGACCAGCGCGACCCGATCAAAATTATATTTTGACAAGAATGGGCCACAGATAGACCGTGCCTAAGCAGTAGCTCATGGTTAACAAAACATGTTAAGACAACCAACCACCAACGGGGCCAAGTACAGTATGAGTTAGTTTCCATCTTGCCTTGTGTCCAAATATGCTGCGACACAACGGAAGTCATTACTATCAGAAATTTTATTTTGTCAAACATGCGTCAGAGAAGGGCCGTGTTAGAACGACGGGAACCGTCGGTGACACATACGTAATAGAAGGTTCTGGGAACAAGATGGAAATGTTGGCGTTTAGCGTTTCATATTTGATACTTACATTATCAACCATCTGTACGTTAGCGCCAGCATTAAGAAGAGACTCGCATACATCATACTGACCATTCTCAGCAGCTTTGTGTAACGGAGTTTTCTTGTCCTGGAAAGAGGTGGCGACATTAATATCATGAATTATAAAAGAGATCTTTCATTTTTTTGATGGGTTGATTGTCCGAGTATGTAGTTTGGTTGTTCGAATTTCGAAATGTTTTTGCATAATATATTTGTCGTAAATCACTTATACCTGCATGGTTAAGTGAAAAATTTGACACAGTTTTACATTAATATAGCACTAATTTCATTCTCGGTCGTTTAAGTAGAAGTCATATCCGATTTGGTTTAAATCACGCTTGGTTTATTTGAAATAATTTATGATAGTATATCTAAATTGCGTGTTAATATGCATATGTGTTATATTACGCCAACCACTTTAATTAGGAAAATCTCTGGAGCGGTTGTTTTATTTTATGAATGATGAGTCACTGATGGAACGCGCCGGCGAGGCGCGGTCCATCTGGGGCTCATGATTGCAAAACAAAATTCCAGACTGGGACGCCATGTCACTGCCCATGAAGGTATGATCAATTAGAAGGAGAATGTAAATATTTCATGAAAAATACTCACTAGACTTCTAGCATCTATGGCAGCATCGTGCATTTCTATCAAAACTTTTACCAAATCGTTAAATCCATTCTGCGCAGCAAGATGTAAAGGTGTCAAACCCAATTTAGTTTTCGCGTTGACAAATGCTTTGTACTTGAGTAGCATCACCGCTATTTCCAGCCTCCCATGTTCTGCGGCCAAGTGTAATGCCGCTTTACCATTCTATCGATAAAGTAAAATATAATAATATAATAGTCAAAAGACAGAAGTAACATTTAGCAAAGTCTATGTCATAATGTTGGAGAGTCATAGATACATAGCTTCAAAACACGGTATTGACATATCCATTTCAACGATTAAGCTGAGCTCAACATGTTTGAATTTCATTTCGGAGACCTGTTGTTTTACATGCACGTAAACAGGTTTCGGTTGAACACTCTTTCTAAATTTTAACACGGATGATTAGCAAGTAAGATAATATTTTACCTCGTCAAAAACATCCACTCTTGCTTGTTGTTTTAATAATGCATAAACACAATTATCATGACCTCGCTCGCTTGCAAATAGCAATGGAGACCAGCCATTCTGAAAAATTTAAATCATGATTGAATTAGTAACACTGATGTGCAAAAGAAACCTGAGGACAGTAAAATAAATATTAATGGTCACGTAAGGATATATAGAATTGGAATATAATTTAATTATACAGTTATACTATGTTATCATTCTCTTCTTTTTTTCAAATAATAAAAAAAAATGGAGACGAAAAATAAAATGCGTTGTTTGCTGTTGTAAAGAAATGCATACCTTAGCTTGTTTATTCAACGTTGTAGGCATATTCGCTGGTCCGATTCTGTCAATAAATAATTTGAGAATTCCCTCGTTTCCAGATCTTGCTGCATAATGTAATGGGGTTTCCTAAACACAATATTAAATCAGTCAGTAATCACCGCGCCTCACTGTCCCCTCGCACATTTCGAACTGTTAAAGTTGTTAGTAGTAAGTTTATCTCGACTCCATAATCAGCATAAAAGGCAATAGACGATTGATACAAAATGAACAATAAAAAATGACCAGGAAGGTCAAAAAAGCAAAACAAAACCTAAATTTAGGTTTAAAAACGTGCTTGTCGTTGAATACTAAAATACGTAGAAAAGCGTGTTTGCTAAACTCCTGATTAAACCATAAATTTTGCAAAAAAGCATACACTTTCCCGCACTCCCTCGCATTCACACACGCACACATCTATAGGAGTTTTGAAGAAAATAAAGACAGAAAGAGATTGGAAACAAAATAATTGGAGTTTTCAATTGTTATAATTAAGAAAATTATAATACACAAATTATATCGCCATTCTGAGAATTACTGGAGTAGAAAATTTCAAATTACCCAACGAAATAGCAGCCAAAAGATCCGCTCAGTAGCCTAAGACGATTGTTTCAAAATATTACCTGTGTTAATTTGGTGCAATAATTCAGGTCTCCTCCATGTTGAAGCAGTAGCAGCATGATATTAATTTCTTCTGAGTTAAAATGAGATCTTTCTGGTGTAAGTTCTGCGGCGAGATGTACCGAAGTCTCGCCTTCCTAAAATTCAATATGGTAGAACGATATTAAAAATGAAACTCTTAAAAATACCATGAAGTTAGGAGTTAAAACATGTCAAGATAAAGAATAAGACTTCTGTAATAAAGTGTAATTCCCAATGAGGTGGAATTTGGCATGATTTATTATCTTTAGATCTAGCATAGTAATATAACGCTCCCCAACTGTTGGCCCATTTGCAACAAAACTGTTTATGTGAGATTATATGATTATATATATAAGGTACAATCTTTATTCATCAATTTTATTTTTAAGGCAGAAGGCAAATTATAACACACTATTTATAGTATGATGTTATAATTTTTCATTTATCGAAAAATTTAATGTTGATCTAGATTGTACAACGCATCTGTATATATTTTTTTTAATCTTTAAATAAATGCTGTGACAGATCCCCTTTTCAGTTTTTTCTTTTAAATGCCAGAATATACATTTTTCATGTCAGTGCCGCTTCGTTACGTTCATTCTCATTTTTTGTGCTAGACCGCAGTCAGAAAAAAGAGTCAAAACGTGTTCTATTCAAACATGGTACGCCGACGATTCGCGCCGACAAGGCGTGGCCCATCTGTGTTTCATGCTTGACAAAATTCTGATGGGGATAAATCAGCAGATGTTAACATGACGAAGAATTTATGATTTACCTTATTTTCCATATTAATACAAATGGTGACATCAAGTTGACTTTGCTGTTCGAGAAATTGTATTGCTTCCTGGACAATATGCCATCGGCAATGTCTGACGGCGACATGGAGTGGATTTTCATCCATCTATAGGAAACAAAAAATGAAATGAAAAACATGAAAATTATTGTGCACTGACATTCGTTCATAAGTATAAAATTTTTTGAGATAACCTTCGATTGCAACATGAGGCTTCCACCTTCCTCTAACAACAATTTAAAAGTATCGACATGACCGTTTCTTGCGGACATATGTACTGCGGTTTCTCCATCTTCGCGTGAGCAATCTGGTTCCGCACCGGATTTCAATAACATTTCCGCAACTTTGTCCCCTGTAAACAAATGGAGTGTAGCACTTGATCAGTAATATTCATTATGACTTGCCCTTTGTTTGTTTTTAATCGTTAGGCAGGCTATAGCATAATACAATGAAAAAGGAGAATATTTAAAAAGAAAACAGATGAAGTAGAAACAAAATATCAAACACGCCTAATAAACAAGTACTACTTCATTTTTAAAGAGTTCTATCAAAAAATTGCATATTTTGGAGATAAATGGTTGAACCACACCAACAAGATTGAAAAAATATAATAATTAAAATAACTAAATAGCATGCTCCCACTTAACCAATTTCAAAACTAGAGCGAGGATTTGTTGGGATACCTTGTTGACTTCCGGCGAGGTTATCCACGGTTGATTTGTTTCATGTTTAAGAATAAAAAAATATCGAATATGATTGACGGTGCAATTCATCACTAACACATGTGCAACAGGTCAAAAACTGCGACATTAATAACATTAATTTTATCTCTCGATATATTTAATTACATTCAAACATAATAATAATAACAATACCTCCTTTAATTTTTGCTGCAAGATGAAGAGGAGTTTCTTGTAATTTACCTCCTCCAACTTGAACAGGAGCTCCATAACCAAGAAGCATTTGAACAACGAGTGGTCGACAGTGTTGGACAGCGACATGTAGTGCTGTGAAATTGTCCTTTTAAAACAAAATATACAGTTTATGCATAACTTTTGAAGAAGGGAATGAAAAATAAAACGAAAATAAACTTCAAAACATAAATAAGTGAGGTGTCAATACAGCATTTAATTACAGCAAACAGCATTTGACAATTCTTGGATTCGTGGACGAATTTTAACTAAAGCGTGAAAAAATGTTAGGTCAATATTATCTGGAAATTGAGTATGATTTCTTTCTTTTTCGGATCTCAGAAAGGTATTATCTACAAAATCGACCGGCTTATATATATATGAAGATTTTTGAGGCTATGTTATACTAATGATACATAGCAAGTCAGTCATCCGAACTTTATTTAAACAAATTCTGCTCAATGAAAACTCCCACCTTTGTCCTCGCATCAACATGCGCTCCCTTGGTCAATAAAGATTTCACTACAATTGTGTGCCCATTCTTTGCGGCAGCATGGAGACATACCGCGCCTAAAAATAATGACAAATTTAGTGATGAATTATAGCAATGCATCGTACTGCACAGAAGTGACATATTCTACGAAATATCCACATGGTTGAATGTTACAAAGATATGATGACCGGTTATTTTTTGTCTCAGCCGCGATCTGATGTGGATAAATTAGATTGCAATGTACGATGATCCGCAATAATATTTAAATATTTAAATAGACATTCGTGGCCAGCAGATCCTCTGATATCTTTTTACAAACCATTACCTGCATTCATAGTCACATACCCAGCCGAAGAAAATTTCTTCAAATTTAATTTAAATTAAATTTAATTTAAATTGCCAATTTTTACACCCCTAGATATCCAGTTATAAAATGTTAACAACAGTTGCTGTTACAGCGGTTTAAAGGAACTTGGCAAATGTATGCATATCGGACAGACGTGAAATAAAATGTAATATAACAAAATATTCAATACAAAGTATGCCATACAACATGAGATTCGGTTTGCTCGTGAGCTACAGATTTTATAAGCGACAACGATATTGCGCGAGTATTTAAGGTGGAATTGGGTGACGTGGAAGTAGTCGTCCTCCACAATTGCAGCAGAATCATGATATAATCTTTCATACAACGTACAATTCGGCATATATCGTGATCTCACTAAAATAAATCGAGTTGAGAATCATTGAGAAACAACCTTGCTTTCAATCAAAATTCTAAAATATCTGATTATTCAAAAAAGGTTCAGCGATCGGTATTAAATACATCGAATAACTTATATTGTTACATCAGGGTGCTGAGAATTTGTCCGATCTACTATTGTTTGCATGTTTCGATTTCGAGATGTCGCAATATATCAATAACGATTGATTTTTAATTTCACATCCACCTTGCTCTTGTGGATGCGAGGTAACTCGTACATGAGATAACAGAATGCGCGGAAAATATTACCATAGCGACAAGTGATATAAGTCGTCATTGTGGTTATATTGCGTCCTATAAACCCTTTTCGAAGACACCGCAAAATGGTAAATAAACCGGGTCTTGAGCTAAGTGTGCGTCGTTGTTCACAACTTCAGTAAGTCGTTATTTAGATGTACTGACAACATACCTAATAAATAGTTGATCGTAAACCTGTTGTTAATTCGAAAAGACTAAATCAAGTTCAGATTCCAGTTTCTGATACAGATAATTATTCAGTAGATGATATAAAATGACTTAATAAAATGAGTAACCTCTTCCTGAAAGAAAAAATTTAATTTTATCAAACCTGATTTATTTGGCATATGTAGAGGAACGCCTTTCTTTAAAAATGCTATTGCTGTGTCAGGATGACCACACTGAGCTGCGATGTGCATCAAAGTACTTCCATCCTAAAATAAAAATTCTTTAATCCTTTGTTCGTTTACTGATAGGAAATGAGGGGTTTAATACGGATTAATTTAACTTTAGCGGGATGACAAAAGTACTAAGGGGCATCAACTCAGATAAGAAATTTGTACGCACCCAAAATTTACATGTACCAGGCCAAGCGGATCAACAACTTTTTTTTTCCAGACGAAGACATACCAAGACAAAATTCAAGGTGCCACAAAGCAATTAGAGTAGTGTGGATTAAACTACAAAAGTTTAAGGAGTGATTTGTTTGCGGTTACATGCGTCCGTGGAATGACTCAAGGCCTCGTGCGAATACAAAGTAGATGTTCAGCACTCCTGCAATGTGGTATTGTTAGAACACTTGCTTTGCGGTGTGCACAATTACTCCCCAATACGTAACCAATCATTTTCATCTGTTACTATCAGTTACCACTTCATTTACGGCTCCAGCACAACATCAAAACAAACGAAATATAGTCGGACAAAAATTGCTCTTGACACTTTATTCCGGACGATTGTGTATTTTATCATTTCTGCTTGTCAGCTATACTGTACCTTAGTTCTTGCCAAGACTGAGCTTTTGAATTTGTCGGTAAGAACATCTACTACTCCAGTGTGCCCTTGAAAATACACGTAATTATTATGCAAATTTAAAATTTCTTGACAGAGTACTAACGGGTGCTGGAGGACTGAGAAGACCCCCTGGACTAACTAGAATTGGTGTTATTTAATGATAAAAGTATTGACGCATTGTCTCCACATTTGGAAACTTGAATGAGAAATCACTATAAACCCGCCCTAAAATATCGCACATTGATGCGTAAGGGCTTTTAAATGTCGTACCACATTCGGAGCTATTCTCATTTCACAAATCAATGATAATGTCTAAATCGACATACTCATCCGTCTGTTATTAAGAATATTGAGAATTCCCGAACTATAAATAAAACAAAACACAATAATTATAATATGGATAATAAGATACATTAATAGATCTTTGATAAATCAATTTTGTTATTGGGCTTATAATCATCACGAGTTGTATGTAACAAGAAAAACTTTTATATGCAAACGATTTATTAATGAACGCATACCACAACAAAACTCTTCCTGGTCAAACTGATTGACACACATTTTTGTTTCAATTTGCTGCTAATATTATTACTATTATTACTTTGATATTCAAATTCGGCAGAGGAACGGAAAGAATGTAATATTCTATGTAACATGCCGCATGATGTACCTTGTTCTGCTGCAACATGCAGTGGTGATCTATCCATGTGATCATAAACATTTGGATCAGCTTTCATCGTGTATAAATATTTAACTATTGCCTCGTCGCCCATGTAAGCAGCGAGATGTAGTGCTGTTTTACCATCAGCCTGAATGAAGATGAATATTTTTCATCAGTTGTTTGTCTTTGCGATGTTCATCAGGTGCGCAAGTTCACGAGTGCTGTAAGTTAATTGCGTTGTTGGAGTACACTGTTGCGTCATAAATGGAAAAAAACCAACATTACCTGAAACTTTTTCTAAAATATTAGCTCTACATCATACCTTAATAAATGAAGACATTGCCATTCATTTAACCAAAGCTCCGATAAAATATAAACTATCTTACATTTTTATTATTAACGGGTGTGTTGTAGTCAGCAAACATTCGAACCATTTCTAAATCACGTCGTCTACATGCAAAATGTAAAGCAATATCCAAGTTTCCACTTTTCTCATACTTCAATTGTTGTTCTGCATGTGACGTCAGCAAGTCTTTACAAGTCCCTTGATTCCCAGATTCGATCGCCAAAAATAAGGCAATGTTGCCGTCCTGCAACGTTGATATTGCAAGTTTATCATTAAGGTAGTTAAGTGATATGTGAGCCCGAATCATGAGGAATTCCAATCCAAGTCAGATAATTTTGGCATAGGATCGATTCACAAATTAAACATACAAATGTCCCATTGTCACCATTACAATTTGACCTCATTATCGAAAACAAGGGAGTTATATATACACGAATTCACTAATCATGATGTAAACACACTGTAATAGACAATATGTTTGTAATCCACTCTTCTGAATCATCAAATGGAAGATAAGTCCCATTCATTTCCCTTAAATTTAACAAGGTCTTCAATGTGAAAGTCGGAGCGCAACGTCTCCCGCTCCAATTAATTACCTTAAATATAACCTACCTAAAAACCAAACTCAACTTAGTAACTTGTAATCGGGTAAACATTCGACGTCGTCATGAAGCCATGTTGCTGGAACGGGAAGCGTATAATATAAAGTATTACTCGTAATTGTGATTGTTTTGAAACACAAAATGTGAAACTACTCTTGCTGTGATGAAAACTTATAACAGAGCCAACAAAGTGAATTAAAAACTATACATGAAAATTCACCTTATCTGGTAAAAGTCTCATACTTGGGGGTGTAGTCTTAAGCAGCAGCTGTGCGATACTTCTGGAGTCACTTCCTGTACGAGAGCAAGCTATATGCAGAGGCAGCTGTTCCTTCTCCTGCATTTCAAACAAAGCAATTATTATCGTGGACAACACTAACATTCACTAATCACTACCAACTTATTGCGCATTTAGACAAGGCAGGAAGCCTCACCAAGTCTGCGAATTGTTCTCCTGCTTTAGCAACTTTCAGGCTTTGATCTCGTTTTTTTGTGGTCAGGCGTGAATTATGGATTTATTTACCCTCATCTACGATGACAAATGCTTGTATTAATTATTTTGATGTTCGAATCCCAAGCCAGGGAAACAGTTTGATTCAAATGCAAAATATACAAACAAGTACACTTAAACTTGTATTTGTTCTTGATTCAACTCCTAATTGATTATAAGGTTAATGATATACACTATTCAAGTATTTGAGGGAGGACGTGCGCAGTGGTCCTCCTCGCCAACCTTAAAAATATAGATTGACTTTAGTGTGTTAAAACGTGTGAAATCCCATTGTTGTGTGCCTTCTGTTGTGTGTCTGAACGTGTAGGCCCTGGAATCCCTTCTTTAAATGGATTTTGGAGATTTTGGGGATGTTGTATCGCCATATACAATAAATGGACAATTTTTTGTTTTCGTATTGGAAAAACAAGTAGGCATGAATCAGAAGTGATTCGATCCCTAAATAAGTGTGGTACCTATTATCCACAATTCGATTCTTTGGGCAAACTTACCCCACCCTTCACTGTACAGTCGGTTCTTTTTCTTAGTAATACACCGACGACATCTTCTTTAGCCGTTGCAGCAGCAAAATGTAAAGCATTTCGCCCATCCTGAAACGTTGTACAAGCAAGAATGTTTGTTTGATACGAGAAAGTTTTTGCTCATCTCTCTTGTCAACGTCAAGTATAATCTAGCATAATAGCAGTCGCCATCAAACGAAAGTGTCGCGTGATAACCGACACTAACTACCTGACAATGATACATCATGCTCTGGCATCCTAAAGGACAATCCCAGGAAAAAAACTTATTTCGTCGAGCATGTACCACAGGCGGATCAGAATCTCATACTTAACAAAACATGTTTGAAAAGCATTTTTCGGCCCGGAAACAAATTATGCAATGAACATGAGAGGCGTTACATTCTTGCTTTTTTTAAATTGTAGTTAACTGATATCCTGCTTATTAAGCACTCTACCTCGAAATGATATATTAAGATTTCGTCAGTTTTCTCAATATGTTTAATATGCAGAGAACTTTTTCTGCTATCCGCTAATGAATTTGATGAAGGGCATACTCTCCAGCTCGTTGAGAAACGTTATTCGTATAGCATTGCAAAAACTACGTCAGTCTAGATTTTGATATCTTTGAAATGTCAGTTCACTCACCTTCGATCTTTCGTTGACGTTTATTCCAAGTTCAATCAACCTTTCGACGATGATCAACTTATTATCGCGTACTGCAAGCATAAAAGGGTTGATGCCAGTGTCCTGAAAATTGTGGATGATTTTTATACTTTACTCCAAATGTTCGAATATACATTGTACGATGGCTTATGATATTCCACTGAAATGGATAGCAGATACACGCAAATGCATTTTAATATGCCAATAATATGACATTTGATCAAATATATATTACTCTGGTGTCATCAGGACAATCCGTCATATTTATATTTTTGATTCTATGATCACACGTCATCTTATGTTGGATTGTTGACAATATATCTTTTCAGGTAATTTTAAATGATTCAGGTTCACAATAATTAATCCCATGGCTGTGAAAAGTATCATATCTTGCATAGCATAGAAAAAGTTACCCAACAAAATCTGCAAGCCGATGACGCGCAAACAATTTTTGGAGTTTTTGTGAGGAGAAAAATTCGCTATTCTGGGAGCATAACAATATTAAAATCTGTATGAAATATCACAGCACGCTGAAGGGTTGCGAAAAATTGACTAACTGTGTTTTCAAACTGAAATCTTACCGGAATACAATTGAATCTAATGGCTTTGTTAGACAGCAAAAATACACATACGCTGAGACATTGCTCCTGCTACTCCCTATTTTCCCATAAAGCAAAAATCTAGCGTAAAATTTTGTAATAAAGTTTCTGTCCAAAAATAAACGTGTGAGTCGGTAAAATGTAAGTACTATTATCTAGCAAGCGCCATTAGATTTCATATTATAACATTTAATAATACTTACATCATCAACAACAAATAATTCGGGATCACCCTTCTGACAATATCGAATCACCATTTCTACCTGAGCCCACTCCCCTTTTATTGCATGATATAAAATCTTATTACTGTGTTCGGCCGATCCATTGACTTCTTTATTTAACAAGACCGTGTCAGGCTGAATTATTATATTGTCCGCATTTGGAGCCAATGACGCTGATGATGAAGATGACTTTAGGTGATTTGTTTTGGAGTTGCCTGATTCGTTTGGAGTCCATGTAGAAGACGCAGATTGACGCCTTACTACCCGAGATCCTGATTTCTTCACAAATACTTTGCTATCATTTTTGCTGCCTATTTTTCCATTTTTATGTGACGGAGGCTTCTCTTCAATACGAACTTGCTTAATACTTTCTATTTCCTCAAACTGAGATTTATTTTCATCTTCTTCTTCTGATTCTTCTTGGAGAGTTGTCCATCCAAAAGTTTTTAATTTATATTCAGCATCATCATTTGGCTCAGACACTTGCGTTCTCTCCCCTGAATTTTTTTGTTCAAGCGATGAATTATAAGATGGTTTTGTGACTTCCCTCTTTCCCGCCATTAGTTGAATGTTTCGACTTGATAAAATGTTATATGGAATATACAAAGAATAGCATCAGCGACACTATCTGCAAACTTAGCTTTATAGACTTATTTGTATGCTTATTACAGATACTTTAGACGGAAGTTTTTCAACTAACATAAAAATTCATTTGGGAATTTCCAAATGCTGACACTGTTCCTTACTACGCAATGAAAGCTGAACACAAAAATTGTATTTGTCAACATCGATATGGAACTAATTTCAGGGCTTACTTAACTCATAAGGTTTTACTTCGTACATCTCGATTGTATCGTTGTAAACTGCAAATAGTCACTGTATAATAAACTTTAAACAACTTTAATCCTGTCACCGGTCCATTTGAGATTATGTCTTCGACAAACTCAGCAATTTTATTAAAAAAGGCGAATGAGCGTAAGAAAATAACCTATGCGTCATTAATGTGTTTATATTGTGGCTGAATACACCTACAATCGGAAATATATTTCTTATCAATTTTGCGAATTGGCATTCTTATCAGCAACCATATGGCACAAGAAATGAAGTAAATGTTTGGATTTAGATTCCCCAAAAATATCATTATCAAACTGAAATCACCTACGTTCTGTCGCATCAATATTTGCATTCGATGATGATATCCATGACCTACAAACACGTTTCTTAAATGTGTCCAGGTGTATCAAGGATAGCACAAAAGACTAAAAAATGAATCTAGTCACCCGTAAAATTCAAGTATAAAATCAAACAACCGCTTTTAGTATCTCCTTTATTCACACTACAGGTCTACTACACTGCACTGAATAAAAAACATTTATGTTCCTTACCAAGTTCGAATATGTTATAAGATATGATAGGGCAAAATGTTTCAAGCAATATATTAGGACTGACAAATATTGTTAATTTTATATATTCAGTGTGTGGTATTGGACAAACAGTACAAAACTACCAAAATCAAATATTAGGCAAAATCTAAACAGTAACCAAATCATAAAAGTATTCGCCATAATCATAAAAGTATTAGTCTGTTTTGTCGCTTTAAATTGCGCAATCCTGTCACTTAAAGTTAAAGTTAGTGTCCAAATACAGAGTAGCACATGGCTTCTCATTATTATTCCCGCTATGCTATGCCGAATTTCGATTAATTTATATTGACTGAAAACTAGTACTTTCCGATTTTCTTGAATAGGTGGTAGAACTATATCAATATCTTTGGGCGAAATGTAATAAATGAATCAGGAGATGGTGTCAAAGCGATCTGTTTTTAGCTATCCCTTTAGCTTACCGATAAAATCTCTTGAAAAACTCTCTGCTGCTCAAAATCTGCTTTATGCGGTTGGTTACAGTACTCAATTTCTACGGAGTTTTTGATGAACGAAGTCTATGATTGGTGACATATAGCATGTTGCACGCCGCTACAGTAACACAAATCATGTGAAGTTTTAAAAATACTTTTCTAGCTGGTTGTTGGCCATGAGTTCTCTGGCCACAAACGCGTTGAACACATTAACAAAAAAGTGAGTGAGTAGTTTATATAATTTCCTAACTATTATTTAAGCTAGATCTCCCTTTTTCTGCAAGTACATGATATAACATCATTAACTTCCTGGAAGAGTTATCGATCACACTTTAGCACTGGAAAATATCATATCATTTATCTGAACGGCGATATAGTAGATAAACAAAAATGGTCCCAACTATTCATACTTGTACATCGGTGGTAGCATTAGTAAAATTACCAATTAAAAGTCTATGCGATTTCGACTTCTACAGTATCTATAGAACATGAAACATTTACAACTACCACTAAAAATCGGTAAATTTGTGGTATCTTCGTTCTAAAACAGATCGAACGGTGAATGCTAGTTTTACACGATGTAAAGACCAACGCGTGGATTACCACGATGTACCTTGGTAAGCAAACATTGAATTTTATATACGGATCCGCAGACATTTTCTGCGAATGGAAGGGAGTTTAATACTTTTATGATAATCGGTAAATCACAGGCTTTGCAATAAATGGCCATGGCCGTAAATGGGGATATTTGACACTGATAAGAAAAAAAGAAAACAAAAATGTTCTGTTACGAAAACACCGACCGCTTTAATGGCGATAGAGAGTTCGGATACACCTAATGCTTAATACATAGTGGATATGACTCTCATTGTTGATCTGAGAATGGTAAATTGATACCACATGCCAATGCATTATTTCAGCAAATTTGTGAAGTAAAAGACATTACAAAAAATGTGTCACAGGGGACTTTAGTCTAATTTTAATTAAACGATATAACTCAACCCCCGTGGAGTTTTTCAATAAACGCGTTTGAACTACAGTCTATAATAGTTTAGCATTCCTCGGTGATTGCAACCCTTTGTTAACGAACATATATGCCGGCGCTCTTTTTCGTATGACTAAAAAAAACTTCGAACCAAGGGGTTTTTCGAACTATGAAAAAATCCGTTCTAAAAATAGAATACGTTTATAATATCCACTTCCCATCAACGCCCTTCTCACTAGGATCGCTAAATGCTGTTAATAATGTATTAATGACGCGAAAGAATGTAAATATCAGTGACACCTGTCAGAACGCAGCTTTGAATCAGGTAAATTTAATAATCTCGGTTGGTAATATTAACAGACGGAGCTAAATACTTATGTATACATAGGCATGTCATCGCTAGAACTATGTTTAACGTTGGCACGAGCATGATAACGGAATTGCGAACGGATTGAACAGAATTCATATTTGGCATGGGAATACATTTTAGTATGGATCTTTTTTGAAACATCCCACACGCCCACCATGTTAAAAGTTATTCTTGTCCAATCGATAAATCAAGAAGGAATTTCTCTATTGTTAGTTTCTGTAACTCAAGATAAAAGTCAAATTTTGTGCTAAGTATGAGCCGCAGATGAACAGTGCTTTGGCGTCGCAATTCTGAAGTGGCTTATACTAGACGAAAGTGAACGATCGGAATTAACTCTGAACTCGGAAAGTCTGCGGCCGTCTTGCGCAGGTTAAAATAAAGCCTTAAAACTGTGAGTTGCATGAATATGCTTGGCTTGTTTGTGAATACAATTCAAATGCTACAAATTTAAATGTATTGATGAAATGATGTATTGTATCGTATTGATGAAAATAGAAATAAGTGATATTCCGATTCTATCGTTATTCTCGCATAGGAGTCAGAGTCAAAAACTACACGCAAACTAAATCAATTAAATTCGGAATGTATAACCGATAGGCTGACAACTAGATAACAATCGTAACCGTTAGGCACGGACCTTAAAACTTACTGCAAAACATATATTCATAAACGACACAAAGGGCATGGGCGTTGGGTGATATCCTGGTATTATTTTTTCCGGTGACGCATTTCTCATTTTCAAGTATGGGTAAATGTATGAAATATGACACTTTACCCCACGTTCGGCGATGTAAAATTTTATTTCCCATACACACCACCCTTTGTCAAATCCCCCTTCTTCATTTCTGAGTGTAATAATATGTTTGTTTTCACGTATCGTTGGTCTTTGAAATTAGCATTTTATAGGGTAAACCCTTGAGTGATATATATTAACCTACAAAATATAATGTAAGATAAACACACCTGTTCCTGATTTTTAAATTCGTTCATACATTGAACCCATGATCGTAATTCTGATTCTGATTTTAACTTTGAAGCAACTTCATTCCATTCAAAGGTTTGATTAGACAATCTCTTTAGGCCATGATTTGCTGCAGATGTCGACGATTCCGTTTCCTTCGTTTGCACCGGAGTTTTTGTAGATCCATTGCTAGCAGACATAATACATTACAGATTATCTAGCTATTCTAGGCTATACGTTTATCAGACAGTTGCTGGAGGCATGGTAATGACGGGTAACTAATTCTTCAAATAAAATATTTCGATGAGACACCACATAAGCCAATAGAAAATGATAAGTTGTATTTTCAGAGCGGTTTCGGAGTATATACGTTTAAAAAGGATTTTGAAAATGGTCTCGCATCATACCCGCGAAATCCTACTACTATGCGAACCATTATTTATGTGATTTTTGGATGAATTTGAAACGAAATTCCACGAGTTAGAATTTAGGGCCGTACCGACATAATATTAATTATAATATGCTATCTGATTACATCCTTACACCAACGTGCCGACGTCGTTCCCTACACTTCTTAAATAACACAACGACCAGTATGCCTCAGCGAGGAGCGACGACAGTTGTTTCGATCCATTGTTGTTTTTACCTTTGTTTGCGTAGAGGATAAGTTGCCAGGTCCCCGCATTGTTCTCGTATTCACTATTTTATAGTCACACCAGCAAACTACTTCAGTTCATCTTGAATATATATTTGTACACACACTTCATGGTTTAATATTAATTTTTAAATTGCCATTATTTATTTGTAGGATATAACGGGCGACGGAATGTTATAAATCTTGAAAGGAAAATTTTTGAAAATATTTCAATTCTTGTTCCTGAAGGGACAAATCTCGCACCAAAATCGAAAGAAAATTTCGACTTTTAATTGGAAGAGTTAAGTAGAGATGGGCCGATGTATCGGTATCAGAAAATTTTCATCACCGATACCGCCGTTACCAATACCGATACCGGGTACTTCTTAGTTAGGACGGCGGTTTACACAGCGCAGCAGATACATTCCCTACGCGTTACTGAAGGGGAGAATAAAATGTTTTATGACGTAACAATGAAACCCTTTGGGAATTCACGACTTGCCTATTCTTGTTCAGCGCGGTCTATGACGCCGTCGGAAAAATGTAGATGATAGGCGAGGCGGGTTTTAACAAATTTTAGGGCAATGTTGTTTATTCTCGATTATGTACATATTTTTTACTGTCCCATAGGCTCAGAATCTGAGCTAGGCTAGCTTTATTATAGTGGTTCAGTACTGGCTGTAATGTCTCCGTTTAACATTAGAGTACAGTTGCTTTTTTGCATTTTGTAGAAGCTCTTTGTCATTTGATTGCCTGTTAGTTGGTTCCTTTTAGACTCTGCTGGCAACCTTGTTTAAAGCGAAGTTCAATAAAACTAAAATCAAAAGATTTAGCGAGGGCTCTTAAGGTAG